>JARDYH010000005.1:179696313-180320079 GCA_029215795.1 Anniella stebbinsi
TATTATGTACTGATACAAAAAAGTGCAAGAGAGTGCTATTATGAGGCAATATTATAGACTGTATTTCGTATCTGACAATTTTTTGCTTTGTAAAATGGAACATGAATGGTTTATTATCATTGATGGTGCTATATATATATATATATATATATATATATAATATTTCTCAATTATTTGTATGATTGAATACTCGTAAAATAAACACATAAATAAATAAAGTTCACTATTAATCCAGAAGCCATAGTGTGGCCCAGCATTTCAATCGGGTAGGGGAAATCTCTCTTCCCTGGTACGTTTCATGGTTGCTGTTTTATTGCTGTTAGTTCTGTTTTGCATTTAAGTTTATTTTGTTATTGTACCTGTTACATTTCAGTTTTGCACACTGCATTCAGTCTACTCATGTAGAAAAGGTGGGATAAAAATGTTGGAATGAACAAACAAACAAACAGCCCAAAGAGGTTTCCCTGCCATGCTGTTGAACATCCTGCGGTCGCTTGAGGTCACTGCGACTAGAAGTTGCATTGGATCCTTTCCAAAATTCATGATTCACTTCCATAGACACAAATATTCATAACTCTTCTTGCTTTGTGCTCCTGTTCTGTATTGCTAGGCGGTGCCTCGTTCCCAATGTGTCGAGAGCTGTCGCCCTGGATATGCCAAGGAGATCCAGGAAGGAGAGCCACCTTGCTGCTATGCCTGTGCTCTGTGTGATAAAGGGACATTCTCCCCTGAGGAAGGTAGGTGACCTCATACGACAGGCGCACATTCAGGAAATAGAGCAAATCTTTGCTACATTTGTAATCAGAGGTTCTCTTCTGGATCCCCTTGCCATCTGAAATTAGGTGGCTAGTGACTAGAGAGCCTTTTTGGTTGTGGCACCCTGCTAATGGAATGCCCGCCCCAGGAAGGCTCATCAACTGTGATGTCATTCTGGTGCCAGATGAAGATGTCTTCATTTGCCCAGCCATTTCAGCACTGTGAAGGTTTGAGTCCTACAAAGCCATTTGTTGAACCCATTTGGGGAATAAGGTTCAGAACTCCACTGTGCATAGTGCGCCCTCCTCTTCCTGGTTTAATGCACACCCTGCATAAAAGCTCTGCATTTCACATGCCTGGGGCAGCCTATCATGCGGACCAGTCTCCATTATGTACGGAGAAACCACTGCAACATGCTGTGATTCCGGGTGAGAGAAGTAGGCGTTTCTTGGCAGAAAAGGAGATGTGAACATGGAATAAGGTTGCAGGTGTAGAGTTTGCAAACTTCTGCCACACAACAACCCCCTACTTCCTGTCGATCAGACCACTCTCCTGCCCACTATCGATTCACTTGTCTATTCCTTTAAAATCCTTAAGCAACATTTTCCATGAAAGGGTAAAATAAGAGATTTTATGACTTCCTGACTGTTAGAGCAATACGACAATGGAACCAATGACCTAGGGAGGTCATGGGCTCTCCCACCCTAGACACTTTCAAGAGGCAGCTGGACAACCATCTGTCAGGAATGCTTTAAGGTGGATTCCTGCATTGAGCAGGAGGTTGGACTTGATGGCTTTAGAGGCCCCTTCCAACTCTACTATTCTATGATTCTGTGACTGCAGTTCCAGGTACACACCAGACCTATGTAGTAGCTGGAATGTTAACCCAAGTTAAGATCATAAGAACATCAGAAGAGCCATGCTGGATCAGACCAAGGGTCCATCTAGTCCAGCATTCTGTTCCACAGTGGCCAACGAGCTGTCAACCAGGGACCCACATGCTGGACACAGGTGCAATAGCACCCTCCCGCCCAAGCGCTCCAGCCACTGGTGTATATAGGTTTACCGTTTCTGATGCTGGAGGTACCACATAGCCATCAGGACTAGCAACCATTGATAGCCTTCTCTCCCAGGAATGTACCCAATCCCCTTTTAAAGCCATCCAAATTGGTGCCCTTCACTGCATCTTGTGGTAGTGAATCCCATAGCTTAACTATGCACTGAAGATCTCCTCCTCTTGAATATGTGAGCCAAGGGGGCAGACTGTTTTGTATGGTTGGTGTGTAGCTGAGCTTGAAACAATGGTAAGGAGCCATCTCAAACAGGAGGTCCCAGCAGCCAGGCTGGTCAGGGTCACCTGACTCAGCCAGCTGACCCTGAGCACCAAATCCTGCCCACCCGGTCTTTCCCTTCCCTTGTTTCTCCTCCTCACTTGCTGCTGGCCCCTGCTCAGAGGGGACAGAAGCAGCTACCCCCTGCATAATTCTCTGCTCAGGGACAGGGCTTATTGCCTTGGCCCACATATTACTACTTAGCCTAGCATACCTCACAGGGCTGTTGTGAATATAAAAACTAGGATAGGCCCATGGATACTACCCTGAACACATAGGCATGCACATGGGGTGTGCTGAATGTGCCCAGGCACACCCTAATGTCTCAAGCAATAAGCATCAAATTGAGGGGGGCTGTGAGTAGGGATCCAGAGGGGGATCCAGACACAGCAGGAACAGTCCTCCAGCTTCCCTCGTAAGCCTCTCCTCCAGCCAGTGCCACCAATGCTGGGTCTTGAGGAGCATCTCCTCATTCCCTCTCCCCGCCTACAACTGCTCTCTCATGGTCAGGCAAGCCGAATGTGGATTAGGTCATTAGTGTCTACAGTGTTTAAGAAATAAACGAATAAAAATAATGTCCTGTACGACTGAGAATTCAATCAATGTTCACCTTTAAAAATCTTTTTAAAAATTCCCTAGGTGCACACCCTAATAAAATAATAATAATAATAATAATAATAATAATAATAATTTTATTTCTTACCCGCCTCTCAGTTTGGATTGAGGCAGGGAACAACAGTAAATATAAAACATGATAAAATACATAAAACTGATTAAAAACATGGCAAATATTATTAAAACTGCATTAAAACGTCATTAAAAAAATCCTAAAAACATCCTAAAATTCCACTGGATATGCCTGCCGGAAGAAACCAGTCTTTATAGCTTTCTTAAATTCTAAAAGACTGTTACGTTGATGAGTCTCCTCTGGCAGGTCGTTCCACAGTCTGGGAGTGGCAGAAGAAAAGGTCCTCTGGGTAACGGTTGTCAGCCTAGTCTTGGCTGACTGTAATAAGTTCTTCCCAGAGGACCTGAGCATGCGGGGTGGATTGTATGGGAGAAGGCGTTCCCACAGGTAACCTGGACCCAAACCATGTAGGGCTTTAAAGGTAATGACCAACACTTTGTATTTCACCCGGAAACTGGCCCTTTCCACACCTAAGGGTGCAGAGGGAAGGAGGGGGGCCTTTTGTGAGGAGGCCACAGACTGAATCCTATAGACACAAAGCAGGCCTTATACCAGGTTGTTGTTGTTTTATTTCTCTCCCTCCTTTGATATGCATAGCTGTTTCCTGACTTTCCCACAGACCGTTTCTGGATGTAGGTCTGATGTTTGTCAGGTTGAAGTGGCTCCTTCTTTTCAGATGCAGACCATTGCAGGAAGTGTCCAGAAGATCGGCATCCAAACAAGGACCAAGATCAATGTGTCCCCAAGGATATAACTTATTTGTCCTACAATGACACATTGGGGGTCATTCTGATTTCCTTTGTCCTGTTCTTATCCCTAATGACCAGTTTAGTTTTAGTCTTATTTATTAAATTCCTAGAAACCCCGGTAGTCAAATCTAATAACAGGGGTCTGTCCTACATTCTCCTTCTCTCCCTCCTGCTTTCCTTCTTGTCCTCCTTGCTATTCATTGGCTGGCCAAAGAAAGGGACATGCCTTCTCAGACAAGCAGCCTTCTGCATCATCTTCTCAGTCGCTATCTCTTCTCTCTTGGCCAAAACGATCACTGTGGTGTTGGCCTTCCTGGCCACAAAGCCAGGGAACACTATGCGGAGATGGCTGGGGAAGAGTTTGGCCAACGCCATTGTAATTTCTTGTTCCAGTGTCCAAGTTGTCATCTGCTCCATCTGGCTGTGCATCTCTCCACCCTTCCCTGATTCAGACATGCACTCCCAGCCTGGACAAATCATCTTGCAATGCAATGAAGGGTCGGTCACCATTTTATATACAGCCCTTGGCTACATGGGCTTCCTGGCTGCCATCTGCTTCACGGTGGCTTTCCTAGCCAGGAAGCTGCCTGCAGCCTTCAATGAAGCCAAGCTGATCACCTTCAGCATGCTGGTCTTTTGCAATGTCTGGGTGTCCTTTGTGCCATCTTACCTGAACACCAAAGGGAAATACATGGTAGCCGTGCAGGTCTTCTCTATCCTGGCCTCCAGTGCTGGGTTGCTGGGTTGCATCTTCATGCCCAAGTGCTACATTATAGTGCTGAGACCAGACCTGAATAGAAAGGCGCATCTAATGATGAAAACCAAGGATGGCATCTAATCCTTAGTACTAGAGATGGGTTAGAATTCTGCTCCTACAAGGTTTGGATAAGAACAATAACTCCTGGAGGTGGCAAATATAGAAATGTATTCATGGCCTGTTACTTTCCAGTGGGATCCAGGTAGATTCAGAAATACAGGCTATTCTTCACTGCAAGGAGAAGCACCCTGGGGGGAAAATATCCCTTTACTTATGGTGTCACATTCTTCTAGCAGTGACAAACGTGAAAGTTTTCTCATCTTTGTTAGGTGAGGGTAGAAAGATATACAATTATGGGGCTTGGTCTGCCTTTGGAAGAAAGCTATGAGTTAGGAGGTTCTGGAGGTGTCCAGGTTGGATTTGAAAGAAGGACCTTCCTCCTTTTGCAAGCTCAGAGCCTGGCAAGGGAGAGAACCGCTGGCCTGGTTTCACCTGTGTTGCAGCAGGACCACCACGACTGCAGAGGGCCAGAGAGCATCCCTCCTGTCTCCAACCCAGTAGGGATCAGCTGACAAAAGGAGCTAATAGGGTCTCTCTGCCAACTCTGTCCTGACTCCTGAGACTGGGCAATTTGTGCAGACTGAGTCGCTGGTCCTTCTGCTTGAATGCCTGAGGGTTCAGCCATTTTCTGCAGGGCCACCGGTACCTCTCCAAATCTACTTCCATCCCTGTTGGCACGACCATCAAATGCATTACTCAAATGCATTTCTTCATTTGGAGACAGAGAGGAAGGTGGGCAAAGATCCCCTCAAGACCCTGCTCCAGCTGGACTGTCCCTCCCTTCCCCTACAGGACCTGCTACCATCTGCTGCCCTATGAAATGGATCCTTACGAATTGTTATTCTTTAATATTCTTTTCTAGTGGTTTTGTTAATGCATTATGACCTTCTTGTAAGCTGCCTTGGCAGTAATTTAGCCTCAAAGGAGAGATATAAATAATTGGAAGGAAGGAGGAAGGAAGGAAGGAAGGAAGGAAGGAAGGAAGGAAGAATTTTATGATTTTATTCTGTTCCTGATAAAACAGAAATGCTACATCACTTGGTCGTTCAAACAGAAAATAACAACCAACAACCTCAGCCATCATACCGTCATTTCATTATGTTGTAATTCATTGAAGAATGTTTTGTAGATCTCTGATGATTATTTGAAATGCGGTCAACTATAAAGAACTAAGGATAAAAACCATCGATAAGGCACGCTTGGCTAATTTTCCTTCCTCTGAGATCCTCCAGAAAAATATTTGTTTGTGTCATGCCAATATTTCATAACATCACAACCCCCAAGAATCAAGCAGCACCACAGATACCATGCCGTCACTAACAAGAAACATTTCCCCTTTTCTTCTTTAAAAATGCATCCAAGGGATGATTTCTCTATAACTACGCTGACCAGATAAAATCCAGGTCAGGGCTCATGTAACTTTAACAGTTGTAGAGAAAAGGGAATTTCAGCCAGTGTCATTTGTATGCAATTAGTTCCTGGTGATATTCCCTCTTCATCACAATAGTTAAAGTTGCAGGCACTATACTAGAGTGACCATATACAAAAGAAGGCAGGGCCCCTGCAACTTTAACTGTTGTGATGAAGAGGGAATTTCACCAGGAACTAATTGCATACAAATTACACTGGCTGAAATTCCCTTTTCTCTACAGTTGTTAAAGTTACATGAGCCCTGACCTGGGCTGCCTCTACAAGAGAGGTTTAAAGCTCTTTCAAGGCACTTTAAAAAATTTACCTCTACAAGGAGGGAGCGCAAATCGGGCGTAGAGGCGCGCTATCCCTTCGATTGTGCACATTATCGAATGTGCGTTAAATAGCGAGTTTTATTTTGCGGCGGGATGTGCTGCTGCTGCTGCTGCTGCTGCTGCTGCTCGCTCCCCCGCTCGGCTCCTGGCTTCCCTAGCCGGCTCCTCTGGCTCCGTCTTTTGCCTTCCGCCCGCCCACATCCCACGACAGACTTCCCTCCCTCCGGCGGGGGAGGGCGAAGCAGCCAGGTACGCAGGCAGGCAATGGAGCGGAGCGCTGAGGCTGCAGCCAGCGCGCGCGGGAGAGCTTCGCGTGGCCGAAGAAGGGGTCGCCCTGCCGTGGCCCCCCCTCTCCCCGCCACTGCCGCCGCCGGGAAGGAGACGCTCCCCGTCCAGCAGTGACAACTCCTCCCGGCTCCCCTGAGCGCCCCCCCACCCCCGGTTTCTTGCCTTTGCAGAGAGAAAGGCCGGCGGAGGACTCTTGCTGCCCCCTCCGCTGCTCCCCGGCCGAGATCGGCTCCTGCCTCCGGGGGTCTTGCCTCCCCCTTCCCCTCTCCCTGCCTGCCTCTCGTGCAGAGGTATTAGGGGTAAATGTGCTTCAGGGATGAAGCACATAATCACTTAACCAGGTGCAAAAGCGAATCCTTGTGGAGGGGGCCCTGGATTTTATCTGGTCACCCTATCTATAACTCAGAAGCCCACATTCTGCATTGTGAATGTTTCTGCAGTGCAAGGAAGGCATTATTTTTCTGAGCCCACGTAAAACTAATGATACACAGTGAAAACTTCACTTATTCTCTTCCCCAGAATGTTATAATAGGGTGACCAACTTTCGGGATTTCTCCAGATGTGTCCTGGTTTTTGTGCTATCCTGAGAGTCAGGGGGGATTTTCTGTAATTTTTTGTAATGTCCTGGAATGACACGCATTCCCCTTTAAGGCTGCCCGTCATGTGGTGGAGGGGAGAGGACGCCCTTTCCAGAGGCACATCGTCACCCCCACTGCTCCAATTGGGGCCTTAAAGGGGAAAGTGTTGTCATTCCCCTGTTGGAGCACTTGGGGGGGGCAGGAATGACACACCTTCCTCTCTTCCGTCTGTAAAGCCCCAATTGGAGCAGACGAGGGGAAAGCGTGCTTTCTGAGGTCTCTATTCTCCCCCATACTAATAGTGGCTGCCATTAGTGTAGCAGGGCAAATGATGTGCTTTCCAGAAGCCCCAGAAAGTGTGCTTTCCCAGTCCCACCCCACTGGGAATCTTCTTTTTTGGTTTCCCAAATATGGTCACCCTAGTCATCGGCTCAGTTCGGATGACACATTAGGCAACGGAGGAGGGGGAACAATCGTCAGTTGTGTTCCTTATTGTGTCGTCTGGAGGGTAACACACAACACACACACAACTGACAGTACCTTAATCAGGCACTTTAAACAACAGAGCGAAATAACGGGCTTGCACGTTGTTTAGCCTGAAGCCCCGATGTTTAAAGTGTCATCCGAATTCAGCCCCCCCCCCCCTCCGTGGACTATTCCGTTTCGAAATAGAGTTCTGCTGCCTAAAGCAGCCAAAAAAACCCAGCTGCTCTATGCAGCCGGCAGAACTCACGGTGCATGCTGGAATATGGCTGGGGGACACACAGAGGAGAAGCTGCAACCAAAATGGCCACCGCAAGTTCCTTGCAGCCGGGGCGTTTGCCGGTTCCGAGCAGTGCCGGCTGCAGTGTGTCGTCTGTGGAGCTCCTCCTGCCTAACGCACGGACAGTACGTTATTTGCTCCTCCGTTGCTTAATATGTCGTCCGAACTGAGCCATCATGAAGAGCTTTTTAACTCTATCCCTTCCTCAATTAATTTCTCTCTCACTTTCTTTGGCTATGGACTTTGAGAAGATACTTAAAGTTGCCTCATGGTTAGCTCAGCAAGCTATTGACCCATCTGTTTACTATCTAAGGTCTGAGGGAAAGATGGGCCTTTCCCAGTCAATTAGCCAAGTTGCTTTCACCTGGATCAAGGAGCACCACAGACTGACAGGTTGACACCATGCCCACACTAACCAGAAACATTTTCCCTTTTCCCCTTAAAAAGAAATGCATCCAGAGGGAGAGTTCTGTATTACCTAGAAGCTGACATCCTGCATTGTGAATGCTTGTGAAGTCCAATGAAGCCATTATTTTACTGAAGCCATATATTTGTTCCATTAAACTGATGATACAGAGACAAAGCTTCACACTTTCTGCTTTCTCCTCCAGAACTTCACAATGATGAGCCTTTTAATCAATAAGCCTGAGGGAATGGAGTTCTCTCGCTCTCTTCCTATGGACTTGGGAAACCACTGGAAGTTGCCTTATGGCTGGACAGGCAAGCAATCAGCCCATCCATTTACTCTCCAAGGTCTGAGGGAGAGAAGGGCCTTTCCCAGCCCTGTCAGCAAACATCCTTTCAACTGGAGGTACCACGAACTGAAAGTGGCCCTTTCCACATGAAAATGTGTACACTCTGCCATGATCAATGAACACAAGGTCTCATATAGCCACAAAACTAATAAAAAAATGCCACAAAATTAATACAAAACTTGGCATATGGTCCTGAGGTTATATGAGAATGTTGGGTTCTGTGTGAATTAACTAAGAACCCACATTTGATGTATCAACACAACGCTGTGGGTGGTGGCACAAAACATAGGATTTGTGGCACAAAATAGCACAAAACTGCAACACACCCCTGGCAGATGATTGTCAGAGATTCCAGTTTAATCTGGGGGGGGGGGGGGGGGAGGGTGGTCATAGTTATAAAAGCCATTCCAACAGAATAACAAGACAGTCTCCAGATGATAAAACATGGTTTTATTCCAGGAAGAAACCCTATGCAAGAGCCATCTTTTTGAGAGATTTCTGCAGGCATTTATATATATTGAAACCAGCCTCTGATTGTAGTTAAGAGTTGAAATAAAATTATTTATTAATTTTTTAAAAAAGAAACCAGCCCCTGAAAAATGGCTCATATTAAGGGCCAAAATGTTCTTGGAATAAACTACATATATTTCCTCAATATCCTGAATCTTCATCTCTTTAAGAGCAATCCTATGGACCCTGGGTGAGTGTACCAGTGACCACAAGAGAGCATGGATAGCCCCTCTGAGGTCAGAGACAGTGCTCAGACCTAGGAAAGTGAGAGTTGAGAATCCAACCCCAGATCCCTCCCCCTCCTGATGTCTCCCCCTGATGTTTTTGGACTCCAAATCCTAGCATTCCTCACCACTGGGTAGGGCAGGTGGGATTAGCCCAACAATACATGGAAGACCACATATTCCCCACCCCTGGTATACTGCTTTGAAATTGCATGTAGTACTGGTTCCCCTCTATTTGGCACTGGTTAGGCCTCATCTTGAGTATTGTGTCCAGTTCTGGGCACCACACTTCAAGAAGGATGCAGACAAGCTGGAGGGGGATCAGAGAAGGGCATCGAGGATGATCAGGGGTCTGGAAACAAAGTCCTATGAGGAGAGACTGAAAGAACTAGGCATGTTTAGCCTTAAGAAGAGAAGACTGAGGGGAGATATGAGAGCACTCATCAAATACTTGAAAGGTTGTCACACAGAGGAGGGCCGGGATCTCTTATCGATCATCCAAGAGTACTGGATGCAGAATAATGAGCTCAAGTTACAGGAAGCCAGAGTTCAACTGGACATCAGGAAAAACTTCTTGACTGTTAGAGCAATACGGCAATGGAACCAATTACCTAGGGAGGCGGTGGGCTCTCCTACACTAGAGGCCTTCAAGAGGAAGCTGGACAATCATCTGTCAGGGATGCTTTAAAGTGGATTCTTGCATTGAGCAGGGAGTTGGATTCAATGGCTTTATAGGCCCCTTCCATGACATGGAAAAGTTTTTCCTAAAAGTTTTTCTTGATCCTGGCTTATTTGTTAGTCATTCTCCAACAAAGGTCAGACCAAGGTCACTTTTCCTCTTTGCCAACCTATATCAGAAGATGAAGCCTCGTTGGCAACTTCTCAAAAACATGTTTTCCTCCAGCTCCGCACCTGTGGCTCAAGTCACTTGGAGAGTCCGTGAAGTTGCAGAGGTGATGCTTCCTCTCACAATTATCAAAAACATTTGTCCTGATTTATTACCAAAGCTCAAGTGATTTCTGTCTTCTGGGGATTACCTTTGAGACCAGTGACCTAAACAGCAGAACCAAAGGCAGCATGAGGTAACTTCTCACACTATGCAGGAAAAGCACGGTATATTAAATGTGCTACCCGGAGCTTAGGCTGAGATCTACGGCAGGCTGGGAAGACAGGGCCTGAGGTGCAGTTTAGTGGAAACTCTCCTTCAGCTCAGAGCTCATTGTATTTATAAAGATAGTGCTGCCTCACACTTGTAAGGCCTTTCTGGCTTTTTCTGACTAGCTGAAAGGAGAAGTCAGCAGGTAGATGTAGCAAGATGGCAGATCCGTAATGTTGCCACTGCCGCTTCTGCTATTTCTGCTGCTGCTGCCTCATGAAGCCTTTGAGTTGCAAAAGGCAGAATGCCCCTTAGATTTGACCAAAATTCAAAATGCAGCACCGAATTACTACCGGCCAGGAGACTACCTCATTAGCGGAGTCTTATCCTCACAATATTATAAGGACCTCCAACCGTACATCTTCTCAGAGTCCCCTTTAACCAGGGTCGATTGGTAAGTAATGGTGATGAAATGCTTCCCAGACTGCATTCCCAATGTCCTCGTTGACTGAAAATTGCCTGTATTTCCTCATACCCCTGGCATCCCTAATAATCCACTCTCCTTCTATTGCCCCTCTTTTGGCTTTTGAAGGAAAATTTGGAGCTTCATTAACATTAAGTTAGTTTCTGATTCAGCATGATTGAATATGGCTGGATAATTGGGGTATTCCTGGGCTGACCAGATGAAATCCAAGTCAGGGCTCATGTAGGGTTGCAATACATCCCGGAAAACCGGGATTGTCCTGGATTTCAATCAATTCCAAAATGTCCCAGCCAGTTGGTAAGGAATCCCGGATTCAGAGTCTGAGTAATTCAGACCCCCAAAATGGTGCCTTGAGCCTGCTTAACAGAGCTGCAGCAGCAGAGAAAAAGACGGATCTATCTGCCGCCTTTTCCAGAACGCTGCTGCTGCTCCTCAGGCTGAGATGAGTCACTCACCATGACTCACTTTATCGTGCCTGCGGCTGCGTAGAAAAAAAAGAACAGCAGGGAAAGGAGGGCTTGTTCTCCTCCTCAGGTTGCATGAGAGTCCCATGCACTGCAAAGGAGTTTGGTAGCTTGGCTGGTTGCAGCCAGAGCTTTGGGGTAAGCACCAGGCAGTACCCCTGGGCTGTTTATGGGGGAAGGAAGATAGTTTTGTGGGGTGTGCGAGGGAGGGAGTGGGGGGATGAGGGGGGAAGGAGAGGAAAGGAGGGAGGGGATAAAGAAAAGTCCCTCCGGAAAAAAAACAGGCGTCAAAAACCCACCTCCTTGGATTTGAGTTGCAAGCCTCAAATCTGTTACTTGGAAGTAAATTGCAGTCAATTTAAGATGTCTGGATTTACAGTTGTTGCAAAAACTTTACTTTGCAACAAAGCACAAAAGCAGACTTTCATTTTAACTGAATAAAATACAGTAAAGGAGATTTTCATCTGGATTTTAAAAAGAAAAACAAAAAACATACGCATAATGGCACAATCCAGCTACTATTAAACACCTTTTAGCTACCTAAACTTATGCATGTTTAATTAGAAGTAATTTCCACAGAACTCACTGGGACTTACTTCTGAGTAGACATGCAGTAAGTCCCATTGTCTGCAGTGGGTCTTACTTCCAGGTAAATGTGCAGGGGAAAGCAGGCATTTAACATTATTCCATTGAAACCAATAAGATCGCAGAACCCTATGCATGTTTGCTCAAACATAAGCCCCACTGTGTTCAATGAGTCTTACCCCCAGGTAGGCAGCCTTAAAAGTGCTTAACTTTGGTTGGATCATGCCTTAAGTTTAATTTGGGGTCTGGGGGGGAGGGGGTGTTACCTTTTAAATATGTCTAAGAAAATCAGCATTATTATTGTTACTATTATTTACAATTCATTATGATCTCTTCATCTAGTGGCACCAAACAGTCCATATTCTGCTAGAGCCACCACTTGAACATGAAGTAGATGGCTACTTTGGGGTTAAACAATATATTTTAATATTAATATCCTATGGTAACTACTTGGGTGATTGGGATGGGGGTAAGTCTCCGTATTGAATTCTCCTCTAGCTTTTGAGAACTAGTGGAGAAATGTAATTTAGTGTCATTTTTTTCTGTTTGATTGCTTAAATTGTTCTTTGCCTATTATTTATTTGCAGGTGCTTAAGTACTTTAGGCTGCAATCCTATACATACTTACCTGGGAATAAGTCCTATTTAACTCAATAGGATTTATTTCTGAGTAGACACACATAGGATTGTGCTGTTAGATAACTAAAGCTTAGACAGCTTTCTTCCTTTCCCTCGACCTTTACATATTGCTCAGTTTTTTAAAAATCCTAGCTCCCCCTCCCCCCCCCCCCCCCCGCCAAATTGTCCTGGTTTTGTGGATCCGGAATATGGCAACCCTAGGCTCATGTAACTTTAACAGTTGTAGAGAAAAGGGAATTTCAGCCAGTGTCATTTGTATGCAAATACAAATCATTGTACCAGAATCAGCTCTTCTGAGATTTATATTAAAGCCTGAACAGAGTTTTAGATATAGAAAAGAAAGGAAGTGACACTTGGGTTTCATAGAATGGAGGATGCCAGTGTGACACATTTATTGTCTTTTTATTTATTGTTTTGCAGTTTGCTAGCTCTGAGGTACTGGCACATCTTGTCCTTCATGTTTGCCATCCAGGAGGTCAATCAGAATCCCAGGCTCTTACCCAACATCACCCTGGGCTACAACATCTATAAGTCCTATTTTGATGGAAGAACAACTTCCTATGCCATGCTACACTTGCTTGCTGGTGGCGAAAGCAATATTACAAATTACAATTGTGGGAGAAAGAATAACGTGCTGGCTGTTCTTGAAGGAGTTGAATCTGACCTTTCCATCCTTATTTCCAGCATGTCAGGCATCTACAAAATGCCGCAGGTATGAATTGGGAGTAGAGAGGATGCCAGGTACATAGAAATGGGAGCTGAGCATTTACTTGCTTGAATGCCATTTCAAGGCACCTCTCCCCACTGGGGAAACCGGTCCTCTGGTTTGCATGTTGGAGATGAAGAGTAGAGGGGGTAAATACTTGGAATGGGAGCCAGGGCATCAAAAAGTGAGGCCAGGGGAAGAGGTAATCAGTCCCAGCCTCAGGGATAGGAATGCTCAAGCAGTTGACAAGGGACCATGAGCTCAGAGAGGCCAACCCTTCCAATCCCAATGTCTCAACTTTTGGTAGCATTTCATAGGCCTCCTCCACACGAGACGTTTAATGAGCCTTGAAGGCTCATTAAAAAATTTACCTCCACAAGCACGGAGCGCAAAACGGGCGTACAGGCGCGTTATCTCCCCGATAATGCGCATTTTCGAACGCACGTTAAATAGCGACTTTTATTTTGCTCCGGCCGTTAAAGCGCATTTTCGCGGTGTGAACAAGCGATTACGCGCATTAACTGCTTGTAAAGCACTTTTTGGACATGAATTAATGCGCTTCGCCGCCTCTCGCCGCCTCCGGTGCAGAGGGATTAGGAGTAAAAGCGCCTCCGCGATAATGCGCATAATCGCGGAACCGGGCGCAAAAGCGCATCCTTGTGGAGGGGGCCATAGATGCAGAGCCAATCCAGCATTTGGCTCCTATAGGTACTTTCCATGGGTACTCCCATGGGTAGGAGGATTCTCTTGCACTTGTGTCTTGCTTGTGGGTTCCTGGCCAACAGCTGATTGGCCACTATGTAAACAGAGTGCTGGACTAGATGAACCCTTGGTCTGATCCAGCAGGGCTGTTCTGATGTTCTTGTGTTAAGAGTTCATCCTCACTTTCCAGGGTTCTTAATCACTTGTCAAAACATTTCCATCTCCTCCCCGCTGAAGTTGCATTAGAACACAGGGAAGTCGGCATGACCCACATGATAGCAGAGAAGAAGCAGGGGTAGATAACATGCCTGTGGAGGCCCTGGCGGCTTTTGCATCCCCCACGTGGTCATCACTATGATTCCGTTGCTGCATTTCCCCACAGCCTGCCAGCCTGTTTGGGATGGGGAACTTGGTGCGCTCTTCCCGCGCACCTTTTCCCCACAGCAGAATCACTCGAATTTCACCTGTGTGACTGGTTCTGGTGAGAGCAGCGCATTTCAGCCCCAACAGGTTTTCATTGGGGACAATGCACCCCCTCCCCAGATGCTGGCTACTTTCTGTATTAGGGACAGTAAGCCTATATACATCAGTTGCTGAGGAACATGGGTGGGAGGGTGCTGTTACACTCATGTCCTGCTTGTGGGTTCCTGGCCAACAGCTGATTGGCCACTATGTAAACAGAGTGCTGGACTAGATGAACCCTTGGTCTGATCCAGCAGGGCTCTTCTGATGTTCTTGTGTTAAGAGTTCATCCTCACTTTCCAGGGTTCTTAATCACTTGTCAAAACATTTCCATCTCCTCCCCGCTGAAGTTGCATTAGAACACAGGGAAGTCGGCATGACCCACATGATAGCAGAGAAGAAGCAGGGGTAGATAACATGCCTGTGGAGGCCCTGGCGGCTTTTGCATCCCCCACGTGGTCATCACTATGATTCCGTTGCTGCATTTCCCCACAGCCTGCCAGCCTGTTTGGGATGGGGAACTTGGTGCGCTCTTCCCGCGCACCTTTTCCCCACAGCAGAATCACTCGAATTTCACCTGTGTGACTGGTTCTGGTGAGAGCAGCGCATTTCAGCCCCAACAGGTTTTCATTGGGGACAATGCACCCCCTCCCCAGATGCTGGCTACTTTCTGTATTAGGGACAGTAAGCCTATATACATCAGTTGCTGAGGAACATGGGTGGGAGGGTGCTGTTACACTCATGTCCTGCTTGTGGGCTCCTGGTCGACAGCTGGTTGGCCACTGTCTGAACAGAGTGCTGGACTAGATGGACCCTGGGTCTTATATTTGTATGTTCTTATGACTGTGATCTCAATGTATATAGGTTGCAGAATTCTGGTTTCATTGCAAAAAAGTTTAGTTTTTTTTCTCTTAAAAGAAATGCACACCTGAGTCTCCAACCTCGTAGCAATATATTCGACTCTTCAGCACATGTGGACAATAACATGTATGGACCGTAACAGCCACAGAAGGCTATCAATGGCTACTAGTCCTGATGGCTGTGTGCTACCTCCAGTATCTGAGGCTGTAAGCCTGTGTGCACCAGGTGCTGGAGAACATGGGTGGAAAGGTGCTGTTTCACCGTGTCCTGCTTGTGGGTTCCTGGTCAACAGCTGGTTGGCCACTGTGTGAACAGAATGCTGGACTAGATGAACCCTCGGTCTGATCCAGCAGGGCTCTTCTTATGTTCTTATTCTCTTCTTATGGTGATACCCACCATTGAGCTTGAGGCATGGCCCTGCAGCCTTTTCTGCTCATGAAGTCACTTCAAGGCTGTAATACCTGAATAACGCTCTAATGTGCCATCCCAATGTATTTGACAAGCTGCGGAGAGCCAGAGCCTGCTATGCAACAATCCCAGAATTGATTGGATTTCAGCTTCATGACCACTTCTGCTGGTGTCCCACAGACCCATAGTGTTGACCACCGCTGAGCTAAAGGCATGGTGCCTGCAGCCTTTTCTGCTCATGTTGCCCGCAGCCTTTTCTGCTCATGTTGCCCCTTGCTAGTTGTAATTCCTGAATATCCTTCTAGCGTGTTCCAAAGCAATATCTGGAACAGAGTTCGGAGGGGGTGGCTCCTGCAGTTTCTGGCAGGTTCTTCAGGCATGCTGCTCTATTGTATTTTGAATAAGTGAAAGATTAGCATTTGCTTCCATGGGGAACAGAAAAGGTGTCCCTAGGGGATACTGTTTTGACACTGGGTGGGGTATCTTGGGTTCATTGAAAGAGGGGGCCACAGTACCTCTTTGGCAAGTCACAAAAAGGAACGGCTGCACCACAAAAGATCCTGGGGATTTTTCAGCACTCCATTCACTGAGAGCCGGTGTAGTGGTTAGTGTGTTGGACTGCGAGTCAGGAGATCCAGGTTCTAGTCCCCACTCAGCCATGGAAACCCACTGGGTGACTTTGGGCCAGTCACAGCCACAGCATCCCAGCTGTAGAATGAGCTCCCTAGAAAAGTCTGCCTGGCAGCTATGTTGTGAATTTCCCAGCACCAGGTGAAGACCTTTTTATTTTCCTAGCATTTTAGCATTCTAGTCTTTTAGCTTTTCTGTTTCAAATCTGTACCTGTATTTTAAATCTCTGCATTGCTGATATGTTCTATTCTGGTTGTATTGTAGTATAAAGCTTTCATAGTGCTTTTGTGCTGTAGTTTGCAGTTTTAATTTTGGTAAACTGCCCAGAGCACTTCAGCTATTGAAGGGTATAGAAATGTAATAAATAAATACATCAATTTATAATTTCTGGTAAACAATGATCTGATCTTTATTTTATGCATGTATTTATTTACACAATGCAATAAAAAAAAGACATAACTATTAAAACATTATACTTCCGGGCAAAGTATAAAGTGTTGGTTATTACCTTTAATGCCCTACATGGTTTGGGTCCAGGTTACCTGCGGGATCGCCTTCTCCCATACAATCCGCCCCGCACGCTCAGGTCCTCTAGGAAGAACTTACTGCAGTCAGCCAAGACTAGGCTGACAACCGTTACCCAGAGGACCTTTTCTTCTGCCGCTCCCAGACTGTGGAATGACCTGTCGGAGGAGACTTGTCAACTTAACAGTCTTTTAGAATTTAAGAAAGCTATAAAGACTGTTCTCTTCCGGCAGGCATATCCAGTGGAATTTTAGAATGTTTTAAGGATGTTTTTAGGATGTTTTAGGATGTTATAATGCAGTTTTAATAATATGTGTCATGTTTTAATCAGTTTTATGTATTTTATCATGTTGTTGTTCCCCACCTCGATCCAGACGGAGAGGCGGGTAAGAAATAAATTGTTATTATTACTATTATTATTATTATTATTATTATTAGAGTTGTGCAGAATGAAACAAACTTAAAACTAGCACCAAAATAAAACAAAATCATTGAATACCCTGGGGACAAAAACGGTGCTAAATTTCCCCCCTTTCCTCATTAGATGAGTTATGGCATTGTCGCTCCTGTTCTTCATGACAAAATTCAGTTCCCATTTGTCTACCGGATGGCCCCTAAGGAAGAAACTCAGTACCTGGGGATCATCCAACTCCTCCTATTTTTTGGATGGACATGGATTGGTCTCTTTGCTCCAGACACCGACAATGGAGAGAGGTTCATCAGGGCATTGACACCCCTGATGATCAACAGTGGGATTTGTGTTGCCTTCTTTGAAATACTACCACGAAATATCGTGTACAAAATGTTCCAGAATGAACGATCTGTCATTTGGAGACAAGCCAATGTTGTTGTTTTCTATACAGACTCTCACTACGGGTTTTATCCAGTTGCCTTTGAACAAAGAATACTTGAAAATAAACAAGGTGGGGCAAAACTCTGGATCACAACAACTTTTCAGGACATCAACATGATCTTGTCTGATAAACCTCATTTCTTTCAATTTCTCCATGGTTCTTTGTCCTTCATAGTGAAGACCCAAAAAAGGACAAAATTTGAGTATTATGAACCGTTTTCCTCTGCTACTAAACAGCTTTGGTGGAATGCCTTCCATTGTTTGCCTTCGAAGGATGTGT
This sequence comes from Anniella stebbinsi, assembly GCA_029215795.1. NCBI lineage: Eukaryota > Metazoa > Chordata > Lepidosauria > Squamata > Anniellidae > Anniella > Anniella stebbinsi. The sequence goes on from JARDYH010000005.1 coordinate 179,714,212, forward strand.
TGGCCATGAAACGCTGGTCAAGATGCACAGAGAGAGAGAAACTGGAGATGCTGCCCCAGGAGGAGATAGAGAGAGCCCTGTCTCAAGACAGCTTCAGTACATACCACAGTGTCCAAGCCATGGCCCAGGCCTTACATGCTGCATATTCATCCCGATCGAAATGGATGTTGAGGGTGGGCAGAGGAGACAGGCTGGAGCTTCAAAGGACACAGCCATGGCAGGTATTCCCTTTTCCTTTTGCAACACCACCGCCAGTGGAGGCTGGTAGCTTCTATTTCAGTGGGGCTGTGAATCCACTCTGGATTTCAGTCAGAACCAGCAGCTATCCAGAGTGCAGAGCTTTATCCGCCAAATGTGTTCAACACTTTGGATAACTTTTTTAGAGTTATGTTTAGGGGGCTTTTAAGCCGCCCCCCCCTCTCACCAGCATGGGGTGGGGAGAGGCACTATATGCATGGAGAATGAAATTCTGTTGTTTTTTTAAAAAAATCTGGTTTAAGGAGTGGATTTCATTCTACATGCACTGAATGTCTCATAGAATCGTAGTACAGTAGATTTGGAAGGGGCCTATAAGGCCATTGAGTCCAACCCCCTGCTCAATACAGGAATCCATCTTAAAGCATCCCTGACAGAAGGTTTTCCAGCTGCCTTTTGAATGCCTCTAGTGTGGCAGAGCCCACGACCTCCCTAGGTCATAGGTTCCATTGCCATACAGCTCTAATGGTCAGGAAGTTTTTCCTGATGTCCAGCCGGAATCTGGCTTCCTGTAACGTGAGCCCATTATTCCGTGTCCTGCACTCTGGGTTGATCGAGAAGAGATCCTGGCCCTCCTCTGTGTGACAACCTTTCAAGTATTTGAAGAGTGCTATCATGTCTCCCCTCAGTCTTATCTTCTCCAGGCTAAACATGCCCAGTTCTTTCAGTCTCTTCTCATAGGGCTTTGTTTCCCTGATCATCCTCGTTGCCCTCCTCCGAACACACTCCAGAATGTCTGAATCCTTCTTGAAGTGTGGTGCCCAGAACTGGACACAATACTCAAGATGAGGCCTAACCAGTGCCAAAGGAGGCTTGGAAGGTGGCAATGTGGGAGAGGCCTCAGGTATTGATTGTAGCATCTAGAAAGATTCAGATCAGGAGAGACCTGACAATCCATGCAACACAGACTGAACAGAGTGAACAAAATCTGCACATCCCTAGCTAAGATCTTGAGTATGAATTCATGTTTTTTTTAAAATGCTGGCTGTTTCCCCCCCACCCCCCTGTCATTCTAGCTTCACAGTTTTTTAAGAGATGTCCAGTTTTGTAATGTTTCTGTGAGTGGACTGTATCTGGATGAGGATGGGGAGCTGAAAGCTGACTTTGATATCGTGAATTGGGTGATTTTTCCCAATAAGTCTCGTGTTAGAGTGAATATTGGGAGTATAAAGAAACTGGGAAGCCCTGATATAAAGCTCACCATTAATCTGGAAGCCATCGTGTGGCCCAGGCATTTTAATGGGGTAGGGGAACCTATTTCTGTCATTTTATAGACTTGTGACTTCTGTTAAACTTGAATAATATTTGTAATCATACAATGTACACACTTACCTGGGTGTAAGTCCCATTAAACCTGATGAGATGTGCTGTTGAGCCAACATGTACAGGATTGCATTGTGAAAGGAGCTTTCTCATAACACCACAGTATAGGAAATGTTTAGGTCTGACAAGCCATCCTGGTTAATTGTTCTGGCCTTTCAACACGGGTGACATGATTGTCTAGTCAGCTAAACTTAAATGACATTTGACACTTTCATGTAAATGAACTGTCAACATTTTTAATAACACAACTTGAAGAGCTGACAGCTAATAAAAGCAGAGGACTGAATTCTTCTCTGTAGAAGGATGACTAATAGAAGGTTGAATCAGGCTGAGGTAAAAGAGACGATGTGCATGGGAGTGAAAAGACAATGCAAAGCTAGGCCTTCCAGGCTGCAATTCAAAATGGCCAAGAACAAGGCTGGATTGAGGATTTTTCTCAGTAGCAATGGGAATCATAGGTTGCATGGTGTTCCACTCCACTGCTGCGGAAAGCAAAGGGGAAAAATAAAACCTGTTCGAAAGTAAAACCAGTGCATGCGTGAGTCCTCTTTTGCCACACACTGTTGCTGCCACTGGCAACATAAATTCCTGGTTGTACTGTTGCTGCCTGCAGGTCCTTTAAATGGCGTCATCATCCTCTCCCCCTTTTTGGCAACCATTTCCCTGCTTTGGTGTTTTTTGTTTGTTTATTTGTTTGTTTGTTTTTAAAGATCTATGGCCAGAGCTACACCTTGTTTCAAGTCATTATGAATGTGGAATGAAAAGCAGAAAATGACACTATGAATAGGCTGACCAGATAAAATCCAGGTCAGGGCTCATGTAACTTTAACAGTTGTAGAGAAAAGGGAATTTCAGCCAGTGTCATTTGTATGCAATTAATTCCTGGTGAAATCCCCTCTTCGTCACAACAGTTAAAGGTGGAGGCACTATACTGGAGTGACCATATCCAAAAGAAGGCAGGGCCCCTGCAACTTTAACAGTTGTGATGAAGAGGGAATTTCACCAGGAACGAATTGCATACAAATGACCCTGGCTGAAATTCCCTTTTCTCTACAACTGTTAAAGTTATATGAGCTCTGACTTGGATTTTATCTGGTCACCCTACCTAGGACTAAAAATCTCATTGGGTCTTTCCCAAATGTTGTTATGCATTTCCATAAACACAAATACTTCTAACACTTTTTCCTTTGTGCGCCTTCTCTTTATTGCTAGAGTGTGCCTCATTCCAGGTGCGTTGAGAGCTGTCATCCTGGATATGCCAAGGAGATTCAGGAAGGAGAGCCACCTTGCTGCTATGATTGTGCTCCATGCGCGGAAGGGACAGTCTCCATTCAGGAAGGTGGGTGACCTCAGAAGAAAGAGTGTTCCTTTGGGAACCAGGGCAGATATTAGAGTGTGCCTGACCTCTATGTTTGTAAATGGAGGCTCTCATCTGGATTCCCCCACCATCTAAAATTAGGTGGCTGGTAACCTGAGAGAGGGCCTTTTTGGTTATGGCACCCTGCTAATGGAATGCGCTTGCCAGGAAGGCTCATCAACTGTGATGTCATTCTGGAGCCAAGCGAAGATGTCTTTACTTGCCCCACCATTTCAGCACATACAGTACAACTGGTTTTCATGATGGCTTTATCTATTCTACTGCATTTTGAAGCTGGCGTTCTTTGTTCTTTTTTAATTATGATTGATTGATCTTCTTATACTCTTTTTTATTTTTTCTGGTTTGTAAATCATCCTCACAGTTTTTCTGAAGGGTAGGCTCACAATAATAATTTAAATGAATGAATTAAACATTCATACATTTTCGATGAAGATTTTAAACACATTTTGTGAGCTTAGATCCCTCTAGTGTCAGTATTTCTTAATCTAATTCCATAAAAAAAGATGAAAGAATTGACCATAGGAGGCAATCACTGGGAACAAAACAGAGAATAGGGAAGGAATTACTCCACAATTTTCCTGGTTCAATTCACCCCCTCTCCCATGCTCTGCTTTGTATGTGTCTAGCTAATATGCCCAGCGTTGCTCGGGTCCATGAATAATGTTTATGACATTTATTTGATAAATAATAAGTTTCTCTGCAACTTATTCATCTTTAAGTTGGTTGGTTGCTTTTAGTTTGGTTGAGTTCATAAATTGTTTTGTTAGAATAAATGAAAAATTGTGTTAAGAAGAGCTGTATTTTAAAATAGAGCTCCATGATAAACCACAGTTTTTGTTTTACCTGAAATGCCTACACCTCCCATCATGCCTCGGTCAGAGCAGCCATCTAAACTTCAAAAACAATCAGGACACACAACACCCTTTCTACCAGCTAAAAAAGATCCAAACCTACGAATATGTTTTCAAAATATACCCAGCAATGTCCAGATATCTGAATAACATATTGTAAGGAAGCAGATCTCAGTGGACATGAGAAACTGTTGCATGCATGTGCTCTGAAGTTATTATTATGAAAAAAAGGACTTGTGACACAGAATACTTTATTGGCATAATGTACTATATAATATCTACATTTAACGGGTTTTGGCAGGGAGCCAGAATGGTGAAAGCCACTGGTGACTTTGCCCTTTTATCTGACATAAAAATACTTAAAATCCAAAATTTCATGTTTTTAGATTTTTCTGGTAAAATCTGTCAGCAAGCCAGATTTCAAGTTTCTACCCAACGTTGCTTGGGCCCCTAAAATATATGTCTGTGAGGTAATCGTCTTAAAGTAGAAGGCTGGTGCTAGGCTTAAGTTAACTTTTAAACAAATTAAAATCATTTATTTTTCTCCTTTCCCACCCTCATGACAACCCTTCAATGTAGGCCAGTCCTAGGCCTGTGAGGTAACTTTAAAACAAATTAAATTAGTTTCTTCCTCCCTCCCCCCACCCACCCACTCTCTCACACCTTCAATGCATGGCCAGGGCTGCCTTGAAACTGTCACCATAATTTTCCTTGTCCCCACAGAACACAAAAACTACAACTCCTGGCAAGCCTTTTGCTGTGGTGCCTGACTTGCCCAATGGGAGTCCTGCTGCTGAAGCTCATGAGAAGTGAAGTCTGGCTGAGCCAGTCCACACTACACTGTGCAATCGGTGCTCATAGGTAGACCGTGATGGAGCTGGCTGGCTGACTGATGGTTTGCTTGGTTGCCATTGGCAATGTGCCTACTCCCAATGTAGGCTGACCAGATAAAATCCAGGTCAGGGCTCCTGTAACTTTAACAGTTGTAGAGAAAAGGGAATTTCAGCCAGTGTCATTTGTATGCAATTAGGTCCTGGTGAAATTCCCTCTTCATCACAACTATTAAAGTTGCAGGGGCCCTGCCTTCTTTTGTATATGGTTACTCTAGTATAGTGCATGCACCTTTAACTGTTGTGATGAAGAGGGAATTTCACCAGGAACTAATTGCATACAAATGTCCCTGGCTGAAATTCCCTTTTCTCTACAACTGTTAAAGTTACAGGAGCCCTGACCTGGATTTTATCTGGTCAGCCTACAATGGGGCCTAGCAACTGAAACAGCTGGTCCCAGGCACACTCCCTTCAGGGCCAGGAGGGCGAGCCACTACCAGATAATGGCTGCCAAAGCCTGATAAGTCTTCCCTCCTGCCCAAGGCATGCTGGGAGTTGTAGGCATATGCCTAGGTCCCTGAATAACATATTAACCTTTGAACACCATCTGAGGTATGGTGGAAGACAACTGGAGAGCAGGCCATCTTGGTTGTGGCACCCTGCTTGTGGATTTCTGAATAAAATTTATGATTTTTATGTAAAAGCCTGACTATACCATTGAGACAGAATGGAGGATTGACTGATATAGCTGAGGCTGGAATGAAATGGTGGGCAGGGTGAGTGACAGCTGGGGAAAGTCAGTTAGAAGGAGAACAAAGACAGTTAGTGAGAGTTCAGGGTTTGCTCACACATACTTTATTTTAAATCAGCCAGTCTACATGCCAGTACTATACCTCCCAGCATGCCTTTGCCAGCCCGCAGGTGCCCGCATCCTCTGAGACATCCTCTTGTTGCCGATGCTGCTCCTTGATAGAGCATCGAGGAGTAGCATCGCCAAGGAGGGGAGGTAAGCAGCTATTAGTGAATGCACCCAGCTTTGGCCAATCCTGCTGTCTTGGCCTGTGCTTCTCACCCACCAAGTGCTACATCAGGGCCCTGTTCTGAAGGGCCAGGGCTGGGCCGGCACTCCCCCTTTGTCAGGTCTGTTTCTGGGCATGCGCAGAGTGCCTCCCCTTCCTTCCTCCCTCTTAAGGACAAAGGCTACACACTTGCTTCCCCCAGATTCTGAAAAAATAGTGATATCAGGACAGAGTGCCTTTGAACATGTTTGCCCCCTCAAAGTCATACTGTTGTATCTGAATACATTTTAAAACCACACAGAGGGTGGGAGGAGGCATTTATGTGGGTTGTTTCCTTTTATGTGGAATTGGGTTGACTGCTCGAAACCAACCTTAGGAGTCGGGGTTGTAAAAGACACGTAGCAGCCACCAACCTGTGCACTCACAATGGCTGCCAAAGGCCAGTAAGTCTGGCCTCCTGCCCAAAGCATGCTGGGAGTTGCAGGCATAAACCTAGATTTTTATTTAAAAATACTTAAACACCCAAAAATCGTGTTTTTAGGTTTTTCTGGTACATTGTATAGCCAGACCTATCACTGTGTCACCGTGTCAAGTTTCTAACTCATCTGGAAGTGGGTAAACATTTCCAGACATACATGACGCACACATACTTTCTGCTTTATAGGTAGAGATTAAGGCAGGTCCATCTCAAAGATCCATTGCTACTCCATATTTGGAAAAAAGAGTAAGCTGTCTTTATACCAAGTCAACCCATCAAGGCCAATTCTGTGTATTCTAACCATGCTGGCAGGAGCCCTGTAATCTCTCACAAGGATTCCCCGAATGCATTGCCTGAGATCCTCCTTATATGAGGAGGCTTCCGACTGAATCTACTGAACACAGAGCAGTCTTTTTTTGTCTCCACCCTTAATGTCGTGACGCAAGCCCACCCCAGGCTTCTGCTCACGAACTTTAGGCAAACTGACACACTCTAAAATGGCAAGACTTCTTTTATTGTGAAATCACACATAATTCAAGCATAACAGTTTCCTTTCTGCATACACACACTTGAAGCTGAAGACGGACCAGATAGCTTTCAGGTACAATGGCTTAATGCGAACAGCAATCACTCAGGGGGAGACATTTAGAGTTGGCCCCTGTCCCATGCGGTCAGCAGCGGCCACACACACTGACTCATCAGGAACACGATCAAAACTCAAAGGAGAAACCCCAGCACAGACATGCATGAAGTCTGACAGTACACAGATCCATCTTGTACCAAACCAGACTCAGCCTGCCAGGAACACTGAGCTGATCACGTAAGCAAGATGTCAGGGGACGAACCTCTTCAACCTAGGCAACCTCCCTTGCTCGTAACTTTGGCTCTGAGGAAGGCTGTCTAGCAGGTCACACACACACAATTCCAGAACAGCAACAATCAGCCTCAGAAACTTTCCCTGTGCCCGTGCTTTGGTTCTATGCAGGGAAAACAGGCTATAGAACACAAATCCAGAACAGTAATCTGCAAGTCCAAATCTATGAAAAGCTTCAGAGCACTTTTTATGGCATAGTTCTTAGAAATTCTAGGTCCAAATAACAACAGAACATGTACAGAGGGCATCTAACATCTCCAAACCAGATAGAATCCCAAACATGAGGAGTTTCATGGCAAGCGTAGAACAGATGGTAACCGTAGAAAAGTCGAACGGTCGAACAGATGGTTCCTAGCAAAGGGCCTCCCCTTTGCTCATTCCACTATATAGGATGGAGGCTGGCTAATTCCAAGCCACTTTGACAGACAGGGCTTCAGGCCTGTAATCCAAACTCATGTGCCAACAGGGCGGCACAGTTCAACCTCCTCTTGATGATGACACTATGTGAGAGACAGCTTGCAAGATGACCCCCACCTTTTGTAAACATACATTTGTTCTCAAGGAAAACCAAGGCCTCAGCTAGCAGCCACAGATATGCACAGAACAGAGACAGACTTTCTCACAACAATTGCCAAGCTTTCAACTCACAATTCACTAGGCCAGCCTAGTGAATTGTCTATGAAGCACCTGACATCCGACACTTCATATACATGGCTGTTTCCTGACTTTCCACAGGGATGTGTATTGTATCGTTAAAATGTACGATAATGATACGATAAGGTCATTATCGTGCATGTGTTTAACAATAACGATACAATAGAAAAACCTACAGTAATCATCGGAGATGATAATTTTCAGCCGATTATATCATTTTATCACTGCCATATAAATATACCTATAACTTCTGTATTTTAAAAGTTAGAGGCTTAAAACTTGGTCACAGTGCTTATGGGGTATGCCTAAATATGAAATTTGAGATTGATCCCTCCAACCCTCAATTTTATATGAATTTATTAAAGTTTGTTTCAGTTCTGACAGGTCTGAATGAAAGCACGTGGCGAGCTGTCATTCTGACCTGTCAAAACTGAAACTATCTTTAATAAATTCATTCACCTACTTAGACATACCCCATAAGCATTGTGACCATATTTCAAGCCTGTAACTTTGAAAATACAGAAGTTATAGGCATTTCTTCTTTAAAAAAATAGGGCTGCAAAAAATATCATTTTTTCCGATAATTATCGTGAAGATGATACTGTTCACCTATGATATGAATGAAAACGATATGTTTTTTGGTCCGAAATGACGATAACGATAAACAACAATATTTTTTGGCGTGCACATCCCTACTTTCCCACATCCCCATCCAAAAGTAACAGAATACAGGCAGTTTTGGATGTAGGTCTGATGTTTGTCAGGTTGAAGTGACTCTCCTTCTTTTCAGATGCAGACCATTGCAGGAAGTGTCCAGAAGATCGGCATCCAAACAAGGACCAAGATCAATGTGTCCCCAAGGATATAACTTATTTGTCCTACAATGACACATTGGGGGTCATTCTGATTTCCTTTGTCCTGTTCTTATCCCTAATGACCAGTGTAGTTTTAGTCTTATTTATTAAATTCCTAGAAACCCCGGTAGTCAAATCTAATAACAGGGATCTGTCCTACCTTCTCCTTCTCTCCCTCCTGCTTTCCTTCTTGTCCTCTTTCCTATTCATTGGCTGGCCAAAGAAAGGGACCTGCCTTCTCAGACAAGCAGCCTTCTGCATCATCTTCTCAGTTGCTGTCTCTTCTGTCTTGGCCAAAACCATCACTGTGGTGATGGCCTTCCTGGCCACAAAGCCAGGGAACAGGGTGAGGAGATGGCTTGGGAAGAGTTTGGCCAACGCCATTGTAATTTCTTGTTCCAGCATCCAAGTTGTCATCTGCACCACCTGGCTGGGCATCTCTCCACCTTTCCCTGATTCAGACATGCACTCCCAGCCTGGACAAATCATCTTGCAATGCAATGAAGGGTCGGTTGCCATGTTTTACACCGCCCTTGGCTACATGGGCTTCCTGGCTGCCATCTGCTTCACGGTGGCTTTCCTAGCCAGGAAGCTGCCTGCAGCCTTCAATGAAGCCAAGCTGATCACCTTCAGCATGCTGGTCTTTTGCAGTGTCTGGGTGTCCTTTGTGCCCACCTACCTGAGCACCAAGGGAAAATACATGGTAGCCGTGCAGGTCTTCTCTATCCTGGCCTCCAGTGCTGGGTTGCTGGGCTGCATCTTTCTTCCCAAGTGCTACATTATTTTACTGAGGCCAGACCTGAATAGAAAGGAGCACCTAATGATGAAAACCAAGCATGGCATCTGATCCTCAGTACTAGAGATGAGAACCATAGCTTCTGAGGGGGTCTAATATGGAATGCATCCAGGGCCCATTGCTTTCCACTGGGATCTAGGTAGATTGAGAAATAAAAGTCATCTTTCACTACAAGGAGAGGGTGCCTTTGAAAAAAAATCATTTTCCTTATGGTGTCACATTGTTCTAGCACTGAAGAACAGGAAAGCGTCTTCATCTTTGTTAGGTGAGGATAGAAAGATATGGGTTGGGAGGTTGTGGAGGTCTCCAGGTTGGGTCCTGAAACAGGGGCCCAAATGACAGGGTCTGAGCACCTTCTTCCTTATGTAAGCTCAGAGCCTGGCAAAGGGGAGGAACTGCTCACCTGGTCTCACCTGCATTTCAGTACCACTGCAAAAGGCCAGAGAGCATCACTCCAGTCTCCAACCCAGTAGCAATCAGCTGACAAAAGGAGTCAATAATGTCTCTCGGCCAACTCTGTCCTGCCTCCTGAGGCTGAGCAATTTGTACAGACTGAGTTGGTGATCCTTCTGCTTGAACGCCTGAGGGTTCAGCCATTTTCCATGGGGCCACCAGACCCTCTCCAAATCTACCTCCATCACTGTTGGCATGAGCAACAAATGCATGACTCAAATGCATTTCTTCATTTGGAGACAGAGAGGAAGGTGGGCAAAGATCCCCTCAGGACCCTGCTCCACCTGGACTGTCCCTCCCTTCCCCTACAGGACCTGCTACCATCTGCTGCCCCGTGAAATGGATCCTTACAAGTTGTTATTTTTTAATATTCTTTTACATTAGTTTTGTTAACTCATTACGACCTTCTTGTAAGCTGCCTTGGCAGGAGTTTAGCCTAAAAGGAGAGATATAAATACTAGGAAGGAAGGAAGGAAGGAAGGAAGGAAGGAAGGAAGGAAGGAAGAATGTATTGGTTTAATTCTGTTCCTGATAAAACAGAGATGCTACGTTACTTGATCATTCAAACAGGAAATAACAAACACAATCATACCTTCATTGCAGTATGTTGTAGGTAATTGAGGAATGGTTTGTAGATCCTTGAAGATTATCTGAAATGTTGCCAGTGATTAGAAATTAAGAATAAAAACATTGATAAGGCAGACTTGGCTTGTTTTTCCTCCTCTGTGGTCAACAGGACACACACGTGTTTGTGTTATGCACAACCCCCATGGATCAAGGAGCACCACAGACTGACAGGTTGACACCATGCCCACACTAACCAGAAACATTTTCCCTTTTCCCTTTAAAAAGAAATGCATCCAGAGGAAGTGTTCTGTATTACCTAGAAGTTGACAACCTGCATTGCAAATGCTTGTGAAGTCCAATGAAGCCATTATTTTACTGAAGCCATGTATTTGTTTAATTAATCTGATGATATAGAGACAAAGCTTCATGCTTTCTTCTTTTTCCTCCAGAACCTCACAATGATGAGCCTTTTAACCCATTCCCTTCATCAATTAGCCTGAGGGAATGGCGTTCTCTCTCTCTCTCTCTCTAGCTATGGACTTAGGAAACCACTGGAAGTTGTCTTATGGCTGGACAGGCAGGCTATCGGCCCATCTGTTTACTCGCCAAGGTCTGAGGGAGAGAAGGGCCTTTCCCAGCCCTGTCTGAAAACATCCTTTCAACTGGAGGTACCATGAACTGAACGTGGCCCTTTCCACGTGCAAATATATATGCTCTGCCATGGATCACTAAAAACAGTTAAATAGGGGTTGCATATAGTTGTGTATCGACATAGTTTTTCTGGAGTGGAAATGACTAACCATAAATTATAATTAGGCTGACCATATGAAAAGGAGGACAGGGCTCATGTATAGTTGCAGGCACTATACTAGAGTGACCATATACAAAAGAAGGCAGGGCCCCTGCAACTTTAACTGTTGTGATGAAGAGGGAATTTCACCAGGGACTAATTGCATACAAATGACACCGGCTGAAATTCCCTTTTCTCTACAAATGTTAAAGTTACATGAGCCCTGACCTGGATTTTATCTGGTCACCCTACCACAGGGGGGATGTCGAACAGAGCCTGGTGGTTCGGGCCAGCAAAAGCTCACTAACCTCTACCCCCTGAAATGGATTCCTTTGGCATCCGTCATTTCATATTATTGCCTTGCGATGTCTTTTGAGCTCTAACAAAGAGTTGGATTTTCTCTGCCGCCGCTGGGCGCACCTGTTGCGCTCCCTTTGCTGGTCTTGGGATTGGCAAGGAGAGGGTGAGGGGTGCACACAGCAGTGATGGGGAGGAAGGACTCCCTCCCTGACACAGCCGCAACCAGGCCCACTGCTCCTGCTCTTCTTGCCGATGCCAGTACTGGCAAAGAGAGTACTATGGAGGTGCGTGGCAAGTGACGGTTAAGTGTTGGCATGTCAACACCAGCAAGAAGAAGGGGGCGTGCAGCAGCCGCAATGGTGGAAATGTGGGTTTTTTTCACTTTTGCAGGACTACGGCATTCCACAAATTACAGCTGCCGTTTGTGCGAATCGTGACTGTCATTTGCACAAATGATGGCTGACATTTGTGGAACGACGCCACAGTTCTGCAAAGGAGAAAATAGTTCCCGGACCTTGGGAACAAACCTCCAACTTGGCTTGCTGAGCAGGGGGGCATTGCAGGAATCCGTGGGCCCTAAAAGGGGCGGATTTCCCCGCGACAGCCATCCTCATACGAAACCAATCGTTTCTACTACCTCATTAAAAGTCCTGGGCCGCCGTATGGCTTCCAGATGAACGGTGAACTTTGTATCCAGGGATGCCTGTCATGCAATGCACTCTCTCATCAATTGGAACAAAGCCAGGACCTCATTTTCAGCATATGCTTCATGCAGCATGGACTAGACACTTATTGGCATCATTGGCATTCATTAGCTTGGAGCTTGTTTAGGTCACACAAAAGGGTTTTGAGCCCAAAGCAAGTCTTGGCCAGACACAATGCTTGAGTGTCTCAGGAACGACACTTAGGGGTTAGGGTTAGGGTCTGCAAGGATAGAGGATACTCATGCATCCGGCCTTCAAGAGCTCAGGTGGATGGGCCCAGTGCCAGGTGCCCTGACCTGTGCCCTTTGCCTTTTCCCTTGCTGTGCTAATGGTGGCTGCCATTAATGCAGTGGGGGGGGGGGGAATACACAATTTGGGATATTGCATTTCTCTCTCTCCACCCACCTGCACTGATGGGGGCCTTTAAGGGCCTTTAACAGGGCCTTTAAGGAGCCCGTTGACAGGGGGAGGAAACATGATTTCTCCAAGGAAATCGCATATTTTCCCTTCCACTCTAATTGTGGCCTTGGGGAAATCGTGTGTTTCTCCCTCCCTCCCAGAAAGCACACTTTGCCTCCCCCCCCATGCGCCAATCAGGACTTAAAGACCCTCTTCATGCAAGGTTAAGAGGGCCTTTAAGGCCTGATTGGTGTGGGTGGGAGCAAAGCCTGCTTTCGAGGGCCTCTGGAAAGTGGGGAATTCCTCCAGCCATGCTACTATCATGCTGGGGAATTGCACACTTTCTAGAGGCCCTGGAAAGTGTGTTTTGCTGAAGGCTTGGGAGCCTCCCTCAGTGTCCTATGAGTCAATCCAGCCCAGCTCCTCAGGATAGGGCCAGACGAGCAAGGCTCAGCAAACCCGCATGGAGAGCGCCACTTGGTTGTGTCAGGGGATAACATGGGGTGGGCCAAATCTTGGGCTAGGGAGAATACTCTCTTTTCTTGCCCTGTCAATTTTGGGTTATAAGAATTCACAGATTAAAGACAGTTGCACAAAGCATACAGTTTTGACTGGAGAAAATGTTTGTGGGTCTCAAAAGCTGCAGACTCCCAGTCATGGAGATATAGTACATGGGATCACCAAGTCTTCATTTGGAGCATAGGGGCATAAAAACTCTGATTGAGACTGCATAGTCTGCTGTTTCCAGAAGAAGGGATTGGGAAACTATTAACTAACTTCATCCTTGTCTTTGACACCTTCAACTTCAATAACTTTGCTGATACAGATGGAGCCCAGCAATGACTCCAGATCCAAAGGAAACAGAAAACCCCTACACCTCACCCAGATGTCCACGACATCAACCCAGGCTTTCAGTAGCACAGGTATCATTTCTGCACCAACTTTGCACTAACCGTTTCAATCCCCATTCAACATATAATTAGTTTGCGCTGCTTTTAGATCTGTTTACGTTTTGGGGCTCAAAGACTATGTTTGAAGAAATCCCCTTTGTGCTTTGGAAAGAATAAGACTAAATCAATGTAATTTGGATCATTCCGAGGGGAGGAAGCACCACCTTTGAAACTTTTTGAACTCCAGGCAGCCCCATGTGCAGGTGCATGGATGGTGGGAAATATGGATGAAAGAAAGCAAACTCACTGAAACCATTCCACATTCTTGTTAGAGATCAGCAAACAGACAATTGAGCTTGGCCAGGCCCGCTACTATAGGAAGTAGATGGCCAAGATACATCTTTTGGATGTAGCTGTGTACTGCACATCAATATTTTCAGTCATGAGAGGCAACAGCTCCCCAAAATCTCAGCCTGAGAAACAGTGAATGCTGAAATGGGGTACTAGTTCCCAATTCCTTATTTGTGGGCAATGCTTCCCTAGGCTGACCATATGAAAAGGAGGACAGGGATCATGTAACTTTAAGAGTTGTAGAGAAAAGGGAATTTCAGCCAGTGTCATTTGTATGCATGCAGCACCTAGTGAAATTCCGTCTTCATCACAACAGGTAAAGTTGCAGGCACTATACTAGAGTGACCATATATACAAAAGAAGGCAGGGCCCTGCAATTTTAACTGTTGTGATGGAGAGGGAATTTCACCAGGAACTAATTGCATACAAATGGCACCAGCTGAAATTCCCTCCATATTCAGCTTGGTTTCAGACTTTCCTGGGAATAAAGAACTGGGAAGCTAGTAACCAATTCGGCCTTGACCGTTACACTGCCATCAGCTTCAAGGCCTTCATTCACATCTATGGAGAATTACAGTAAAACCCTTTCCAGCAGAGTTCTGTCACATGGGATTCTCTAAGGCTTATTTGGGGACTTAAAAGCAGATGAAGGCAGCATATTCATCTTCGATTCAAACTCTCCTGGGAACAAGGAGCCAGATCTATCACAGTGTTACCGTGTCAAGTTTCTCACTCATCTGGAAGTGGGAAACATTTATGATACGTGAAGCACACATACTTTCCGCTTTATAGGTAGAGATTACAAATGTGATGAATTGCAATAAAAAACACCCAGCTTCATCTTCAAATTTTTCATCTTTTGGGTCTTTAGACTACTACTTCATATGCATTGGGTTTTCTATTCGTACAGGGCCCGGGTGCCTCAGTTTGCTCTTTCGTTACACTAAGGCCATGTCTACACCAGCCGTTTAGTCCTGTATAATATAGCAGTCATCCCTACCGGGCCACGTGACGTTCACCAACTCCCGCAGTGATCTCAGGTCAACTGCTCAGTTTTTCCAGGATATTGCTGACTGGATTTGTAGCAGCTTTTGCTGTTTGGCACAAGTTCCTGGCACAGCGAACAGCCGATCTGCTGTCAGGGAAGTGTTCATGGGCATAGGCATGTTTCATCAGCGAGTGTGTATTTTATTTTTCACAAATATATCAATGTGCACATATTTAACAGAATAACTATCACCCCCTGCAATGCTGTGTGTCTGTGCTAGTGTGCACCTCAGAGGAGATATTTTTTAAAAATCCATGCCCCGTTCCAGCTGTCCAGTCCTGCCCACTTCTCCAAATACACAATGGCTCTCCATTACTTGCAGGAAACTTCCTTCACATCTGCCCCGTGAGCGAAGTTCGCGGAATTGGGAAAACTCTTAATGATCCCTCCTCTGTTGTGAAAGGGCTGTAGGTGTAGATTAGCCCTAAGAGTCCACCTTCCTGGTTCTGCTGCACTGGTTCAGTAGTAACTGTTCTCCAAAGAAAGTGTTCTGCCTGTCTAATCTGTATGTCAAGGAATTGCTTGTGTAGTGACTCTACCTTGTTTGAAAGCCTTTTTTTCCTCATGGTAATTTAAATTTGGCTAAAGCATGCTACATATTTTTTTTAAAAAAAAATCAAAATTAATCACTATATTATTTTTTCAAAATATATGGATAATTAGGCTGACAGTTTTAGTGTGAGATATTATTTTTCTTTCAGAGATCTTAACATGTGAGATACAGCCTGCCCACCTTGAAATATACTTTGCCCCTTCTGTGCACCCCCCCTGAACTTTTTTTCTGGTGCCGCCACATTTTTCCTCCAAATGCAAAGGACCTAAAGGAAGCTGTCATTGTGATGAATCCAAGCATGGAAGGTAATATTAGGGGGCGGGAAGCCTCCATGTCTTGCTCTGATATCTTGCTACCCCTCCTGTAAAGATCAGTATAAAATTTTAAACATTGTGAATTTATATCTATAGGAGAAGTATATGCTGCATCATTCTCGTCTTTAATAGCTGAAATTACATTTTGATGTTGTTGCTGTCTAAGACGGTCTGCAAGGATCTTATTGAGATGTTTGCCATTTTCCCAGAATACTTGTCTTAAGCAAGTCAAAGAGAATTCTGCCTGCTGTGGAAGAATATTAATCAATTCATGCTTAGCATTCTGCAATTCTTGGTAAAGTTGGGCAGTAGGGGAGATGGCAAATGGGGTTATGAGGGATTTCAGCTTCTTACCTAGATACATCTGTTGTTGTTGTTTCAAAAAAATTGATAAGCAACATAAGCAATTATTCGACCCCGGATAAAAGCTTTGCTAGCCTCCCACTCAATGGCACATGAACTAGCTGTACCCTCGTTGGTTTTAAAGTATTCTGTCAATTCAGCTAGCATCTGAGTTTTAAACATCTCATCATTAAGAAGAGAAATATTGAGGCACCACTGGCTGGGGGCCCTAGGAGTATCAGATAATTGCAATTCCACGCATATTGGGGTGTGGTCAGTGTGACGCCCTGCCTGCACCTGTGACACTCACCAGGCTACACAACAGGGCTGTCCACGTTACTCGCACCCAGGGCTTACTTCAACCCCCCCCCCCCCCCGTGCTTATGATGTGTTTGAGGGTTTAGGCTAACTGCTGCTGCTCCCATCCCGCTTTTATTCTTTCCACGGCTCCACAGCCCAGCACCCTAGCCCTCAAATCCCCCTTATGCTGTCCGCAGCCACCAGTACCTTCCTCAGGTACACTTCCAAAGATCACACCAGTTGGATATAATTAACAAGA
Organism: Anniella stebbinsi; assembly: GCA_029215795.1. Classification (NCBI taxonomy): domain Eukaryota; kingdom Metazoa; phylum Chordata; class Lepidosauria; order Squamata; family Anniellidae; genus Anniella; species Anniella stebbinsi. The sequence continues at coordinate 179,730,794 of JARDYH010000005.1, forward strand.
TTTATTAACATTAAGATGATTGTTCATGTAGCAGAAGCTTGATGGTTTCCTCAGGTCAACAGTGTATTGGTTACAGGCACAATGCTTAATAGTTTCAGTACTTTCTGTTCATAACATTTCAAATAGAAACTCTCACGTTCTATGTTTCTCCTGCCTACTCTACCCACTCTAAACTACACTACACTCTTTTCCACCATCTAGTTCCACCAAAATAACAAAACATGTTGGTGCTTCCTAGCCTCTAATCCAGTCAACAATAATCCTCTCTCTCTCCCTCACACTCTTCTCACACTCCCTTGTCAGCTCCTGTTAGCTCAAAATACATATACAGCCACTCTCACACAGCCAGCCAATCTAGGCACTCCCCCGCCACCATCCAATCAGCACTCACACATGAACTCCCCCCCCTTATGCTTACCCAGTTATAACATAACTGTAAGTCTATTTAACTTCTTTTATGGCATTTTATAAACAACTACTTACAATCTTTTACATACAAGGATCTCAACAGTAGCTGAACATCACATCCCCCCCCCCTTAAAATAAAGTGGAGTATGCCTCTTTAGTCCTAAGGGGCATATGTAGCGTCTAAAGTCCAGGGTGTGTGTTCTTGCGCTTAAACAGAGTTCTTTGTTTTATAGTCAATGCTCTGGGGCACACATAGAGTTCAAAGTTCACCAGAACACGTTGAAACTTGTCTTTTCTGCCGTCTTCTTATCTGGGAGTGTCGCTGTCGCTGGTCTTCTCTCTGTCGCATCTGGTTCTTCTGCCGTTGCATTGGGAAAGTCTATCAGCAATAACGTGGTCTTTGCCTCTCACATGCTGGTACTCTTGTAGCAGCCACGACCATCGTTGCAGCATCTCGTCTGTGCTTCTCGCAGTCTCTCGCCAAATCACTGTTCGGTGGTCAATTTTCGGCTATGGGGCGGTATACAAATGTAATAAATAAATAAATAAATAAATAAATTTTGTCAGCTAATCTTTTTCTCTTTATACAGGGTCTTAACTGGTTCTGCATCCACATAACAGCTAAATCTGTTCTTTGGCTGGATGGGTAGGCTTTTTTACTGCTTGTTGGCCTTCTACTTGGAAAGACAATAGGATAGTAAGTCCTATTCTATCTTTGCAGCACTGCTTCTGCAGCACTGGCATGCTTTAACTTGTTACTTTCTTTAGACTTGTGGGAGTTTTTAGGTACCCATATTTTATACAGCAAGCCGTCCTCCCACAACAGTTGCTCTTTAACAGCATCAGCGCTGAATGTCACAGAACGCTGCGCTTCTTGTTTAAGAGGTTCTAGGCTGCTATCGGCCTGCAGTTCTTGTTTAAAGGTGGTAGGTGTTATTTCTTCAGGAGCATGTACCCCTCCCAGCTCTGCTGTTGCCTGGATAACCAGGTTACTCAGCTTCTCTACTGGCTTGTGTGATTCTGGCCTTACTGAAATAGAATCTACATTTTCAGTCACAGGAGCTGCTTTTGCCTGGCTCCGGGTGATAATCAGGATCTTCTCAGTCTCGGCCTCTATCACATCTCTCCCCAATAGTACTGGTTTCTCCTGTTCAACATTTATGCCCACTGTGAATTTCCCCTCCTGGCTTCTCTACATGATCTCAACTTTAGCCAAGGGAATTTTTCTAAGCGTCTCATTTATACTTTCAATCTGGACTGTTTGGTGAGGCAAAATATGTTTTTCCTCCACCAGATGTTTATTAACTCTGTCAGCACTGGATATCACAGAACACTGAGCTTGCTGTCTTACAGACTCTAGGCTGGTGTCATCTGAATTCAGCCAATGTGCAGCCTAGTGGTATGGCGATGGTGGTAGAGATTTTACACTTCTGGCCTCAACATATGGGCTTTCTGATTACCCACATAGCTAAACTCACACCAAAGACACACATCCATGTGTCAGATTCCAGTTTTCATTGGAAACGCAGCTTGGCTACTTAAAGCTGATGTTCAATATTTATTTATCTACAGAAAAAATGAAGAATGGATGCTGAAACACCTTGAAATGCACAATATTGTGTGGATGAGGTGAACAGGCAATGCCTGGCCAGGACAGAAGCTGAGAAGCAGCAACTGAGGAAAGCAGCAGGGAAGTGGGCCGGAGAGATGCTTTGATTCTGGTGCAAAGAGGATTGGAGGTTCTAACAAGGAACAACCATTCAATGCAGGATAGTGAACAGCAAAGCCTGAGCAGTTGCAGATAGATAGATATAGTGAAAATTAAAGCAGTTCTAAATCGCCTCAACTGCCTACACAGTAATGCAATACATGCATGAAGGCTGAGGTTACTGCCCATTATTTGATATTTTAAAAAAGCAAACAAGGGAGCAACTCTTTTTATATAAGGGACAACAGAATTAAACCACACAAGTGTTCCTTTTTGAGAAAATTAGTTATTTATTACGATTATCTTATGCCCCTCCTTTCAGCGTAGAAGTCAGAACATACATTAATAAAGACAACTGTAGACCAAAGTTAAAAAATAACTCATAATGTTCCATCTCACAGGGCAGTAGATGGCAGTAGGCCTTGTAGGGGAAAGGGGAAAGAGTTGAGCTGAAGCAGGTACCTGAGGGAATCTTTGCCCACCTTCCTCCATTTCTCCAAATTAAGGAATTCATTGGAGAAATGCCCCTGAGAGTCACCCAACAGTGAGGAAAGGGTGTTTGTAAGAGGGGCTGCTGGTCTGGTCCATTCAGTTGAAGGACCCAAAACAGTCTGTATGAATTCCTCAGGTTCAAGTGCCCAGAAAGAGTCAGCAGAGAGGCCCTGTTGGCTCCTTATGCCACCCAATCCTTAATCGACTGGAGCCTGGAGTGACGTTCACTAACCCTTGACAGTTGTGCTGGTGTTCTGTGTTGACAGGTGAGACCAGAAAAGCAGTTCCTTCCTTTTGCATGGATCCAGGTGGGCCAAATCAGGAAAATGCTCCGATCTGCCACCTGGGTCTCTGTTTCAAGACCACATGAGGTGCCTTGAAGAACCTCCTAATCCAGAGGTGGACAACTTGGGTCCCTCCAGATTTTAAGGCCTGCACCTCCCACCCACCCCAGATAGCATCACCAACTGTGAAGGGTGATGGGAGTTCTAAGCCAAAAACGTATGGAGAGTAAGATCTTGCCCACTCCTGTCCAGATCCATAGGCTGTATTTATTTTATTAAAAGAGAAAAAAATATTGATCATTATTTCCTTTTCTCACAAAATTATGTGATTTTTAAACTAGGTTGCTGGGATTATTTCTTTGTGGAAACATTTCCTTTCTCCAATGCAACAGAGTTCCAGCCCCATGAGGAGAATTAAAAAATGTATTTCTTCCAGGGCTCCACCTCCTGGCATTGAAGGCCTCCCTTTATTTCTGGATCTACCTGCAACCCACGGGAAAGGAAGAGGCCCTGGATCTGTTCCGTAATTCCTTTGCCCCCATCAAAACATGTGATTCTTATCCAGAATGTGGTGGGGGTGGAATTCTCTAGCACTGATAAGATCGCATCTTTGGGTTTCATCAAGAGATGCTCCCTTTTATTCAGATGAGGCCTCACTATAATAATGTAGCACTTGGGAAGAAAGAGGCAGCCCAGCAATCCAGCACTGGAGGCCAAGATAGAGAAGACCTGCACGGCTACCATGTATTTCCCCTTGGTGCTCAGGTAGGTGGGCACAAAGGACACCCAAACACTGGAGAAGACCAGCATGCTGAAGGTGATCAGCTTGGCTTCATTGAAAGCCCCAGGCAGGTTCCTGGCTAAGAATGCCACCATGAAGCAAATAGCAGCCAGGAAGCCCATGTAGCTAAAGCTGGTATAAAACATGGCAACAGACCCTTCATTACATTGCAGGATGATGTGTCTGGGCAGGGAGTGCATATCAGGTTCCAGAAAGGGTGGAGTGATCCCCAGCCAGATGGTGCAGATGACAACTTGGACACTGGAACAAGAAATTACAATGGCATTTGCAAGACTCCTCCTCAGCCATCTCTTCACCTTGTTCCCTGGCTTTGTGGCCAGGAAGGCCAGCACTGCGGTGATCGTTTTGGCCAACACAGAAGAAACAGCAACCGAGAAGATGATGCTGAAGGCCGTTTGTCGGAGAAGGCAGGTCTCTTTCCTTGGCTGAACAATGAACAGGAAGGAGGACAAATATGAAAGCAGGAGTGAGATGAGCAGAATGTAAGAGAGATCCCGGTTGCTGGCCTTGACTATGGGAGTTTCTAGGAATCTGATGAAGATGCCTAACACAAAGCCTGTGATTAGGGACAGGAATAGGGCAAAAGAAGCCAGGACGATCCCCAAAGGTTCTTCATAGGACAAAAATGTTTTTTCCTTGGGGATACATTGATCTCGGTCCTTGTTTAGGTACTGTTCGTCTGGACACTTGCTGCAATGGTCTGCATCTGAAAAAAAGGAGAGTGACTTAAGAAGGTAAGAACATAAGCAGAGCCATGCTAGAGTAGATCAGAGGTCCATCTAGTCCAGCATTCTGTCCACGCAGTAGCAAAGCAGCGGTCAATCAGGAACCCTAAAGCAGGAAATGGGGAGAATCACCCTCCCGCACACCCGGAACTAGTCAGGCACTCATGACAACCCTAAATTCAAGAACTATAATTCAAGTGACACAACATATGAAAGTGACATGTATTGCTGATAAGAATTTATTGCATTCCAAAGGAGTGTTTTCTGTCATCATCTCTGTGTGCTAGGGGTAAGTACAGAGAGATTAGTTATGCATGCGATCAGCTAGCTTTAAGTGCAAAAAATGCATTCCTTGAACCGGGACAAAGAAGCATGCGACAGGTAGGTTGGTTAATTCTTGGAAGCAAAAAGCTCATTGCCTCATGAGAAGATGGACATTCACAAGGCTCGTTCTGAAGTTAGCTGTAAGCCTGGCTGTGTTATGGAGAGAACCATCTCAAATCATGACTCCAAAAAGTCAAAGTGCACAGATGTGAGTTCAAGAGAAAGGAAATCGAGCTTTTGCCAGGTAGCATGTTATAACGAATAAGATTTTGACATGGTTGTCCAAAGATCCTAGGAGAACAAGACATCTACCAAACCTGATTACCTAAATTCTGCCAGCCGTGCCTGCCAGTTAGGGAACTATAAGTTCTAAATGATGACTGCTTTGTTGGCTGAGAGGAACACAACTTTAATTTTATTAAACAATATAGTAGCCACTACTTCTATTATGCTTGCAATCACCGTAACTGCATTGCAGATATAGTCATGCCTTTTGCTGAAGATGGAATTTCACCAGGTGCTTCATGCACACAAATGGCACTTGTTGGAATTCCCCTTTCTGAAGGGACAAGAAAAAAATTAATTGTTTATCTGCGGATTCAACAACTGAGAAGAGTTAAGATAAAGGAGTTGGCAATTGGTTGGTTGTTTAGTGACAAGAACAAAGGTGGTTATGTATCGTTGCAGGGGGGAAATCCTGGAACCACCTTAACTTGGTTATACGGTCCTTTTTTAGTATGCATTTGATGTTGTCGATGAATTTCCCCTTTCTATACAACTGTTAAAGATACAGGAGCCTGGTCCTCCTTTTCCTATAGTCACCCTACCAGAATTGGACCCTTTTCCCCAATCCCTCACCACCATCATGGAAAGGACCATGCTGGCTGCTTCCCAAGGTCAGAAATGCAGCCTCAGAGGGAGGGAAAAGATGAAGAGGCAGCAATAACAGAAATCTTTTGGCCTCTCTAACCCTGGCTAGGAATCTACGTCTCTGGGAAGGCAGGGCCCTTTTTGGCTTTGCTTGATTTCCATGGTGCCCCCAACTCAGCTCGCATTTGCTAGTCAAGCCACAGGTTTCTCCCTGAAATCCAGGAACTCTTTTGAGATTTTTTTTAAAATGGCGTTTTACCTAAATAGCAATTACAGCCAAAATTTCCATACATATGCAAATTGCAGTTGCAATTTTGTGTGAATTGCTATTTACAGAACACACACACACACAATCCACAAACTGGGCCAATGCAATGCAGATCAAGTCACACCAGTGCATGGGAAAGTGGGCCGAAGTCCAGGGCGGGCTGAGCTGATGAAATCTCGGGGAGCTTCAGACCTCAGATGGAACCCTCTGAAGAAGCCTTTGGCAAGAAGCTAGGTGAGCTGACCGCCTCTTGCCTTATTTTAGCTCCGCCCATTTTACTCTATGGTGGACACTGGGATTGGTCAACTCAGAAATCCCTTCTTCCTCTGAGGATTGGTGAGATCTCACAGACCCTGAGCTGTTAACATTTTCACCGATAAGGTCTGGTGAAGATTCACCCCTGGCTGGTGAAGAGCCTGGGAGAATCTCCTCCTCCGCATCCTGTGTAGGCTGGTAATCGTCTACTTCTGTTTCAGAATCTGATTCCGATTGATAGCCTGAAACTCCATCCCCCACACTAAGGAGAACAGGCCTGATCACAACAGGAAGATAGATTTAAAAACAGGATGGAGAGATGAAAATAGCCTCCATCCTCCTCCTGAATCCTGGTAATAGCCCAATGGAGCATTGGACACTCAGAGGTGTCGATCTAAGGAGATCCCGAAATGGCCCAAGGCCCTCAAAGCCTCGGTACCAATGTGCTTCATCTTCGAGGGCCTAGGGCTGACTCAGAACCCACCTTGTCTCAGTTTCGGGCCTTCGGCAAGAGGCAGTGCACAGCACTACACCTAATTTCAGTGAGTGGGTGAATCAAGAAGAGTGCCTCCCATTACAAATGTAGAGTTTGGGTAGATCCAAACATTTGCCCTTTTCCCAAAGGTAACATCCTTTCTTCTGATGTCACCAACCTTCCTGAGTTGAGAATGTCCCTTCTGCGCATGGAGCACAAGCGTAGCAGCAGGGTGGCTTTCCTTCCTGAATCTCCTTGGCATATCCAGGGGGACAGCTCTTGACGCACCTGGAATGAGGTACGGTCTAGACACAAAGAGAAGGAGCATTACGAATTAGTGTTAGGAGTAGTTTTGCCTACAGAATGGAATCATAGGGTTGGAAAAGACCCCACTGGATCATACATGCATAATTCAAAGTCTGGAGTTAGTTGGTCGTTCCTTTTTGACTGACTTCCTGTTGACCGATTCTCATGAAACACACTTCCTTGGAAAGCTCTTCACTTGCAGATTCCACAAACAACAATGGTTTCACTATAATTCAAAGTCAGGAGTATATTTATATCCATAACAGACTTAGGCTTTTTTCTGTAACAATGTGCTATAAATTTCTGTTAATATCAAATAATGCTGCATAATTAATCAAACATGATTCATTGCAAATTGTAGCAAATTGAAGTATGAACACAAAAAAAGTCTGTTTGGTCCTTTATAAACACAGGTGCGAGTCAAAGAACAATGAAATGTCAGAAATACACAGCCTGTAATGAAATCATGAAGGGATTAAGAGACACCTACAGTTAAAAGTAACCCAGTCAAAGTTTACTTATTGCTCAGAAAAGAAGCCTCTAGCTGTTACATTTAACAAGAGAACATTTAAAAGACTCTGTACACAGGTTCAAGTGAAACTACAATGATATTCCAGGAACTGACTGTGGACCAAGTTGGCACCTGTCTGCCTACCCCTATCTTCTGCCATGGGCAACTCTACACTGCCATTAGTTGTGTGTTCTCACTGGCAAATCTCAAGATTCAAGTTGTTGATGGACTTAAGCAAGGACATTGAAGTGGCTGCCCTGGAGTATACACCATTGCATTTAACGAAGTTTTGCAATGATAAAAGATGTAACACCTCGAATGTTTCAATAAACGGAGTTAGTTAAGTTCAACTTTTCAAACTTCATCACATGGGGAAAGTCGCATTTACTTACTGCCACTTCTCCATGCATGTGTTTGTCCCTCATTACTTCATCTTTTGAAAAAGGAAGTAAACAATGTGCATTTCGCCCATTCACTGGGCCATTTTGAACCTAATGCATCTCCTACACACAGCAGGAGATAGCAACAACTTCCATCTTTAAAAATAAATCGGACTTACTGGAGTGATTTTCTGTCACGCAAAGAAAGCTAAAAGGAGCGAGAGGTGGGCGGGAGGCAGACAACATTGTGAGAAGGACCCGTGAAAATCCGAGAGTGCCCAGTAACAAGTGTGTAATAAAATGCTCATCTGATGGAGATTTTCATTAGTTTTGTTTTTCTCCATGAACTGTGTTACTGGGAAGCAACTGGTTGATCTTTCTTTTGAGGGGAGCTCAAGGTACAGAAACGTCTTTGTTTAATTTGTTTTTTTTCAACATTTAAATGAAGACTTGCTTCGCATAAGCATACTCAAGGCAGCATGCGAAACCAAACATGAGAAAGAAGGTACAATAACAAAATAATCTGAAATGCAGTCCTAGGATAAGAGAAATAGGAACCAACAGCAATAAAACTGCAATCATAAAACCCATCAATGAAGAGAAGCAATGAATCATCTCACCTGATTAAAAAAATGCCCAGAAGAGGCCTCACCAGATGTTCTAAGATAACACGTTCCAAGATGATGTGGAAGATACTATTTGTACTATGTAGCCAGAGCCTAAAATATGAAGGGCTTCAAATACACCAAATCTTGAATCTTCTTAAAATAAGCTCTTTTGAAACAGGTGTGATGCTGTCTCCATGGCCTGAATGACCAACCTGAACTATCTCAAAATTCTTCCAGGCTCTCTTCCCAAGGGTGACTTGAGATCTCCTGTACTATTGCACTGGGCATGGTGTTATTCTTTTATTGCTGCCCTAGTCTCAGCAAACAGAACTGCTTTAAAATACCCTTCCCAAGATCCTAGGTAACATTTCTATCCCTGGTCAAACCAGTTTCCTCATTAGAAGAACTCTACCTCCAGCCTTGGTCTCATCCATTTCAACTTGAAGCCTGGCTTTGCATTGTCTTCTTCACATCATCCATGCCCCCTTTTTCACCTCCGTCAGATTCAACCTGTACTCAATCAAATTGGGTGATTAAGGATGTTGAAGACTGATTTACATGGAAGTGTGGAATGGGACGTGTGTTTAGCTGAGTGGAGAGTCATGCAGACTATCATGCGTTGAAAAATAATCACGAAACAGGCTGTCTTGGTGGAGCTAAACACTCCCCAGCCTGCACTGCGATGGCAAGGTTCCTTTTACAATGCAATCGGCTACATGTTTATGCAACAGCAAGTCCTACAATGCTTAAGGAGACTTAATTACAGGTAAGTGTGCAAAGAATTGAACTAAACACCTCATATTTATTATTCTACTTGTTATTTGAATTTAACATATGTCACAAAACAATATTATGACACAAATCATCTCCCTACCTTTTTGAAGTGCCTCGGCCACGCAATGGCTTCCGGGTGAATGGTGAACTTTAAATCAGATGATGCCCCTCTCTTTACACTCCCAATTTTCACTCTACCCTTAGAATTATTGGGAAACAGCACCCAATTGACAATATCAAAGTCAGCTTCCAGCTCCCCATTCTCATCCCAGTACAGTCCGTCCATGGAAATATTAGAAAGATGGACTTTTATTATGAAAGGGTTAAGCTAGAATGACAGAGGAAAGAACTGCCATTTAGAAATCATGAAAACATGTTCAGTATCTCGGCCTTCCTCACTCTGAAATTGTAAAGAGAGAGAAGGAGGTAGAGATGGTCACAGAAGGTTCTGAAGGAAATGTGAAGAGGAAGAGACAGAAAACAGATGTCTTGAGGAGGCTGAGAAAAGACCAATAAAAAAAACAGCAGCATGTACCTGCCATGGCTGCAGCCTTTTATAATCCGGCCTGTCTCCTCTACCAACCCTCAGCGCTTGCTTGGATTGGGATGAAGAGGCAGCATGTAAGGCCTGAGCCACAGCTTGGACACTGTAGTAAGTCCTGAAGCTGTCTTGAGACAGGGCTCTTTCAATTTCCACCTGGGACAGTGTTGTCAGCCTCTTTTTCTCTGTACATCTAGTCCATCTTTTCATGGACAACACATGTTTTGAATAGGAACAATGAAAGGCACTCCACTGAAATAGGCCCAGTGAAAAAGAAAATGGTGAATAGTACTCATATTTTGTCTGTTTTTTTGTCTTTACTATAAAGGACAAAGAACCATGGAGGAACAGGAACTGATTTTGCTCATAAGATAAGTTCATGGTGATGTCCTGAAACATTGTTGTAATCCAGAGTTTTGCCCCAGTTTGATGCATTTCAAGTTCTCTTTGTACCTCAAATATTGGAAAAGAGCCATAGTGAGAGTCTGCATAGTAAACAGCTACATTGAATTGTCTCCATTCAACAACTAGTTCACTTTGGGACATTAAGTTTATGTATTTTCGTGGCAGTCTTTTTGAGAAGGCGACACAAATTCCACTGCTGGTCATGAGAGGTTTCATGGCATTCATGAATCTCTCTCCACTGTCGGTGTCAGGAGCAAAGAGAGCAATCCACGTCCATCCAAAAAACAGGAGCAGTCGGACAACCCATGGGTACTGGGTTTCTTCCTTGGGGGCCATCCGGTAGACAAAAGGGAACTGAGTTTTATCATTAAGAACAGGAGCAGCAAAGCCAAAACTGATCTAGTAAGGAAAAGAAGAGAGTGGTGTTTTACATTAATTTGCTTTCATGATAAAGATCAGATTAGTATCTAACAAAATGTCAGTCACTATCCAGTGAAATTTTAGAATGTTTTTAGGATGTTTTTAGGATGTTTTATTGCTATTTTAATAATTTGCCATGTTTTTAATCAGTTTTATGTATTTTATCATGTTTTATATTTACTATTGTTCCCCGCCTCGATCCAAATGGAGAGGCGTGTAAGAAATTTATTATTATTATTATTATTATTATTATTAGAGGTAAGGCGTAATATCTGATGGATCCATGGTGGTGGAGGACCAGTGTCAAAATGAAAGCATTCCAAAGGCAGTCCTTTTCCTTTACCCATGGGAGTGAATGCAAACTTTTCACTTTTCGAAATACAGTAGAGTGATTCACTTAAGGATGCCACTAGATGTAGGTAGAACCTGCTCCTTGGCTCAAGTGACTCCAGAATCAAGGGTAGATTTACCCCTACCCCTCCAAGCCCTGTTCCAGATGCTGTTTTGGAGGAACTCAGCAGACTTATTAACAATAATAATAATAATAATTTATTTCTTACCCGCCTCTCCGTCCGGATCGAGGCGGGGAACAACAACATGATAAAATACATAAAACTGATTAAAACATGACACATATTATTAAAACTGCATAAAAAATCCTAAAACATCCTTAAAACATCCTTAAAACATTCTAAAATTCCACTGGATATGCCTGCCGGAAGAGAACAGTCTTTATGGCTTTCTTAAATTCTAAAAGACTGTTAAGTTGACGAGTCTCCTCCGGCAGGTCATTCCACAGTCTGGGAGCGGCACAAGAGAAGGTCCTCTGGTTGTCAGCCTAGTCTTGGCCGACTGCAGTAAGTTCTTCCCAGAGGACCTGAGCATGCGGGGCGGATTGTATGGGAGAAGGCGATCCCGCAGGTAACATGGACCCAAACCATGTTTCGCCCAGAAACTAATTGGCAGCCAGTGGAGCGATTTTAAAGCTGGCGTAATATGGTCACCCCTAGATGTGCCGGTGACCAACCTGGCTTCCATATTTTGAACTAGTTGAAGTTTCCGGACTAGGCATAGAGGTAGCCGTATGTACAGCGCATTGCAGAAGTCGAGCTTCGAAGTTACCAGCGCGTGCACCACCATCTTTAGGTCTTCCAACTCTAGGAAGGGGCGCAGCTGGCGTATCAGCCGAAGCTGATAGTAGGCACTCCTGGCCGTCGTAGCTATCTGGGCTGTCATTTGGAGCGACGGATCCAGGAGCACCCCCAAGTTGCGAACACAGGTATTATTATTATTATTATTATTATTATTATTATTATTATTTCATTACATTTCCATACTGTCCTGTAGACAACGCTCTCTGATCAGTTTACAAAAGTTTTGCAAAAGGATTGGTGGCACGAAGAGACAACATGAGCAGAAAATACTACAGGGTCATGCCTTTAGCTCAATAGTGGGAAACTTTCTGGGTTATGGGGAGCTGCACTGCCCTCTCTTGGAAACTCTGTGGGGGCTGCACCCCTCTGCTGATATGGGAATTGGCTTCATGTTGCCCACCCCTTCTTTAGCTTCATTCCTGTTTTCACGTGGCTCATGCTGACTTCCTGATGTTGCAGTGAAACTTCTGCAGCTGGAGGCCTTTTTGATTCATGATCAAGAACCAGGGGACAACAAGAGGAACCCTGGAAGTTTGCCAAGTGGGGAATTTAACCTGGTAGGCAGCTGCTGCAGGTGATAGCTGAGTCTTGGCATGGCTGATCTTCATTTCAAACACTGCCAAACGGCAAAAAGTAGGGACTGGGATCCAGAGTGGGCATGTCTGAGCCCATGGGTCCCTAGCAATTGCCCAACCATACCGACCCCTGCCCTGCCTCCTGTTCCAAAACCCCACTGCTACCACTACTCACCTCCAACACACACTCCAGAAGACAAGCTCCCAAGCGGGCAGAGGTGTTTTGGAGTAGGAGCTGAGTCAAGCCAGTGCTCAATTTCTCTATATGTGCACCTGGGTGACTGTCCCCTCCCAATTCATACCTGTGGGACTTTGTAGATGCTTGACATGGTCGAAATAGTCACAGAGAGGTCAGATTCAGCCTCTTCAAGTATGGCCAGCAGGTTATTCCTCCTCCCACATTTGTAATTTGGAAGATGGCTTTCCCCACCAGCAAGCAGCTGTAGCATGGCGTAGGAAGTCATTCTTCCATCGAAATAAGACTTGTAAATGTTGTAACCTAAAGTAATGTTGGGTAAAAGCCTGGGATTCTTGTTGATCTCCTGAATGGCAAACAAGAAGGACAAGATGTGCCAGTATCTTGAATTTAGAAAACTGCAGAACAATAAACAAAAATAAAAATGGACATGTCACACTCAGAGTACTCTACTGTGAAAATGGAAATCTATATCCACAAATCCAACACAGTAGGAGCGTCATCATGGGGGGGGGGGGGGGGGGAATCCCGTTTCCTTACCATCGCTTCTCCACACTTCCTCATTCTTCCCGGATAGAAAAGAGGAAGTCAACAAAGACTGCGCAACCCATTCAGAGGCTGTTTTTATTGCGCCGCTTTTCCTGCACACAGCTGGAGATCGCGGCACATTCCATTTTAAAAGGGGTTTAAGCGGAAGAAGGCGGGCAGGAGGCGGGTGACGTCATCTACAGGATACATGCATATCCGTAAGTGGCCAGTAGCGAGCATGTGGTAAAATGCTTGTCTGATGAACCTCTAGGTCATACATCCTCTCCATTTGCCTTCAGAGCCACGCAGTGCAATGAGGGAAAGTTTGAGTTGTTTCATAAGAACATAAACACAGCCGTGCTGGATCAGACCAAGGTTCCATCCAGTCCAGCGCTCTGTTCGCACAGTGGCAAAACAGCTCTTGACCAGGAACATGCAAGCAGGACAATGATGCAACAGCACCCTCCCACCCACGTTCCCCAGCCTCTGATACCGTCATGCTGTAACATGGGGAGAGGAAATGGAAAATATCAAAACGAAACCCAGAGAAGAGAGGTAGTAGCAGAAGAAGCCATTGTATATGCCCAGAAGATCTGTATATATTGATCAGAGATGGGACACCCCCCCATCCAATCTTTTACAGTAGTTTCTTGAATAGCATGAACCCACATAGTGGGACGGATAACTAGGACCCTGTTTTCCTGCAGATTTTTGCCCAGGTCAGTTCAACATGTGACACGTCAATCCAGGAACCTTCCCAAACATTCCAAACATGTTCACCATTCTGCATTCTCTGTGAACTTCTTTTCCAGAGAGAAGATTGCTTTCCTCACCAGCAAGGAGATGTAGCAGGGCATACACCTCCTTGCTTTCATAATATGATAGGTCAGACAAAGGTTGTAGCCCATGTTAGCTGCAGCCCTGATCCTTATTGCAAAAACAAATTGGAGGGCGGAGAAAGAAAAAGAGACACCACCACTTAGGTTATGGGAAAACAGTATATGGCAAAGGATATTAATGTATAAAACAAATTGATTTTTTAAAAAAATTGGGAACGTAGAGGCACAAAAGAAGACTCAATGAAACCGTGGGGTAAACTTACTATTTATTGTAAAGGAAGAAATGGGCACAATAGTTTGATTGAGGAGTTTCTGGAAGAGAATTGACTGGATTGTGTTGTCTCTGTTTTCTTTTGTATTTGACTTGTTTGAATTACATATGTGTATATTATGCATTTTAATAGCAAAATGATTATTTAAAAAAATGTTGTAGCCCAGGATAATGTTGGGTAAGAGCCTGGGATTCTGACTGATCTCCTGAATGGAAAATAAAGACAAGATATACCAGGACCTCTCTAATTAGCAAACCTCGAAACAATACCTAGAAACAGATGTGCAATTGAACGAACTACTTTGAAACTGGAAAAATATATGTACAGTTCCAGTTGGTAACTGTTATCTCAAACTCTCAATTCATCCATCTGTAAAGAGAAAACCTACCTTTCACCATAGAAGGTGAGTTGCTTGGTCATTCATTTTGCCAATCTCATTGCAATCACATTATCAGATGTAGGGCATTAATTCTGCTGATACTTTTGAGGAGGTTACTTCAGATAGAGACTGGGGGTGCTAAAATCACAAGCCCTCCAAAATATTGGGGGAAATACTTGAGAGGACTTCTGTCCTAAAAGCCAGCAAATAATTGTTTTCAATAAATAAAATAAAATTGTCACCATGATTCTTACCAGGAACACTGCCTAGGCTGACCATATGAAAAGGAGGACAGGGCTCATGTAACTTTAAGAGTTGTAGAGAAAAGGGAATTTCAGTCAGTGTCATTTGTATGCAATTAGTTCCTGGTGAAATTCCCTCTTCATCACAACAGTGAAAGTTGCAGGGGCCCTGCCTTCTTCACTCCAGTATAATGCCTGCAACTTTAACTGTTGTGATGAAGAGGGAATTTCACCAGGAACTAATTGCATACAAATGACACTGGCTGAAATTCCCTTTTCTCTACAACTCTTAAAGTTACATGAGCCCTGTCCTCCTTTTCATATGGTCAGCCTAACACTGCCTGGACATTCACCATCCACTTCCCTCTCTGCCTCCACAAAAGTTCAATTGCAAGATGGCACTTCTTGCTATAGAATAGCTGCATGTCAAATAATACTCCATGTACATCTTCTACCTCATCATAAACATGCTGGGTGTGGAAGGGGAAGACCTGTGGTAGAGTTTGTGTTTAGACCAACTGCAAGAAAGAGATGCCCCAGCTCCAACCTGTGGCTTATCGCAGGTTGTAAAAGGAAAGAGGATATTTCCAATTTTGGTTGAAATCATGCAAGGAAACCCTGATTATTCAATCATATGCGATCCTACTGAACTAAGTGTTGCCTTCCTATTAACGCAGCTCCTCATCCTTCCTCAAGAGGCATAACCAGGGGCAAAGTAGGAAGAGCCATGCACCATGGATGATCAGGAGTACCAGAAAACGTGAGTGGTCTCCATTCAATGGGAGTGCATTGTCACCATTTACTGGGGAGCATGAAATCACCATTACTTACCAATCAACCCTGGTTAAAGGGGACTTGGAGAAGACGTGCGGTTGGAGATACTGAAAATATTGGGAAGATAGGACTCCACTAATGAGGTAGTCTCCTGGCCGGTAGTAATTTGGTGCTCCATCATCCTTGTTGATCAGATTCGAGAGGCATATTGCCATCTGCATCTCGCAGCCTGCTTCAGGCAGCAGCAGCAGCAGCGGCAGCAGGGATATCATTCAAAGTCTGCCTGTCACACCTCCTTTCTGACTGCTCCACTCACCTCCAAAACCAGTGAGTCAGAAGACGGCAGCAAACGCTTGGAAGATTGAAGCTGCCGTGTCTTTACAAATGTGATCAGTTCTGAGCAGAAAGGGAGCTCTATTGATGTGCACAACACGTTCTGCCCCTCCCAGCCTGACTTCAATCTCAGCCCAAACTCCCCATTGCCCAGGAGGTATTTTATGCACCAATGTCTTCAGACACATTGCAAGAAGTTGCCCCATAGTGGCCTTGATTCTGATGATTAGCTTATTGGCCTCTAGGCAATCTCCAGGAAACAAAAATCTCTTGAGCTTTGTCAAGAAGCAGAATAAATCACAATGTTTTTGAAAAGTGAAGGACAATTACCGCATCTACAACTTGAGTGGCTCAAGGCACAGATGCAGAGCTGGAGAAAAAAAAGTTTGTCAGAACTCACCGATACAACTTCATCTTCTGATGTGGGTGGGAAAAGCAGAACATGGCTGGACATTTTAAACCAGCAAAAGAGCCCAGATTAAGAACGTATTGTTGGATTGCAAGTCCCATTAGGCATTGGCAACATAGTTGGCATCCATGGGCAGCTCCCATGGCCCAACTTCCCTGGTAGGGGCCACTTCTGATGTCTGTCCTGTGTCCTCTTATTTATTTATTTTCTATTTCAGCACTCTGAGCAATGCCAGGCAGGTGGATCTAGCCACCTTTTAATTGCCCATAATGGCTCCATCAGAACATCGTTCTGGAGCATTGTGAGAATTTTAAAAGGGCAGCTAGGTCTAGTCAGCAAGCACTGCTGAGAATGTTACCAGCACAACCACATCAGGCTACCAGGGCCCACTGACAGAGGAGGGATACCAACCATGGTGTCATGCCTTCCTTAGATCCTTTCAAGGCTGAAGAGGAAATTCAGGTTGCAAATCCAGAGCCCTCACCACCAGATAACGATCGATGCCCTGCAGCAACCCCTCGGTCGGATTCAGAGGACCAAGTTCTGCTGACCTCTTCAGAGCGACGGAGGCTTCATGTACAAGAGCAGCAGAGGAGAGCGTAGGTCCATTTAAGACAAAAGGCTTTCCAGAAAACTGGGGACTAGTAATTTCCAGCAGCTGCTCCAGGAAGCTGAAGTGAAAAGCAGCTGTAATTCACAGGCCAGTGCTGAAGATACAACATCAGATCTATATGCCAGATCTCCTCTGTGGTCATATAGACTGCACTGGGTAGGGGTGCAGTATGGGCTAAGTAGTTGGGGGAATTAGTTTTAGCATGATTTATATGCTAAAATGGTTTTACAACAGGCCACCTGGAGAAGGGAGGCGAGCAAGATAAAGAAGGACTTGGCAGCAATGGCCTTATTAGGGATGTGCGGGGACCCCCCGGATCAGATCGGGACCCGCATTGAGACCTCCAATTTTGTCCTGGATTCGATTGGACAAAATCGGAGGCCCCCCAGACTGGATCAGGCCCAATCCCGATCCAAAAATCGGAAATCCGATTTTCAGATCGGCCACCATTTTTGTTTTCCCCATACACTTGCATTGGGGGAAAGAAAGCTTTCCCCCAATGCAAGTCTATGGGGAACACATGGCGGCAGGTGGGTGAGTGGGGGCCAAACTCCCCCATCCCCCCTCGTGCTTCTTACCTGGTGGGGCCGACAGTTGTAGATGGCCCCAGCAGGTAAGTCCCTTCCCCCCAGCTCCTTACCTGGTGGGGCGTCCTCCTCCTTCCGTTGCCGGCTCTAAACTACAGCGAACTAGGCCTCGTGGTCTAGTTTACAGTAGAGCGCCAGGTGATCACCTGGCGCTCTCCTGTAAACTAGTCCACGAGGCCTAGTTCGCAGTAGTTTAGAACCGGCAACTGAAGGAGGAGGACGCCCCGCCAGGTAAGCCCCCCCCTCCCATGGTCCTTACCTGCCGGGGCTGTCTACTTCCATAGGTGAGCGCCCGCCAATCCTCCGATCTTTTCTGATCCGGATCGGGTCCTTCCGGACCAGTTCGGGAAAGATCGGACGATCCAGAGGGGTAAGCGGAAATCGGATAATTGTATCCAATTTCCCCTGGATTGGGTCCGGATCGTGGATCAGACCCGATCCAGTGCACACCCCTCGGCTTTATCAGTTTCAAGGTCGAAAACCACCTTGGGATGGCAGGAAGGAGGATTTCGCAGCTGGGAAGGTATGAAGCCAGGCACCAGACTGAGCCAAGGGAAGGAGGCAGCTGGGGTGGGGGGATGAAGTAGAGAGTTAGAAGGCATCAAGTGAAGAACTCCCCCTCAGGTCTTTGTCTTGCCCCTTCATATGGTGTGGGAGGAGGGGGTTTTGCAGCAACGACGGAGGCCGGGCCCTACTTAGGAGTAAGTAGTTTGCAGCTCGGTTTTATTATTTTTAAGGTTACTGGGTTTATGCTATGCATGCCTGAGTGGTGTTCCTTTTAGTCGTTCTTCCCGTATATATATTCCCACCCTTAGTTTAAATAAAATTCTTCTACCTCATTTATATGCATGCTGCTATTTTCATGCACTTTGGGTCAAGTGCTGGTGGCACAAAGCAAAATCCTGGCAAGCCTCTCCCCATGGTTTCATATATTAGGATTTCATGGTCAATGGTATCGAAAGTCATATGGAGACCTGGGGGCAACCTCTATGGTGGCAGGCTGTTGCCGCAATAAGCTAAAATCCTGCACTTTTGCTGTGTCAGGGGAGGCAAACAGGGGAACGATCCTTGGGTTGCCTTTGCTTAAATACACCTCCGGCAAAGGAGAGCCCACCACCTCTCAAGGCAATCTGTTCCCCTTTCAACCAGCTCTTAAGCATTAGGGCATTTCTCCTCTGGATTGTAGGGAGTCCCATAGATGACACCCCCTAGAGATGTGGGAGTGTAATCTGGGTTGCATGTCTTCGTTCCTTGAACATTTCTCTCTATATGTTCAGGGATTGGCATGGAAATGCCTTGACATAGCATGGTGTACCAAAGGGAAGCATTGGGCTGGACAGTATGGGCTAATCTATGCCTGCAGGCATTTCAGCATGGAAGAGGGATGCTCCCGAATGTCCCCCTCTTCCGCACTCATCAATGACTCATGAGGGATGTGCACTCATGAAGACAAGCAGCAACAGATGAGGGATAGGAACTCTGTGATATACGAGCTCCTGCACTGAGATATGTTTCTATTCTAAATTGCCTCAGCTGCCTACACAGTAATTCAATAACTGTATGAAGGCTGAAGTTAGTGCCCAATATCTGATATTTTGAAAACACAAACAAGGTAGCAACTCTTTTTATATAAGGGGCACAGAACTGAACCACACAAGTGTTCCTTTTTGAGAAAATTAGTTATTTATTACGATTATCTAATACCACTCATTTCAGCAAGAACTTCTACCTAGGCAGCTTAGAAGTAAGACCATACATTAATAAAGACAACTATAGACCAAAGTTAAAATAACACATAAAGTTTCATCTCACAGGGCTGTAGATGGCAGTAGGCCCTGTAGGGGAAGGGGGAGAGAGTTGAGCTGAAGCAGGTATCTGAGGGAATCTTTGCCCACCATCCTCCATTTCTCCAAATTAAGAAATTCATTGGAGAAATGCCCCTGAGAGTCGCCCAACAGTGAGGAAAGGGTGCTTGTAAGAGGGGCTGCTGGTCTGGTCCATTAAGCTGAATGATCTAAAACAGTCTGCATGAATTCCTCAGGTTCAAGTGCCCAGAAAGAGTCAGCAGAGAGGCGGGTTGGCTCCTTATGCTACCCGATACTTAATTGACTGTAGACTGGAGTGATGTTCTCTAACCCTTGACAATTGGTGCTGCAACGCAGGTGAGACCAGAAAAGCAGTTCCCTCCCTTTGCATGGATCCAGGTGGGCCACATCAAGAAGACGCTTCGACCTGCCATCTGGGCCTCTGTTTCAAGTCCACAAGAGGTGCCTTGAAGAACCTCCTAATCAGTGTGGACAAGTTGGGTCCCTCCAGATGTTAAGGCCTACACCTCCCACCCACCCCAGCCAGGATCACCAAAGGCGATGGGAGTTCTGAGCCAAAACACCTGGAGGGCAATATGTTGCCCACCCTTGTCCAAATCCATAAGTTTTATTTATTTTATTAAAAGAGCTAACTACCAGTAATAACTGTCCATCATTGTTTATTTTTCTAAGAAAACTACATTGCTTTTAAACTAGGTTGCTGGGATTATTTCTTTATGGAAACATTTCCTTTCTCCTATGCAATGGAGATCCAGTCTTGTGAGGAGAATTAAAAAATGTATTTCTTCCAGGGCTCCACCTCCTTGCATTGAAGGCCTCCCTTTATTTCTGGATCTACCTGCAACCCACGGGAAAGGAAGAGTCCCTGGATCTGTTCCGTAATTCCTTTGCCCCCATCAAAACATGTGATTCTTATCCAGAATGTGGTGGGGGTGGAATTCTCTAGCACTGATAAGATCGCATCTTTGGGTTTCATCGAGAGATGCTCCCTTTTATTCAGATGAGGCCTCACTATAATAATGTAGCACTTGGGAAGAAAGAGGCAGCCCAGTAACCCAGCACTGGAGGCCAAGATTGAGAAGACCTGCACGGCTACCATGTATTTCCCCTTGGTGCTCAGGTAGGTGGGCACAAAGGACACCCAAACACTGCAGAAGACCAGCATGCTGAAGGTGATCAGCTTGGCTTCATTGAAGGCCCCAGGTAGCTTCCTGGCTAAGAATGCCACCATGAAGCAAATAGCAGCCAGGAAGCCCATGTAGCTAAAGCTGGTATAAAACATGGCAACAGACCCTTCATTACATTGCAGGATGATGTGTCTGGGCAGTGAGTACATATCAGGTTCTGGGAAGGGTGGAGCGATCCCCAGCCAGATGGTGCAGATGACAACTTGGACACTGGAACAAGCCATTACAATGGCATTTGCGAGACTCCTCCTCAGCCATCTCTTCACCTTGTTCCCTGGCTTTGTGGCCAGGAAGGCCAGCACTGCGGTGATCGTTTTGGCCAACACAGAAGAAACAGCAACCGAGAAGATGATGCTGAAGGCCGTTTGTCGGAGAAGGCAGGTCTCTTTCCTTGGCTGAACAATGAACAGGAAGGAGGACAAATATGAAAGCAGGAGTGAGATGAGCAGAATGTAAGAGAGATCCCGGTTGCTGGCCTTGACTATGGGAGTTTCTAGGAATCTGATGAAGATGCCTAACACAAAGCCTGTGATTAGGGACAGGAATAGGGTGAAAGAAGCCAGGACCATCCCCAAAGGTTCTTCATAGGACAAAAATGTTTTTTCCTTGAGGATACATTGATCTCGATCCTTGTTTAGGTACTGTTCGTCTGGACACTTGCTGCAATGGTCTGCATCTGAAAAAAAGGAGAGTGACTTAAGAAGGTAAGAACATAAGCAGAGCCATGCTGGAGCAGATCAAGGATCCATCTAGTCCAGCATTCTGTTCATGTAGTAGCAAAGCAGCGGTCAATCAGGAACCCTCAAGCAGGAAATGGGGAGAAGCCCTCTCCTGCACATGGTTCTTAACTATTAGTGTATTCAGGCTAAACCAGTCTGTGTTCTATTACATTCGGAACAAAGGTATAGGACAGGTTTGGAAACAGCAATGTGTAGTAGCACTAGGGGAGAGACAAGTGTTCCTTGGTTGAAGACCTGTTTCATGCTCAGAAGCTTCAATCCAAAGCGGATTTCAGGTATTTGGGGCCGAAAAGCTACATCCATAAATTCATTCTTAAAGCTCTGGACTCTCAGCTGGGCTTTACATTATGTGCTGCTGAGTGGGGCCTGTCCCTACAGCCACAGTTTTCTTTCTAGTTCAGGTGAGTCACAGGCACCCCTGTCCAGGGAAGAGAAACAAGTTAGTCAGACGGAGTAGGAATTCCTTCCCTTTCTCAAGGCTGAGTCAGTTTCCAGGACCATGTTGATTCTTGTTAGATTCTCAGGCCATACAGCATACACTTCTGACCTTGGAAGGGGGACTCCAGAAATGGGCCCTTTTCCCCAATCTCTCAGCACCATCATGGAAAGAACCATGCTGGCTTCTTCCCAAGGTCAGAAATGCAGCCTCAGAGGGAGGGAAAAGAGGGAGAGGAGAGGCAGAGATACTAGAAATGTTATGGGCTCTCTAACCCTGGATAAGAATCTGCCTTGCAGGGAAGGCAAGTCCCTTTTGGGTTCTCCGGATTTCTGTGGTGCCCCCAGCTCAGCTTATATTTGTTAGCTGAGCCACAGATTTCTCCCCAAAATCCAGGAACGCTTTTGAGATTTTGTAAAATTGTGTTTTACCTAAATAGCAATTACAGCCAAAATTTCCACACGTATGCAAATTGCAGCTGCAATTTTGTGCAAATTGCTATTTGTAGAAATAACACACACGCACCCAATCCACAAACTGGGACAACACAATGCAGATTGAGTCAGACCCATGCATGGGAAAGTGAGCTGAAGTCTGAGCTGATGAAATCTCGGGGAGCTTCACACCTCCACACTCCAGATGGATCCCTCTGACATCACCAGTCCCTGCCATCACACCCTCTCTAGACAGGCTTAACTGCCTATCCAGTAGGGATGTGCACGACCCTATAGAATCAGTTTGGAATCGGAATTGTCACTTCTGATGTGGACCTGAATCAGATTGAATAGAATCGGACATGGCCTGTATCGCTTTGGATCCAATTCCAATGTGAAAATCGGACCTCCGATTCAAGCATCGGACGCCATTTTGAATGATTTTCCCATAGCTTAGTATTGTGGTAAAAAATGCCTATAACTTTTTTTGTTTTTAAAGATAGAAGCATGAAACTTGGCCTCATTGCAGATGGCTTGTAGGTAGTCATATGTGAGAAATTCCAGAATCATATGTTCATGCGTGTAGTGGCTTTGATGTTTTGAAAAATGAACCATGAACACCTATAATTTCTTTATTTTTAAAGATCCACACATGAAACATGGCCACATTGCAGATGGTATGTTGGTACTTATGTGTGTGAAATTTCAGAAACATAAGTACAGGCTTGTAGTGGCAATAAATTTTTGAAGAATCGGTTGCATTGGGGGTAAGAAAGTAACGCCTATCAGTTGTTTATTTTTAAAGATAGAAGCATGAAACTTGGCCACATTGAAGATGGCATGTAGGTAGTCATGTGTGAGAAATTTCAGAAACATAGGTGCAGGTGTGTAGTGGTGAGGTATTTTTGGAAAAATGATGAAAGAAACACCTATTAGTGTTTTATTTTTAAAGATAGAAACATGAACCTTGGCCACATTGCAGATGGGTTTGAGATACTTATGTGTGAGAAATTTCAGAAACATAGGTGCTGGCCTTTTGTGGCTATGAATTTTTTACTTTAAAAGTTCCAAAAGTTCCAAAACAGAGGGGGGAGAAGGCGGGGGAGGGGGGCTGTTTGACAGCTGTCAAACCCCCCATTTTCTCACACATAAGTACCTCAAACCCATATCTCCAATCATCACCCACCTAATTTCAGAGAGCGAGGGAATCAAGAAGAGTGCCTCTCATTACAAATGTAGAGTTTGGGTAGATCCAAACATTTGCCCTTTTTCCAAAGGCAACATCCTTTCTCCTGATGTCACCTACCTTCCTGAGTGGAGAATGTCCCTTCTGCACATGGAGCACAAGCGTAGCAGCAGGGTGGACCTCCTTCCTGGACCTCCTTGGCATATCCAGGGCGACAGCTCTCGACGCACCTGGAACGAGGCACAGTCTAGAAACAAAGAGAAGGAGCATTAAGAATTAGTGTTAGGAGTAGTTTTGCCTACGAAATGAAATCATAGAGCTAGTGTTAGGGTTAGGGTTGCACCTGTGTTTATAAACACAGGTGCAAGTCAAAGAACAATGATATATCAGAAATACACAGCCTGTTATCAAATCATGAAGGGATTAAGAGACACCTTCATTTAAAAGTAACCCAGTCAAAGTTTAGTTATTGCTCAAAAAGGAAGCCTCTAGCACTAAAATTTAACAAAATAACATTGAAGAGACTCTGTACACAAGTTCATGTGAAACTACGATGATATGCCAGCAACAGACTGTGGACCAAGTTGGCATCTATCTGCCTACCCTTATCTTCTGCCATGGGCAACTCTACATTGCTCATTGGCAATCTTCAAGATTCAGGTCGTTGAGGGACCTAAACAAGAACATTACAGTGGCTGCCCTGGAGTATACACCATTGTATTTAAGGAAGTTTTGTACAAGATGTAACACTTTGAATGATTCAATAAATGTAGTTAGTTAAGTTAAATATTTCATAAGATTTGTTTTGTTCCATGAACTGTGTTCACAGGGAAACAACTGGTTGATTTTTCTGTTGATGGAAGCTCTTTTTTTATGCATAGCGGCAAGGTACAGAAACCGCTTTGTTTAATACATTTGTTTGTTTCAACATTTAAATGCAGACTTCCTTTACTTAAGTATACTCAAGGCAGCATGCAAAACCAAACATATGAAAGAAGGTACAATAACAAAATAATCTGAAATGCAGTCCTAGAGCAAGAGAAATAGAAACCAACAGCAATAAAACAGCAATCATAAAACCCATCAATGAAGAGAAGCAATGGATCATCTCACCTGAAGACCCTAACAAAGTAATGCCCAGAAGGGGGCTCACCAGATGTTCTAAGTTAACATGTCCAAGGGTCATGTGGAAGATTTTATTTGTAATACGTACCCAGAAGCTAAAATGTGAAGGTCTTCAAACACAACAGATCTTTAATCTTCTTAAAAGAAGCTCTTTTGAAACAGGTGTGATGCTGTCTTCATGGCCTGAATGACCACCTGAACTATCTCAACCTTCTTCTGGGCTCCCTTCCCATCTTTAGGGTGACTTGAGGTCTCTTGTACTATTACACTGGGCATGGTGTTATTTCTTTTATCGCTGCCTGATCTCTATATTTAGAACTGCTTTAATTTACCCTTCCCAAGATCCATCGACAACTGATCAAGTCTTGCTGTCTGCTTCCTCCTAGGTAAAATTTCTATCCCTGATCAAACCAGTTTCCTCATCCGAAGAAGTCTCCCTCTGGCCTTGGTCTCATCCATTTCGACTTGCAGCCTGGATGGCCTGGCTTTGCATTGTCTTCTTCACCTCACCTGTCCCACCTCTTTCACCTCAGTCAGGTTCAACTTGTGTTCAATCAAATTGAGTGATTAAGGATGTTGAAGACTGATTTACATGGAAGTGTGAATTGGGATGTGAGTTTAGCTGAGTGGAGAGTCATGCAGACTATCATGCGTTGAGAAGCCAGAACAATTTCACAAAATATGCTGTCTTGGTAGAGCTAAACACTCCCCAGCCTGCACTGCTATGGCAAAGTTCCTTTTACAATATGATCAGGTACATGTTTCCTCAACAGCAAATCCTAATATGCTTAAGGAGACTTAATTACAGGTAAGTGTGCAAAGAATTGAACTAGACTCCTCATATTTATTATTCTACTTGTTATTTGAGTTTAACAGAGTCACAAAACAATATTATGACACAAATCATCTCCCTACCTTTTTAAAGTGCCTCGGCCACACGATGGCTTCCGGGTGAATAGTGAACTTTAAATCAGATGATGCCCCACTCTTTAGACTCCCAATTTTCACTCGACCCTTAGAGTTATTGGGAAACAGCACCCAGTTCACAATATCAAAGTCAGCTTCCAGTTCCCCATTCTCCTCCCAGTACAGTCCGTCCACAGAAATGTTACTAAAATGGACTTTTCTTAAGAAAGGGTGAAGCTAGAATGACAGAGGAAAGAGCTTGAAAAACATGAAACCATGCTCATTATCTCAGCCTTCCTCACTTTGAGATTGTAAAGAAGGAGATAGAAATGGCCATGGAAGGTTCTGAAGAAAATGTGAAGAGGAAGAGACAGAAAAGAGACATCCTGAGGAGGCTGAGAAAAAACCAATAAAGAGATCAGCAGTATGTACCTGCCATGGCTGCAGCCTTTGATAGTCCAGCCTGTCTCCTCTATCCATGCTCAACACTCGCTTGGAATGGGATAAAGAGGCAGCATGTAAGGCCTGAGCCACGGCTTGGACACTGTAATAAGTACTGAAGCTGTTTTGAGACAGGGCTCTTTCAATTTCCACCTGGGACAGTGTTGTCAGCCTCTTTTTCTCTGTACATCTTGTCCACCTTTTCATGGGCAACACATGTTTTGAATAGGAGCAATGAAAGGCACTCTGCCAAAATAGGCCCAGTGAAAAGGAAAGTGGGGCATAGTACTCATATTTTGTCTGTTTTTTTGTCTTCAGAATAAAGGACAAAGAACCATGAAGCCACAGGAACTCATTGTGTTCAAAAGTCAAGCTCAGATTGGTGTCCTGAAAATTTGTTGTGATCCAGACTTTTGACGCAGTTTGTTGCTTTGCAAGTATTCTTTGTATCAAGATAATTGGACTGCAGCCATAGTGTGAGTCTGCATAGAAAACTACCACATTGGCTTGTCTCCACATGACAGATAAGTCACTCTGGGACATTTCATATACACTTTTTCGTGGTAGCCTTTTTGAGAAGGCGACACAAATTCCACTGCTGGTCATGAGAGGTTTCATGGCATTCATGAATCTCTCTCCACTGTCGGTGTCAGGAGCAAAGAGAGCAATCCACGTCCATCCAAAAAACAGGAGCAGTCGGACAATCCCCGGGTACTGGGTTTCTTCCTTGGGGGCCATCCGGTAGACAAAAGGGAACCAAGTTTTATCATTAAGAACAGGAGCAGCAAAGCCAAAACTGATCTAGTAAGGAAATGAAGAGACTGGTGTTGTGCATGATAGAGATCAGATTAATATCCAACAAAATGCCAGTCACTACTATAGGTATAGGGCACGTGTGAATGAGGAAAGCCCAAATAGCCAATGGACCCATGGTGGTGGAGGACCAGTGTCAAAATGAAAGCATTTCAAAGGCAGTCTCTTTCCTTTACCCATGGGAGTAAATGCTAACTTTTCACTTTTCAAAATACATTAGAGTGATTCACTTAAGGATGCCATTAGATGTAGGTGGAACCTGCTCCTTGGCCCAAGTGAATCCAGGATCAAGGGTAGATTTACCCCTACACCTCCCAGCTCTGTTCCAGATGCTGTTTTGGAGGCATTCAGCAGACTTATTCAGGACTGTTTTTATTATGATTACATTTCTATACTGTCCCATAGACAAAGCTCTCTGGGCCGTTTACAAAAGGTTTACAAAAGAATTGCTTCCATGAAGGGACAACATGAGCAGAAGAGACTGCAGGGGTCATGCCTTTAGCTCAGGAGTGGGACACTTTCTGGGTTATGGGGAGCTGCACTGACCTCTCCTGGTGGAAACCCTGTGGGGGCAGCACCTCTCCGCTGATATGGGAATTGGCCTCATGTTGCCCACTTCTTCTTTAGCTTCATTCCTCTTTTCATGTTGCTCATCCTGTCTTCCTTATGTTGCAATGAAACTTCTGCAGCTGGAGGCCTTTTTGATTCATGGTCAAGGACCCTGGGACAGCAGGAGGAACTCTGGAAGTTTGCCACCACTACCACTACTCACCTCCAACACATGATCCAAACGACAAGTTCCCAAGGGGGCAGAGGTGCTTTGGAGTAGGAGCTGAGCCAAGCCAGTACTCAATTTCTATATATATGAACCTGGGCAAGTGTCCCCTCCCAATTCATACCTGTGGGACTTTGTAGATGCTTGACATGGTTGAAATAGTCATAGAGAGATCAGATTCAGACTCTTCAAGTATGGCCAGCAGGTTATTCCTTCTCCCACGCTTATAATTTGGAAGATGGCTTTCCCCACCTGCAAGCAGCTGTAGCATGGCATAGGACGTCTTTCTTCCTTCAAAATAGGACTTATAGATGTCATACCCCAGGGTGATGTTGGGTAAGAGCCTGGGATTCTTGTTGATCTCCTGAATGGCAAACAAGAAGGACAAGGCGTGCCAGTATCTTGAACGTAGGAAACTGTAGAACAATAAACAAAAATAAAAATGTACATGTAGCACTAAGGCAGGATCTACACTACTACTTTATAGTGGTATTGAAGTGCACTGGCAAGCGTTGGGGCCCATGACACATCTACACCAAGCAGGATATAATGGTATGTGGAATGTGTCAATGGCCCCAACAGTTGTCAGTGCACTGCGATATTGTTATAAAGCAGTAGTGTAGATCCTGCCTCCATATAGATTGAGGGGAGACATGATAGCACTCTTCAAATACTTGAAAGGTTGTCACACAGAGGAGGGTTCTGGATTTCTTCTCGATCATTCCAGAGTGCAGAACACGGAATAATGGGCTCAAGTTACAGGAAGCCAGATTCCGGCTGGACATCAGGAAAAACGTCCTGACCGTTAGAGCAATGTGACAATGGAACCAATGACCTAGGGAGGTCGTGGGCTCTCCCACATAAGAGGCATTCAAGAGGCAGCTGGACAACCATCTGTCAGGGATGCTTTAAGGTGGATTCCTGCATTGAGCAGGGGCTTGGACTCGATGGCCTTATAGGCCCCTTCCAACTCTACTATTCTATGATTCTATGATCCTGCTTGGTGTAGATCTGGCCTTAGAGTATTCTACTATGAAAATGAAAATTTATATCCACAAATCCAACACAATAAGAGCATCATCACACGGGGGGGGGGGGGGGGGATCACATTTCCTTACCATAGCTTCTCCTCACTTCCTCATTCTTCCCAGCAGGGAAAGAGGAAGTCAACAAAGACCACATTGCCCATTCAGAAGGCTGTTTTTATTACACCGCTTTTCCTGCACGCAGCAGGAGATTGTGGCACATTCCATTTTTTAAAAAAAGTCTAAATGAAAGGGATCTATTTTGCTACAGAAAAAAAAAGCGGAAGGAGTGTGAGGCGCACGGTAGGTGGATGCCTTCTGAAGCACGTGCGCACATGTTTTTAATGTTGTATTTTTTCTCTTGCTTTTTAAAAATTTTAACTGTTGTGATTTTATGTTTTATATTGTTGTTGTTCCCCGCCTCGATCCGGAGGGAGAGGCGGGCTACAAATAAATATTATTATTGTTATTATTATTATTATTATTATTATTATTATTATCCGTAAGCAGAGAGTAGTAAATGTGTGATAAAACACTTGTCTGATGAACCTCTAGGTTATTCAGCCTCTCTCTTCACCTCAGAGCCACTCAGGAAAAGTTTGAGTTGTTTCAGAAGAACATAAGCATAGCCATGCTGGATCAGAGCAAGGGTCAAGCTAGTCCAGCATTCTGTTCACACAGTGGCAAAACAACTGTTGACCAGGAACCCACAAGCAGGACAAGAGTGCAACAGCACCCTCCTGGTGTATATAGGCTGACTGCCTTTGATACTATCGTGCCATACCAGTGGGAGAGGATATGGGGACTATCCAAAAGTATCCCAGAGAAGTGAGATAGTAGCAGAAGAAGCCATTTTATATGACCAGAACATCTTTATATGTTGATTAGAGACAAGATCTTCACCCAGTCTTTTATGGCAATTTCCTCACTAGCATGAACCTCCATAGTGGGAGGTATAACTAGGACCCTATTTTCCTGCAGATTTTTGCACAGGTCCATTTGACATATGACATGTCAACCCAGGCACATTCCCAACTATTCCAAAAATGTTCATCATTCTGCATTCTCTGTGAACTTCTTTTTCAGAGAGTCATATCGGAGGGTTCCACCAGAGGGATGAGAGACAGAGGCATCATCAAGGTCAACCCAGGGTCAGGAACCAGACAATTAAGGACCCAAACATCAAGCCAATCAGGGTGGTCCAAGGGAGTCATCCAGAAGTATGCCAAGGATCCAGTAACCAGAATTACTTCAAAGAATAATGCCAGAAATTCAGATAGCTGACTATCTTCAACACAGTAGAGCTGGGCTGAGTCTAATTTATAGCCAGCTGTTAATCAGGCCCATCTGCCTCATTAGAGCCACATTAAGTATTTAAGCAGCCTTCATGCTGCATTCAAGTTTGTCTTTTTTCTGCTTTAGCTGCCTGCTCCTACATCACTGTTACATCTAGTTCTGCCTCCAGTAGCTATGTAATTCAGGAATACTGTTTCCAGAAGTGCCAGATTGTGAGACACCTTCTGCTGAATCCTCTAGCTCTCCACTGCATTCTGGCTGCAGCACCACTAGCTGGCTCTCTCCTTCATTCTCTGTGGAGGAATCTTCCTCAAGGTGAGGCATGACAGTATTTGACTTTGAATAAAGTCTTTGTATGTTATGCTTTTTAATAATAAAATGGTTATTAAAAAAAAAGTTGTAGCCCAGGATAATGTTGAGTAAGAACCTGGGATTCTGAATGATCTCCTCAATGGAAAATATGAAGGACAAGATATGCCAGTACCTCATAATTAGCAAACTACAAAACAATAAATAGAAACAGATGTGCAATTGAACGAACTACTTTGAACCTGAAAAAAATATATGTAAAGTTCCAGTTGGTAACTGTTATCTCAAACTCTCAATTCATCCATCTGTAAAGAAGAGCAATCTACACTACTGCTTTATAATGGTTTTAAACCGTTATCAATGGTTTATAACCGTTATAAACCATTATAAACCATTTTAAAGTGTTATATCCTGCTTAGTGTAGATCTGGCCCTACCTTTCAACACAGAGGGTGAATTGTTTTGTCATTCATTTTCACCCTAGGTGCAACATTCTTCCCTCAATCTCATTGCAATTGCATTATTAGATGTGGGACATGAATTCTGCTATTATTTTTCAGAAGGCTGTTTCAGATAAGGACTGGGGATGCTAAAGTCGCACACCCTCCAAAATATTGGTGAAAATACTTGGGAGGGCTTCTGCCCTCAAAGAAAGCCAAGAATTTTTTAAAATAATAATAAAAAAAGTAAATAAATAAAATAAATGAACTGTCATCATGATTCTTTCTTACCAGGGACACTGGCTGGACATTTCCAATCCACTTCCCTCTCTGCCTCCGCAAATGTTCAATTGCAAGATGGCACTTCTTGCTATAGAATAGCTGCATGTCAAATAATACTCCATGTACACCTTCTACCTCATCATAAGCATGCTGGGTATGGAAGGGGAAGACCTGTGGTAGAGTTTGTGCTTAGACCAACTGCAAGAAAGGGATGCCCCAGCTCCAACTTGTGGCTTATCGCAGGTTGTAAAAGGAAAGAGGATATTTCTGATATTGGTTGAAACAATGGAAGGAAACCGTGATTTCCATGATTATTCAAACATATACAAACATATACAAACATACTGAACGAGGCATTGCCTTCATGTTGATGAAGCTACTAATCCTTCTTCAAAAGGCACAACTGGGGGCAAAGTAGGGGGAGTCATGCACCAGAGCTGATCAGGGTGGTCTCCATTACATGTGGATAATAGGCGTGCAAGTAGAGAAGCATGAAATCACCATTACTTACCAATCAACCCTGGTTAATGGGGACTTGGAGAAGACGTACGGTTGGAGATACCGAAAATATTGGGATGATACGACTCCACTAATGAGGTAGTCTCCTGGCCGGTAATAATTTGGTGCTCCTTCGTCCTTTCTGATCAGATTCGAGAGGCATATTTCCTTCTGCATCTCATAGGCTTTCTGAGGCAGCAGCAGCAGCAGCAGCAGCAGGGATATCATTCCAAGTCTGCCTGTCACACTTCCTTTCTGACTGCTCCACTCACCTCCAAAGCCAGTGAGTCAGAAGACGGTAGGAAACGCTTGAAAGGCTGAAGCTGCCGTGTCTTTACAAATGTGATCAGTTCTGAGCAGAAAGGGAGCTCTATTAAAGTGCACAACAGGCTCTGCCCCTCCCAATCTGACTTCGATCTCAGCCCAAGCTCTCCGTTGCTCAGGAGGTATTTTATGCACCAATGTCTTCAGGCACATTGCAAGAAGTTGCCACATTGTGGCTTTGATTCTGATGATTAGCTTATTGGCCTCTAGGCAATCCTCGGAAAACAAAAATCGCTTGAGCTTTGTCAAGAAGCAGAATGAATCACAATGTTTTTGAAAATTGAAGGACAATTTCCACATCTGCAACTTGGTACGCTCATTGAGTGGCTCAAGTCTCAGGTGCAGAGGTGGAGAAAAATATGTTTGTCAGAAGTCACCGATACAACTTCATCTTCTGATGTGGGTGGGAAAAGCAGAACTTGGTCGGACTTTTTACACCAGCAAAAGAGCCCAGATTGAAACCCACGGGGTGACTTTGGGCCAGTCGCTGATTCTCAGCCCACCTACCTCACAGGGTTGTTGTTGTGAGGATAAAATGAGGAGGAGGATTATGTACCCCGCCTTGGGTTCTTTGGGGGGGGGGGAGTGGTTTATAATTTCAATGAATAAATAAATAAATAAGCCTAAATTAAGATCATATTGCTGGATTGCAAGTCCCATTAGCTATTGCCAACATAGCTGGCACCACCACCTTGTATCCATGGACAGCTCCCAGGGCCCAACTTCCCTGGTAGGAGCCACTTCTGATGCCTGTCCAGGGCCCACTTATTTATTTCCTAATTCAGCACTCCGAGCAATGTCAGGCAGATGGATCTAGCCATCTTTTAATTGCCCATAATGGCTCCATCAGAACATCTTGCTGGGGCATTGTGAGCATTTTAAAATGGCAGCTAGGCCTGGTTAGCAAGCACTGCTGAAAATGCTACCAGCACAACCACATCAGGCTACCAGGGCCCACTGACAGAGGAGGGATACCAACCATGGTGTCATGCCTTCCTTAGATCCTTTCAAGGCTGAAGAGGAAATTCAGGTTGCAAATCCAGAGCTCTCACCACCAGATAATGATCGATGCCCTGCAGCAACCCCTCGGTCGGATTCAGAGGACCAAGTTCTGCTGACCCCTGCAGAGCAAAGGAGGCTTCATGTCAAAGAGCAACAGAGGCGAGTGTCGGTCTGTTTAAGACAAAAAGCCTTGCAGGAGACGGAGGACTAATTACCAGCAGCTGCTCCAGGACGCTGAAGTGAAAAGCAGCTGGAATTCACAGGCCAGTGCTGAAGACAGAACATCAGATCTATACCCCAGATCTCCTCAGCCTAATCCTAGACCAAGAGCCTTGCCCTCACCTGTACACCTTGACGTCCTTGAATTTTGGGACCTTGGACTGAAAAAGGACTCTTCTCTGCCTCAGTGAATTTACTTCTTGGAACCGGAAAACAGCCTTGCCTTGCCCTTCCTCCTTTCCTGGCCTTGACAGGTTCATTATCTGCAAGGGATTTATGGCCATCCTCATAATTCAGCTTTGGTCAGCTGGCCAAGTCTGACACATGGGATACCAACCAAACCATAGCAAATCACAGCGCACACCTTTCCCATTCTGCGTTCTTTCTCTCCATTGACTTTCTGCCACCCATGCTGGCCTTTATTGCCCTGTATGCCTTCCCCCAGTGGCCACCTGACACCTTTGGGCTAATCTACACCTTCAGCCCTTTCACTACAGAAGAGGGATGCTCCTGAACGTTCCCCGACTCCACGATCGGTGCTCACAGGGCACATGCGACTGATCTTTACTGCCTTTACAGGTGTGCCATTGCAAGAGCACGTGTACTCCGTTACGGTGCTTCCGCATGTGTATCGGTAGAAGTGGGCAGGGCTAGGCAGATGGCTATGGGGCAGAGGTTTTTTTATTCGCTCATGAGAGATGCGCAGATGTGCAGACACGCATGGGTTGATACAAACTCCCTCGAATATGCACTCCTGCGCAGAGTATGGTTGTATAACAACAACAACAAAAACTCAACCTATCCAAAACATGTGGTGGACATGGCGAACAGGTCCACTCCCACACACCTCCGATACTCATGGGAATGCCCCTCACAGCTGATTGGCTGTTCCCTGAGCCTGGAACCCATGATGAACTCTGCAGAATTGAAGTGACAGAGCTGGGAAAACCGCAACAACAGCAGTCAGGGATATTCCAGTATAGCTGAGAGGTAGAGCTGAGATCCCCATGGAAACAGGTGAACGTCATGTGATGACTGTGATACAATCCTGCAAAAAATGGCTGGTGTAGACTCCCCCTTTGTCCCAGAACCTGCCGGGTTGTCTTTAGCATACAGGTGGCACCAAAGCAAAATCCTGGATAGCCTCTCCCTGTGTTTTCATGTATTAGGATTTCATGGTCAATGGTATTGAAAGCCATACCGAGTCCCTATATGGTGGCAGGCTGTTGCCACAATAAGCAAAACTTTGCACTTTTCCTGTGTCGGGGGGGAAAACGGGGGAACGATCCTTGGGTTGCCTTTACTTAAATACACCTCCGGCAAAGGAGAGCCCACCACCTCTCAAGGCAATCTGTTCCGCTTTCAATCAACTCTTAAGCATTAAGGCATTTCTCCTCCTGATCCCAGGGAGTCCCATAGATGATACCCCCTAGAGATGTGCGAGTGTAATCTGGGTTGCATGTCTTCATTCCTTGAACATTTCTCTCTATATGCTCAGGGATTGGCATGGAAGTACCTTGACATAGCATGTTGTACCAAAGGGAAGCATTGGACTGGACAGTCTAGGCTAATCTATGCCTGCAGGCATTTCGGTGTGGAAGAGGAATGCTCCCGAATGTCCCCCTCTTGTGCGATCCTCAATGACTCATGAGGGATGTGCACTAGTGCAGACAAGCAGCAACAGATGGGGGATGTTTCGCTCTATATTCTCAGTGATTGGCATGGAAGGATTTTGACATAGCATGTTGTACCAAAGGGAAGCATTCAACTGGACATTAACTGAAAATGACTGGTTTGCACCAAGCACAGCAGGAGAGCCCACCATCTCTCAAGGCAACCAGTAACACTTTCAACCTGCTCTCTTAACTCTTAAGAAGCTTCTCTTTCAGATGATAGGGAGTCCCAGAGATGATACCCAGTGGTGGTGTAGCTATGTATTTCAGTTTGCATGCCCTAATTAGTTAATCAACTCTCTATATTAGGCTGACCATATGAAAAGGAGGACAGGGCTCATGTAACTTTAACAGTTGTAGAGAAAAGGCAATTTCAGCCAGTGTCATTTGTATGCAATTAGTTCCTGGTGAAATCCCCTCTTCATCACAACAGTTAAAGTTGCAGGGGCCCTGCCTTCTTTTGTATATGGTCACTCTAATATAGTGCCTGCAACTTTAACTGTTGTGATGAAGAGGGAATTTCACCAGGAACTAATTGCATACAAATGACACTGGCTGAAATTCCCTTTTCTCTACAACTGTTAAAGTTACATGAGCCCTGTCCTCCTTTTCAGATGGTCAGCCTACTCTATATATTGTCAGGTATTGGCATGAAGGCATCTTCACACAGCATGTTGTGCCAAAGGAAAGCATTGGACTGGTCACTAAATAACAGTTATTGGTTTGGGCCTAGAAGAACACAATTGGCAGAGACTTGAGTCCAAAGGATGAGCTGAGCATTCATGGAGACAACACCTGGACGTGTCACAGAGGACACTCTTCTGGTTATGTCAGTGGATGATTTGGGGGTGGCGCAAAGTCTGGGTTTCAGTGTCATTTGGGGATCCTAAATATTCACATGTTAAAGAGTGCTGTACAAAGCCAATGCATTTGATTGGAGAGAACCATTGTGGTTCTCAAAAGGGGCAGCCTCCCAATCATGGGGATATACTGGGATAACCCAAGACTTATTTTGGAGCACAGGGACATATAAATCTCAGTTCCTTATAGAGGCCGCATGTTCAGCTTGGTTTCAAACTTTCCTGTGGACAAGCAGTTTGGGAAACTAGGGATCTACAGACTTTGCTAACTCCATTCCGTCTTGTCTTCTGCGGATTGTCAAGCATCTTTTCCTCCCCCATCCACTCACTGATGGAATTGGATTTGTACAAGAATTTGGATGTTTTGCAAATGTACATTGACACAATGTACACTTGGGTAAATACACATAGGGGCAACCCCCAAATAGTTTTTTTTAAAAAAACAGACCACAAGTCCACAGAATGTATTCTTCAGCTTAGAATAAGTTGGTCTTATCAATTTAGAAAAAGTTGGTAAGTCATATTCACAGAAATCCAAAGCCAGTTGAATCCATTGTGGATTTCTCTGCAATCCCTTTGGGAATCTAGTATTCTCTCTCTCTCTCTCTCTCTCTCTCTGGTCCCCTCTACAAGGATTTGCTTTTGCGCCCGGTTAGGCGATTATGCGCATAATCGCAGAAGCGCATTTACACCTAATCCCTCTGCACGAGAGGCGGCGAGAGGCGGTGAAGCGCATTAACAGATGACCAAAATGCGCTTTACAAGTAGTTAATGCGCATAAGCGCTTGTTCACATAGTCAAAATGCGCTTTAACGGCCAGAGCAAAATAAAACTCGCTATTTAACGTGCATTCGATAATGCGCATAATAGGAGAGATAACGCGCCTCTACGCCCGATTTGCGCTCCGTTCTTGTAGAGGTAAATTTTTTAAAGCGCCTTGAAAGAGCTTTAAACCTCTCTTGTAGAGGCAGCCTAAGTTGGTCTTATCAATTTAGAAAAAGTTGGTAAGTCATATTCACAGAAATCCAAAGCCAGTTGAATCCATTGTGGATTTCTCTGCAATCCCTTTGGGAATCTAGTATGAAACTTCAGCCTTGTCCTTGACGCTTCTCTCAACTGCAGAGGTTAGGCGAAAACAGATGGAGCCTGTGATGCCTTAACCTCGCCCCTTGCCGCTGCTGCCCCTCTCCCGCCTCTACTATTAGGCCCCACAGCTCTACAGCCCAGCAACCTGGCCTCAGACAAGCATCTAGGTTCCCGCTGCCACCAGTACCTCCCTCAGGTACAGTTTCAATGACCACACCAGTTTGTTCAAATTAACAAGATTTATTAACATTAAGTATATTGCGTGCGTGGCGAGCTTATTGGTTTCAAGTATAATGCTTCTATCTTCCAAAATGTTTCTTAAGCTAAACTTTTCTCTCAGTATATTAATCAATCAAAACACCTCACTAGATTCTCTCTCTCTCTCTCTCTCTCTCTCACACACACACACACACACACACACACATTCAATCAACTAGGCTGACCATCTGAAAAGGAGGACAGGGCTCATGTAACTTTAACAATTGTAGAGAAAAGGGAATTTCAGCCAGTGTCATTTGTATGCAGTGAGTTCCTGGTGAAATTCCCACTTCATCACAACAGTTAAAGGTGCAGGCACTATACTAGAGCGACCAGATACAAAAGAAGGCAGGGCCCCTGCAACTTTAACTGTTGTGATGAAGAGGGAATTTCACCAGGAACTAATTGCAGACAAATGACACTGGCTGAAATTCCCTTTTCTCTACAACTGTTAAAGTTACATGAGCCCTGACCTCCTTTTCATATGGTCAGCCTAAATCAACCCCCCTCCTCAATTCAACCCAAAACAACTCCCTGTCAGCTCTCTCTCTCTGTCTGACATATATATATATATATATATATATATATATTCCATTCGCTCCCCAGCTTCTCCCACTCTCACACACTCCACCAATCCAGGCACTCCATACAACTAACCAATCAGCTCTCACTTACCACTCATTCCATACTCACCCAGACCTGCAACTCTAAACAAGAACTTTGACAACACATTCACATTTCTATACAGAACATCACAAAGCCCAGCCATGGCTTTGGATCCAAAGGGAATTCTTAGAAAACGTCACTTGACAGAGTTCTTTCCCTTACCCCACTTCCCCACCCGTCTTCACAACATCTCACCCCAGGCCCCCAGTGGCACATGTATAATTTTTACATCAGCCTCTTCAAGGTATAATTATCTCATTCTGCTCTTGATGCTGATGTTTATTGTTATTGGTCTCTAAGGCATTCTTTGGGCAAATCCCCTTAAGCTTTTGCCAAAATAAAGATGAATCACTATGATTTTGATCATTCGAAGACGCATCACCTCTGCGACGTCTTGAGCTTGGGAAACATGGATGGAGGAGAAGAAACTCACTAAAACTATTCCCTATTCTGGTTCGATGTCAGCAAATGGGGAATTGAACTTGGCCAGGCCTTTACTGTGGAACAATCGCAGTAAGAGACAAAGCCAAGATACTCCTTTAGGATGTAGTTGTGTGCTGTATGGTATGCGGTGCCTCTACAAGAGAGGTTTAATGCACTTTGAAGGTTCATTAAAAATTTTACCTCTACAAGAACGGAGCGCAAATCGGGCGTAGAGGCGCGTTTTCTCCCCGATAATGCGCATTTTCGAATGCGCGTTAAATCGCGAGTTTTATTTTGCTCCGGCCGTTAAAGCGCATTTTCCCCGTGTGAACAAGCGATTATGCGCATTAACTTCTTGTAAAGTGCTTTTTGGACATCTATTAATGCGCTTCGCCGCCTCCCGTGCAGAGGGATTAGGAGTAAATGCGCGTCTGCGATAATGCGCATAATCGCCGAACCGGGCGCAAAAGCGAATCCTTGTAGAGGGAGCCATGAACACATCAATGTTGCTTCCACTGGGTGAGAAAGTGGCGCCACCTAGCTCTTACATTGTCTGTTCTGACAGGAAGAAGCTCCCCAAACTCTTTGGCTGAGATACAATGCTGGAGAGGGTTACTGGGTCCCCATTTCAATCAGTAAACTGAAGAAGGTCCTCCATTTTAAACAGCCCCCTGGCCCAAACCGAGCTGTCCCATTCAAGTTAAATAACAATTCCCTCCAATCAAAACCATCATGTTGGATAAAATCAAATTAATCTGTGATGATGACAGTAACAAACAAGCAAAAAAGTAATACCCCCAAATAAACATTACCGTATTTCTTCGATTCTAAGACGCCATTGATCATAAGACAAACCTTAATTTCAGTACCACCAACAGAAAAGATGCTTTGATTCTAAGAAAAAAAAAACAATAAAACCTTTGCCTTGTGCAAAGCGTGGGAAAATCCAAAAAACTTGTGATTCTAAGACGCCATCGATTCAGACGCACCCCGTTTTTAGAGACGTTTATATGGGGGGAAAGTGCATCTTAGAATCGAAGAAATACAGTAAACCTCCTTAGATGACACACCCACCAATCCAGGAGAGTGTCTTCTATGAGATGGCATTGAATTCTGTCCAGCCCAAAGTTTTCTTTCCACGCTGGAAACTCTGAAGTGTGGTAAACTATGCAAGTTGTAACCCAAATGGCGAGGAAAGAATAAGGAACTGAGGCTGTCTACCACACAATAAGCTTAGGGCCACCTAAATCATATTCCCACATGTCCAGGAAGAGCAATCTGATGTGGGATAGCCCTATGTTTAGTTTGGGGTGCAGAGTTATGCAATCATGTGGTCCTTATTCAGTATGCTCATTGAGAGATCATTGAAGTTGTCCTTTTCTGCATTTTTCCCAGCTATATAATATCTTTTTTGGGGTGTGGTGACCAGAACTATGCACAGTACCCTCAGTGTGTTCACACCCATAGATTTGTAAAATGGCAGTACAATGCTGACTTCATTTGACTCTTCACGCTCTGTCTTCAACACAGGCAGATGAACTCACATCCAAGCCACACTATCATGTAAATCCGTTCTCAACTTTATTGAAAGTACGTCTCGAACAGCAAGAAAAGAATAAGTGCAGATGACCAATACTCTGAAGCAGGTTGAAATAAAAGAAATGGTAGGGATGAGGAGGGGAACGGATGAGAGGAAAGGGCAGTGCAAGGCCGGGCCTTCCAGGTTGCAAGGCAGGACAGCATCAGAGATGCTTCTACCTGGGTAGAGGAAGTGTAGCTTCGACTGAGGAAGCCCAATTCTAATCTATATCTTTAAAATTATTTCATTTTTATAAAAGCAAACCACAAGTGTCCTCATCTAACAAAGAAAGTTAAATTCTCATAGGATTACAGTTTTGTGGAAATTTTGCCTTTTTCCATTGCTAGAGCGATGTCAACCCCAGGGTAGAAAAGTTAAAAAATGTATTTTTTCCAGGGCTCCACCTCCTTCCATTGAAGGCTTCCCTCTATTTCTGGATCTACCTGCAACCCACGGGAAAGGAACAGGCTCTGGACCTGTTCCATTATTCTTTTGCCTCCCTCAGAACATGAGATTCTTATCCAGATTGTGGTGACACCAGAATTCTTTAGCACTGAGATGTCGTCAGGAATATTCATCATGAGATGCTCCTTTTTATTCAGGTCTGGTCTCAGCACAATAATGTAACACTTGGGAAGAAAGAGGCAGCCCAGCAACACAGCACTGGAGGCCAAGATAGAGAAGACTTGCATGGCTACCATGTATTTCCCCTTGGTGCTCAGGTAGGAGGGAACAAAGGACACCCAGACACTGCAAAAGACCAGCATGCTGAAGGTGATCAGCTTGGCTTCATTGAAGGCCCCAGGCAACTTCCTGGCTAGGAAAGCCACCATGAAGCAGATGGCAGCCAGGAAGCCCATGTAGCTAAACCTGGCATAAAACATGGCGGCAGGCCCTTCATTACATTGAAGAATGATGTGTTTGGGCAAGGAGTGCATGTCTGGGAAGGGTGGAGAAATGCCCAGCCAGATGGTGCAGATGACAACTTGGACACTGGAACAAGCAATTACAATGGAGCTGGCAAGACTTCTCCCCAAACATCTCTTCACCTTGCTTCCTGGTTTTGTGGCCAGGAAGGCCAGCACCGCAGTGACAGTTTTGGCCAACACAGAAGAAACAGCAACTGAGAAGATGATGCTGAAGGCTGTTTGTCGGAGAAGGCAGGTCACTTTACTTGGCTGCCCAATGAACAGGAAGGAGGACAAAAAGGAAAGCAGGAGGGAGACGAGGAGAATGTAGGAAAGATCCCGGTTGTTGGCCTTGACAATCGGCGTTCCTTGGTATTTAATGAAGATTCCTAACACAAGGCCTGTGATGAGGGACAAGAATAGGGCAACAGAAGCCAGGATGATCCCTAAAGTTTCTTCATGGGACAAAAAGATTAGTTCCTTGGGGATACATTGACTTTGGTCCTTGTTTAGATGCTGATCATCTGGACACTTGCTGCAATGGTCTGCGTCTGAAAAAATAGAGTGCGACTTCAGCATCACTACTATCAGTCCTGCATACAGAACAGAACAGACCCCCTGATCCGATCTGGATCCTAATCTGGGAGGTCCAGATCGGGCCCAATCTGACCTGTGCTTACCTGCTGCCTCCTCCGCCATCGTCCTGCCATCGTCATCCATCCTAGCTGTGGGCGCTAGCGGGAAAGCAGCTGGCTGACATCGAGGAGGCAGGATGATGAGGGACGACGTGGAGGAGGCTGCAGGTAAGCAGGATGATTGGGGGGAGGGAGGAAGCATGAGAGCGGTGAGAGTGGGAGGGAGGGCTCTGCATGGACCCAGAGCAGATCCGGATCATGGATGTGCTCCACTCTGGATTCGGGATCGGGCTCTGGATCCAGTCACAGCCCTACTGTATTCTATTACATTTGGAACAGAAACAGGGATGTGGGAGAGGTTAGAAAGCCACAACGAGTGAAGTAGGGCTGGGGGAGAGACAAATGTCCTCTGGTAGAGGAGATGCTTCATGCTCAGAAGTTATCTCTGACCAGGGATTTGAATTCAGGTTTCCCTGGCCCATGCCCAACACTCCAGCTATTTTGCCAGTAGTCCGGCTGGTTCCATGGGATGTCCATGAAGTTCTGAACACTGAGAAGACTTCTGATTTTATCCATTCGTTGATTTTTTTTGCTGAAGGTTGTTGTTATTTTTGTTGTTATGAATACTTCATTAGATTTCTTTCATTTTCAAACAATAAATCCTCCCCCCTCCTGCCCCTTGCCCCAATTCCATCACCTATGTGTTTTCCTCCCCCTTTTTCATATTATCCTGTATTTAAACATATTAGTTTCATGTCTACAAGTAAAAACATTAAGCAAAAATTTGATAAACTAATGGTTTCATGGGGGGGGGGGGGGAGGAATGAAATAGCTGTATTAATGAGAGGACCCTAACCTTAACCCTTACCCCCAATCCATACATTAATTTTTGAAGCCCAGAACTGTCAGCTGACATTCATACTCAATTGCTGAGTGGGGTCTGACCATGAAGCCACAGTTTTCACTCTAGGTCAGGTGAGTCACAGACTCATCTGTTCAGGTAAGAGAAAAAACCTAGGCCCCATTTGATGGTGGCGTATTGGTGCTGGGATGCCTCAGGCCCTTGCGCTCGCGCTTCATCCCCGCATCGGCATGGAAAGGCGTGCCAGTGCAGAGTTGCTGCTGCTGCCACTGCGCCAAACACCAGAAAGGGGGAGGAACGGGGCAGCCAGAGGAGGAGGAAGGGAGGGATGCAAACCAGCTCCCCTCCCTCTGACCTCCCTCTGGCTGCCCCGTTCCTCTCCGCCCCCTTTTGTTATCTGCAGATGTGAAGGATCGCATCTACGGGGCAGAATGGGGCAGCCAGAAGGAGGTCAGAGAAAGGTGAGCTGGTTCAAGCATCATGCATCCCTCTCTTCCTACCCCTCCAGCTGCCCCCTTCCTTCCCCCTTCCTTCCCCAGTTTATATATATATATATATATATATATATATATATATATTGATGCAATCCTTTGCATCTACAGATAAATAATAATAATAAACAGGGGGAAGGAACGGGGCAGCCGAAGGAGGAGGAAGAGTGGGACGCACGGTGCCCAAACCGGCCCTCCTACAGCTCAAGGTGACCAATCGGCACACTCCGCAGAAAAAAGAGTTGGGACAAGTGCCCAACTTTTTTACTGCGGATTTAGGGGTTTTGCCCCTGGATGGCTTCGGAGTGGTGGCAGCATCACGTAGCTCACCTGCCGCCACTCTGAAGCCACCGCAGGGAAAAGCCCTAGTCAGCTGGAGCAGGGATGGTTTGCCCAACTCAGTATTAATTAGATTTTGTCTTCTTTTAACTATTTAGTATTAGGCCATTTTCCTGCTTGAGTTCTAAAAATATCTTTTCCAATGCACTGAACATTTCCATAGCCGTGGGTCAGCAGCTCTACTTACACTCTCTGGCCCACTGGGGCCAACTCAGACCCTCATTTTCCACCCTTCCCCTTCCCTCCGCTTTGTACTCCGAAAGCCATACTTTCAACTCACTTCATGGAATTAATGGCGGTTAAAAATACTGAAGCCCAAAAGAGATCTCTGTTCAAAAGAGCCTTTAAAATGTTCGCCAAAAAGGTCCAAATATTTAATGTATTCATTTAAACTGAAGACGTAAAGAAGTAAAATCAGAGTGGAGGAAGAGCAATTAATCGCAATGAAAACAAACAAAGAACAACCGCAACAAAAATCAACAAAGACATCTTCATCAGGCACCAGAGTGATTTCAAAGTCAGTTTCACCTGAGGCTTTCTGGGGAGGTCATTCCACTAGCAGGGTGCCAAAGCCAAAGAAAAACCTGTCTCCAGTCACCACCCACCTAATTTCAGACAGTGCGGTTGGGTTGTCATGAAAAGTGCCTCTGATTACAAATGTAGAGTTTATGTAGATTCAACTATTTAACCTATTTCCCAAGGGAACGTCCTTTCTTCTGAGACTGCCTACCTTCCTGAGTGGTGAATGTCCCTTCCTTACATGGAA
The DNA here is from genome assembly GCA_029215795.1 of Anniella stebbinsi. Lineage (NCBI taxonomy): Eukaryota > Metazoa > Chordata > Lepidosauria > Squamata > Anniellidae > Anniella > Anniella stebbinsi. The sequence goes on from JARDYH010000005.1 coordinate 179,774,060, forward strand.
CACAGGTATAGCAGCAAAGTGGCTTTCCCTCCTGGAACTCCTTGGCATATCCAGGGCGACAGCTCTCGACACACCTGGAACGAGGCACAGTCTGACAACAAAGAGAAAGAGCATCAAGAATTCATGATAGGAGTATTTGTGTCTATGGATAGGGATCACAGAGTTTGGAAAAGGGCCAAAGGAGGGCAGGGATACCTCTTTGTTTATAATGTTTGTTAAAGGTGACCACATGGAAAGGAATATTCACAAAAGGAGGCAATGGTTGTAATACTCTACCTAGCACCCAACCACCCAAAATACAATTAGGACCCCAAAAAATGATAAATCTAACAGTATTTGTATTTATATTTATCAGTGCATAACTGTACTCACATATATTTCATTAAATGCACATAAGCGTTCATAATCCAATTCCCAGGAGTTTTAAAGCACACTGTTCACATTTCAACTTGTCAGCACTTAATACATCAAAGTAATCATCTAACAATGTATTTTATAATGTATACACACACAGGATATATTGGCTCAACCAAATGTTTTAAAGCAATAGGTCCACACACAGAGTACACTCATAAACACATTACAGTTCAGTGGTATATAGTAATTCGGTTCCAACGTGTGTCCTCTGTGTAATACTTTCTCAATATACTTCAGCATACAGGACTCTGGCGTTCAACCTGTTTTGTTAAACCTCGTCAGAATATGCTGTAATAAAACATCATGAACGATATTCTGTTTACTAAGAATTTATATGAGTTATGAAATGTGTGAAATTCTGGCTGCTATAATGTCGTTCATCATATTTTATTACATCATATTCCTCACATTGTGTGTTGACAAGCTAAAACAATAATCACAAATCAGGATGGCTTAGGGGAGCTAAACACTCCCCACCCTGAACTATTATGGGAAGTTTCCCTTCACAATGCAATCCTGTATGTGTTTATTCAACAAGTTCTCAGTGGGACTTATTTCCAGGAGCTATGTATGGAATTGTCCAAAAAATATATCTCTCATTCCACACATAAATACAGCTTAACAGATGTCACAAAATACTAATTATAATAATAATAATGCACAACTATTTTCCCCAACCTCATTAAAATCCCTGGGCCACACAATGGCTTCTGGGTTAATGGTGAGCTTTATATAAGGGGTTCCTTGTTTCTCTATACTCCCAATTTTCACTCTTCCATGAGTTTTGTTGGGAAACTGCACCCAGTTCACGATATCAAAATCAGCATCCAGCTTCCTTTTCGCATCCAAATGCAGCCTGTCTATGGAAATATTTGAATGCTGGAATTCTCTTAGGAAAGCATGAAACTAGAATGACAGAGAAAATAATCTGCATTAAGAAACCATGAAGCCATATTCAGTAACTTGGTCTTTCTCACTTTGGGCTCCAGTCTTCTGGGGCCAGTGCACATCTCATCTGGACTCAGAGGGGCTGACAGTTGTTGGTTTTTATATAGGGTGATCCTATGGAAAGGAGGATGGGGCACCTTTATCTTTCACAGTTGTACAGAAAAGGGAATTTCAGCAGGTGTCCTTTGCAGGCATGCATCACCTGGTGAAATTCCCTCTTCATCACAATAATTAAAGTTGCAGGAGCCCTGCCCTCTTTTCTATCCACTCCCATCCCTAAGCCACAGATTCATCCTGAGCAAACCACATCTCTGAAATGAAGGCAATGTCCATGAAGTAACCACCTGCTGCTTCCGAGTAACTCCCCGCTTCACCCTAGGCTTGGAAGGATGTACTGGAACAGATTGAAACTGTAGACACGTCTTGGTGATATGGACACAGAAAATAGTAGGGATGTGCACTGACCCCCCGGATCGGATCGGATAGCGGATCGGAATCGGACCTGGGGGGTCGGATCAGATCAGATCGGAGGCTGGTCGGATCGGATCGGACCAGATGTCCGATCCGGATCGGACGCCATTTTGAATGCTTTTTCCCATAGCCAAGTATTGTTTTACAAAAACGCCTATAACGTTTTCATTTTTAAAGATAGAAGGATGAAACTTGGGCACATTGTAGACTGGTTAGGGATAGTTATCTGTGAGAAATTTCAGAAAGATTGGTGCATGCATTTTGTGGCAATTAATTTTTTAATAAATACCCAGGAATGCCTATAACTTTGTCATTTTTAAAGTTACACACATGAAACTTTGCCACATTGTAGGTGGTACCTTGGGACCTATGTGTGTGAAATTTCAGAAACGTAGGTGCTTGTCTTGTGTGGCAATTAATTTTTAGAAAAATGGGTAGTAGTGGGGTAAATACAGTTACGCCTCCCATTTTTTTATTTTTAAAGATACAAACAGGAAACTTGGGCACTTTACAGGTAACACTTGGCATGATATGTGAGTGAAATTTCAGAAACATTGGAGCTTTCCTTGTGTGGCAATTAATTTTTGAAACACCTATAACTTTGTCATTTTTAAAGTTACACACATGAAACTTTGCCACATTGTAGGTGGTACCTTGGGACCTATGCGTGTGAAATTTCAGAAACATAGGTGCTTGTCTTATGTGGCAATTAATTTTTGAATAAATACCCAGGAATGCCTATAACTTTGTCATTTTTAAAGTTACACACATGAAACTTTGCCACATTGTAGGTGGTACCTTGGGACCTATGTGTGTGAAATTTCGGAAACGTAGGTGCTTACCTTGTGTGGCAATTAATTTTAGAAAAATGGGTAGTGGTGGGGTAAATACAGTTACGCCTCCCACTTTTTTATTTTTGAAGATACAAACAGGAAACATGGGCACATTACAGGTACCACTTGGCTTGATATGTGTGTAAAATTTCAGACAGCTGGGTCCAGGCATGTGGTGGCAAGGTATTTTTGAAACAATGAGGAAAGAAACGCCTATAACTTTTTTATTTTAAAAGTTAGAAGTCTGAACATTGCTCACTTTGTAGATGGGATAGGGGTAGATATGTGTCAGAAATTTCAGAATGATAGGTCCAGGCATTTGATGGCTATGGAATTTTTAGATAAAATGTTTCAAAAAATTTTCCACAGAGGCCCGGTCTTCCCCTCCCGCTTCCCGCGAAGAAAAGGAAACACTCTCTCGTCTCGATCCCTTTGATCCTTGCTAGTATCCATTACAGGGCTCGTATTTCCTTTCCTACTTTCACTTTTTACTCAAGCAGAACGGCTGAGCCTAGCTGAGTTTTGCAGCCATGCGTGCAAGGAAGGATCACTCTCGTCTCGATCCCTTTGATCCTTGCTAGTATCCATTACAGGGCTCGTGTCTGCTTGAGTACAAAGTGAAAGTAGGAGGCGTTTCTTTCCTCATTGTTTCAAAAATACCTTGCCACCACATGCCTGGACCCAGCTGTCTGAAATTTTACACACATATCAAGCCAAGTGGTACCTGTAATGTGCCCATGTTTCCTGTTTGTATCTTCAAAAATAAAAAAGTGGGAGGCGTAACTGTATTTACCCCACCACTACCCATTTTTCTAAAATTAATTGCCACACAAGGCAAGCACCTACGTTTCTGAAATTTCACACACATAGGTCCCAAGGTACCGCCTACAATGTGGCAAAGTTTCATGCATGTAACTTTAAAAATGACAAAGTTATAGGCATTCCTGGGTATTTATTAAAAAATTAATTGCCACACAAGGCAAGCGCCTATGTTTCTGAAATTTCACACGCATAGGTCCCAAGGTACCACCTACAATGTGGCAAAGTTTCATGTGTGTAACTTTAAAAATGACAAAGTTATAGGTGTTTCTTTCCTCATTGTTTCAAAAATTAATTGCCACACAAGGAAAGCTCCAATGTTTCTGAAATTTCACTCACATATCATGCCAAGTGTTACCTGTAAAGTGCCCAAGTTTCCTGTTTGTATCTTCAAAAATAAAAAAATGGGAGGCGTAACTGTATTTACCCCACTACTACCCATTTTTCTAAAAATTAATTGCTACACAAGACAAGCACCTACGTTTCTGAAATTTCACACACATAGGTCCCAAGGTACCACCTACAATGTGGCAAAGTTTCATGTGTGTAACTTTAAAAATGACAAAGTTATAGGCATTCCTGGGTATTTATTAAAAAATTAATTGCCACATAATGCATACACCAATCTTTCTGAAATTTCTCACAGATAACTATCCCTAACCAGTCTACAATGTGCCCAAGTTTCATCCTTCTATCTTTAAAAATGAAAAAGTTATAGGCGTTTTTGTAAAACAATACTTGGCTATGGGAAAAAGCATTCAAAATGGCGTCCGATCCGGATCGGACCTCATCGGATCAGATCGGATCGGAGGTTGGTCGGATCGGATCGGATTGTCCCGATTTTGGGTCGGATCGGATTCGGATCGTGGATCGGATCCGATCCGATGCACACCCCTAGAAAATAGCTTCCAGACTCCAGTTAAGAACACTTCTTCTTTCAAGACTCTCACACCATAATCAGCTCAAACTTCAGAACAAGCCCATGAAACTTCTCAAATGCCTCCTCAACCTCATCAGACTCCTCCTCTTCCCACACATCAAGATGTTTATTTATGTTATTTATTTTATTGCATTTGTATACTGCCCCCTAGCTGAAGCTCTCTGGGCTGTTCACATAAGATTAAAACAATTAAAAACAATATACAATATAGTTCAGTTAATTACCCTTAGCTGTACAAAGAATCTTATCAGTAGCCAAAGAAATTTCCAAGCAGTCCAATAAGTAAAAAGAAATTTAAAATAATCTGACCAATTAAATCCCAACAAGAAGATTCCAGTAAAATCCAGCAAAATCACCAGAATTGCAACAACAACAAAAATCAACTACGCCTCACTGAGGCTCTAAGAAGAATAGCAGCTCTGGGTCCCTGTCTCAACATTTAGTCTTACTTTCTTCAAGGGAACAGAATAAAATTCCCCTTTAAACAGTCACGGGACTTAAACCAAGATCAAAACAAACAAACAAACAAAAAGAGATGCTAAACCTGCTAGTCAGAAAGGAGAGCTAAAACAACCTGTTACTGCTCCAGGCCCATCTTGATTTGTCGTGGTTTCCATTTACCAGCATGGCTACTAGGAGCCATTCATAGCCTTATCCCCAAGGAGCCTATCCAATCCCCCTTAAAGCCATCCAAATTGATGGCCATCATCACTACATATAGTGGAAGTGAATTCCATAGTTGAACTGTGTGCTGTTTGAAGAAGTCCTTCCTTTTATCTGCCCTGAATCTCCCACCCATCAGCTTCATGGGATGACCCTGGGTAGGTTTCCGTATTACGAGAGAGGGATAAAAAATTCTTATGCACTATCTCTGCACCAGGCATAACTTTGTACATCTTGGTCATGTCTCCCTTTGCTCCTAATTATTCTAAGCTAAACGATCTAAGATGTTGTATCCTTCCCTCACAGGGGAGTTGCTCCAGCCCCTTGATCGGGTTGCTTGCCCTTTTTTGCCCTTTTCCAAATCTCCAATATCATGCTTTTGGTTTGGTTGCCCAACGCCAATTTGGTCCCATAGCCAGGCCAGAAAATGGATTGAAATGGGTCTACATTATTGGAATCCTCCAGGAGTGTCTGCAATTGGCCCGCTACCACTGTCTTGAGAACATTTGCCCAAAACAAAAGAAACATCAAAGGGGGGAAGGAACCAAGTGGTAGTTCTCCAGAACCATAGTGTGTCCAGAGCAGGTTTCTTAAACAGTGATTGTACACGCAACATCTAAGGTCCTCCTCCAGGTGCCTACTCTGAAGGAAGCTCAGAGAACAGAAACAAGGGAGAGGGCCTTTCTGTGATGCCCCCCCCCCATTTTGGAATGATCTCCCCAATGCAGCCCACCTGCGCCAACACTGTTATCTTTTTGGCACCAGGTCAAAACATTTTAAGAGCTTAAACTGAGGTTTTTAACTGGATTTTTGGCCAGGCTTAAAGTTTAAAATGTTATAAATATTAGTTGTTTTTATGTTTTATGGTTTTAAATTTTGTATATTGACTTTTTTAATATTCTGTCTTTTAATTTTTGTAAACAGCCCATAAAGCTGCGTCTATGGAGTGGTATATAAATAATAATAATAATAATAATAATAATAATAATAATAATAATGGTAATGTCACAAAAGCAAGTGATTTTATCCTCAAAGTGTTTTGGGGTGGAGAATCACAATGAGTTCCTATTGGATCCCAGGACCCATTTGTAGGATAGTGTTAGAATATTCCCTGGACTACTTGGAATAATCCCCCAGATGCCTACTTGGGGAAGTATTGGAGGCAGCAAAATAATCTGTGTCCTGGTGTGGTGTTGTACAGTTGGTCTGATTATGTGCTACAACATATGTTTGGCCGTCTTCATCCCAAGACATCTGAAATGTGCAGAGGTCTTGAAAAAGGAAAAGGGAGTACCTGCCATGGCGGCATCCTTTGACTTTCTAACCTGGTACCTCCACCCACCAGCCACATCCGCTTGGATCGGGCTGAATGTGCAGCATTTAAGGCACTTGCCACGGTTCGGACGCTGTTGTAAGTGCTGTAGAAGTCTTGAGACTGGACTCTCTCAATCTCCTCCAAGGGCAGCGGCCACAGTTTCTCTTTCTCCATGTATCCTGTCGAAATTGTCCTGGAAAACATGTGCTTCAGATAGAAACAGTGGAAGGTGTTTTGCCAAAACCGTTTTGACATAAAGGACTTTGGTGCATAGTAGTCATATTTTGTCATTTTTGGGATCTTCATTATGAAGGACAAAGAACCATGGAGGGACTGGAAGCGTTCAGGTTTCAGAGATAAGTTCTGGTTGATGTCATAAAAAGTTGTGGAGATACAGAGTTTTGATCCAGATTGTTTCTTTTCAAGTAGTCTTTGCATCTGGAAAATGGTATCACAGTCGTAGAGTGGATCTGCATAGACAACAAATATATTGGCATGTCTCCACTCGATAAATTGAAAAGCCTTGAGCATTTGCTTTATGGTATTTATTGACAGACTTTTGGTGAAGGCAACACAAATTCCACTGCTGGTCAACAGAGGTCCCATGGCATTCATGAACCTGTCTCCACTGTCATTGTTTGCAGCAAAGAGACCGACCCACGTCCATCCAAAAAACAGGAGCAATTTCACGATCCCTGGGTACTGGGCTTCTACCTTTGGGGCCATCCAGTACAGGAAAGGGAACTGGGTTTTATCTCCAAGAACAGGAGCAGCAAGGGCATAACTGACCTAGTGAGGAAATAAGAGGTGATGTTTTGCATTGTTTCGGTTGTTGTAATTATGTATGTCTGACAAAAGTGCCCATCACTATGAGAGGCATGGGGCATATTTTGAGGTGGAGAGCTAACCTATTGGAAGGGGCCTTTGTGGTGCTGACATTATTTGTGTATTTTCTTTAAAAAGCTACAGTGGGCTCCGTCTCCATGAGAAAAGGGAATTTCAGCCAATGTCATTTGTATGCAATTAGTTCCTGGTGAAATTCCCTCTTCATCACAACAGTTAAAAGTGCAGGCACTATACTAGAGTGACCATATACAAAAGAAGGCAGGGTCCCTGCAACTTTAACTGTTGTGATGAAGAGGGGATTGCACCAGGAACTAATTGCATACAAATGACACTGGCTGAAATTCCCTTTGCTCTACAACTGTTAAAGTTCCATGAGCCCTGTCCTCCTTTTTCATATGGTCAGTCTACACACAACAGAGGACAGTTGAGTCTTGTGACTCTGAATTCTGGGGGGCAATGAATTCATTCTGGGTTCAGTCAGAACCAGCGAGAACTCAGAAAAGCTATCCAAGGGCCTGAACCTATTTTGAGGATAGGGTTCATCGTCTTGGATGGCTCCTTTAGAAACCCAGCATGGATTTGTAGCCCCATTGAAATTCAAGCCACCAGCCTCCACTGCCAGGGGACAAGATTCCTCAATTGTCTGAGGCACTTTGGAGTGGGAGCTGAGCTGATCCAGTCCAACAGCTCCCATATATATATATATATATATATATACACACACATATATATACTAGCTGATATGCCCGGTGTTGCTCGGGTCCATGAATAACATATAATAAATAAACTTCAAAAACAATCAGGACACACAACACCCTTTCCACCAGTTAAAGAAGATGCAAACCTAAAAATTTGTTTTCAAAATATACCCAGCACTGCCCAGATATCTGAATAACTTATAGTAGGGATCTCAGTGGACGTGAGGAACTGTTGTATGCATGTGCTCTGAAGTTATTAATATGAAAAAAGGAAAGCAGCCGGAACACAGAATACTTGATTGGCATAATTTACTATATAATATCTGCATTTAACAGGTTTTGGCAGAGAGCCAGGATGGTCAAGGAAACTGGTGACTTGGGCCTTTTCTCTGACATAAAAATACTTAAAATCCAAAATTTCATGTTTTTAGATTTTTCTGGTACAGCCAGGACCTACCAGTGTGCCAGCTTTCAAGTTTCTACCCAGTGTTGCTAGGGCCCCCTAAAATATATGTCTGTGAGGTAATCATCTTAAAGTAGCAGGCCAGTGCTAGGCCTGTGGATTAACCTTTAAACAAATTAAATTCATTTCTTTTTTTTCTCTCTCACCCTCATGACAACCCTTCAATGTAGGACAGTCCTAGACCTGTGAGGTAACTTTAAAACAAATTAAATTAGTTTCTTTCCTCTCCCCTCACCTTCAACACATGGCCAGGGCTGCCTTGAAGCTGTTACCATAATTTTCCTTGTCCCCACAGAAAACAAAAGTACAACTCCCAGCATGCCTTTTGCTATGGTGCCAGACTCGCCCAATGGGAGTCCTGCTGCTGAAGCTCATGAGAAGTGAAGTCTGGCTGAGCCAGTCCACACTACACTGTGCAATCAGTGCCAATAGGTAGGCCATGAAGGAGCTGGCTTGCTGACTGATGGTTCACTTGGTTGCCATTGCAAAAGGCCCAGTGCTGTAGCCTCCTTCCCTCCTGTTCTTGATGAGGCCTAGAAACTGAGGCAGCTAGAACCAGGCGCTCTCCCTTCAGGCCTAGGAGGGTGAACCACTACCAGATAATGGCTGCAGGTAGGAGAACAAAGAGGCTGAATTCGGATGACACAATAAGCAACTGATGGGGAGGAAACAATAGTCAGTTGTATTGACTATCGTGTCGTCCGAATGCTGCTATAGTCAACTCAGCGCTGATCCTAATCAACACCGCAGTTGATTATTTATTACCATGTTGTGTGGGGAGTACTCCCTAGATGAACAACTGTAAAGTTGGTTATTACCCCACCATTGACTATCGTGTTGTCCGAATTCAGCCAGACAATTAGTGAGAGGTCAGGGTTTGCTCACCCATACTATATTTTAAATCAGCCACTCTACATGCCAGTACTACACCTCCCAACATGACTTTGTCAGCCCGCAGGTGCCCGCATCCTCTGAGACGTCCTCTTGTTGCCGATGCTGCTCCTCCATAGAGCATCGAGGAATAGCATCGTCAAGGAGGGGACGTAAGCAGCTATCAGTGAATGCACCCAGCTCTGGCCAATCCTGTTGGGATTGCCTTGGCCCGTGCTTCTCACCCACCAAGTGCTACATCAGGGGCCTGTACTGAAGGGCTGGGATGGGCACTTCCCCCCCCCCTTGTTGGGTCTGTTTCTGGGCATGTACAGAGTGCCTCCCCTTCGTCCCTCTCTCTTCAGGGCAAAGGCTACACACTTGCTTCCCCCAGATTCTGAGAAAACAGCAATATCAGGACAGAGTGGCTTTGAGTACGTTTGGCTCCTCAAAGTCATGCTATTGTATCTAGTTACATTATAAACCATGCAGAGGGTGGGAGGAGGCACCGCAAATGGATGCAGCCCATTTATTTGGGTTGTTTCCTTTTATGTGGAATTCGGTTGACTGCTCAAGACAGACCTAAGGAATCACAATGGCCGCCAAAGGCCAGTAAGTCTGGCAACCTACCCATGCCATGCTGAGAGTTCCAACCAAAGCATGCTGGGAGTTGTAGGCATAAACCTAGGTTTTTACTAAATTCTTTAAAAATACTTAAACCCCCAAAATTCATGTTTTTATATTTTTCTGGTACATTGTACAGCCAGACCTATCACTGTGTCACCATGTCAAGTTTCAAACTCATCTGGAAGTGGGTAAACATTTCCGGACATACGTGACACACACATACTTTCCACATTATAGGTAGAGATACCAATGATGTCCTCTCCCCTCCCAATTCATACCTGTGGAATCTTGTAGATGCCAGACATGGTTGAAATCAGGATGGAGAGGTCCGATTCAGTCCTTTCAAGAATGGCCATTGGGTTATTCTTTCTCCCACAGTTGTAATTTGGAAAATCGTTTTCCCCACCACCGAGCAGCTGTAGCATGGCATGGGATGTCATTATCTCATGAAAATGGCTGTCATAGATGTTGTAGCCCAGGGTGATGTTGGGTAAGAGCCTGGGATTCTGGTTGATCTCCTGAATGGCTAACAGGAAGGCCAAGATGTGCCAGTAAAGTACATCATCTCTACTGCAATTACAATGAAAACAGAAGTGCCACACGGTCATCCTCCATTCAATGAAAACAAAATCTCATTTCCTTTGTATTATAAACAACACCAGAAAAGGCTACCTAACACTGTTTTGATATTTCTACTGTATATTTTGGTACTTCAATTGTATGAAGTGGAAACAATAATTTCACGTACATCAGCAGATGTGCATGTGTAACAATGCTCCACATGTATGAAAGACAGACCAGTGGCCAAAAATTTCAATTCTGGCTAGGAGAACTCATTTTCTTTGCTTGATTTGGGAAGACATGAAAATGTTTTACTTACTACCATAAGAACATCATGAGACAAGCCGTGCTGGATCATACTAAGGGTCCATCTAGTCCAGCACTCTGTTCACACACTGGCCAACCAGCTGTCAACCAGGGATCCACAAGCAGGACATGGTGCAACAGCACCCTCCCACCCATCTTCCCCAGCAACTTCCTCTGATACTGGAGGTTGCACTTAGCCATAAAGACTAATAGCCATTGATAGCCTTCTCCTCCAGGAATTTATCCAACCCCTTTTAAAGCCATCCAAATTGGTGGCCATCACTTCATCTTATGGTGGTGGATTCCATAGTTTAACTATGAGCTGTGTGAAGAAGGACTTCCTTTTATCTGTCTTGAATCTCCCACCCATCAGCTTCATGGGATGACCCCATTGGATTCTGGTATTATGGGAGAGGGAGAAAAATGTCCCCCTATCCACATTCTCTACACCAGGCATAATTTTGTACACCTCCATCATTTCTCCCATTGGACTCCTTTTTTCCAAGCTGAACAATCCTGCTTAGAAACCTATTTGATTTTCTTCTGATCTATGCCGGGATCAGCCTTGTCAAATTCATTTTTATTTTGTAATAGGGATCTACTTGAAAGATTTAAAAGGCAGAAAAGGCAAAAGCTTGGTCCTGAAAAATAATCAAAAGACACAACAGAAGAAAGTTATTTACCAGAGATTTCCAGGGGTACAAAGAAATATGGACAATATACCAAAATAAAATGGGAACAATTCTAGTGCAGGTTGGGAAGCATTAAGTCATTATTACTTACCCAGAAATGGTGATTGAAGGGGAGATCAAAAAGTCCAAGGGGTGGTGAAAATGAAAAAGTAGTGAACTTATGACTCCACTCACAATGTAATCTCCTGGCCGGTGATAGCTGGATGCTCCATTTATGATCTTATACCAAGGACATTTTGTCTTCTGTGTCTTGCAGGCCACATGAGGCAGCAGGAAAAACAGAAGCAGAAGCCACAGTGATGCCATTCTGGGTCTGCCTGCTGGCTACACCACCCTTCTCACCCCTCCTCTCGCCGTTATAGCCAGTGAATCAGAAGACTCCAGAAAACTCTTGCAGGATTGAGACTGCAGTGTCTTTATAAATACAATGACTTCCGAACCAGAGGGGAAGGAGCTGTATTGAAGTGCAATACAGCTGTGGTCATCCCAGGCTCCCCTTGATCTCAGCTGAAGCTCTTGGTTACCCAGGAGCTATTTTATGCACCAGTCGCTTCAGGTTCCATGCAATAGTTGCTCATGATGTTGGTGTTTATTTTATTACTTTCAAAGGCCATCTCTAGGAAGCTCTCATGAGTGTTGCTAAGAATAAAAACAAATCACTCTGTTTTTGACCATCACAAGGGACAAAAGCATCCCCTCTGCAACTAGACTGTTCATATGACTCAGGGTGCAGGTGCAGAACAAGAGAAAAAAACATGTTTGCGAAGACTCACTGATGAGGCTCCTTCTTCTGACATGGGTGGGCATTGGCAAGGGGTGACAGGTGAGCTTGGCCTGACCTTTGTTAGAAGAACACTAACACAAGATCCAAGATCAAGAAAATCTTTTAGGAAGTATAGCAAGGCTGGGCAACAGGTATCATTGGTCTGCAAGTCCCATCGGTCTGAGACAGAATAACCAATGGTGAGACATGATGGGAGTTGCAGTCTAGCAACAACTGGAGGGCCGTATCTTCCCCATCCAGGATGTACACAAAAGGGTAGGCAACAGAGGGTTGTTTCCCCACCCTGCTCCCTATGGACCTGGATAAGTCAGGATTGCCGGCCGTCAAAGAGTGAACAGTGGTTGCCATCACAACTCAATGATCTCCCCCTCCCCTCGTTAGTAAACCAGTACTATTAATCAACACTGTGTATAATCCTGTTTGAGAAGGAGGAGTGGAGGCAGGTGGCTCTGATTTCACTGGGGCTGTGATTTCACTCTCTGTTTTAGTTAGAACCAGCCAGGACTCTAAAGGAGTTGTCCAAGGTGCTGAGCCCTATCCCCAAAATAGGGACTCGGATAGCTCCTTTAGAGTTCTGGCTGTTTCCAACTGAAACCCACAATGGAATCACATCCCCACCAAAACCAGAGCCAACTGCCTTCGCTGGGAAAGGGATATCTCATGTTTGACTTTCAGACATTGCTAGTAAGCAGAGAGCGCAATTTAGGGTCATGACCACCACCTGGCATCCATGGTAAAGTGCCAGGGCCTCACTCTCATGACAGGGCCCATGGCTGATGCTGTTAGGAAGAGACAAGCACTGCCTGCGCTGAGTAAGCAATGAAGTCCAGAAAAATCCCAGTAGCTGAAGAAATACTCACACTCAGCAAATGGTGTATAATACAAGTCCTTTACTTGTGTTCCAATATAAAAATATATACAAGGCAAACTGGTTCCTCCAGATATATACAGGCTTTTCCTTATGGCTATAGCATAGCCTAGTCCTCCATCAAATCTCTCATACACCAGCCACCGTTCCACATAAACTCCAGCCTGATCCACCACACAGCCATTACTATTAAGCTGTCTTTCATACATATCTGAACTCTGGCTCAGCACAGTCAATTATCTTATCCTAGTAGAATGATTCCCACTATCAGATTGACCTTTCCTGCAGCATAGAAAAACTTGCTCTATCTGCTCATTAACTACAGCTGGCAGTTCAGTCCTGCTGGACACTCAAACTTTTGTCCAATCAACTTTAGACAACTTAAACTTAAATTTTCCCTGACAGATGCTTGCCCTGCACCCCCTTTATTTCTTTTCTATGACCAGAACTCCAAGCAATGCCAGAGTGCTGGCTTAGAATGAGGAGTTTCCTGTGAGTAATATGAAACCTGGGGCTGATGATGAGGATGATCACGTAGGAATCAACAAGTTTATGGAAAAGGAAAAACGTGTTGTAAATGGGCCATGTAACAGTTTTTAAATCTTGTGGGGGCCTCAATAGGAGCATGTACTTTCATCTCTTCAAATATTGTACTACCTCAATTTTAGACTTTTTTAAAGTAATGTTTTAAGATCATGTATTTATTGTTTGTTTTTAACACATGTTTATTGTGTGCAAAATGGTCTGAAGACATATTCAATAAACTTTTTGATTTGATTAGAATACGGAAAAACTGCTTGATACCTGCAATTACCTCCTCAGCACCCACATATTCCCCAACAATGATGGTCTTGAGGTCATTGCCATTGCAACATTGTTGTTGTTGTTTGCTTCAGGGCAAATGACCAGTACACTGCTAGACATGCACTTCAGACATATTGCAGCATCTCCTCAAGGCACTGTACACTGTGTAGCTCAGCAAAGTATGGGCAAGTTGCTGCATCATTCATTTGCTTTGTGGTCAACCAAAATTCAGTAATGTAAGAAGGTTTTATTCAAAAAAAAGCCCGGTGTCCAGTCCACGATGGGGATCAAAGTCTGTCACTCTAAATTAGGGATGTGTATCGTATCGTTAAAATGTACAATAACTATACGATAAGGTCGTTATCATGCAAGTGTTTAACGATGACAACACGATAGAAAACCCTACAATAATCATCGGAGACGATAATTTTCGGGCGATTTTATCATTTTATTGGACTGCCATATAAATATACCTATAACTTCTTTTTTAAAAAAAATTTAGTGGCTTGAAATTTGGTCACAGTGCTTATGGGGTATGCCTAAGTATGTGTATGAAATTGAGATCAATCCCTCCAACCCTCAATTTTATATGAATTTTTTAAAGATCGTTTCCGTTCTGACAGGTCTGAATAAACACACGTGGCGAGCTGTCATTCTGATCTGTCAGAACTGAAACAAACTTTTAAAAATTCATATAAAATTGAGGGTTGGAGGGGTTGATCTCAAATTTCATACACATACTTAGGCATACCCCATAAGCACTGTGACCAAGTTTCAAGCCTCTAAATTTTAAAAAACAGAAGTTATAGGCATTTTTTTCTTTAAAAAAGGGCTGCAAAAATATCATTTTTTCACGATAATTATCGTGAAGACGATACAGTTCACCTCCGATATGAATGAAGATGATAATTTTTTTGGTCTGAAATGATGATAACGCTAAACAACGATATTTTTGGGTGTTCACACCCCTACTCTAAATGAAGTGTGGATCACAGGACATTTAACATTGTTTTGCTACGTTGTAATTTTGCTACGTTGTAATATTTGGATACCAAGTTCTTTCTAATCTTTTGGTCAAATCATAATTGTTACAAGTGTTATATACATCATATTGAAGATGCACAGTCATTGAGGAAGAAGTTTGAAATGGTTTAGTACAAACCGGTATTACTTTTTGCGTATTTGTGTACTCGATATCTCCAATACTATGTGTTTAACTGTATCTGAATGTTCTGGATGGAGCCAGCAGAAACCAGGTCATCTGAAGGAACACCTCCTCCCATATGTGCCTGCCCGGACCTAAGTTCATAGTCAGGGGTCCTTTTCAGTGAGCCCCTGCCAAAGGAAGTGAGGTGGCTACAAGGAAGTGTCCCGCATCTGCCCAGCCTCCCTAAATCTCACCCAAGACTCTCAGTGGGACAGGTGATTTATTTCTGCACCAACTTTACATCAGCTTCTTCAGGCTCCATTCAAGTAAGTATTATCACTTCATGCTGCTCTTGATTCTGATGTTTATGTTTTTGCACTCTAAGACAATCTTTGGGGAAAACCCCTTGAGCTTTGGCAAGAAAAAGAATAAATCACTATGATTTTGATTGTTCTAAGGGAAAGAAGCAACAACCGTGCAATGTCTTGAACTCCATGGGTTTTCAACCACAGGTGCATGGCTGGAGGAAAACAAACTCTCACTAAAACTATTCCTTATTCTAATTAGGGATCAGCAAATGGACAATTGAACTTGGCCAGGCCTTTACTGTAGAACACTCATAGTAAGAGACAAAGCCAAGATACTCCTTTAGGGTGTACTTGTGTACTGTACATTACAAATACCTGGAACATCTTTCTGCTGAGTTAGAATGTGGATCAATATTGCATCAATATTGTCTGTTCTGTCAAGAAGCAGCTTCCAAAACTCTCAGGCTGGGAAATAATAGTGAATTTGGTTCCTGGTTTCCAGTTATTTATATATGCAAAGTTGAGAAAATGAACACAATCAGTAAACCAAACAAGGACCTCTAGTTTACATGGCCCTGCCACCCAAACCTAGCTTAGGACTACCTCATATCACATGCCTCCATGATCAGGAGACTGTCTCCTTCAACCACAACAGGAATTTCCTCTACTGAAAACCATCGTATTTGCAAAAAGCATGATATGATGAAGACAATGATAAATAAGGAAATGGAGCTATAAACCATATAATAAGCTTTGACCCTCCCCCCTCATATGATTAACCCAGAGATCCAGGAGAGTTTCCCTCTATGCGATAACATTGTCCCAGGCTTTTGGCCCAGGGTTTTCTTTCTGTGCAGGTCACTTTGAAATGTGGAGTTGGGAGTTCTGGGTTCTAGTCCCCACTTGGCCATGGAAGCTCACTGGGTGACTTTGGTAAGGTGACCATATGGAAAGGAGGACAGGGCTCCTGTATCTTTAACAGTTGCATCGGAAAGGAAATTTCAGCGGGATTGCCTTCCCCCATACAATCTGCCCCACACTCTCAGGTCTTCTGGGAAGAATTTACTCCAGTCAGCCAAAACTAGGCTGACAACTGTTACCCAGAGGACCTTTTCTTCTGCCGCTCCCAGACTGTGGAATGGCCTGCAGGGAGAGATTCGCAAACTTAACAGTCTCTCTGACTTTAAGAAAGCCATAAAGACTTATCTCTTCTGGCAGGCCTATCTAGTTGAATGTTAAGGCTTTTATTGTTATTAATAATGTATTAGTTTTATATGTTTTAATCAGTTTTATGTATTTTATATTTGTATTTAATGTTGTTCCCCGCCTTGATCCAGAGGGAGAGGTGGGTAAGAAATAATTTTTACTATTATTATTATTATTATTATTAGCTGTATCTGGCCTACCAGCATCAACCCCTACCAAGGTGGCTTGTTCCTCAGCAGATGGAGCAGAAGGATCAGCAACTCTGTCTGCAAAAATTACTCAGCTTTAGGATCCAGACCAGAGTCATCAGTGAGATCCTTGCGAGCTCCATCTGCCGCCTGATCCCTGCTGGGCTGGAGATTGGAGTGATGTTTTCTGGCCTTCTACAGTGGTGGAGGTGGTACTGCAGCACAGGTGAGAACAGACCAGGCCAGCCGTTCTCTCCCTTTGCAAGGATCCAGGTGGGGAAAAGCAGAAAGGTGCAGGGGCATGCCACCTGCATCCCTGTTTCAGGACCTGCCATGGTGTCTTACAGAACCTTCCAATCTAGGGCTTGGTGATCTATATCCCTCTAAATAGTAATCTGTATCCCACCAGATCTAGCTACATCAAAAATGGTGAGGTATGATGGGAGTTGTAAGAACATAAAAACATAAGGAGAGCCATGCTGGATCATACCAAACGTCCATCTAGTCCAGCACTTTGTTCTCACAGTGGCCAAACAGCTATTGACCAGGGACCCACAAGCATGACATGGTGCAACAGCACCCTCTCATCCATGTTCCCCAACAACTAGTGTATACAGGCTTACTGCCTCTGATACTGGAGATGTAGCACAAAACCATCAGGACTAGTAGCCATGGATAACCTTCTCCTCCAGTAATTTATCCAAACCCCTTTTAAAGCCATCCAAGTTGGTGGCCATCAGTACACCTTGTGGTAGCGAATTCCATAGTTTAACTCTGAGCTGTGTGAAGAAGTCCTTCCTTTGATCTGTCCTGAATCTCCCACCAATCAGATTCACGGGATGACCCCATTGGGTTCTAGTATTATGGGGGAGGGAGAAAAATGTCTCCCTATCCTTCTTCTCCACACCATGTATAGTTTTGTACACCTCTGTCATGTCCCCCCCTTAGCCTCATTTTTTCCTAGCCGAACAATCTCAACTGTTGTAATTCTCCCTCATAAAGGCGATGCTCAAGTCTCTTGATCACTTTAGTTGCCCCTTTTCAGTATTGAACAATATTTTTGTGAACTGCCCAGAGCGCTTTGGCTATTCAGCGGTATAGAAACTCAATCAAGCAAACAAACAAACAAGCAAAATTAGATGTGGGGCCACATGTTTCCCACCTCACTCTACATACATACCTCTCCCCCCCCAATTTTTAAGATGCTAAATGTCACACTAATGCATCTTTTTGTCCTTGTCTGAGAGAAAAACATGACTACCCTCTCTGTTGCTACAATAACATGACCATAGAAGGGGAAGGTTCCAAATATATTTATTCCAGGGCTCCACCTCATTTCATTGAAAGCCTTTTTGTATTTCTGGATCTACCTACAACCCACAGGAAATAAACAAGCCCTCAACTTGTTCCATATTTCTTTGGCCCCCATCAGATCATGCGGTTCTTATCCAAAATGGGGTGGGGATAGAATTCTTCTCCATCTCCTGCACTGATAAGATGCCATCTTAGGTTTTCATCATTACATGCTCCTTTTTGTTCAGATCAGGTCTCAAGACAAGAATGTAACATTTGGGAAGAAAGATGCAGCCCAGCAACCCAGCACTGGAAGCCATGATAGAGAAGACCTGCACGGCTACCATATATTTCCCCTTGGTGCTCAGGTAGGTGGGCACAAAGGACACCCAGACACTGCAAAAGACCAACATGCTGAAGGTGATCAGCTTGGCTTCATTGAAGGCTCCGGGAAGCTTCCTGGCTAAGAAAGCCACCGTGAAGCAAACAGCAGCAAGGAAGCCCATGTAGCTAAAGCTGATATAAAACATGGCAACAGACCCTTCATTACATTGAAGGGTGATTTGTCTGGGCAGGGAGTGCATGTCAGAGTCTGGGAAGGGTGGAGAGATCACTAGCCAGATGGTGCAGATGACAACTTGAATACTGGAACAAGAAATTAAAATGGAGTTGGCCAAACTCTTCCCCAGCCATCTCTTCACTTTGTTCCCTGGCTTGGTGGCCAGAAAGGCCAGCACCACAGTGATCGTTTTGGCCAACAAAGAAGAAACAGCGACTGAGAAGATGATGCTGAAGGCTGTTTGTCGGAGAAGGCAGGTCACTCTCCTTGGTTGCCCAATGAACAGGAAGGAGGATGAAAAGGAAAGCAAGAGGGAAATGAGGAGAATGTAGGAGAGGTCCCGGTTGTTGGCCTTGACTATTGGAGTTTCTAAGTATTTAATGAAGAGTCCTAGCACAAAGCCAGTGGTTAGGGATAAAAATAGGGCACAAGAAGCCAGCACAATCCCCAAAGGTTCTTCATAGGACAGAAAGATTATTTCCTTGGGGACACATTGATCACGGTCCTTGTTTGGATGCTGATCTTGTGGACACCTGGTGCAGTGGTCTGCATCTGGAAAACAGTAGAGTGACTTCAACATCAGTAACATCAAGCATACATTCAGCAGTGTCTATGATCTACTACCTTTGGAACAAAATTGGGGATGCAACAGAGTTCAATAAACAACAATGTGTAGTGGAAGAGAGAGACAGGAATCATCGTTCGGCAGGAGAACTGTCTGGTGAATACAATGCAAGGGGTTGATGTAGGGCACTGCATTTCTAACTTTGCATGTTGAACTTCATGCCATTTTCACGTCTTCTGTTCTGCCAAGGAGCCCCTGCTTGTCATTTTTCTCCCTCTGTCATACTACTAGAACTTGGGGTCATCCTTGAGTTGTAGTATTATGAGAGAGGGAGTATTATGGGAGTATAGCATTATGGGAGATTATACTATTACGGTGTTATGAAAGAGTATAGCTTTATGGAAGATTCCGCACAGATAGTGGTTTATCACACGAGGCTGAAATTCTGCATCCTTACCAGGGCTTTTTGCGTCTTTGCAGGATTAAGATTGGCTCCTTTACATAGGCATTATGCCTATGTATACTGGTTGCTGGGGAACGTGATTGGGAGGGTTCTGTTGAATTCATATCCTGCTTCAGGGTGTCTTGTGGACAGTAGGTTGGCCATTGTTTGAACAGAATGTTGGACTAGATGGACCCTTGCTTTTCTTACATTCTTATCACCTCTGCCACAGAATCACAGCACATTGCAGAGGTTTCTCTGCATGTAATGGAGACAGGCCCATGTCTCAAAGACAGCCTTTCCCCAGTCATGTAAATGCAGACCTTATAGGGATGCACTTTTCATTTTGCAGAGGACTCTATATGAGCAATGGAGACAACTCATATTTTTAAAGTCCTGCCCACCTGGATCACATACACAGGAGAGTGCAAGTTGCCTCCTGAAATCATTTCTTTCAAGTCCGTTAATGGTATTAATGATGGAGATTAAAAACACTTAAGCCAGGAAGGGATCTGAGATCAAAAACATATTTAACATCTTCACCACAAACGTGTTTACTAACTTAAATAATTGTGTGCCTGCTTCTTAGAAAATCTATCAGGGTGATTTGCAAACAGGATAATAAAACCTTGCAGAGGAAGTTTAAAGAAAGTAAAGAACAATACCATCAAAATTCAGTAGAATGGATGAAGCCATCATTAAAACCAGGGCCAGTTCTACATCAAGCAGGATATAACACTTTGAAAGTGATATGAAAACAGTACATGGAATGTGTCATGGGCCTCAACTGTTGCAAATACCATTTTAAACCATGATAAAGTGCTAGTGTAGATCCTGCCCAGATCCACTTTATGTGCTGAAATGGCTGGGCAAATACAATAACACAATACAGAAGGCAGTAGTTGAGATAGTCAAAATAGAATAAGGTTAATCAGCACCCAACTACTAAAACACTGAATGATATCCAAGAATAGGGGTAAATAAACATTTTATGTAACATATTAATTGTACAGTATCACATACCAAGCATAAGACAATTAACAGAAACTAAACAAGTAGTTCATAGCAAACCTAGCAGAAATGATTTACAGAAACAGAAAGCTAACTCAATAGTCGCAATAACTGAACGAGGGGCTACAGGCCGCCGGCTTCTTTCACCTATTTCGCAACTGCTTCATCCGACTATTATAACAATATCACAATGTTTATGGGTGGGGAAAAGGGAGGATTTGTAGAATACATTCCACAGTTCAAAAAGACTTATTAGTCCTCTAAAAAGGATTGACTTGGATCCCCAGCCAGCAAACACTAATCATCTGAAGCGGTCAGTTCTTAAACAGCTGTCATACAGACATCTTCACTTATCCCCACAATGACATCTGTGTTGGCAGCAAGTGAACCATCTAAGGGATGGCATTTGTTAGCAGGGTGCCAAAACCAAGAGGGCCCTCTCTCTAGTCACAACACACTTCATTTCAGATGGTGGATGGCTCCAGAGGAGAGTTTCTGATTACAAAGATAGACTCAAACATTCACCCTATTTTAGGGTGACCATATTTGGGAAACCAAAAAAGAGGATACCTATTGGGAGCAGTGGGAAAGCACGCTTTCTGCTGCCTTCGGAAGCATGCCATTTCCCCGTGCCACATAAATGGTAGCCACTATCAATATGGTGGGAGGAATGACATGCTTTCCAGAAGCCCCGGACACACCTCCAGAAAGCACATCATCCCCCACCCCCAAGCTAATCATAGCATTAAAGGGGAAAGCATGTAATTCCCAGACATTATAGAAAATTACAGAAAATCTCCCTGACACCCAGGATAGAACAAAAACCTAGAGATATCTGGGGAAATCCTGACAGCTGGTCACCCTAAAGGCAATACCATTCCGTCTGAGTTCACCCACCTTCCTGAGTGGAGATTGCTCCTTCTGCACATGGAGAACAAGCATAGCAGCAAGGTAGCCTTCCTTCCTGCATCTCCTTGGCATATCCAGGGCGACAGCTCTCCACACACTGGGATTGAGGCACCGTCTAGTCATAAAGAAAAGGAACATCAATGGGGAAGTGTTGGGCATATTTGTTTCTATGGTAAGGAATCATACATTTTGGAAAGGATTCAATGGCATCTCTAGTTTAAGTGACCCCCCCCCCCAAGTGACCCCCTTTTTCAATGAAACTCTGTTTATTTACTACAACATCTCAGGGAAACCTCTTTTGCCGTTTTGTTTGCTTCAGCATTTATACACCTCCCTCTGACTACATATGTGTGAGACAATGTGTGCAACTGAGAGATTAAAGGTACAATAAGAAAATAAACTACAATGCAGTCTAAGAAAAACAGAAATTATCAACAGCAGCCATAAAAGTAACCATAAAACAGGTTAGTTTCAGAGTGCAAAATTTATCTTGTATGCAAAAGAGCGTGACTTGCTAAGGCCACAAAATCAAATTGCTTAGTCACTCTGAATGCTTTTTCAGTTGTCTTTACAGGTGATATGTCAATTTTACTCATGTTTTATGTTTTGAAATTGTTTTTAATGGCTAGTAGAGATATGCAATCAAATATCTGAGTGAAACCGAGTGAGAAATCACAGGATACAACAGTGAAGAGCAGCAATAAAACATATCACCTCAAGGACCTAATTATATCTATACCTATGCCTCTATCTACATCCATATATCTATCTATCTATCAACTGCAGGTAGAGGAGATGGGAAAGAAGAGGGGCAAGGTAAAGGTTATTTTTTTTAGGAGGCTACTCCATAATCCAAGCATCACCACCAAAAAGGCCCTCTTCCTGTCTCCCATTTGATTTCTTTCCACCTCAGTGACAGGGGAGAAGATAAAGGAAGGATCCGAGTGCTAATGCCAGCACAAGGAAAAGAAAGGCCTTTGAAGAGGGAGTACATGGTGGATTTCTGTAGCGTCATCAGACAAGCATTTTATAGCATGTTCATAACTGGGCACTCACAGATATTTGTTGGCCCTTTTCAGGATGCCATCTGCCTCCCGCACATCTCCTGCTCCTTCTGCTCATTTTCCCATCACAAAAACATGACCTGGAAAATCTGACTTTTGGGTCTGTAGCGAAACGTGCCACCATTTCCTGCTCTGGGCAGGAGAAGCAGCAGGATACAAAAGCCCACTGAATGGGCCAGGGGGTCATTGTTTGCTGGGACCACAGGCTAAGCTACTTGGAAGATGGACTGCAGGCTAGGGACTGGTTGCACCTCACAAGGGATGGGAAGAATGTGGTTGGCTACAGCATGAAGAACTTCATCAGGAAGGCTTTAAACTGAATCCTACAGGGGTGGGAGATGTAAACTTTGAGGCAACAATGGAAAAAGGCTTATGCACCATAAAAAAGAGAACAGCTCCAATGGCGCCCAAAAATAGTATTCACAACACTGTAGAAAAGAAACCAGACTATACAGTACATGGTCTTCGATGTCTATATTCAAATGCCCAGAGTATGGGAAACAAACAGAATATATGAAGGTAAACACGACTTGAGAGGTATAACTGAAACTTGGTGGGATGACTCCCATGACTGGAATATAGGAATCGAAGGATATAACATGTTCAAAAAGAACAGAAGAAATGAAAAGGGAGGCAGAGTCGCACTATATGTTAAAAATACTTATCCCTGCACAGAAATACAGGAGGATGAGCCTGGGAGCCCCATCGAGAGCATCTGGATTAAAATAAATGGGACAAGGAATGAAAGGAACATGATAGTTCAAGTCTACTATCGACCACCCAATCAAGGAGAAGACGAGGATGAAACTTTTGAAAAGCAAATTGCCAGTGTTCCAAGGAACTCCAATGTAGTAGTAATGGGAAACTTCAGTTACCCCAATATCTGTTGGGAGACAAATTCTGCCAAAAGTGGCCCCTCCAAGAAATTCCTGACATGTGTGGCTGATAACTTTCTCCTACAGAAAGTAGAGAAAGAAACTAGAGGATCGGCTATCCTTGACTTGATACTGGCCAACAGGGAGGACTTAATGGATAAAGTGGCAGTTAAAGGAACTCTGAGGGAAAGTGACCACGTCATTCTTGAGTTCTTGATTTTAAAGGACCTCAAAGCTGAGCATAGCCATACACATACTCTGGATTTCAGGAAAGCTGAATTTAATAAAATCAGAAATATGATATGTAAGGCCCCATGGTAAGTGACCCTAATGAGAAAATGAGTCCAAAATGGGTGGGAGTTTTAAAAAAAGGAAAATGTAAAGGCACAATTACAAACAATTTCAACAAGGAAAAAAGATAGAAGACAACAGAAGAAACCAACGTGGCTCCACACAAAACTTAGAAATGACCTGAAAATAATAAAGGATACATATAGGAAGTGGAAGGAAGGCCAGGCTACAAATGAAGAGTACCAACAAGTAGCACAGAAGTGCCGGAATGGTATCAGGAAGACTACAGCTGAGAAGGAACTGAGACTAGTGAGGGATGCTAAAAGTAATAAAAAGGCTTTCTTTAGATACGATCCAGAGGGAGAGGTGGGTTATAAATCATCATCATCATCATCATCATCATCATCATCATCTTGGAATTGTTGTAGATCACAAGCTGAATATGAATGAACAGTGTTATGTGGCTACAAAAAAAGCAAATGCTATTTTGGGATACATTAATAGAATTGCGCGAGGTACTGGTTCCCCTCTATTCGGCACTGGTTAGGTCTCATCTTGAGTATTGTGCCCAGTTCTGGGCACCACACTTAAAAAAGGATGCAGACAAGCTGGAACGAGCAACGAAGATGATCAGGGGTCTGGAAACAAAGCCCTATGAAGAGAGACTTCAAGAACTGGTCATGTTTAGCCTGGAGAAGAGAAGACAGAGGGGAAATATGATAGCACTCTTCAAATACTTGGAAGGTTATCACACAAAGGAGGGCCAGGATCTCTTCTCGATCATCCCCCAGAGTGCAGGAAGCAGAATAATGGGCTCAAGTGACAGGCAGCCAGATTCCGGCTGGACATCAGGAAAAGCTTCCTGCTATTAGAGCAGTACGATAATGGAACCAATGACCTAGGGAGGTCATGGGCTCTTCCACACTGGAGGCCTTCAAGAGGCAGCTGGACAACCATCTGTCAGGGATGTGTTAAGGTGGAATCCTGCATTAAGCAGGGGGTTGGACTCCATGGCCTTATAGGCCCCTTCCAACTCTACCGTACTATGATTCTATGATTCTAATTTCCTCCACTGTGTAAATGACAGCTGTAAAGGCACCATTCAAGCAAAAGCAAATGTTCAAACAGACCATTCGTGCATTTACTCTTGAGTAAATGGGCCTCTATGGCCCTGAGCAAAATAAAGTAATTTCCAGACCCTTCATTGTCACGTATGTTGGAGGCTCTACACAAGGGCGGACAGTGGCCAGACACTCACTGGGCAGCATGGGCTCTCGACCCATAGTCCCATGAACACTGGGTCCATGGCCAGATGTGTGGACGTCCATCACCCTCCCAGACCCCATCAGGTGCCCTCAACATCCCTACTATTACTTCATGCTTATCGTTTTCCCTACCTCATTAAAATACCTGGGCCACTCAATGGCTGCTGGGTTAATGGTGAGCTTCATGTCAGAGGATCCCTGTCTCTTCATACTCCCAATAGTCAGTCGACCATGAGACTTGTTGGGAAACAATACCCAATTCACAATATCAAAGTCAGCTTCCAGCTCCCCCTTCTCATCCATATGCAGTCCATCCATGGAAACGTTAGAAAACCGTCCTTCTCTTAAGAAAGCTTGAAGCTAGAATGTAAGAGAAAATTGCCTCCCTTTAGAAAGTATGAAAGCACATTCAATATCTTAGCCGTAATCTCTTGGAGCTCTAATCTTCTGAAGCAGACATTGGAGGCAAGAAACCCTAGGATTTGCAGCAATAGAAGCATTAGTGGTTCAAACGAAGATGACAGCGGGTTGTCTATGAGCCCTGTGGTCCATTTGCAGGAGACAGTATTAATAAAGCACTGGAGGACTCAGAAAACTATTCTGGAGGAGTCTTTGAGTGCACTCTGTTGGAAGGAAAGTAGCATCTCTTTGTTGCCTATACTGCCCTGTAGTACATGTGATCATGTGGTCTACCATGTACTCATTCATCTTCATTTTGAGTCTTTTACTGTGGTGTTGCAAAGGAAAAGAAAATACCTGCCATGGTTGCAGCCTCTTATGTTCCAACCTTTCTCCTCCACACGCTCTCCGTATCTGCTTGGATTGGGATGAATATGCAGCATTGAAAGCATGGGCCACAGCTTGGACACTGTAGTAAGGCAGGAAGCTATCCTGAGACAGGACTCTTTCAAGCTCCTCCTGGGGCAGCAGCATCAGTTCCTTTTTCTCTCTGCATCTAGTCCAGCTTCTCATGGACAGGAAATGCGTGGAATAGAAACAGTGAAAGGCGTTCTCCCAAAACCTTCTAGTAGCGGAGGAAAATGGTTCATAGTAGTCATATTTCATCCTTTTTTTGGTTTTCATAATGAAGGACAAAGTACCATGGAGGAACAGGAAGGAACGCTGACTGAATGTCAAGTTTATGTTAATGTCCTGAAAAGTAGTTGTGATCCAGAGTTTTGCCCCAGTTTGTTGCTCTTCAAGGATTCTTTGTAAAGCAGAAATTGCACCACAGCCATAGTGAGCATCTGGATAGTAAACAATTACATTCACTTGTCTCCACATGACAGACAGATCAGCCTCAGAGATTTGTCGCATGATTTTTCGTGGTAGCCTTTTCGAGAAGGCAACACAAATTCCACTCCTGATCATGAGTGGTGCTAAGGTCCTCATGAACCTCTCTCCATTGTTGGTGTCTGGAGCAACGAGCCCAATCCATGTCCATCCAAAAAACAGGAGCAGCTGGACCACCCCTGGGTACTGGCTTTCTTCCTTTGGGGCCAACCAGTAGAGGAAAGGGAACTGAGTTTTATCATTTTGATGGTGGGCAGCAAAGCCATAACTGATCTATTGAAGAAAGGAAGAGATGGGTCTTTTTCACTGTTTCATTTTTCAGATCAAGACCCAATGTGTATTTACCTAAAATTATTTATATCTAAGAAAATGCCTGACACTGTGGTAGCTGTGGAGTATACATGCATGGGGGGAGCCAACATCTCCCAAACGTTCTCTGTGACACATCCATTCTCTGTGTGATTTGTTGAAAGAAATATAGTGGGTCCTTGTCAAATAGATGGTGTGGGTGTCCTGTTGGGTACTGAAGCCCGGTGAGAAATCACTGGCTTGGCCCCTGAGATGCCAGTCCACAAACCCCAGAGTTTGCCTGACTGTGCATCAATGCCTGTAATATTGAGTACATTGCCTCTTTAAGGCCGCACTGCCACACTTGCTGCTGGACATGCAAATACAGGATGATGAACTCTATGGCTCAATTCGGACGATACAATAAACAACTGGTGTGGGGAAAACAATTGTCAGTTATTTTGACTATTGTGTCATCCGAATGCTGCCATAGTCAACTCAGCGCTGATCCTCATCCACGCCACAGTTGATTATTTATTACCATGTTGTGTGGGGAGTATCTCCTAGAGTTAGGGTTAGGGTTAGGGTTAGTCAACCCACCATTGACTATCGTGTCGTCCGAATTGAGCCTATGACTCACTCTGGATGTTATAATGTTCCCCGTGTCTCTGCGACTGCTGCTGTGTTTGTTACCTCAGATGACTTTCCTCTGATTAATCGTTGTGTGAGAATATACCCTAGAGGTGGACAGTGCTGCAAGATCTGCTTCATGGAGAGTCATGGTGACCCTTTGGGTCTACCCTTTGCTGTCCTTTCATGGCAAGGCTTATGTTTATGTGTTTTCTGAGACCTCTAGGGCTTTATTAATACACTCTCCTGCAAATGGACCACAGGACTCGTAGACGACCCGCAGTCATCTTATGTCTATGTACTGTGCAAAATCCATTCCGTCTGGGTTCTGCAGATTGTCAGCCACCTTTTATTCCGTCATCTGCTCACTTCATGGAAATCGATTCTTTTTTATTTTCCAAATTGGCGGACACGTGAATTTGCGCAAATCCCCATTCATGCAAAGTCCCACTTTCATAACCTTTTCATTTCCATGAAAATGATTGGTGGGGGATTCAGGAGAGATAAAAAGAAGCATTTTTTCACACTGCGAAGTTTTAACCTATGGAAATGATGGCTTTAAAGGGGGATTGGGAAAAAATCCTGGTGTTTAAAGCGATGAATGGCTACTAGTCCTGAGGGCTACGTGCTACCTATAGATTCAGAGGCACTATGTCTATGTAGACCAGTTGCTGGGGAACATTGGCAGAACGTTGGTGTTGGGTTTGCCTTGGTCATCTGGTTGGCCACAATGTGAACAGAACCCTGGACTAGATGCACTCTTTGCATGATCCGGTATGAGCCTTCACATTTTCCCATGATTGGCAGGGTTGGAGATGGGCTCTTCTGAGCCCATGCTTCCTTGGCCACTTTGAGACAATGCTGAGCCCTGATGCCATCCCAGTTTAATGTTTTCTTCCAGAGTCACTTTTCAGTGCCCTGGTTCCCATTCCAAAGCTCACCTCCAACACACACTTCAGAATGAAAAGTTTCTACAGGTGGCAGAGGCACTTTGGAGTGGGAGGTGAGTTGAACAAATGTTCAGTTCCCATTCATATGCAGCTGGCCACCTCTCCCCTTGCAATTCCTACCTGTGGGAATTTGTAGATGCTCGACATGCTTGAAATAAGGATGGAGAGGTCAGAATCAGAGCCTTCAAGAATGGCCAGCAGGTTATTCCCTCTCCCACAGTTGTAATTTGGAAGATGGTTTTTCCCACCAGCAAGCAGCTGTAGCATAGCATAAGAAGTGGTCCTTCCATAAAATAAAGACTTATAGATGTCATATCCCAGGGTGATGTTGGGTAAGAGCCCGGGATTCTGATTTATCTCCTGAATGGCAAACAAGAAGGTCAAGATGTACCAGTACCTCGGAGGTAGCAAACTGCAAAACATTGACAATAGAAATAGGTGTGTTGCACTGTCACCCTACATTCACTGAAAAAGAATTAGTCAGTTTCTTTCTTATATATACATCTAAAGCCCCCTTTTATACACCAAATATAAATCTCAGCACATCCTCACATAATATTTTGGATGTTTGTTTCGTGGACTTTTTGCAAGTTAAAAACTGATCGATTTGCCAGAAAGAAAAAACACCAAAGACAGAGAGATTGTGCCTCATCCATTCAGAAAGGAAGCTGACAGACTTCAAACAACAAAATCATATATTCATCCATCTGTCGAAAGATGCATATACCCTCTAGGCACATTGGTTTTTCATGACCAAATCCAGATGGGCAGAATTGAGTGCCTGGGACCAGCATAGATGTCCTCCCCACATCATCCTGATCATTTATTATTTTCTGAAGCATCTGAACTCTACTGTCTGGCTAGTGTAGTCCTCCTGTGAGTTGATGCATGCAAGGTTCATGCTTGTGAGCAAGCAGAATTTGGTGGCATTGTACAACATCATTCCTGCTATTAAGTCCTCAGCCAAACTTTCCAATTTCCTAGCTCGGTGCAACTTGAGCCAAGATGAAATAGACTTAACTCTGGACTCAAACTTCTTTTCATCACAGATTTGATTGATAGATAGATGATAGATAGATAGATAGATAGATAGATAGATAGATAGATAGATAGTGTTCTGGGGGGAAAACAAATAAAAAATATATAGCACACAGTTTACGAATTGTATGAAATCCATTCTGTCTTTGTCATGAATTGTCAGCTGCCTCTCATTCCACCTATGGAATCAGATGCTTTTTTTATTTTCCAAATTTGTGCCCTTGTGAATTTGTGCAAATGCAAAACTCTACAAATTTCCACGTGCGCAAATGTGCAAATTTCCCAAAAAGTACCAGTTGCTTAAAAGGGAAATGCACTTTTTTTTGCCGTTTTTTGCATATTTCTCCACAACACGATTTGCACAAAATTCCTGAAGGTTAATAACAGAGCCCTGGAGGCCTGGCGTTTACACCAAGAACATTGTACATAAAGAAGTTTTGTAAAGATTAAGATGTCAAACTTTAAATGTTTCAATAACAGTAAGTTAAACTAAAACATTTTTGGATTATATTTTTTTCTGCGAACTGTGTTTATGGGTAACCAAATTGTTAAAAATAAACTTAGTAAGCATAATCAAGGACAAGCCTTGACGAAAAAGAATCAACATGGCTTGCATAAAGGTAAGTCCTCCCTTACCAGCCATTTAGAGTACTTTGAGAGTGTCAATAAACAGGTGAACAGTAGACATTGTTTCCCATCATCAAAGACTCCAGAACAAACATAGCAGTCATGGAAGAAGAGGAGAGGTTCTCTTATGGATCAGTAACTGATTAAAGAACAGAGAGTAGGAATAATTGGTAAATTCTCCCAGTGGGGAAATGTAAAGAGATCTTTATTAGGACCAATGCATTTCCATTTGTTCAGAAATGATCTGGAATTAGGAATAAGCAGTGAAGTCACCAGGTTTGCTGATGACACCAAAATGTTTGATGTGGTTGAATAAGAGAGATTGCCGGGAGTTCCAAGGTGATCTCAGTGAAGGTGCAAATGTGGTTCGATGCAGGTGGGATGGGGGTGAACCATATTAGGGCATGAAATCCAAGCTTCATCTATACTCCGATGGTATCTGAGCTAGTGGTGACTGAGCAGGAAAGAGATTTTGGGGTTTTGATGGACATTGCAATGAACACGTCACTCCAGTGTGCGGCTGCTATGTAATAGGCAAGCTCCATGTTAGGAATAATTGGGAAAGAAATCAAAAATTGGACTGCCAGCACC
This sequence comes from Anniella stebbinsi, assembly GCA_029215795.1. Lineage (NCBI taxonomy): Eukaryota > Metazoa > Chordata > Lepidosauria > Squamata > Anniellidae > Anniella > Anniella stebbinsi. The sequence continues at coordinate 179,804,525 of JARDYH010000005.1, forward strand.
ATATTGTCCTTATGTAGAACTGTGGTGCCATCACACTTGGGGCTCTATGTAGTTTTGGTCAGCACACCAAAAGGAGGGTTCTGAAGTGATGGGAAAAGAGCAGAAATGTACAACTACAGTAATGGAAGGATAGTCATGGGTGGATTGAAGTATTTTCTGGGGCTGAAATAAAGTGTTCACTCTTTGCACTGAAAGGAGATGTCAATCAGCATAATTTTCTGCTGTTAATTCAATGGTCTAATCTCAGTTTGGATTTGCAACTTTGCAACCCAATGGGTCAGACCAAGCTAGAAGACCACGGACTCAAGATTTTAATTGGAACAATAATAGTATTAAGTGGAAGACAAATATAGTGACATTGTATGTCTTCGATATCATGAATACTCAGAGAAATTCATCAGAAAACAACCGGCAAAATCATTCAAAGAATTGAAGAATGTCAGAAATACAATATGGAGGAGTTATTAACAAAACAATGAAAAGAATTTCAATAGTAAGCTTTGGCCAATGTCTCCCTCCAGCTTATATCATTAGACTATTCCATTAGGACAGGCCAAATTCACAGCTACCAATACTCAACCTCATCCAATGTTCATTGCTTTTAGTCAGCCCATTGGCCATCGCAGAACAACAAAACACAAAGTCATCCATCAGGGTAAATACAGACAAGAGGAGAAGGGGTGGAATTTACACATTTCATTTAAAAACAATCGCATTTAAAAACACACCTTAAAACCTTTGTATTTGGGGAATGCATTGCATCTTGCTAAAAATTGCTGACAGTGCAGTCACTCCAATTAAAGCACCCCTAAGAAGGAGCCAGCCTGTGTCTTATCACAGTGATGAAAAGCAATGAGGGTGGTTCTTCTTTTTGTTGGAAGTATGCAAGGAAACCATGATTACCCAATCATACGCGATCATACGGAACTGAACATTTCCTTCACTAAGAGCCTAATTCTCCTTCAAAAGGCACAGCAAAGGCAAAATAGGAATCACTGCAGTGCATCTTGGGAAGCATGACATCGTCATTACTTACCAATCAACTCTAGTTAAAGGGGACTCGGAAAAGACATACGGTTGCTGGTAGAAAAAATATTGGGAAGATAAGACTCCGCTAATGAGGTAGTCTCCTGGCCGAAAGAAATTCATTGCTTGCCTCTCAGATTGCTTATGAGTCCAGGGACATTTTTCCTTCCGCGCCTTACAGGCTACATGAGGCAGCAGCAGCAACAGTGGAAGAAGCCGCAGCAATGTCATGCTGGGCCGGCCTGCTTGCTACGCCTCACTTGTGACTGCTCCCCTCTCCTCCACAGGCAGCTAGTCAGAGGGAGTCAGGAAACTCTTGCTAGGGTGAGTCTCAAGGGCTGTTGTCCTGCACTGCTCCACAGGAATGGTCATGCCAGGCTGCCCTGGATCTTAGCTTAAGCTCTTGATTGCACAGGGGGTGTTTTATACACCACAGTTTTCTGACACGGAGCAAGAAGTTACCTCATGTTGCTCTCAATTCTCATGTTTCAGTCATTGGTCCCAAAAGCAATCTCCTGTGAAATGAATCAGGAAAAGAAGACACTCTCTTTCTGATAGCTCCAAGGGGAAGCATCACCTCTTTAATTTCCTGTACTCCCTGAGTGGCTCGAGGTGCAGGTGCTGATCTAGAGAAAAACATGTTTGCAGGAGATCGCAGGTGTGGCTCTATCTTTAGGCTGACCATCTGAAAAGGAGGACAGGGCTCATGTAACTTTAAGAGTTGTAAAGGGAATTTCAGCCAGTGTCATTTGTATGCAATTAGTTCCTGGTGAAATTCCCTCTTCATCACAACAGTTAAAGTTGCAGGGGCCCTGCCTTCTTTTGTATATGGTCACTCTAGTATAGTGCCTGCACCTTTAACTGTTGTGATGAAGAGGGAATTTCACCAGGAACTAATTGCATACAATTGACTCTGGCTGAAATTCCCTTTTCTCTACAACTCTTAAAGTTACAAGAGCCCTGTCCTCCTTTTCAGATGGTCAGCCTATCTATCTTCTGATGTGGGTCACCAAAGGGGAAAGGTTGAACTTGGCCTGACCTTTATGAGAGAAAAAATGACAACAGAAGCAAGACCCATAAAACCTTTTAGGATGTATCAGTGTGGCTATCCAACTATCCTTGGACTACAAATCCCATCAGTCAAAGACAGCATTGCCAATGATGAGTATTCATTGGTGGCTTTCAAAATGCCCTGGCTGAGCAAAGCTAAGCAAAGGCAGAAAAACTGACTGCGCAAAATGATGTTGCCTTTTTAAAAAACTGCATTTTTCCACGTCACACATGGAAAGCCACATTTAGCATCAGCAATCCAATCAAAACAGTAGGGGTGTGCATCGGATCCGATCCGATCCATGATCCAAATCTGATCCACCCCGAAATCGGAAAAATCCGATTCGATCCAATCCGATCTGCCCAACCCGCCGATCTGATCCGATCCGATGAGGTCCGATCCGGATCGGATCGGATGTTTTTTAATGGCGTTTTCAGCTTACTTTGGAGTTTGAAAAATAATATGCTATAACTTTTTTGTTTTAAGAGGTAGGAAGTTGAAACTTGCTCACATGGGAGAGTATGTATGTCCCCTCATGTGTTGAAAATTACAGAGAAATTGGTGCAAGACTTTAGTGGGAAACAAAGGTTTATTAATATTAATGGCTTTTTACATGCGGCTTGTTGTTTACAGCCAAGAAAGGGAATACGCTGTGTAACATTTTTGTTATAAGAGGTAGAAAGTTGTAACTCACTCACATGGGAGAGTATGTATGTCCCCTCATGTGTTGAAAATTACAGAGAAATTGGTGCAACACTTTAGTGGGAAACAAAGGTTTAAACTTTATTCTTTTAACTTCCAGTGGGGGGGGGGAGGCTCTGTGTGTGTGTGTGTTTGACAGCTTGATCTACCAATTGTGCTTAGACTACATGAATGAATCACCCAATCCTGTTAAGACTTTCTTCAGCCTCCAGTCGCAATGCTGGAGGAGGGCACACCCAGTATATATTCTCAGTCCTTCCCTTTTGGCTCTTTGTGGGGTGATTGAGTTGGAGGTTGGAGTGTTGATTTGGAGCTGGTGGTGAGATTGATTGAATTTTGGAGGTGTTTTGGAGTTTCTGGTTTCTTCTTCAGCTTTCCTTGTGCTTTCTTTCCCTCTGTATCTCTCTTGCCTTTCTCTATTGCACATTTGTTTGTTAGTTTGTCCAGTTTGTCTTAAAAAATATCTGTAGTAGTTAGTCTTGGGAGTGAGTGTGTTATCTTTCTCTCTCTCTCTCTCTCTCTCTCTCTCTCTGAAAAAAAACCAAAAAAATTACAAAAAAATATTTCTATACCCTCTTTTGTGTGTGTGTGTGCTTGCGAGTGTGTGTGTTGCTGAGCTATGTAGCCTGCTGATACTTCACACAAAGTCTTGGCAAAGCACACACACTTAATAAAATGAAGTGTGGTAGGGCTCCTGCTACTAAGGCAGCATTTGGGAGAGGCCGCTCTGGGCACGGCGCTGCTGCTGCTGCTGCTACTGCTGGGACTAGCAGCAGGCAGCCTACTTCCACACCCCCAGTTAAACTGAGGCGTTCTCCACTGGGGCAGCAGAAGCAGGCAGAGGCAACTGACGGTAGTGCCTGCAGGGCACTCTTTCAGCTACCTGAGGCAGGTGCTGGGAGCAGCAGTGGCCATGAAGAAGGAGCACTATATCCAGCTCCTTCTTTGGTGGGTGAGCCTGTGAACCCGCTGGCTGAACTTTTCCCAGACCTTGTGGGAGTCAGCACGGTTCAGAGTGAGAAGGAGGACTCTGATGTGGGGCAAGAGGAAGAGCAGGCAGCACCAGAGACTTACTCTCCACAATCCGTCCTCTCTTCCACTCATTCCCTTGCTCCTGAGGTGACACCACAGAGTAGTGAAGACGCCGGCGGGCCGTCTGTGTCACCCCAGAAGCGACAGGCAAGCAAGGTGTGGGACCACTTTGAGGTGGCAGTGGATTCCCGCTTTGCTGTCTGTCGCCACTGCAAGATGTCTGTGAGCAGGGGGGAAATGCCAGGCCATTTCAACAACAACAACCTCAGCCGCCACATGCAGAGGCACCACCAGTCTGTTTTGCTTGGGGCCGAGGCGGGCACCTCGCAGCAGACTGGTGCTAGCGGCAAGGGCAAGCAGAAGGCTCCTGCAACTTCTGCCAGCTCTCGACCTCCCATCCCCAAGAGGCTTCGCCAGGCCACCATGGAAGAGATGGGGTGGGGGAAGTATGGAGCCACAAGGTGGCGGTTTCCAGTGCCCAACCAGATCACCAATTGCATCGGTGAGAGGTTGGCTTTGGATGACCAGCCATTCAGCCTCGTCGAGAACGCAGGCTTCAAGAGGCTGATGGCTCTTGTGGTTCCATACTACAAGCTGCCGTGTCGCACCACCCTGAGCAGGCGTGTGGTGCCCTCCCTGTACCGGGCATGCAGGGAGTTAGTTCTGGGTCATCTGTGCCAGGCAGAGGCACAGAAGGTGCACTTCACTTCGGACATCTGGTCCAGTGAAGGAGGAGTGCATGCTTACCTGTCCCTGACGGCTCACTGGTGGGGAGCCTCAGGGCAGGAAGCACCCAGGACTTCTGGGACTGGGAAGGAGGGCTGCCGCTGGGCCCTCCTTCATACCGCAGTCATGGACCAGTCCCACATGGCAGAGGAGATTACAGAGGCCATGAACCGCATGGTGGCTGGGTGGCTGGGCAGGCACCAGCACACCCGTGGTTACATGGTCACGGACGGGGGAGCCAACACGATGAAGGCGGTGCACGATGGTGGAATTGAAGGCATCCGCTGCATCGCGCACGTCTTCAACCTGGTCATGAGGGATGGCCTTGGAGGCAGCAAGGCCCCTCTCCCTCCCCCTATCCGTAATCTCCTAGAGAGCTGCAGGAAGGTGGCTGGGCATTTCCACCACAGCGTGAAGGGCAGTCGGTTGCTGCGGGAGAAGCAGCAGGAGCTGGGACTTCCACAGCACCGGCTAGTGCAGGATGTGGCAACACGTTGGAACTCCACCTACTACATGCTCGAGCATATGGTGGAGCAACAGCGTGTTGTCCACGAGCTGTTCAGGGTCAGGGACATTGGCATCCAGGCCCCACTGTCCAGGCAGCAGTGGGATGCCATGTCCCAGCTTCTGGTAGTCCTCAAGCAGTTCCTTGAGGCCACCGAGACCCTGAGCAGCAGCACTGCCCTCCTCAGCCAGGTGATCCCCATGGCCAGGCATCTCCAGACGCAGATGGGCGAGTTTCTGGAGGCCAGGGATCCCGTCACCGGCAGGCATTTCCTGCCAGAGGTGCAGGAAGTGGTGACAAGGGTGAGGGAAGGCCTATCCCACCGGGTCCAGCCTCTCTACAACGAGAGGCAGTACATGTTGGCATCAAGGATGGGCTGTGTGGGCCGACTTCCCGGGCGGATTGGGTGGAAATGCTGGTGGCGGACGTTCGGGCGGCCCGGGAAGCCAGGATTGGGCAGGCAGAGGTGGAGCCCACCGAAGCCCAGGCGCTGAGTCCGGTGAGCACCACCAGCAGCGGCAGCAGCAGCACCACCACACCCAGCAGGGGGACAGGCCAGGGGTATTTGGCAAAGGCCTTGCAGGCTGCGGTTGGGCACAGAGGCACCCAACCCAGCCGCTGCCAGGATGACGCTGCAGCAGCAGTGCAGCGTTACCTGGCGGAGCAGATGTAGGACTGCTCCATCGAACCCCTGGCCTACTGGTCATCCCGGCGCCAGATGTGGCCTGATCTGGCGCGAGTGGCCATGAATAGAATCAGCTGCCCACTGTCCAGCGTTCCAAGCGAGCGGGTGTTTTCCATGGTGGGCGACGTGGTCACACCCCACCGCTCTCGCTTGGACACTGAGATGGTGGAGCAGCTGGTCTTCCTCAAGGTCAATCTGCCCCTGCTGGGATACCCCACCCTCATGCCCTTGGGGGAGTAATTGGCAGGCACGCCCCATCCATTCCACACCTTTGGGCAGGCTCTGGCAGGCCCTTGAATTTTAATTCTTATTTTTGATTAATTAATTTTATTTTCTTTAATTTACTGGCTGTGTTTACAGCTCAGTAACTCAACTCTGAACGAAGGATCCCGAAGGGATCTAGCTTCTTCTCCTAGCCTCTTATATTGTGGGGATGCACAAGCATCTCACACATTCTATGTTGTTTGACTTGAACCAATGTGCTTGCACGTGTGCCTCTGAAATTGGCCTCCGATAACTCCCTCTAGGCCATCTGTAAGGTCCCACACTTCCATGGGCGTTTCTTCTTGTAAAAGACCACGATATGGGCTCAGGAGAACTTTGGATAAGAAGAAGGCTTATTGCCAAGGAACGCATGTACCTCTGACTCTTAACGAAGGACGCGATAGGATTCCTCTTCCAGGCTCCTATATCGAGTGGATGACAAAGCAGCATCCTACACTGTTTCTGACTGTGTCTTTTGGACCTATGTGGCAGCCTTGCAGGGCTGTCACTGTGTGTTGTGGGTTTTTTTGGCTATATGATTGAAAAAACTGCCTGCCTGCCACTCTGCCTGCCCGCCAGGCAGGTTGCCGCCATTGCGAAGTAGCCGGATCACGTGGGCCGGTCCCATGGTGCTATTGCTTGCTTGTGCAATGTGCAAGCGCCTGGCATTATGCCCGCCTCTGCCTGCCTGCCTCTGCCTGTCTGACTTTGCCTGGAGGTGCCCATGCTGCTGTGACTTTGCCTGGAGGCGCCTGTGCTGCTGTGACTTTGCCTGGAGGGACCCGACTGGAAGTGGTTTTCCGATCCACAGCGGCCGCACGACTAAGGTAAGTGTGTGCAGTCAACGCAGGGACACCTGAGAGTGTCCAGAAGTGGGGCAGTCTGAGAGCTTATTTCTGAGTCTGCTTCCAGCTCCGTGTGCGTAACGGTTGGGCGTGGGCGCTCAGGACCGGGCAGATGCCAGTCCTGGGTGGGAGGGAGCCAGTTGTGTTAAAGTATTTCATTCTCTAATCTTCATTCCTTTTTTTTCCCTTTTCTTCTTTTGCAGCCTATGGAACTCTTCGCCACAGCGCACAGCAGACCATGAATCCAGACTGCCCATCTTCCCCAAGACACGGCCGCCTGGAGGTGGCCCATCGATCCACGTCGCCCGCACGACTCAGGTAAGAGGCAGTCTGAGAGCTAGTTGTTAAAGTATTATGTAGTGGAGGTTTCACTGTATGTGAAGTAGGGTAGGGTGACCAGATCAAATCCAGGTCAGGGCTCCTGTAACTTTAACAGTTGTAGAGCAAAGGGGATTTCAGCCAGTGTCATTTGTACGCAATTAGTTCCTGATGAAATTCCCTCTTCATCACAACAGTTAAAGGTGCAGGCACTATACTGGAGTGACCATATACAAAGGAAGGCAGGGGTCCTGCACCTTTAACTGTTGTGAGGAAGAGGGAACAGGAACTAAAAAGCTAAGCAAAGGCAGAAAAACGGACTGCGCAAAATGATGTTGCCTTTAAAAAAAAAGAAAAAAAAAAGACCGTGCATTTTTCCACGTCACACATGGAAAGCCACATTTAGCATCAGCAATCCAATCAGAAAGGCCGGGACAGGCAAACACAGCTTGAATGTGCAAGCAAATTCTAGGCCTGGAATGTTCTCCTCATAGAGAAGCAAATGACAAGTCCAGGGAGAGGCCGAGAATTCCCCAACTTTTGGAAAGATCAAATTTTTGAAGAACTGTTGAGGCACAGCACTCCCTTAACTAACATCACCACTCCTAGCCCATCCTTTGGCATTCATCATGGCTCTAGAGAACTGCAATGTTTTATTTTCTGCCTGGATTGGCTATGAGGACCATATGGAAATCTTCCAATAGCCCCTTTGTGGCATTTCGACACTCTCTTGTGGCTCTGAAGCTTTTGTAAGAAAAATAAGCCTGAGATACAGCTATTTCCATTTTGGGCTGTTAGTCTACACTACTGAAATCACTCAGTTCCCAATACGGGCAAGATTCTCTCTCTCTCTCTCTCTCTCTCTCTCTTTCTCTGGAACTTGGCAAACTTTGGAGTTCAGTGGGCTACCCAGGGCCAGGTACCTCCCTGCTCACCCCGGATAAGCCCAGATAGACCTAGGGGATTCTGTTGGCTTGTACCCCCAGCTAGAAGCACTAAGAGTCATGGGACACTGTAGTTCTGCCACCCCAAACCACCACCATTTTGCCCAGACCCCTCCTAAATCTTCCTGCTTCGATTCTTCTTTGGCCTTACCAGAGACCTTCTCCAACTATTTTAAAAGCTGACATATTTTTCCCCCTGAGCACTTAAGAATTTCAATACCTCCCGCTCTTCAGCTTCAGGAAATGGTTACTTGGACCCCAGGTGGGTCTTCCTCTACAAAGTGTAGCTTCGTAAGTCCACAATGGCTGTAGGTAACCCCTTCCTGCCATTCCCATTTGCTACTGCATGCGGGTGCCAAAAGGAGCTTGCAAGCACCACCCTCTTTTAGGAAAGGCCTCCGTGAAACCCTTCATCTCTATCACAACACTTGCAAGCTCACCCCAAATCTCTCCATTCCCCTCCCAGTAGTGTTGGGGATCCTGGTTTCCATAACCCCAAGCATCTCACTGTCTTTCTATCCTGAAGCCCAATCCAAATCAGCCTGGGCCATACAGGTATGTCTGCAGTCTAGTCTAGACTGACCAGACGCCCGGATTTGTCCGGACATGCCAGGGAAATGGGGTGCAAATCCACATCCGGGCGGAAAAACCATTTTGGGGGGCCAAATCTGGAAATTTAGCCCCCCAAAACGGTGACCAGGTGGCCCTGGGGCGAGCCGGGCCAACTGGGGGGCGGCGGGGGCAAACCGGGGCGGTGGGGGGTCACGCGGCGGTGGCGCGAGGCTGGCGGCGCGAGGCACCTACCGGCTGGGGCGTCCGTTTCCCTCCGGTGCTCGGAATCTACTGAGAAACAGGCTTCGCGGCCTGTCCCTCAGTAGCGCGCCGGGTGATGACATCATCAGTCAGCGCACTGCTGAGAGACAGGCCAGGAAGCCTGTTTCTTAGTAGATTCCAAGCACGGAGGGAAACGGACACCCCCAGCAGCAGCAGGTAAGGAGCGTGGGGCGGGTGGGGGGGCGGAGGGGGGCGCGGGGGAGTGGGGGGGGCGGCGCGGGTGCTCGCGGCAGGTGGGGGGCGGCACGGGTGCTCGCGGCGGGGCACTTACCTGCTGGGGCTTCCCTCAGGTGCTCGGAATCTACTGAGAAACAGGCTTCACGGCCTGTCCCTACTGGGGGATAGGCCGCGAAGCCTGTTTCTCAGTAGATTCCGAGCACCGGAGGGAAGCCCCAGCAGGTAAGTGCCCCATGCACCCGCGCCGCCCCCCCCCCCCGCCCCGCGCTCCTTACCTGCTGCTGCTGGTGCTGGGGCTTCCCTCCGTGCTCGGAATCTACTGAGAAACAGGCTTCACGGCCTGTCCCTCAGTAGCGCGCCGGATGATGACGTCATCACTCGGCGCGTTACTGAGAGACAGGCCAGGAAGCCTGTTTCTCAGTAGATTCCGAGCACGGAGGGAAGCCCCAGCACCAGCAGCAGCAGGTAAGGAGCACGGGGCGGGTGGGGGGTGGGGGGGCGGCACGGATGTGCAGGGTGGGTGGGGGGGCGGGGCGGGCGCGAGACACTTACCTGCTGGGGCTTCATGTGCCACGTCTCCCTCTACCTCCCATGTGCTGCATTTCCCCTACCGTGCCTGCCCTGACCGCCTCTCCCATCTCTCACCTACCTCCCCATTGAGATTGCACTGTTGCTGCTGCTGCTGCCCCCTCCCACAATGCTCTAAGGAAGGACTTCCAAGAGTCAGGCATTTTGGCCTGTCTGAGGCACACAGGCTGCTTTTTACAGCCAGTGGAGTTTTTTCATAGAGACTGCCCCCCTCGCTCACCTTCTGAGGAACTTTGAGGAAAGCCATAGGGCGGGTGACTGCTCTGGGGAGCCCCACTGGTTATTCTTCCCCTTTGGCATTTGCTTAGGGTGACCATATGAAAAGGAGGACAGGGCTCCTGTAACTTTTAACAGTTGTGTAGAGAAGGGAATTTCAGCTGGTGTCATTTGTATGCATGCAGCACCTGGTGAAATTCCCTCTTCATCACTGTAGTTAAAGCTGCAGGAGCCCTGCCCGCTTTTGTACCTGGTCACTCTAGTATAGCTCCTGCAGCTTTAACTACAGTGATGAAGAGGGAATTTCACCAGGTGCTGCATGCATACAAATGATACCAGCTGAAATTCCCTTCTCTACACAACTGTTAAAGATACAGGAGCCCTGTCCTCCTTTTCATATGGTCACCCTAGTGTTTGAAGCTTTCAACTTTATAACCATATGGTCCAAACTTTTAGAAAAAGGAAGGGAACAGTGTATGTGTGTAGGTGGGGAGGGGGAAAGATTAAAAGGAATGTATAGCTACCTATCCCAAGGAGAGATCTGAAGACCAGGTTATGATGGATCCAGATGAAGGTTGAAAGAGATCTCTCCTAGAATCCAGGGTATAGAACTCAGCAAAGTCCAGGTAGGGAAAATTAAGCCACGTAGAGAGTGTAGAAAATATTTAAAAATGAAAAGATCAAAATCAAATAGAGGGTGAAAACAACACCAAGCTGCTCACACCCTAAGAAAACAACACCCTAAGATCAGTGGCCTTTTCAATGGTGACACCCCGTCTGTGGAATGCCCTCCCCAGAGAAGCTTGCTTGGTACCTATGTTGTGGTGTTTTCATCACCCAATTATTTTAATAAGTATTTTAGTGCTCTTCGCCCTATGCACCTTTATTTTCTGCTGGTTTTACTGTGCTGTTGTGTTTTTACTGTTTATGGCTGACTTCATTTTGGTTTTATTATGTGCTGTTTTTAATTATTGTTTTATTGTTTGTATGTTATTTTTTAATTATTGTACACCACACAGAGAAGTTGGGTTATTGGGTGTAATAAATAGAAAGCATAATGAATACATAAACAAGGAACACAATTAAAGTCCTATTGATTACAATGAGAAATGCCCTATCCTGTGTCCAGCTTGTGATATCATTTTAAGGTTTTCTTTTATTGTCGTATGCTTGGAGAGAGAGAGAAAGCATGCACAGACTGCTATCACTGTGCTTTAATTTCATGTATTGACAATGACAATGACATATCAACGTCCTCAGCTCCTTCCTGGAGACAGAGGCCAGCTCATGGACCAGCAGCTAATTACCTCAGAAGCTGTGGTTAGAGTTGTATTTTCATTGGAGTTCTACTGTTGAAAATTCTGACCAGCAAAATATCTCAATCTATGCCAATATGAGCGAGATTTCCTAAAACTTTTGCTGGGTCTCTCTTTTCCTCTTCCTTTTCTGCAACATTTTTGTTGTTAGGTATTGCTATGTCAATGAGGTAGTTGTGTTTTCCTTTTATATTTATGACTGTTCTTGTCCCAGAATTGTTCTGTCCCAGCATAGCATGGCTTAGCTTGAGTTTGAGTGTGTCTGGATCTCCTAGGCTCTGAAAGCATCTTTTTGGAGAGCACCTGCTGGTTGCATGTTCTCTGCACACTGAGGCAATGTAAATTCAGTATATACTTGGATAAAAGGAAGGAAAGATCCTTATCTAGCATTGTAATAATGGGCATCTGTTCTGGCCTATCTTTGAATTGTACTGACCATGGTCTTGTTCACATGGCTAATGAATCAGAGATATAATCACACATTGTTAGATTAGTTTCTCACTGATCAACCAGAAGTTGAAACAAGCTAAGAGGCGAGAAGTGACTACAACAAGCCTTTAGTCCATTTTGTTCCATGGCTAATGTTTGCAGGGTAATCATATTTTATACTCTTCCTGCATGCTAGGTTGCTAGTTTGTTGTACTAGATTTCTCTGCACTTGTCCACTGCTTCATTTGTTCAATGGTAACAGTATGCTGAATCTGTGAGTATGGATATGAGAAAAATGATGGGGAAAGAGTGTTAAACGTTAGGAAAATTTAGACTATTGTAATCCAGTGAAAGATTTGCAGTCAGAAAAGATATTTGAGGGAAGGGGAGACTCTGTCACACAGAGTATAGTAAAAGCTTCAAAGAACAGCAAAAGCTACAAAAGTAGAAGTGAGTGAAATTAATTTCAGATACATTCAATGTCTCACTTGTTCTTTATTTCAGTGATTTTAACATTAAGATGTTGTGTAGAACAAGTTTGTCTTAATTGTATGCTGTGAAATCAGACATGTGACCAAGGCCATGTTTGGGTGGGCACGCCCCCTTGGGGATGGACATGTTGGTGGGCACGCCCCCTTGGGGCGGCCATATTGTCCTCCTTTTTGGTTTCCAAAATATGGTCACCCTAGTCTAGTCTAGGGTGACCAGATAAAATCCAGGTCAGGGCTCATGTAACTTTAAAAGTTGTAGTAGGCTGACCATATGAAAAGGAGGACAGGGCTCATGTAACTTTAACAGTTGTAGAGCAAAGGGAATTTCAGCCAGTGTCATTTGTATGCAATTAGTTCCTGGTGAAATTCCCTCTTCATCACAACAGTTAAAGTTGCAGGGGCCCTGCCTTCTTTTGTATCTGGTCACTCTAGTATAGTGCCTGCACCTTTAACTGTTGTGATGAAGAGGGATTTTCACCAGGAACTAATTGCATACAAATGACACTGGCTGAACTTCCCTTTTCTCTACAAGTGTTAAAGTTACATGAGCCCTGACCTGGATTTTATCTGGTCAGCCTAGTCTAGTCAGAGCACCACAGCCGTTGGTTTAACCACTGAGAATACGAAGCTAATTTGCCCACCATTTTTACGTGGTGTTTAGATCTTGGCACTATCCACCTCTTAATTGTATTGATTGTTGCATTTTACCTCGGCATGCGCTGTGTATAATCTAGCAGTGTTTGATGATTTCTGTAATGAAGGCTCTGCCAGCTAATGTCGGCAAGTCATGAGAATGCATTAAAAAAAATCTTGCATGCTTAATAAATTACCCGTGCTTTGAAGAAACGTGTGTGTGTGTGTGTGTGTATTTAGCAATTGGCCAGTTCATATAACATAACTGGCTCATTGCTTGTTTTTTTTATTCTACTTGAATCAAGGCTTATACAAGGGTTCCTCCCTCTCTCAAAATACTAGAATCCAAAGGGGTCGTTTGTTTATTTATTTCCTGCATTTCTATACCACCCACTAGTCATTCCATGCTCTGGATACGTGGTCAGAGCTCTGTCTCTGGCCTAGGATCCACGAATATGACTCATCTTATGCACCCCAGACCCTACCTAGGGACTATAGCATTGCTCCCATAACAGTGTTGCTGCTCCTTTCTCCTTCACATGATTGCCCCAATTTCACAGTCCACTTGCTATGGCCATTCTTTGGCCAGGGCAAGATCTACACCTAGCAGGAGATAATGCTTTGAAAGCAGTCTGAAAACAGTATGTGGAATGTGTCATGGGCTGCAACAGTTGTCAGTGCACTTCAATACCATTAGCAAGCAACAGTGTAGATCCTGCCCAGGAGAACATGGCAAGAGTAATCCATGCTCTGATGATTTCCTTATTGGACTATTGCATTGGTCTCTCTGCAGGGCTCCTGTTGAAGATGGTCTGTAAAGGGAGAAGGCTGCTGTACATGTGTTGACAGTGGGAGTAAAATCAAAGCACGTGATACCAGTTTTGAAATGCCTGTAATGGCTGCCAGTAAGTTACCAAGACCAATTCAAGGTAGTAGTGCACAACGCTCTAAATTTATTTATTTATTAAAACATTTCTATCCTGCCCTATATCACTAGGATCTCAGGGCAGCGTACAGATAAAATCAAACAAACAATGTAAAACAATACATATGCATAGCTAAAAACAAATTAAACCATTAACCAAGCTAAAACCACCATAGAATTTAAAAGCATTAAAAACCAATTAAAGCAATCAAATGGCTCCAAGCACCACCTTCTCCATTGAGGATTTAAGATCACCTGGGGAAACGTTGTTTCTCGTACCTTTGAGGAACGTGGCCATTGCAGGGTCATTTTGGTGGCAGCACCCCAGCTGTGGACACTCACATGTGGAAGCTATAGCTGACCACATGGTGTTATGATTCATGTGTTGTCAAGAACTATTTCTTTGTGCAGACACAGATGGATTGCTTTGATGGGTTGATTGCATTTTATTATATATTTCTGGAGTCAACATTTTAATGTCGTTATTGTGATAGACTATGTTTAATTTAGTTTGCAAGCTGCCCTGCAACTTTTGTGGGGAAGGGCCTTTTCAGTGGTATGCCCCCCCCCAATTATGGAATGATCTTCCCGGCGAGGCTCGCCTGGTGCCAACATTGTTATCTTTTCAGCACCAGGTCAAGACTTTTCTCCCAGGCTTTTAACAGCGTATGTTGAGTGTTGTTGTTGTTGTTGTTTTTTTGGGGGGGGGGTTAGTGGGAGGGGGATTTACCCAGAATTGTTGTTTCAATGGATATTGTATTTATAATGTGTTTTTATGCTTTTTATGGTTTTAAAATTTTGTATATCGGTTTTTAATGTTCAGGGTATTTAATTTTTGTAAACCATCCAGAAAGCTTCAGCTATGGGACGGTATGTAAATGCAAATAATAATAATAATAATAATATAGTAAATATATTAGATAAATATATTAGATAAATATATTTTAAACTGCAGCACTGGGTGTATCTTGGCCTGCTCTTAGAGACACCCAGTGCTAAGGGAATCATATTGGGAGAAGGTCTGATGGCCCTGAAGAAACTGGCTTGTTCCTCAGCAGGTGGAGCAGAAGGATCAGCAACTCTGTCTGCAAAAATTCCTCAGCTTTAGGATGCAGACCAGAGTCATCAGCGAGATCCTGTGAGCTCCATCTGCTGCCTGATCCCTGCTGGGCTGAAGATTAGAGTGATGTTCTCTGGCCCTCTACACTGGTGGAGGTGGTACTGCAGCACATTTGAGACCAGGCCAGCCTTTCCCTCCCTTTGCAAGGCTCCAGCCTGGAAAAAGCAGACAAGGGCTGGCGCATGCCACCGGTGTCCCCGTTTCAGGACCAGTCAGGGTGTCTTGCAGTACCTCCTAATCCAGGGGTTAGTCATCTATATCCCTCCAGACGTTTTGGCTGACAACTCCCACCAGCTCTAGCTACACCATATATGGTGAGGCATGATGGGAGTTGTATGCAAAAAAAATTGTGAACCGCCTAGAGATCTTCGGCCGGTTCTATCTACAACTCACAGGAAGGAAACAACCCCTGGATCTGTTCCATAATTCTTTTTGCCACTATCAAACCATGTGATTCTTATCCAATATTTGGTTTTGATAGAATACTTCTACATCTCCTGCACTGATAAGATGCCATCTTAAGTTTTCTTCATTACATGCTTCTTTTTGTTCAGTTCAGGCCTCACTACAATAATGAAACATTTGGGAAGAAAGATGCAGCCCAGCAACCCAGCACTGGAAGCCATGATAGAGAAGACCTGCACGGCTACCATATATTTCCCTTTGGTGCTCACGTAGGTGGGCACAAAGGACACCCAGACACTGCAAAAGACCAGCATGCTGAAGGTGATCAGCTTGGCTTCATTGAAGGCTCCGGGAAGCTTCCTGGCTAAGAAAGCCACCGTGAAGCAAACAGCAGCAAGGAAGCCCATGTAGCTAAAGCTGATATAAAACATGGCAACAGACCCTTCATTACATTGAAGGGTGATTTGTCTGGGCAGGGAGTGCATGTCGGAGTCTGGGAAGGGTGGAGAGATCACTAACCAGATGGTGCAGATGACAACTTGAACACTGGAACAAGGAATTAAAATGGAGTTGGCCATGCCCTTCCCCAGCCATCTCTTAGCCTTGTTCCCTGGCTTGGTGGCCAGAAAGGCCAGCACCACAGTGATCGTTTTAGCCAACACAGAAGAAACAGCAACTGAGAAGATGATGCTGAAGGCTGTTTGTCGGAGAAGGCAAGTCGCTTTTCTTGGTTGCCCAATGAACAAGAAGGAGGACAAGAAGGAAAGTAGGAGGGAGACGAGGAGGATGTAGGAGAGATCCCGGTTGTTGGCCTTCACTATTGGTGTTCCCAGGTATTTCATGAAGAGTCCTAGCACAAAGCCAGTGGTTAGGGATAAAAATAGGGCACAAGTAGCCAGCACGATCCCCAAAGGTTCTTCATAGGACAGAAACGTCATTTCCTTGGGGACACATTGATCACGGTCCTTGTTTGGATGCTGATCTTGTGGACACCTGGTGCAATGGTCTGCATCTGGAAAATAGGAGAGTGACTTTAGCATCACTTCTGAATGATTCTCTATGATCTATTACCTCTGGAACAAAATTGGGGATGCAGCAAAGTTCAGTAAACAACCATGTGTAGAAGGACATGGAGAGAGACAGGAATCGATGCTGGGCAGCAGAACTGTCTGGTGAATAAAATGTAAAGGGTTGATGTGGGGCAGGGCATTTCTAACATTGCATGTTGAACTTTAAGCCATTTTCACATCCTCTATTCTTCCAAAACGCCTCTACTTGTCATTTTTCTTGCTCTGTCATATTACTAGAATTTGGGTTCGTTCCCAGGTTCTAGTATTATGAGAGATGGAGTATTATGGTAATGTAGTATTATGGGAGATTATACTCTTATGGTATTTTGGGAGGTTGTAGTATCATGGGAGACTCAGCACAGATAACAGGGTTCAGCACACAAGGCTGTAATCCTGCATCGTTACCAGGACACTCTGTTTCTGGAGTATTTGTGGTATTAGGATTGGCAGGATTAAGATTTACACAGGCTGCCACAGGTGTTCACATAGTTTGAATCATGAACTTCCATTCTCAGCAAGTTCTACATTTTTTGCATGTTTCATTTTACACCCACTGTGTGATGCTGTTGTTCTAGCACTACACTGTCCATACTACGGATGTGCACGGCCAAAATTATTGTATTGTATCAGTATCAAATCGTATCAGATATCTGGCAAAACAGGGCTCCGAATTAAATATCGGATATCCGATAATTATCGGATATCCGATATTTAATTCGGAGCCCTGTTTTGCCGTATATAGCTAATTTTTTAAAAATATAGGAATGCCTAAAACCTCTGTATTTTCAAAGTTACAGACTTGAAATTTGGTCACAGTGCTTATGGGGTAAGCCTAAGTATGTGTATTAAATTTCAGATCAATCCCTCCAACCCTCAATTTTATAAGAATTTTTTAAACATTATTTAACTTCTGACAGCTCAGAATGCCAGCTCGCCACGTGCATTCATTCAGAGCTGTCAAGAAAGTTGCACGATATTTAAAAAATTCATATAAAATACAGGGGTGAAGGGATTGATTTGAAATTTGGCACATATGTGTAGCAACATGTGCTAGACATGTGTATTAAATTTCAGATCAATACCTCCAACCCTGTATTTTATATACATTTTTTAAACATCATGCAACTTTTTTGACAGCTGGTTGACTGGACCTCCGTGCTGTCAAAATACTTCTTGTCTTTTTTTCCCATAGGCTTGCATTGGGAGAAACATGTGCATAACTTTTTTATTTGAAATGATAATGACATGAAACTTGTGGAGCCAGGACTAGCAATATCCAATCTGCAATGTCCCAAAAGTTTCTTGTCTCTATCTTTTCAAATTAAAAAGTTATATGGGGGTCCCCCAAAAGCCCCACCACCCTCTGTAACTTCTTCATTTTTAAAGATAAAAACTTGAAACTTGTGGGACATTGAAGATGGGATCTGGATAGTCATTTGTGAAAAAAAATCAGAGCAATTGCTCAAACCCTCGATTTTCTATGAATTTTTTAAAGATCGTGCTAGTTCTGACAGCTGAAGCCCTGTCAACCAGCAGGGTGCCAAAACCAAGAAGGCCCTCTCTCTAGTCACGACATACTTCATTTCAGATGGTGGATAGATCCAGAGGAGAGCCTCTGATTACAAAGATAGACTCAAACATTCACCCTATTTTAGAGTGACCATATTTGGGAAACTTGAAAAGAGGATACCTATTGGGAGCAGTGGGAAAGCACGTTTTCTGCGGCCTTCAGAAGCACGTCATTTCCCCGTGCCACATTAATGGCAGCCACTCAAAACATGGCAGGGGGAACTTGCATGGTGTCCCCTCCCCAAGGCCCTGATTGGAGTGGAGAAGGGGACAGCATGACATTCCTGCCTGCCTAGGCTGACCAGATAAAATCCAGGTCAGGGCTCATGTAACTTTAACACTTGTAGAGAAAAGGGAATTTCAGCCAGTGTCATTTGTATGCAATTAGTTTCTGGTGATATTCCCTCTTCATCACAACAGTTAAAGGTGCAGGCACTATACTAGAGTGACCATATACAAAAGAAGGCAGGGCCCTGCAACTTTAACAGTTGTGATGAAGAGGGAATTTCACCAGGAACTAATTGCATACAAATGACACTGGCTGAAATTCCCTTTTCTCTACAGCTGTTAAAGTTACATGAGCCCTGACCTGGATTTTATCTGGTCACCCTATGCCTGCCCCCTCTGCTCCAATTGGGGCCTTTTCTGGGAATGGCATGCTTTCCCTTCTAATGCCGTGAATGGAACAGTGGGGGGGGGGGGATGACATGTCTCCAGAAAGTACATCATCTCCCCCCCCATGCTAATGGTTGCATTAAAGGGGAAAGTGTGTTATTCCCAGACATTATAGAAAATTACAAAAAAATCCCCCCTGACACCCAGGATACAACAAAAACCTGGGGAAATCCAGGGAAATCCTGACAGTTGGTCGCTCTAACTATTTCCAAAAGCAACACCTTTTCCTCTGAGTTCACCTACCTTCCTGGGTGGAGATTGTCCCTTCTGCACATGGAGAACAAGCATAGCAGCATGGTGGCTTCCCTTCCGGCATCTCCTTGGCATATCCAGGGCAACAGCTGTCCACACACTGGGATTGAGGCACCGTCTAGTCATAAAGAAAAGGAACATCAATGGGGAAGTGTTGGGCATATTTGTGTCTGTGGTAAGGAATCATACATTTTGGAAAGGATTCAATGGCATCTCTAGTTCAAGTGACCCCCCCCCAAGTGACCCCCTTTTTCAATGAAACTCTGTTTATTTACAACAGCATCTCAGGGAAACCTCTTTTGCCGTTTTGTTTGCTTCAGCATTTATACACCTCCCTCTGTCTACATATGTGTGAGGCAATGTGTGCAACTGAGAGATTAAAGGTACAATAAGAAAATAAACTACAATGCAGTCTGAGAAAAACAGAAATTATCAACAGCAGCCATAAAAGTAACCGTAAAACAGGTTAGTTTCAGAGTGCAAACTTTATCTTGTATGCAAAAGAGCGTGACTTGCTAAGGCCACAAAATCAAATTGCTTAGTCACTCTGAATGCTTTTTCAGTTGTCTTTACAGGTGATATGTCAATTTTACTCATGTTTTATGTTTTGAAATTGTTTTTAATGGCTAGTAGTGATATGCAATCAAATATCTGAGTGAAACCGAGTGAGAAATCACAGGATACAGCAGTGAAGAGCAGCAATAAAACATATCACCTCAAGGACCTAATTATATCTCTACCTATGCCTCTATCTACATCCAAATATCTATCTATCTATCAACTGCAGGTAGAGGAGATGGGAAAGAAGAGGGGGCAAGATAAAGGTTATTTTTTAGGAGGCTACTCCATCATCCAAGCACCACCACCAAAAAGGCCCTCTTCCTGTCTCCCGTTTGATTTCTTTCCACCTCAGTAACAGGGCAGAAGGTAAAAGAGGGATCCAAGTGCTGATGCCGGAGCTAGGAAAAGAAAGGCCTTTGAAGAGGGAATACAGGGTGGATTTTTTTTTTTAGCCCTCATGGATTTTCATGGGTCCTTTTCACAACGCCATCCACCTCCCGCCCATCTCCCGTTCCTTCTGCTCATTTTTCCATCACAAAAAAAAGACCTGAAAAATCTGACTTTTGGGGCTGTTGTGAAGCATGCCGCCATGGCAGGAGAAGCAGCAGGATAAAAACGCCCACTGAATGGGTCACGTGGTCATTGTTTGCTTCCTCTTTCTTCCCCGTGTGAAGAAAGAGGAAGATGTTCATCTGATGACGCTTATAGACACTGGATGAGCCATTGATGTCTGTTGGGGTGGTTCCAGGTAGAGGGTGCCAAGCACTAGCAATCAAAAGGAATTCTTCAGCTATTCTGTGATTTCATCTTTATTGAACATTTTTTTCTGGTAAAAGTAAATACAGAAGAAGCAGTTGGGTTTTGGTTAAAACTAGAAGAGGCTCTGTATATTAAGACTACTTTCCCCCACTGTGTAAATGGTGGACATAAAGGCACCATATACGCAAAAGCAACCATTCAAATAGAATGTTTGTGCAGTTACTCTTGCCTAAATGGGGCCTCTATGGCCACCATTTATACGCTGTGGGGGTTAAAACCTTAAAATATATAGGGGTTTATATGTATAATTAGGTATAATAATAATATCTCGGCGAGAGGGCGGAACTAAGTAAATTTGAATATGTGGTTTATCAGATGTCGATTTGATATACTGCAGTTGTTCAACTGCCTCCCAAGGATTTCGAGCCACAGAGGGGCGGGAATAGATATTTCTTGTACCGCAAGTTGTCAGATTCTCTTTTTCTTCACAGCTGTTAACTTGGGCTCGGGGGAGGGGAGGGGCAGGAAGGGTTGGGTGAGGCTCTTTGTGGTGGTGGGATTTTCTTTTGGAAAGGGTGTTAATTTAGAACACAAATTTTTATGTTTGCTGATTACTTCATCTTCATGAATATCGTTACAAGAATTGTATTAACAATGTTGTAAAATCAGAGCATTTTAGGTTCCAGACCTCAACCGATCATAACTATGACTGATCTACATTTAATTACTCTCAACATTAGGGGGTTGGGGGATGTGATCGAAAGCAGGAGAGTTTCGGATCATCTTTGGGTTCGTAAGCCCCCCATCGTCTTTTTGCAGGAAACATTCAAAACTGGAGAGACAAGGAAAAAACTCCTATCTCATCCATATTAGGCTCACAGTATGTAGCAATTGGGACTAGCCATGCTAGAGGAGTAGCTATTATTATAGCAAAGCATGTAAACTGGCAGGTGGATAAGATAAAAAGGGACCCAGACGGAAGGTTTTTATTTTTAGCTGGAAAACTTGATGGTCAACCCACTACACTAGCTTCTATATATGCACCTAATGTACACCAATATTCATTTTTGGTGAAAGTGTTTAAAAAGTTATTTCAATTTGCGACGGGGGAACTAGTTGTAGCAGGAGACCTGAATGTGGTATGCAGTCTAGACTTCGATAGGAAATCTGGTTCTTGATTAAATAAATATAGAGGTGAGAAGGACAGAAGGGTATAGTATCTTTAGTTTATGCTATATTAAAAGATGCCCAGATGGGCACAATGGAGGGCTTCAGGAAAGTGTGGGAAGGAGATTTTGAAAGGGAAATAGATGAAGCTACTGTAGATGGAATAAAATATGGAACAACAGACCATTTAGATCAGTACCAGCCTCTATTTGGGAAACTTCCTTGAAAATACTGCATAGATGGTATCGCACACCTGTACAACTAGCACATATTACTAAAACTTGTAGTCCCCTCTGTTGGAGAGGCTGCAAAATAAAAGGTCTTGATCATATATACAGAGATTCCGGAGATCAGTACACAGAGAAATAATGATTATTACTAGAGAAACAATTGTATTTGATCCAGAATTGTTTTTATTATCAATATATGATGGACTTAATATTTATTTATTTATTTATTTATTACATTTGTATACCGCCCCATAGCCGAAGCTCTCTGGGCGGTTTACATAGGATTAAAAACAATTAAAAACAATATACAAAAATTAAAACAGCAAAAACATACAACATACACACAATCTGTACATTTAAAAACCACTTCAACACTTCAAAAACTACAAAAACAAAACAAAACAAACCCAGGCTCCTCAGATATTGCCAAATGCCTGAGAGAAGAGGAAAGTCTTGACCTGGCGCCAAAAAGATAACAATGTTGGCGCCAGGTGGGCCTCGTCAGGGAGATCGTTCCACAATTGGGGAGCCACCACAGAGAAGGCCCTCTCTCTCGTTGCTGACCTCCGAGCTTCCCTCGGAGGAGGCACTCGGAGGAGGGCCTTAGATGTTGAACGTAGTGTTCGGGTAGGTTCATGTCGGGAAAGGCGTTCCATCAGGTATTGTGGTCCCAAGCCGTGTAAGGCTTTATAGGTTAAAACCAGCACCTTGAACCGGGCTCGGAAACATACAGGCAGCCAATGCAAGCGAGCCAGAGTAGGTCTTATATGTTCGAACCTACTGGTTCCAGTTATCAATCTGGCTGCTGCATTTTGCACAAGCTGCAGCTTCCGAACCACCTTCAAAGGCAGCCCCACGTAGAGTGCATTGCAGTAATCTAACTTGGAGGTTACCAGAGCATGGACAACTGAAGCCAGGTTATCCCTGTCCAGATAGGGACGTAGCTGGGCCACCAACCGAAGTTGGTAGAAGGCACTCCGTGCCACTGAGGCCACCTGCGCCTCAAGTGACAGAGATGGTTCTAGGAGAACCCCCAAGCTACGAACCCGCTCCTTCAAGGCTGCCCAGCAGGCAGTTACGCAACAGTGGAAAAAACTGGACAATCTGAATTTATCAGCGTGGTATCGTAATATTTGGACCATGGCAATGTCTGAGAAAATAACTTATGATTTACTCCAAATCCAAAGAAAATTAGAGTCAACATCGTTTGAAGCTATATGGGGGAGATTCGTTCAATATGCATCGCAACCGGATGTACAACAATGTATGCCTGCTTCGGCTCTGAGTATATGGACATTGTAATGGCAAATGAAGGAAATACAGCACATGAGTAATTTAGTTTAATTGTACATTTGTTTCCTTCCTTTTTTTCTTTTCTATTTTCTTTTCTTTTTCCTTTTCCTAATTTTTGTTTTTATCTACTTCGATTAAACTTCCTTCCCTTAAAAGTTGTATCAACCAACCTTTTATTCTCTTTTCTCTTTATGCTATATACAATTACATAATGGTTGGTTTGATGTTATTTTTTAGGGGATTGTTTGTACTTATTACCATTTCTTGTATCACTTTAAATAAAAATAAAATTATCTTCAGGCAAAATATAAATAATTGATATGCTGGGGGGAATTAAGTAATTTCCAGGCCCTTCATTGTCGCGTACAATGGAGGCTGCGGATGAGGGCAGACAGCTGCCGGGCACTTGTCAGACGGTGTGGACACCTGACCCACAGTCTTGCAAATGTGCTGCTGTGGCCTAACTGGGTCTGGAGGCAGACATGGGGCAGTCCATCACACTCCCAGACCCAGTTGGATGCCCACAACAACCCTACTATTATTTCGTGCTTACCGTTTTCCCTACCTCGTTAAAATACCTGGGCCACTCAATGGCTTCTGGGTTAATGGTGAGCTTGATGTCAGAGGACCCCTGTCTCTTCATACTCCCAATAGTCGGTCGACCAAAAGACTTGTTGGGAAACAATACCCAATTCACAATATCAAAGTCAGCCTCCAGCTCCCCCTCATCATCCAAATAAAATCCGTCCATAGATACATTAGGAAGCAGTCCTTCTCTTAAGGATGGAGCTGGAATGTAAAAGAGCAATGCCTCCTTTTAGAAAATATGAAAGCACATTCACTATCTTAGCCATAACCACATTAGAGCTCTAATCTTCTGAAGCCAGACATTGGAGGCAAGACTCCCCAGGATTTATAGAAGCATTAGTGCTTCACACGAAGATTACACTGGGTCATCTAGGGGTCCTGTGATCTATTTGCAGGAGAGTGTATTAATAAAGCCCTAGAGGTCTCTGAAAACTCCTCTGGAGGTGTCTTTGAGCATACTCTGGTGGAAGGAAAGTAGGGTCTCTTTCGTACCCATACTGCCCTGCAGTACACACAATCATGTGGTCTACCATGTGTTCGGTCATCTTCATTTAGAGCCTTTTGCTGTGGTATTGCAAAGGAAAACGGAATACCTGCCATGATTGAAGCCTCTTATGTTCCAACCTTTTACCTGCACTCCTCTCCATATCTTCCTGGATTGCAATAAATATGCAGCATGTAAGGCCTGGGCCACAGCTTGGATACTGTAGTAAGTCATGAAGCTATCCTGAGACAGGACTCTTTCAAGCTCTTCCTGGGGCAGCAGCATCAGTTCCTTTTTCTCTCTGCATCTAGTCCAGCTTGCGTGGAATAGAAACAGTGAAAGGCGTTCTCCCAAAACCTTCTAGTAGCAAAGGAAACTGGTCCATAGTAGTCATATTTCATCCTTTTTTTGGTTTTCATAATGAAGGACAAAGCACCATGGAGGAACAGGAAGGAATGCCGACTGAATGTCAAGTTTATGTTAATGTCCTGAAAAGTTGTTGTGATCCAGAGTTTTGCCACACTTTGTTTCTCTTCAAAGATTTCTTGTATTCTGAAAAGTGCATAACAGCCATAGTGAGCGTCTGGATAGTAAACAATTACATTCACTTGTCTCCACATGACAGATAGATCAGCCTCATAGATTTGGATAAAGATATTGCGTGGTAGCCTTTTCGAGAAGGCAACACAAATTCCACTACTGATCATGAGTGGTGCTAAGGTCCTCATGAACCTCTCTCCATTGTCTGTGTCTGGAGCAACGAGCCCAATCCATGTCCATCCAAAAAACAGGAGCAGCTGGACCACCCCTGGGTACTGGCTTTCTTCCTTTGGGGCCATCCGGTAGAGAAAAGGGAACTGAATTTTATCATTCAGATGCTGTGCAGCAAAGCCATAACCGATCTATTGAAGAAAGGAAGAGATGGGTCTTTTTCACGGTTTCATTTTTCAGATCAAGACCCAATGTGTATTTACCTAAAATTATTTATATCTAAGAAAATGCCTGACACTGTGGTAGCTGTGGAGTATACATGCATGGGGGGAGCCAACATCTCCCAAACGTTCTCTGTGACACATCCATTCTCTGTGTGATTTGTTGGAAGAAATATAGTGGGTCCTTGTCAAAGAGAGGGACAGGGCATATAAGTAGAGATGGTGTGGGTGTCCTGTTGGGGATTGAAGCCCGGTGAGAAATCACTGGCTTGGCCCCCGAGATGCCAGTCCACAAGCCCCAGAGTCTGCCTGACTGTGCATGAATGTATTGAGTACATTGCCTCTTTAAGGCCACACTGCCATACTTGCTGCTGGACATGCAATTGCAGGATGATGAACTCTATGGCTGAATTTGGATGACGCAATAAGCAACTGGGGGGAGAGGGAAACAATCGTCAGTTGTATTGACTATTGTGTCATCCGAATGCTGCCATAGTCAACTCAGCGCTGATCCTAATCCACACCACAGTTGATTATTTATTACCATGTTGTGTGGGGAATACCCCCTAGATGAACAACTGTAAAGTTGATTATTACCCCACCATTGACTATCGTGTTGTCCGAATTCAGCCATTGCCTCACTCTGGATGTTATAATGTTCCCCGTGCCTCTGCAATTGCTTCTGTGTTTATTACCTCAGATGACTTGCCTCTGATTAATTGTTGTGTGAGGATATACCCTAAAGGTGGACAGTGCTGCAAGTTCTGCTTCAGGGAGAGTCATGGTGACCCTTTGGTTTACCCCTTTCTGCCCTTTCATGGTGGAGCTGGATGGGGTCTTGGCATGGCATATGTAAGGGTTTACGTATTATGTAAAATCCATTCTGCCTTTTATTCCATTGTCCACCCACCAATGGAATCAGATTCTATTTATTTTCTGAATTGGCGGACGTGTGAATTTGCGCAAATCCCCATTCATGCAAAGTCCTTCTCTCATAACCTTTTCATTTCCCATAAAGATTATTGGTGGGACATTCAGGAGAGATAAAAAGAAGCATTTCTTCACACTGCAAAGTGTTTAACTACGGAATGGATGGCATTAAAAGGGGATTGGAAAAAATTCTGGAGTCTAAGACTAGTCGTGATGGCCTATGCTACCTCCAGTATCAGAGGCAGTATGGCTATGTCGCCCAGTTGCTGGGGAATATGGGTGGGATGGTGCTGTTGGGTTTTCCATGGTCAGCTGTTTGGCCACAGTGGACTAGATGGAACCTTTGTCTGATCCAGTATGAGTCTTCTCATGTTCTTATGATCGGCTTGGTTAGGGGATGAGTTCTTCTGAGCCCATGCTCCCTTGGCAACTTTGAGACAATGCTGACCCTTGACATTCAGAAGGAGGAAACCACAATTACTATCTTCATAGAATCAGAATAGTCGAGTTGGAAAGGGCGTATAAGGCCATCTTGTCCAACCCCCTCCTCAATGCAGGAATCCACCTTAAAGCATCCCTGACAGATGGTTGTCCAGCTGCCTCTTGAATGCTTCTAGTGTAGGAGAGCCCATGAACTCCCCAAGTCATTGATTCCATTGTCGTACTGCTCTAACAGTCAGGAAGCTTTTCCTGATGTCCAGCCAGAATCTGCCTTCCTGTAACTTGAACCTATTATTCCGTGTCCTGCATTCTGGGATGATCGAGAAGAGATCCTCACCCTCCTCTGTGTGACAACTTTTCAAGTATCTGAAGAGTGCTATCATGTCTCCCCTCAATCTTCTCTTCTCCAGGCTATACATGCTTTCTTCCAGGGTCCCTTTTGGTGCCCTGGCTCCCATTCCAAAGTTCTTCCACCCCACTCTCACCTCCAACACACACTTCAGATTGAGAAGTTTCCACAGCTGACAGAGGCCCTTTGGAGCTGGAGATGCAGCTGGCCACCTCTCCACTTGCAATTCCTACCTGTGGGAATTTGTAGATGCTCGACATGCTTGAAATAAGGATGGAGAGGTCAGAATCAGAGCCCTCAAGGATGGCCAGCAGGTTATTTCTTCTCTCACAGTTGTAATTTGGAAGATGGCTTTCTCCACCAGCAAGCAGCTGTAGCATGACATAGGAAGTCGTTCTTCCATCAAAATTGGATTCATAGATGTCATAGCCCAGGGTGATGTTGGGTAAGAGCCCGGGATTCTGATTGATCTCCTGAATGGCAAACAAGAAAGCCAAGATGTGCCAGTACCTCAGAGGTAGCAAACTGCAAAAGAGCAAATGAAAATAAAAACAGGTGCGTTGCACTGTCACCCTCCAGTCAATGAAAAGTTTCTTTCTTATATATACGTAAAAAAAATACACACTTTTACACAGCCAGTAGATATCTCCAAAGAGCAGATACTCACATAATATTTTGGATGTTTGTTTTTTGGATGTAGTAATACTCTTGTTGCAAGTTAAACTCTGATCAATTTGCAAGAGAGAAAAGAAACAAGGATGGAGAGATTGTACCCCGTTTATTGAGAACAAAAGTTGACATCCTTCAAGCAACCCAGGATAAACCATGCCCAAAGTAAAAAGAACACAGCCTTGAGAGTTAAATTGAAACAAATCAGTTAATCGATATACAATGCTGGGTAATAAAATAATATTACTAAGTGGAAGATAGACATAGTAACGTTGTATTTCTTAGATATCACAAAGGCTCAGAGAAGCTCATCAGCAAAACCACACAAATAGTTGAAGAATGTCAGAAGTACAATATTGAAGTGTTATTAATAAAGCAATGAAAAGAATTTAAATAGCAATCTTATGCCAACCTCTCCCTCCAACTTATATTATTTGACTATTCCATTAGGACCGGCCAAATTCATAGCTACCAATATTCATCATCATCATCCTCATCTTATGCTTATTGCTTCTAACTGTCGGCCATTGCAGGACAACGTCACACAAAGACATCCATTGGGGTAAATGCAGAACAAAAGGGGGGAAATTTACACATTTCATTTAAAAACATTCACATTTAAGAATACACCTTAGAACCTTTGCCTTTGAAGAACACCTTGAATCTTGCTAAAATTGCTGACAGTGAAATCACTGTCGATACAAGCACTGAAATAGCAATCAAATAAAATTGCACTTGTGATTTAAAAATGTTTGGGTTTAAAATAGACCATAGCTACCAATCCAGTGCAATGGCTCGCAGGTCTTGTCTTTGGCATCAGAGCCACTCAGGGCAGTGACCCAAAGCTTCCAATTGTCTCTAGTCAAGCCATAGCAAAGGGAGAGGAACTAGAACACATCCAGAAGTATACCAGAGAAGAAGGGAGAGGTTGTCACAGACTAACAGAACATCTGTAGAGTGCCAGAGGATCTTTTCATATTGAGCTGAGACAGAAGCAGTCCCCCCCTTCCTCCCATTGTCTCCATCAATTTCCTCACATGTGTGAACCAAAAAGAATCATAGGTAGGGGAGAGAGTAACATTTTTGGCAGATTTTTGCACATGTCCATTCAGCATACGATACACTAGCACATTCTTTGAATTGTTCCAGTACTGATTATGATTCTGCATTCCCTGTGCCTGTTAGACTATTGAAGTGTATTGTCAGGGCATCACTGCCAGGCACAATGACAAGATCTAACTGCTTGCGGCTTACACAGAGCTGGATTTTCCCAGAGTGGGTATCCATCCCAGCCTATCCTGGGATGGACACCCACTGGCTCCTTGTGCTTATCAAGATCATACCGACATCAGCTGCCCAACCCTTGAGGGTCTTTTCCCTGTGCTTCACTTGCCCTGCAACTCACTCATGTCAGTGAATTCACCTGAGATGCACAGCAGTCTTAGGGACATGACTAGGCTGACCATATGAAAAGGAGGACAGGGCTCATGTAATTTTAACAGTTGTAGAGAAAAGGGAATTTCAGCCAGTGTCATTTGTATGCAATTAGTTCCTGGTGAAATTCCCTCTTCATCACAACAGTTAAAGTTGCAGGGGGCCTGCCTTCTTTTGTATCTGGTCACTCTAGTATAGTGCCTGCACCTTTAACTGTTGTGATGAAGAGGGAATTTCACCAGGAACTAATTGCATACAAATGACACTGGCTGAAATTCCCTTTTCTCTACAACTGTTAAAGTTACATGAGCCCTGTCCTCCTTTTCATATGACCAACCTAGACGTGACTTAATTCTGGGCACGTTTAGAGAAGTCCCTGGAACCAAACTGAGCTTCTCAGCTGCAATGCACTTCTCAAAATGTAGTATAAATTGCCATTGTACTTTGGACCAGGAAAGCACACTATGCACAGTTCCAGTTGAAACTGTTATCTCAAACCATCACTGCAGCTAGAGGTAAAGGAGAGACCTGCCTTTCACAAGAGAAGAGCAGTAGAGTTCTCGTTTATTTTTCTCTTTAGTGGAACTATTTTTCCTCAGTCTTTTTGAAATGGTAGTGCTGGACATGGGACGTTAATTCTGCTGCTCCCTTTCAGGCAGTTACTTCAGATAGGGACAAGCACATCGCCTCCAAAATATTGGAGGATTGGGAAAATACTTGTGTCAACCCAGTTCCCACTGCAAGGAATACTGCCTGTGCTTTCACCCTCTCTCCACATGTTCAAAGGCATGATTTTTTTATTAGGCTCTGCTTCCTGTGGAATGCAACTCAAACGTACCTAAGTCCATACTGGGGTTGAAGGGAAACATTGTGGTGTTGAAGGGGAACACTATTAGATCACCCCCAACAAAGAGCCAGCCTGTCTCTTATCAAAAAGGTTGTTTCTCCTTTTGGTTGAAAGTATGCAAAGAAACCATAATTATATGTGATCGTACCAAACTAAGTGTTCTCTTCATGCTAGCAAAGCACCTAATTCTCCTTCAAAAGGCACAACAGGGCAACATAGGAATAATTGACATGCATCTTGGGAAGCATTAAGTCACCATTACTTACTGATCAACCCTGGTTAAAGGGGATTTGGAAAAGTCATATGGTTCTCGGAACCAAAAATATTGTGAGGATAAGACTCCACTAATGACATAGTCTCCAGGCCGGTAGTAATTCAATCCTTCACTTTGGTTTGTAATCGGAGTTTGGGAATATTTTTCCTTATGTATCCCACAAGCTACATGAGGCAGCAGTAGCAGCAGCAGTGATATCATTCTGAATCTGCCTACTTGCTACACCTCCATTGGGGCTGCTCCTCTTTCCTCCAAAGCTAGTCAGAAGAAGCCAGAAAACTCTTGCTAGGATGAGGATGGCATGTCTTTACATATAGAGTAAGTTCTGAGCTGGAGAAGGAGGCGTTGTACTGCACTGCTCCGCAGGAATGGTCATCCCAGCCTGCCCTAGACCTTAAGTCATTGGCCTCAAAGCCAATCTCCTGGGAAATCTCCTGGGAAACAAATCAGAATAAATCACTATATTTTTGATAATTTCAAGGGGAAACATTACCTCTACAATTCCAAGGACTCCCTGAGTGGCTCGAGGTGCAGGTGCAGATCTAGAGAAAAACATGTTTGCAAAAAGTCACAGATGTGACTCCGATATGGGTCACCAAAGGGGGAAGTAGAGCTTAGACCGACTTTTATTAGAATCAGGTCCATAAAATCTTTTGAGATGTATATCAGTGTGATTAATATGTCGCTGTCCATGTATTGTTGGACTGCAAGTCCCATCAGTCAAAGCCAACCTTGCCAATACTGAGGTATAAACACACACACACACACACACACACTGCATTTTTCCATGTCACATTTGGAAAGCCACATTTAGCATCGCCAATCCAATCCAAACTATTTGTTTTCAGAAAGCCCAGGACAGGCAAACATTACCTGTATGATGCAAGCATTTCCTAGGCCTGGGGAGTTCTCCCGATGTAGGGTCAAATTACGAGTCCAGGTACAGACTGTGAATTCCCCAACGTCTGGAAAGTTCTTCTACTACAAACTGTAGTGTTAGCCCGGCTTATTCCTGCTGAGGACCTAAGGGGTTTAACACCTCCCAGTCTTCAGCTTCAGGAGATGGTTACTCGGACCCCAGGAAAGATACCTTTTATAACTCTCTCCTATCTTCAGGTGGATCTTCCTCTCCATAGTGTAGCTTCCTAGTACGTAAGGTTATGATAGCTGTAGGTAACCCCTCCTCTGTCCCCACACCTGCAAGTTCACCCCAAATCTTTCCATTCCTCTCCCAGTAGTGTTGGGGCTCCTGATTTCCTTAATCTCAACCATCTCATTGCCTTTATACCTGGAAGCCTAATCCAGATCAGGCTGAGCCATACACGCCTGTCTGTGGTGTAGTCAAAGCCCCACAGCCATTGGTTTAACCACTGAGAGAAATATGAAGCAGTTTCCTCCACCGTTAAAACCAAGTGCATCGATCCCCTTCTTAATTGTATTTACTGTTTTAGTTTAGTTCTGCATGTGTTGTGTATAAACTGCCAGTGTTTGAGGATTTCAGTAACGAAGGCTCTTCCAATAATTTCCCCAAGTAATGAGCGCTCATTAAAAATTATTTTGTGCTTAATAAATTGCCTGTGCTTTTAAAGAAACCTGTTTGCATGTGTGTGTGTGTGTGTGTGTGTGTGTGTGTGAGTGTGAGTGTGTTTGGGTGTGTGGGGGGGTGTCTTTGTGTCCATGTATTTATCATTTGGCCAGTTTGCATGACATATCCGGCTCATTGTGTATTGTTTTGTCTATTGTCAATCAAGACTTAGAGCCTATCTAAACAGTACCTTGGAACGTTTTAAATAGTATTTCAAAACGTCCCAAATAGGTGCATTCCAAAACATCTAAGGCCACATTAAGGAGTACTCACGTTACAGGAGAAAAATACTTCAGTCTTCAAAGCGGTGTGTGCGGTCTCACACTCTTCTGTCTCTCTCTTTCTGTTTCGTTTTTACAATGAGTTTAGGGCAAGGCATTGTGGGTGCTATAGTTCAGTCACCCACATCCTCCTTAGTTCCCCTTTCATTCCCTAGCGTTCAATGGGTATAGGGCTAAGCATAGTGGGTGCTGTAGTTCACTCGCCCACTTCCTCCTTAGCCCCTCTTTCTTCCCCACCAATCAACGGCTAAGCATTTGGGCGCTGGTAAACGAAGCACTGCCCCCACAAATCACAAATGGTAAGAAAGGACACATTATTTTACTTAAAACGATTTATTAAAAGTAAAAGCCGTTGTATATAGCTGAAGTGAGTTTTTAAAAACCTCGGGTATACAATGTTCAAGGGAGTGCATCATGTGGCTCAAAGAGTTTTCGTAACCCTTATAAAATGCTACAAAGCTAGTGTGTAGAGTGGCTCTTATATGAGGGTTACTTAACCCTCAAATAACACTTGATGGCCAGGATTGCTTCACAACTCTCAATCAACCCAATAGGTGTTTGCATATTAAAAAGGGTGACCGCACACACCTCGCACACAGCACAGCTCATAGTGAGCTTACTAAGCCACGGTGAGCCGGCCATGTCATGCAGACCAGATCATTGTGCGTTGATTGTTTCTGTGTGGCCTCTCACAGTAACACTCCACTGACTAGCAGCAGGTTTACATACCAAACAAAATAAGGAAAATACTATGAAAACAGCAATGACTGAAAACCAATCCGGCAAAGGTAAGAGAGATGTGTACAGATACAGGTGTGCAAAATTATGCATGGTGTGGAGAATGTGGTTAGGGAGACATTTTTCTCCCCATCTCATAATGCTAGAACCCAGTGTGTTAATCCCATGAAGCTGATTGGTGGGAGGTTCAGGACAGATAAAAGGAAGGACTTCTTCACTCAGCAAATAGTTAAACTATGGAGTTTGCTACCACAAGATGTAGTGATGGCCACCAATTTGGATAGCTTTAAAAAGGGGCTAGACAAATTCCTGGAGGAGAAGGCTATCCAGGGCTGCTAGTTCTGATTACGGCTGTGCACAGACCTCCTGATTCACTTCGGATCCCAATTCAGATCTTCTGAATTCAGCCCAATTCACTTCAGAGTCTGCTGGAGAGAATTGGGAGACTTGAGGAGGATTGGGAGATGAAACTGTCACTTAACAGCAAATTTCCCCCTCCAAACTCCTCCTCCCCCTTCCCTACTCTAACAAAAGAAGCATTGCAAGCACAGTCAGGCTGTCTGCACTTGGAAAAAGGTCTGAATCAATCTGAATCAATTCGGACCATGCCGATTCGCTTCAGACTGATTCCGATCTATTTTGATTTGATTCGGATCTGTTTCAAAGCCCTCCGAATCACTCCAATTCACCTCAGATTCGGGATTTGGATCTGAAGTGATGCAGAGCCCTAGTTCTGATAGCTATGTGCTCCCTCCAGTAGCAGAGGCAGCAAGCCTATGTACATCAGTTCCTGTGGAACATGGAACAGGATGCTGTTGCACTTGTGGGATAAAAATACTGTGAGCTCCATCAGACGGGGGGAAATCACGCTTCCCTACCATCACTTCTCCGCCCCCACTTTTGTTGCTCAATACTTCCACTTTCTCAGGGAGAGGAAAGAGGAAGTAAACAATGTGGATGTGGCCCATTCAGTGGGCCGTTTTTAATCACACTGCTTCTCCTGCACACAGCAGGAGATAGCGGCAAGTTCCATCTCTAAAACTAAATCGGACTTACCGGGGTCTTTTTTATCACAGGAAGAAGGCTAGAAGGGGCAGGAGATGCATGAGAGGCGGACAACATCATGAATAAGACCCGCAAAAATCCATGAGTGCCCAGCAAGGAGCATGCAATAAAACGCTCATCTGGTGATGCTCAGCAAGTAAGTGAGAAAGTAAGTTGTCGTGGAATTCTTTACATGGTCTTTGCAGGTAGTGTTCGCTTGCCAATCGCTTTATTTCAGCAACAACACAGAGGATACACTATGTTGCAATGGAGCTCTCTTAGTACAACAGAAAGAGAACTGGCCACCCCACCCCCCCGAGGTGTAACACTTTTATAGGTTTCTTACACTTTCCATTCGTAATTAGAGCATGCCTTATTGCAGAAGTCAATTGTCCAGTCACAAAGCTTACAATGTTTTAAGCATGACAGAACTCGTTGCCTGGTGACATGTGAAGGAGCTGATCTATGCATTCTGTAACTCCCTTTGCCCCTCATCTTCCACATATCTGAGTCTTCAGAAGTAGCTGACCCCACATTTCCAGTTGCCCATTATAACTAGCCAAGAGAGACAGTGGTTTATACTTCCTCTTTTTTCCTTAATAATGCAGGGTAAAACAAGCTTCCCAGCAAAGCAAAAACTTCTTGAAACAAAGCAAGCTTTTTAATTAATAAGAGTGAATTTCCACCACACAAGTAATGCTTCCTTTAGAGCAGCAGGCACCACCACCTAATGTAAGGACAAGTTTACCACTCCAGACCCACCCAGTCATAAGCACACCGTGGCTAGCTTTTATTAGCTACAAAGGCCAAGGGTCAAAAGGGAAGGTGGTCAGGCACAACCCTGCAAGCATCTTGTCCATTTCATCAGGTCGCAATAACTGAAATGGATTCCACAAGATCAGGCAAGTAGAGGAGTCAGACACCTCAACTGAATCTGTGACAACAACAGCTATGAAGACGAATAATTTTATCCTAAAAGTGCTTCACACAAAGATTAGAACAGGTACTCTAGTGGTCCTGGGGTTCATTTGGAGGAAAGTGTATTAATAATCCCTGGACGTCTCAGAAAACTCCTAAGGAGGGGTCTTTGATTATACTCTGGTGGAAGGAAAATTGACTCCCTTTCTTACCCATACTGCCTTGCAGTACACACAATCATGTGTTTGGTCATCTTCATGCTGAGTCCTTTGTTGGGGTTTAGCAAAGGAAAAGAAAATACCAACCATGTTTGGAGCCTCTGATGTTCCAACGTTTCTGCTCCACCCACTTTCTGTATCTGCTTGGATTGGGAAAAATATCCAGCATTTAAAGCATGGGCCACAGCTTGAACACTGTAGTAAGTCATGAAGCTATCTTGAGACAGGATTCTTTCAAGCTCCTCCTGGAGCAGCAGCATCAGTTCCTTTTTCTCTCTGCATCGAGTCCAGTTTTTCATGGACAACACATGCTTGGAACTGAAACAGTGAAAGGCGTTCCCCGAAAACCTTATATTAATAAAGGAAATGGGTTTGTAGTAGTCATATTTCATCCTTTTTTTGGTCTTCATTATGGAGGAAAAAGTACCATGGAGGAACAGGAAGTCATTTGGTGGGAAAGACAAAATTATGTTGATGTCCTGAAAAGTTGTTGTGATCCAGACCTTTGCCCCAGTTTGTTGCTTTTCAAGTACGCTTTGTATCCTGAAAATTGCACCACAGCCATAGTGGGAGTCTGGATAGTAAACAATTACATTTGTTTGTCTCCACATGACAAATAGTTCACTCTGGGACATTTGGTATGCGTCTTTTCGTGGTAGCCTTTTTGAGAAGGCAACACAAATCCCACTGCTAATCATGAGGTGTGTCATGGCCCTCATGAACTTTTCTCCATTGTCAGTGTCCATCCAAACAACAGGAGAAGTTTGACAATCCCCAGGTACTGGCTTTCTTCCTTTGGGGCCATTCGATAGACAAAAGGGAACTGAGTTTTATCATTCAGATGACGAGCAGCAAAGCTATAACGGAGGCCTCCTCCACACGGGGCGTTTAATGAGCCTTGAAGGCTCATTATAAATTTTACCTACACACGAGCGGAGCGCAAAACGGGCGTACAGGCGCGTTATCTCCCCGATAATGCGCATTTTCGAACGCGCGTTAAATAGCGACTTTTATTTTGCTCCGGCAGTTAAAGCGCATTTTCGCTGTGTGAACAAGCGATTATGCGCATTAACTACCTGGAAAGCGCTTTTTGGGCATCTTTTAATGCGCTTCGCCGCTTCCCGCCGCCTCCCGTGCAGAGGGATTAGGAGCAAAAGCGCCTCCGCGATAATGCGCATAATCGCGGAACCAGGCGCAAAGGCGCATTCTTGTGGAGGGGGCCTTATCTACTGAGGAAAGGAAGAGACAGGTGTTTTGCACTGGTTTGTTGGTTTGGATAAAGATTAGATATGTATCAACCTGAAATTATAAATATCTAGCAAAATGCCTGTCGCTATGGTAGGTGTGGGCTATATGTAGAGGGCAACGGCCATAACATCCCAAGCATCCCTTGTGGTACAGGCATTCTTTGTGTGATTTGTGGCAAGAAATGCAGTGGGGTCAATGGGGGGCCAGGACATATAAACTGCTCCATTCAGTGTCAAAGCAACAGCATCCCAAAGACAGTCCTATTAGAAACAGAATAGTTGAGTTGGAAGGGGCCTATGAGGCCACTGAGTCCAACCCACTGTACTAGAACCCAATGGGGTCATCCCATGAAGGTGACTGGTGGGGGATTCAGGACAGAGAAAGGGAAGTACTTCTTCACACGGGTTATACTTAAACTGTGAAATTCACTTCCACAAAGATGTAACGATGCCCACCGATTTGAATGGCTTTAAAAGACGTTTAGACAAATTCATGGATGCTAAGGTTATAAATGGCTACTATGCTTCCTCCAGTATCACAGGCAGTATGCCTATGTACACCAGTTGTTGGGGAACACGGGTAGAAGGGTGCTGTTGCACTGATGTTCTACTTGTGCATTTTCCACAGGCATGGTTGGCCACTGTGTGAACAGAATGCTGGACTACAGGGACCCTTGGTCTGATCTGGCATGAGTCTTCTTATGTTCTTATGATCAGCAGAGTTGATGATGGGCTCCCTTGGCAACTTTGAGACAAAGGTTTTCTTTCAGAACCTCTTTTTGATGCCCTGTCTCCCTTTCCAAAGCTCCTCTTCCACATTTACTCACCTCAAACACACACTTCAGAGGACAAGTCTCCACAATTCCCAGAGGCACTTTGGAATGGGAGTTGAGCTAAACAAGTAAACACTTCTCCCCTTGCAAGTCATACCTGTGGGATTCTGTAGATGTTCGACATGCTTGAAATATGGACGGAGAGGTCAGGTTCAGTCCCTTCAAGAATGGCCAGCAGGTTATTCCTTCTCCCACAGTTGTAATTTGGAAAATGGCTTTCACCACCAGCAAGCAGCTCTAGCATGGCATAGGAAGTCGCTCTTCCATAAAATAAGGAGTTATAGATGTTGTAGTCCAGGGTGATGTTGGGTAAGAACCTGGGATTCTGATTGATCTCCTGAATGGCAAACAAGAAGGACAAGATGTGCCAGTACCTCGGAGGCAGCAAACTACAAAACAATAATCAAAAATAAACTACATGTGTCACACTGTCATCCTCCATTCAATTTTTAAAAAATGTCAGTTACTATACACACACACACCTAAAGCCCTTTAAGTATATCTCATGTTGGCTGATTTTCCCACATTGGCTGTCTATCTTCATCCATCATGGATGCTCTAAAATCTGCAAAATCCAGTGGCATCTTGGGCTTAATAGGTCCAAACCAACATCAGATTTCCAATCGTTGACTGAAATGGTGGAACGGTCTACCTACGGAGGTTGTGGCTTATCCATCTCTGGAGGTTTTTAGAAGAGGTTGGACAGCCACCTCTCATGGATGGTGTAACTGGCTTTCCTGCACATTGCAGAGGTTTGGACTAGGTGATCCTTTTGATCCCTTCCAACTTCACACTTCTATGATTCTATGATCAGGATGCCACAAGGATTCCTTGCTTGTGCCTCATTTGTCCTGCAACTCACCTGTGTCAATGAAATCATCTGAGGTGCACAGAAGTGAGGCAGGTTTAGGTAGGGTGACCAGACAAAATCCAGGTCAGGGCTCTTGTAACTTTAACAGTTGTAGAGAAAAGGGAATTTCAGCCAGTGTCATTTGTATGCAATTAGTTCCCGGGGAAATTCCCTCTTCATCACAACAGTTAAAGTTGCAGGGGCCCTGCCTTC
This sequence comes from Anniella stebbinsi, assembly GCA_029215795.1. Classification (NCBI taxonomy): domain Eukaryota; kingdom Metazoa; phylum Chordata; class Lepidosauria; order Squamata; family Anniellidae; genus Anniella; species Anniella stebbinsi. The sequence goes on from JARDYH010000005.1 coordinate 179,842,208, forward strand.
TTTTGTATATGGTCACTCTAGTATAGTGCCTGCAACTTTAACTGTTGTGATGAAGAGGGAATTTCACCAGGGACTAATTGCATACAAATGACACTGGCTGAAATTCCCTCTGCTCTACAACTGTTAAAGTTACAGGAGCCCTGACCTGGATTTTATCTGGTCAGCCTAACTAAACTGCACCACAGGCATGGTCATCCCAGCCTGCCCTAAATCTTGATAGCAAAGCAGCTGTTTTATGTGTCAAGCTTTTCAGGCACCGTGTAAGAAATTACCTCATGCTGCTCTTGATTCTGAGGTTTAGTTTATTGGTCTCAAAGGCAATCTCCTTTGCAAAGGATCTGAAGAAATCACTATATTTTTCATAATTACAGAGGGAAAGCATCACCGCTGCAATTCCATGGGCTCTCTGAGTGGCGTTAGGTGTAGGCACAAATCTGGAGAAAAACATGTTTGTGAGAAATGACCAGTGAGGGTCAATCTTCTGAGATCGGTAGGCAAAGGGAAAAGTTGAGCCTGGCCTGAGCTTTCTCAGAGAAACACCAACAAAAGAACCAGGATTTTAAAAATCTTTTTGGATGTAGACCAGGGGTGGAGAACATGGGGCCCTCCAAGTATGGTTGGACTGCAAGTCCCATCAGCCATAGCCAGGATAGGCATTGGTGAGGAACAATAGGAATTGCAGTGCATCACCTTCTGGAGGACCACACTGTTAGCAAACTGCTCAGAGGTGGAGCAGGCACTGTGAACAACCATGGTATTTGGCAACCATGACCATGCTTCCAGTAAGAAAACCTGCCTGAGCGACGGTATGCCGAGGCAGAAAATCTGGCAGTACAAAACAAAGTTGCTTGAAAAAAATCTTGCATTTCTCCAGGTCACGTATAGAAGGCCAAATTTAACATCAGCAATCCAATACAAACTGCACATATTTATTTATTTATTTATTCATTCATTCATTTATTTATTACATTTATATCCTGCTGTTTTTCCTCCAAGGAACCAAAGACAGCGTACATAATCCTCCCCCTCTCCATTTTATCCTCACAACAACAACCCTGTGAGGTAAGCTGGGCCGAGAGTCAGTGACCTGCCCAAAGTCACCCAATGAGCTTTCATGGCCGAGTGGTGGCTAGAATCTGGATCCCCCGACAGTAAATCAATTGAGCTTACATCTGTGTAGGATTATACTACGCTGCCTAGTCATTTATACAAAATTAACTAGAATTAACCATGAACGTCCCATTAACTATCCATTTAAATTGCTACTATATTAAAAGTCTGACTTATGGACCGCTTGCCTTAAGAGGCTCTTTCATCCCCCGATTGACGCGGGGGGGGTGGGGTGGAGGCAGAGCAGGGCATGTGTTTTCTGGGCCTCTGGAAAGTGCGTGGATCACCCACGCCATTAGCGCGGCTGGGAAGTTATCTGCGCATGAGCAGATATTCCCCAGCCAGGCTAATGGATAGCCAATCTGTGCACTTTCCCGAGGCCTGGAAAATTGCGACCGGCTCCCCTCACCTGCGACTTTCCCAGAGATTTTGAAATAAATTGAGAAAAATATACACCACTGGCGAATGAAGTTAAAGAACTATGGCAACAAGGAAAGGTTTCAATTATTACATTAATCACATCAGTCACTGGCATCAGACCAACATTTATTTGCAGACAACCTTCAGAAACTGGGCCTACCAAAATACATCCACACCACCATCCAGAAAGCAGTCATAGTTAAAACATGCTCAATCATCAGGAAATTCCCAAATCAGTAAAAGACAGCATGACTTGGCAGTTGGGGAGGGGGAAGGGGACAGTCCAGCTGGCGCAGGGGCCTGAGGTGATCCAAACAAGAGGTCATTCCTCTTCTTTACTGCAAGATCAATGTGACCCCATAAGGTGTAGGTTAAGAGTATTTTTTTTCCCTAGAACTGCCCCGCACCTTGCAGTGAAGGCTTCCCTGTATTTATGGATCTACCTGAAACCCACTGGAAAGCAAAAAGTCTTGGATCTGTTCCATAATTCTTTTGACCCCCCAATAAAAAGATATGGTTCTAATCCAGATGAGAGTATGGAATTCTTCCACATCTCTGCATCTATGGATCAGATGCCCTGCTTGGTTTTGAACATTATATTCTCCTTTGTATTCAGATCAGGCCTCAATACAATAATGTAGCACTTGGGGATGAAGACGCAGCCCAGTAAGCCAGCGCTGGAGGCCAAGATAGAGAAGACCTGCACGGCTACCATGTATTTCCCCTTGGTGCTCAGGTAGGTGGGCACAAAAGACACCCAAACGCTGCAAAAGACCAGCATGCTGAAGGTGATCAGCTTGGCTTCATTGAAGGACCCAGGCAGCTTCCTGGCTTGGAAAGCCACTGTCAGGCAGATGGCAGCCAGGAAGCCCATGTAGCCAAGGGCAGTATAAAACATAGCAACTGAGCCATCATTACATTGCAGTAGCATCTGTCCAGGCTGAGAGTGCATGTCAGAGTCTGGGAATGGGGAAAAGGTCCCCATCCAGATGCAACAGATGACAACTTGGACAGTAGAACAAGAAATTACAATGGAGTTTGCAAGACTCTTCCCCAGCCACCTCTTCACCTTGCTCCCTGGCTTTGTAGCCAGAAAAGCCAAGACCACAGTGACAGTTTTGGCCAACACAGAAGAAACGGCAACCGAGAAGATGGTACTGAAGGCCATTTGTCGGAGAAGGCAAGTCACTTTTCTTGGACGACCAATGAACAGGAAGGAGGTTGAAAAGGAAAGCAGGAGGGAGACGAGGAGAATGTAGGAGAGGTCCCGGTTGTTGGCTTTGACTATGGGAGTTTCAAGGTATTTAATGAAGATTCCTAAAACAAAGCCTGTGGCTAAAGACAAAAACAGAGCAAAGGAAACCAGGATGATTCCCAAAGGTTCTTCATAGGAGAGGAAGGTTATATCATTGGGGACACATTGATCTCGGGCCTTGTTTGGATACTGATCTTCTGGACACTTGGTGCAATGGTCAGCATCTGAAAAGAAGGAGAGTGACCCCAGCAGGATTAATATCAATTGTACACCAGAACACTCGGTCTTCTGTTAATTTGGAACCTAGATGGAGATGGGGGAGAGGTCAGAAAACAACAATGTGCAGTGGGGTAGGGCGAGAGACAAACAGGATGTGCTTTCTGACCCCAATGGTTCAATCCATGGCCTCATCACCACATGATGATCATAGTAGGAAGGCCAGGAAAGAGCCCATTACACAGTGGCTGAATTCAGACGACACAATAGTCAATGGTGGGGTAGCAATCAACTTTACAGTTGTTCATCTAGGGGGTACTCCCCACACAACATGGTAATAAATCATCAACTGTGGTGTGGATTAAGATCAGCACTGAGTTGACTATGGCAGCATTCGGACGACACGATAGTCAATACAACTGACAATTGTTTCCCCCACACCAGTTGTTTATTGTGTCGTCCGAATTCAGCCATTGACTGGTAATCAGGGTGAGATAGAGACTATTGGGCATGTTCAAATATTTCCCAAAGGAACACCCTTCCCCCTGACGTCACCTACCTTCCTGGGTAGAGACTGTCCCTTCCGCACATGGAGCACAAGCATAGCAGCAAGGTGGCTCTCCTTCCTGAATCTCCTTGGCATATCCAGGGTGACAGCTCTTGACGCACCGGGAACAGGGCACTGTCTAGCGATGAAGACAAGAAGCATTAAAGAAAAGGCAGTAGGTGTGTTTATGTCTCTGGAAATGAGTCATACATTAGAGAGGACCCAACAGGCTCTCTAGTCCTAGCGAACCTCATGGAAGCAAGAACTCTGAGATCTTAATGATATAGGGCAGGATACAAATGTTTGAATAAAAATAAATAAGCACAAGAACATCAGAAGCGCCATGCTGGATTAGACCAAGGGTCCATCAAAATCCAGCACTCTGTTCACATAGTGGCCAACCAGCTGTTGACCAGGGACCCGCAAGCAAGACACGGTGCAACTGCACCCTCCCACCCATGGTCCTCAGCATTATGTATGCATGCGGCAGGGAAGTCTTTGGACTGTTTGCCTGTCTGTTGTGCCAACATTTATATACCAATTTTACTATTCATGTTCTCAAGGCCCTGTAAAAACTGAAAGATAAAATGCACGACAATGAAATAGACTAAACCACAATACTAGAATGACAGAAATTACAAGCCACAGCAATAAAAACAACAAGCTTCAAAACACACTCATGCAATCAGGCCTGGCTGAAGGTAGGTCACCACCTGAAGCAGGGACCCACCATCACCACCGCCTCCTCCCACCCACCCCGGCCTGCATGCCTGCACGCCACCAGGTGGCATACTTTTCCCTTTGCGGACACGCATGTCTGCCTCACCAGCACGCTGCCCTTAAGCTGTTTCCAACTTTGACGTCTGTCAAAGTCTCGTGAGAGATCCCAGATCTCCTGGGACTTCTTGCAATTGTCCAACCTCATGCAGGCACTGTGCGGTTCCTGAGGATGGAAAGGCCATAAAGACAGCATGCTAGGGAGGCGAGGTGGGAGGCATGTGGGTGAGCGAGTGGCCGTGCAGGTGGCCAGCAGGACCAAAACGTGGCAGACCCTTTAAAGAGGGAGAACACCGCTCTTCTCATACTCCATCACCTACTGTGCCCCCGCTTCCTTTCGCTTCATGGTAGGGCAGCCCCTGCATGCAATCATGTTGAACAATAACGCAGTTGATTGGGCAGGAGATATATTCCCTTGACTCACGTTTTATGTTCAGTTATTACATGATGTCTTCAGCTAGGTTGTTTATAATGGCTATTAGTCATATAAATATCAAACGTTAGAGTGAGAGTAAGTGAGCAACCATAAACTAGGGGTGTGCACGGACCCCCCGGATCGGATCGGGACCCGGATCGGGACCTCCAATTTTGTCCCGGACCGGTTCGGACAAAATCGGAGGCCCCCCGGACCGGATCGAGTCCGATCCCGACCCAAAAATCGTACATTTTTGGATCGGCTGCCATTTTTTTCCCCATAGACTTGCATTGCAATGCAAGTCTATGAGGAAAAAATGGCGGCGGGTGGGTAAGGGGGGGCCGAACTCCCTCCCCCCCCCGGGGCCGTCCGCTGTGGACGGCCCCGGCAGGTAAACCCCCTCCCCCGCGCTCCCTACCTCCCCTGGGGCCGCCTGCTTCCATCCGCTGGCGCCCGCGGGCGCCAGCGGATAGAAGCGGACGGCTCCGGGGGGGGGGTAAGCCCCCTTCCCCGCCACTTACCTTCTCGGCCCGTCCGGCGCCGGCGGCTACTACCAGCGGGCTCCGCGGCCTACTCTCGAGTAGCGCGCCGGGTGATGACATCACCCGGCGCGCCACCCTGGAGCAGGCCGCGGAGCCTGCTGGTAGTAGTAGGCGCCGGCGCCGGACGGGAGCCGCCGGGCCGGGCAGGTAAGGGCCCCCCTCCCCCCTCCCCCCTCCGCGCGCCCCCTCCTCCCCTCCACGCACCCCCTCCTTACCTTTCCGGCCCGGCGGCTCCCGTCCGGCGCCGGCGCCTACTACTCCCAGCAGGCTCCGCGGCCTGCTCTAGAGTAGCGCGCCGGGTGATGACATCACCCGGCGCGCCATCCTAGAGCAGGCCGCGGAGCCTGCTGGGAGTAGTAGGCGCTGGCGCCGGACGGGAGCCGCCGGGCCGGGCAGGTAAAGGCCCCCCTCCCCCCTCCGCGCGCCCCCTCCTCCCCTCCACGCACCCCCTCCTTACCTTTCCGGCCCGGCGGCTCCCGTCCGGCGCCGGCGCCTACTACTTCCAGCAGGCTCCGCGGCCTGCTCTAGAGTAGCGCGCCGGGTGATGACATCACCCGGCGCGCCATCCTAGAGCAGGCCGCAGAGCCTGCTGGGAGTAGTAGGCGCCGGCGCCGGACGGGAGCCGCCGGGCAGGAAAGGTAAGGGCCCCCCTCCCCCCTCCGCGCGCCCCCTCCTCCCCTCCACGCACCCCCTCCTTACCTTTCCAGCCCGGCGGCTCCCGTCCGGCGCCGGCGCCTACTACTTCCAGCAGGCTCCGCGGCCTGCTCTAGAGTAGCGCGCCGGGTGATGACATCACCCGGCGCGCCATCCTAGAGCAGGCCGCGGAGCCTGCTGGGAGTAGTAGGCGCCGGCGCCGGACTGGAGCCGCCGGGCCGGAAAGGTAAGGGCCCCCCTCCCCCCTCCGCGCGCCCCCTCCTCCCCTCCACGCACCCCCTCCTTACCTTTCTGGCCCGGCGGCTCCCGTCCGGCGCCGGCGCCTACTACTTCCAGCAGGCTCCGCGGCCTGCTCTAGAGTAGCGCGCCGGGTGATGACATCACCCGGCGCGCCATCCTAGAGCAGGCCGCGGAGCCTGCTGGGAGTAGTAGGCGCCGGCGCCGGACTGGAGCCGCCGGGCCGGAAAGGTAAGGGCCCCCCTCCCCCCTCCGCGCGCCCCCTCCTCCCCTCCACGCACCCCCTCCTTACCTTTCTGGCCCGGCGGCTCCCGTCCGGCGCCGGCGCCTACTACTTCCAGCAGGCTCCGCGGCCTGCTCTAGAGTAGCGCGCCGGGTGATGACATCACCCGGCGCGCCATCCTAGAGCAGGCCGCAGAGCCTGCTGGGAGTAGTAGGCGCCGGCGCCGGACGGGAGCCGCCGGGCCGGAAAGGTAAGGGCCCCCCTCCCCCCTCCGCGCACCCCCTCCTCCCCTCCACGCACCCCCTCCTTACCTTTCCGGCCCGGCGGCTCCCGTCCGGCGCCGGCGCCTACTACTTCCAGCAGGCTCCGCGGCCTGCTCTAGAGTAGCGCGCCGGGTGATGACATCACCCGGCGCGCCACCCTAGAGCAGGCCGCGGAGCCTGCTAGTAGTAGTAGGCGCCGGCGCCGGACGGGAGCCACCGGGCCGAGAAGGTAAGTGCCCCCCTCCTCCCCCCCCCGCTGTCCACTTTCATCGGCGGGCGCCCGCTGGCGCCCGCCAATGGAAGCGGCGGTGGGCGCCAGTGGGCGCCCGCCGATCCGCCGATCCGCCGAACCGGTTCGGAGCTTTTTCGGACCGGTTCGGATTGGATCGGCCGATCCAGCTGCGGGATCGGAAATCGGATAATTTATCCGATTTCCCACTGGACCGGACTCGGATCGTGGATCGGGTCCGATCCAGTGCACATCCCTACCATAAACCACACCAATAAAGAACATAAGATGGACCATCTGGACTTAAATAAATCGGGGGTATGATTTTCAAAGGTGATTATGATTATGATTATGATTTATATTTACATTTATATTTATATTCTGCCCCATAGCCAAAGCTCTCTGGGCGGTTTACAAAAATTAAAACTTGGGACATTAGAAATCGATATACAAAATTTAAAAGCATAAAAGCATAAAAACAGACAATATATAAAGACAGTATACAATTAAAACAGTTGTGAACTCTCAGCCAGGCCTAAATATAGTTGTGAGGTCAATTAAAAACTCAGGATATGCTGTTGAATGCCTGGGAGAAGAGGGAAGTCTTGACCTGGCGCCAAAAAGATAAGAATGTTGGCGCCAGGTAAGCCTCGTCAGGGAGATCATTCCATAATTGGGGGGCCACCACTGAGAAGGCCTGCTCCCCTGTTGCCATCCTCCGAGCTTCCCTCAGAGTACAGAGGGCCTTAGATGTTGACCATAGTGTACAGGTAGGTTCATGTTGGGAGAGGCATTCCTCAGGTATTGTGTTCCCAAGCCATGTAAGGCTTCATAGGTTAAAACTAGCACCTTGAATCGGGCTCGGAAAGGTTTTCAGTGCAGGTTTAATAGCTGGGAAAGAAAAGAGAGGTTACTCCATAATTTGGGCACCACCACTGAAAAGACCTTATCTCTCTTCCAGAAAGACAGACAGACAGACAGACAGACAGACAGATCTTCATTGGTAGGGCAGAATGCAAAGGAAAAATTGGAGGCCAGTTGCCACAGCTGGGAAAGGAAAGTTGTTGTTTTTAAAGAAAAAGAGGGGACATGATGGATTTATAGACACTAGATCAGTAAAAAATGACTCTTTGGGCGCTTCCAATCAAAAGGAATTATCCAGCTGTTCCATAATTTCCTTCTTTACAGTTTTTTTTTCTGCTTAAAAAAGGGCTAAAAAATGACGTGGGGAAAAATGGGACGGTTACAAATGGAAGACATCATCATCTGGACCCCCATAACATTCTGTGAGTTAGGTATGTTGATTGCCCATTGAAAGCAGTTTGGCTGCTTCGAGTCAAGGTGGTCCAATCTGATGCCAAAGCAGATTCAGGCCGAGGCAGGCTGAATCAGCCCATTTCGACTCAGATTCGGGCTTTGGGACTGAGGTGAAGCACAGCCCTAGATTCCACAATACATAATGCCTTCCTGCCAATTGTCTCCAGCCAAGCCACAGATGGTTGTGCTGCTTGGAGGAGGCTTCATCACTTGTTCTAAGAGAACACGTTCAAGAGTCATGCTGGAGACGTTATTTGCACTACCATGAGCCTAGATTATGAAGGGCTCCAAATGTATCAGCCCTTTAATCTGCATCTTGAAGCTGACTGTGAGCCAAAGAAGCTCTTTTAAACTGGTGTGATGCCGTCTCTATGACCTGGCCCAGTTATCAACTGAGGGGCCACCATGACTATATCAACTGTCTTCAAAATAAGGCCCACCTGGCACCTCCAAGTCTCATTTCGGATCTCTGTTCTACTCATGTTTAGAGGAACTTCCTGTGCTATTGTGCCAAATTTTGCTCCATCTGAAGATGATGACGATGGCATTCTAGAAATGCATGGGAGTGGGAAACCAGTGATGGGCAATGAATCCAAGACAGATGATCTGCTATATAAATGTCATGGGGGAGATAGACATGAGAGAGGTATGGCAGAGCAAGAGCTGGAACAGGTAGAGACAGGTGAGGACCAAGGCAATCTTTGTTTCCTGAAGGTTGGTGGAGGTGACAGTGCAGGGGGATAAATGCTTTTTGCTGGGATGGAAGTACAGTAAAAGCTTTGACCTTTGCGATGGATTAGCCCGTCTTTGGCCAAGTTCAGATGTGGGACATATTTTGCAAAGGCCACTGTCAACCGGGATGCTTTTGTGATATCCTGCTACTGCTCCATAGAACAGATGGGGAGGATGGGGATCTCCTCACAAAATCTCACCTGGACTCTGGCTCTATAACTATTCTGCCCCAAATGGGCATTGTGTTACTTCTTATAGTCTCCCCCTTGTCTCTGCACTTAGAGCCGCTTTAATTTTCCCACCCCAGGTCTGTTAGCAACAAATCAGACCTTTCTCTCTGTTTGTTCCAAGGTTAAATTGCATTAGGTTAAATCCTCTGGGATTTTTCTTAGCCATTTTGATGTGTGACCTCGATGGTTTGGCCCTGCATTGTCTTCTCACCTCATCCATACCATCTCTTTTAACTCAATCTGATTCTATCCATGGTGGGGCCATGACTCAATGGTAGAGCACATGCTTATCTGGACAGAGATAGCTATAGTTATCCATACTCCGATAACCTCTCGTCTGGATTACTGCATTGCATTATAAGTGGGGCTGCCTTTGACAACAGTCTGGAAACTTCAAATGGTCCAAAACAGGGCAGCAGTATTGTTAACGGAGACTGGCCAATAAGACCACATTAAGCCAGTACTTTTTCAGATGCTCTGACTGCCAGTCCAGGTCTGGGCCCAATTCAAAGTGCTGGTATTAACATTCAAGGCCCTCAACAGCTTGGGACCAAGTTATCTGAAGGATTGCCTCCTCCCATATGTAGCTACCAAGACCCTAAGATCATCTTCAGGGATCCTTCTCCATGAGCCCCTACCAAAAGAAGTGAGGCAGGTGACTACCGGGAAGAGGGCCTTCTCTGCTGTGGCACCCCAGCTGTGGAATGAGCTCCCTAGAGAGGTTCCCTTAGCACCTACTTTGTACTCCTTTTCATGACAGGTGAAGGCCTTTTCATTTTCCCAGTATTTTAGCATTTCAGCATCCTAGTCTTTTAGATCTGCTGTTTTAAATCTGTATTTTAAATCTCTGCATTGCTTCTCAGATTTGTTCAGGTTGTACTTTTGTATTGTGGTTTTAAGCTTTCATATTTTATATTTTATGCGGAACCTTATGGCGTTAATTTTCGTGAAATGCCCAGAGACGTTCAGCTACTGGGCAGTAAAGAAATTCAATAAATCAACGCTTTGCATGCAGAAAGTCTCAGGTTGAATGCTTGGCATCTCCAGATAGGGCTGGAATAATTCCTGCCTGAAACCCTGGAGAAAAAAAACAGGATGCCCGTGAGCATACAGCTGAACAGATAATACACGAGACAACTCTTTAGTTATAAGATATAATTATAATGATGCCCTTATCTGACATTCAAAACCACTAAATCACTGGTTGATAAGGCGTACATAGGCATTTAACGTCATGCATGCGGAATTGCCAGATTGAAACTAGGAGAAGGAGTGAATAGAGCAAGAATTCCAGAAAAGGAAGTTAGCAGCCAATGTAGGGAGATTTGAAATATATACTCACTGTTTGTTTACATACCAGTCGAATATACATGACCTGTCTGAAGAAATTGAGATTGAAACGGGAGTTTATCCAGAATCCTGTCACAACAAGTATTAATTACATTCTACCACAAGCGTTAATTACATTCTGATATAAATATATTTTCTGAACTAGGATCAATGTATCCTAATAATTGTTTTCTGTTCTATTCTGTATAAAATTTATAAATACACGCATGCCGTTAAATGCCTATGTACGCCTTATCAACCGGTGATTTAGTGGTTTTGAATGTCAGATAAGGGCGTTATTACAATTATAACTAAAGAGTTGTCTCGTGTATTATCTTTTCAGCTGTATGCTCAAGGGAATCCTGTTTTTTTCATATCACGCAGCTGTGGCCTTTTTCTTTTTTGTTTGAAACCCTGGAGAGCCACTACCAGTTAGTGTCAACAATAGTGGGCCAGAAGAAGGCATCTTCTGTTATTTGAAGGCATCTTCCTGTATTCCTAAACTTCCATTAGTCCTCCTTCTCAGCAAAGTATTTGATCCTCTGCATTTATTAGTGGTTGGCTGTTCAACTTCTGTTATTAAGATTGTTGATGCTTAAATTCCATATGAATTGGATAGTCATGCAGCCTAACGTGTTTAGAAGCTGGGGGGGAATCACAAAATAAGGTGAATATTATTAGAACTTAAGAGATGTCACAAGCCAATAAAATGACACCAATCATTCCCCCTACCTTGTTAAAATGTTCCGGCCATGCAATGGCTTCCAGGTTAATGGTGAGTTTTATGTCTGGAGATGCCTGTCTCTTCACACCCCCAATATTCACTCTACCACGAGACTTATTGGGAAACATCACCCAATTCACGATATCAAAGTCAGCTTCCAGCTCCCCATTCTTATCCAGATACAGTCCGCCCATGGAAGTATTAGAAAATCGGATTTCTCGTAAGAAAGTGTGAAGCTAGAATGACGGAGAAAACAACCAGCATTTAGAAATCATGAAAACATAGTCTATGTTTTTGCCCTCGTCACTTTGAGCTCCAACCTTCCATGCTCAGTGTTCATCCCATCTGGACTCAGAGCCGCTGAGAGTCTTTGGTTTTTCACAGTCACAACCAGGGATGTTGGGAAAAATCCTCAACGGATTCAAATCAGATCAGATTCCACAGCTGACTTGCTTCTTCCACATTGCATGGATTCCTTGGATATGTAGGCCAGTTTTTTTTACTTTGGGGAGGGGCGATTTTCACAAGTGTGTATTAGCACAAGTGTGCATTAGCAAAGGAACAGAATTCTCATACAAAACACCTGCTTCCGAGTGTCATCAGATGGGTGGATTTTCAAGTTTCCCTACCAGTGCTATGGCTGCCTGCTGCTGTCCCACAATAGCAACGGTCTCTTTACAAGGGGAGAGAAAGAGGAAGCAGCAATGACCACGTGGCCCATTCAGGGGTCATTTTTATCATGCCGCTTTTCCTACACACAACAGATCATGGTGGAATTAAAAGGGGTCTATTTTGCAATGGAAACAAGTGGAAGAAGTGGGAGGCACGTAGGAAGCAGGCACCATTGTCTAAACGGACCGCGAGCATCCTTAAGCGGGCAGCAACAAGCGTGCGATAAAATGCTCATCTGATTATGCTCTCCATCAATGGACAGATGATGAAACAGAAGACACCTGACAATCTGCAATTACTATTATTTTTAATGCAACCCATACTTCCCTAGTCATAACAGAGACACCTTCTTGCGTCTCCTCTTTCTGCTTCAGCATTTTGGGGATAACCAGAGTCAGCAACATTACATATACAAGCTCAGCTTGCTCCCTAAGGCAGTCTTCCCAACGTGGTGGCTTCTAGATGTTTTGGACTTCAAGAGAACTCACAGCTCTCTACCATGTTTTTAATCCATTTTTTTGTATTTTATCATATTTTATATTTACTGCTGTTCCCCGCCTCAATCCAAACGGAGAGGCGAGTAAGAAATAAATTTATTATTATTATTATTATTATTATTATTATTATTATTATTATTATTATTATTTCCAGTGAAGTACTGCTTTCAATTAAGCTCCTTCTTCTGGCTGAGGACATACTTGCAGCAGTATCCCTTTGCTCCTCTGCCTTTTTGAAGGTTAAATGTAAGAAAAACTTGATATTAAGTAACCCCTAGATTAGGAAGTGGACGAAAAGGAGTCTGGGAAAGCAGCAATTTAACAACCCCCCAAAATTACACACACACACACACACACACACACAGAGAGAGAGGCTCAATTCGGACGACACAATAAAGAACTGGTGTGGGGAAAACAATCGTCAGTTGTTTTGACTATTGTGTCATCCGAATGCTACCATAGTCAACTCAGTGCTGATCCTCATTCACACCACAGTTGATTATTTATTATCATGTTGTGTGGGGAGTGCCCCCTAGGGTTAGCGTGAGGGTTAGGGTTAGTCAACCCACCATTGACTATCGTGTTGTCCGAATTGAGCCGTATTGTTTCACCTCCGTTTGCTAGAGGGGTATCGCGATCTCCAATCCATGTGAAGTGCTTCTTCAGAAGACCTCAATAACAGGGCAGAATGATAAGGAAGAATGTATGTCCTCAAGTATCCTGGTCCCAACTTGTTTAGGACTTTATAGACTAATACAAAAACCTTGAACCTGGCCCAATAATAATAATAATAATAATAATTTCTTACCCACCTCTCCTTCTGGATCGAGGCAGGGAACAACATCAAACATGAATGATATAAAATACATAAAACTGATTAAAAGCATATAAAATTTATTATTATTATTATTATTATTTACATTATTAAAATACCAATAAAACTCTTAAAATTCGACTGGGTTGGCCTGCCAGAAGAGGTCGGTCTGTATAGCTTTCTTAAATTCTGGAAGACAGTAGCAGATGGGGAGCCACTGAAGAACCGTCACTGGAGGTTTTACATGCTGATAAGCTGATAACAGCCAGGCAGCTGCATTCAGCGCTCGCTGTAGCTTCTTGGGCTACCCTTAAGAGCAGCCGCACAAAAGGCACATTGCAGCGATCCAGCCTTGAGCTATCCAGTAGCAACCCTGGCATCCAGATGAATTGGAAAAAGGCACGCTGGGACACCAGCGAAAGGAGTTCCTCCAGACTATGAACCTGCTCCTTCAAGGGGAGTGCAACCCCATCTAGAACAGGTAAGGAGCCTATCTCTGAGACACAGGAACCACTCACCCACAGGGTCTCCATCTTATCAGGATTCAAGGTCAGTTTCCTGGGTCCCATCCAGCCTATTACTGATCCCAGGCAATGGTCAATATCTTGCATGACCACATCTAATACAGATATTGCAGAGAGACAGAGATATTGCAGAGAGACATACTGATGACACTTTGCTCGCTAAGGACAATTCCCAAAGGTTTCATATGAAGGTAAATAACATTGGGTGGGGGTGGGGGGACAAAAGGTCATATACCATCTGGTAGGCTGACCAGATAAAATCCAGGTCAGGGCTCATGTAACTTTAACAGTTGTAGAGAAAAGGGAATTTCACCAGGAACTAATTGCATACAAATGACACTGGCTGAAATTCCCTTTTCTCTATGACTGTTAAAGTTACATGAGCCCTGACCTGGATTTTATCTGGTCACCCTAAGTGATCACCCAATATGAATTTCTGAAACATCTTTGCAGGGAGTGGAACTACAGTGCAGTGCCTCCATCACTAATGTAGAAGGTCCAGAAGAGTACTAGGTTCTTTGGTATCGAAAGCAGACGAGAGTTCAAGTAGAATCAACATAGCTGCATTCCCCTTGTCTCTTTCGATGAAGGTCATTGTGCCGCCACATCCTCAAACACTAGGCCTAGACCAGCACACCCCTCTCAGGCTAAGTACCAACACTTAAATACTTGAGGGAAGGGCAAAAGACACACCACTATTCCCTTATAGCAGAGGGGGAAAGGGTATTAAGACATACGTAAGGAGACAGAAATGTGAGGTATTGTCACAGTCATCCATCATGGTGACCAAAGCTCATTCAATCACATAACCAGAGAAGAGATCCAATTGAAATGGGTCTAGATAATCAGTAGCTTCAAATGGGCCACTACCACCCTCTCAAGAGCATTAACCAAAAGGGGTATTAGATCTGGGCAGTAGTTATCCAAAACCATAGAGTCCAGAGCAGGTTTCAAAAGATGTGGTCATACTACTGCAGCAGGCACATAAGGATGTATTTACCACACTCCTCACCCACCCAGTCACAACCCCTCTCCCCACAGCTAGCTTTTATAAGCATGGGTCAGGAGGACATCCAGTCAGGTAAACACCTTGCCCACATCACCACGACACAATAAATGAAATGGATCCTACTGGATCTTCTACGGTCAGTGCAAAGTCAAGCAATTATAGCCTTAAAATGCTTCACAAAAAAACAATAACAACAGCTTCTCGATGAGACTAGGGCTCCATTTGTAATGGACTTTTGAAGGAGAGCAGCTACATGGGGATGTAATGGCGGCAGCAAAATAGGATCTATTTGCTGCCAGCACTGCCACACAGGAGAAACCATTATGTGTTCTATAATATACATCTGGATATCTTCACCGTAAGTCTTGTCACTATTTGTGATGGTATTGTTAAAAGAACTGCACTGGCTGCCTGTTAGCTACCGAGCCACATACAAAGGTATGTTGTTATCCTACAAAGCCCTAAACAACTTGGGACCAGCATACCTAGCAGACCTCCCTCCCTTATATACACACAGATGACATTTACAATTGTCAGAGGAGGTCTTGCCAGTCATTCTGAAACCTCACCAGCAGAGCCTTCTCTGTAGCAGCACCCACCCTCTGAAAAACATTCCCTTGTGTGGTTTGGGAGGCAGAATATGTAACAGCCTTCAAATGCCTCCTGAAAACATATATTTTAGACAAGCTTTTCCTGGACTATAACTTATTCTGGTTTTATATGATGTTTTTCAAGTTTTAAAGTTTTAAATCTTGACTTTTGCATATGATGGTTTTAATTGTAAACTACCCAGAGAGCCTTGGCTATTGGGCAGTATAAAATGTAATCATCATCATCTATCAAAAATACATCATAGAAGATAACAGTGTAACAACAGATTTATGAAGGAAATGCCATCAATTCCAAGACACAATAGACCATATAAAAGGAGGATGTAAAATTCAGGTAGGAATGGACTATACAAACAGACACAATACAGCTGCAAAAATAATTCACCAAACATTGGCCACCAAATTCAACCTCATCAAACAACCTACACCATATTATACATACTCACCCGAAACAATCTTGGAAAATGCAGATCATAAAATATACAGGGACAGAACAATTCATATGGACAAGACAATACCTTGCAACCGACCAGACATAACAGTCAAAGACAAAAAAGAAAAACACACATACCTCATCGACATAGCAATACCAAATGACAATAATATTGTAGAAAAGGAAGAGGAAAAGACTGACAAATATACACCACTGGCCATGGAAGTCAAAGAACTGTGGCAACAGGAAAAGGTCACAATTATTCCGTTAGTCACTTCAGTCACAGGCAACACATCAAAGAACTATACAGAAAACCTTCAGAAACTGGGCCTACCAAAATACATCCACACCAACATCCAGAAAGCAATCGTAATTAAAACGTGCTTAATTGTCAGGAAATTCCTGAATCTGTAAAAGACAGCTTGACTTGGCAAAGCCCGTCATATCCGCCTAGAAAAACCGCCACGAGCAAGAAATAAACACAATAATAATAATAATAATAATAATAATAATAACAACAATAGCAACAACAACAACTATTGCAAACGGAAAAAGGAATACCTGCCAAGGCTGAAACCTTTGATATTCCAGCCTTTCTCCTTTACCCACCATCAACATCCTCTTGGATTGGGATGAATATGCAGCATTAAAGGCCTGGGCCACAGCTTGGATACTGCTGTAAGTAATATAGCTGTCCTGAGACAAGGCTCTCTCAAGCTCCTCCTGGGGCTGCATCTCCAGTTTCTCGTTCTCTGTGCATCTTGTCCAAATTCTCATGGACAACTCGTGAGTTGAACTGAGACAAATAAAGGTTTCATCCCAAAACAGTAACAGGGCAGAAGTCACTGGTTCATAGTAGTCATATTTTGTCATTTTTTTAGCCTTCATTACGAAGGACAAAGTACCATGGAGGAAGTGGAAGTAATAAGGTTCTTGAGACAAATTCATGTTGATGTCCTGAAAAGCTTGTGTGATCCAGACTTTTGCTCCAGTCTGTTCCTCTTCAAGTATTTTTTGCATCAAGATTATCGGAACGCAGCCGTAATGGGAATCTGCATAGTAAACAATTGCATTCACATTTTTCCTCAAGACAGACAGGTCGCTCTGGGACATTTGGTGTATGACATTTCGTGGTAGTCTTTTTGAGAAGGCAACACAAATCCCACTGCTGGTCATCACGGGTGTCAAGGTACCCATGAACCTGTCTCCATTGTCAGTGTCCGGTGCAAAGAGACCAATCCAAGTCCATCTGAAAAACAGGAGCAGTTGGATGATCCCCGGGTACTGGGTTTCCTCCTTTGGGGCCACCCGGTAAAGAAAAGGGAACTGAGTTTGATCGTTAAGAACAGGAGCAACAATGCCATAACTGATCTAATGAGGAAAGGAAGAGAGATGGTGGCTTATTATTGTTTTGGTTTCTCAATAAAAATTATTCATATCTAACAAAAATGCCTGTCACTATGAAAGGTGTGGGGTAGGCTGACCATATGAAAAGGAGGACAGGTCTCCTGTTTCTTTAAGGTTGTATTGAAAAGGCAATTTCAGCAGGTGTCATTGTTATGCACACAGCACCTGGTGAAATTCCCTCTTCAGCACAACAGTTAAAGCTGCAGGAGCTATACTAGAGTGACCAGATATAAAAGAGGGCAGGACCCTTGCATCTTTAACTGTCATGATGAAGGGGGAATCTCACCAGGTGCTGCATGCATACAAATGATACCTGCTGAAATTCCCTTTTCAGTACAACTGCTAAAGGTACGGAAGCCCTGTCCTCCTTTTCATAGGTTCACCCTACACAGTGTGGGGTATACATGGAGAAATAATGCAAAAATATCTCAAGGGCAATTTGTGGTGCAACCATTCTTTGAGTGATTTGCTCAAAGATGTCCACTGGTGTCCCTGAAAGTGGATTGTGAGCTATCCCAACAACATGCTGTGTTTTCCTTTCCTAATAGGACTGAATGCTGAATTTTCACATCTTCAAAATACGGTAGAGTGATATGCTGGAGGACACCAATCGATGAGGGTTAAAAGCTTCTCCCTGCCTTGAGTAAATCCACCATAAAGAACAGATTTAGCCTGCTCCCCAATTTACCCTGGAAAATAATTAAATGTATAATTTAACATGGCAGACAGCTAACACTAGGCTGACCATATGAAAAGGAGGACAGGGCTCCTGTAACTTTAACAGTTGTAGAGAAAAGGGAATTTCAGCCAGTGTCATTTGTATGCAATTAGTTCCTGGTGAAATTCCCTCTTCATCACAACAGTTAAAGTTGCAGGGGCCCTGCCTTCTTTTGGATATGGTCACTCTATTATAATGCCTGCAACTTTAACTGTTGTGATGAAGAGGGAATTTCATCAGGAACTAATTGCATACAAATGACACTGGCTGAAATTCCCTTTTCTCTACAACTGTTAAAGTTACATGAGCCCTGTCCTCCTTTTCATATGGTCAGCTTAGCTAACACAGAAGAGAGCCTAGTACTGGATTGCCTTAGTTTCCGTTTGATCACTGCCCAGAGGTGAGACGTAGGAATTGCCAGTATTGGGGGAATGGGCCCTCCTGAGCCTATGGATTCTTGGCCACTGCCCGACGATGCTGACCCCTGAGGCCGGCCCTGATTAAAGTCTTTCTCCAGCCTCATTTTTTGATGCCCTGGATCCCATTCCAAAGCACCACCACTGATACTACTCACCTGAAAGACACACTCCAGAGGACGAGCTTGCCTAACGGGCAGAGGCATTGTGGAGTGAGAGCTGACCCAAAACAGTGCTCTGTCCACCTGGCGTCCTGTCCCCTCCCAATTTGTACCTGTGGGATTTTGTAGATGCCCGACATGCTTGAAATGTGGCTGGAGAGGTCCGATTCAGTCCCTTCCAGAATAGCCAGCAGGTTATTCCTTCTTCCACAGTTGTAATTTGGAAGTTTGCTTTCCCCACCAGCAAGCAGCTGTAGCATGGCATAGGAAGTCGTTCTTCCTTCGAAATTGGACTTATAAATGTTGTAGCCCAAGGTGATGTTGGGTAAGAGCCTGGGGTTCCCATTGATCTCCTGAATGGCAAACATGAAGGACAAGACATGCCAGTACCTTGTACCTAGTAAACTGCAAAACAATAAATAAAAATGTCTTGTGCTGTTGTTCTCCATCCTATTTAAACACATTTCGATTTCTTTCTTCTATACACCTAAATTCCTGTTCATGCAATATAAAAACTCAGGAGATCCTCACATAATGGTTAGGGTGCCTGCAGGGGGCAGCAATGTACCCTTGTTTCAAGGTCTTTAAGTATATTATTATTATTATTATTATTATTATTATTATCCCGCCTCTCCCTCCAGATCGAGGCGGGGAACAACATCAATACCAACAATATAAAATACAATATACAATACATAAACTAATTAAAAGCATATACAATTTATTAATTATTAAAATCAACAAAGTCTTAAAATTCGACGGGGTAGGCCTCCCAGAACAGATCAGTCTTTATAGCTCTCTTAAATTCTTGAAGACTGGTAAGTTGGCGGATCTCTCCCGGCAGGTCGTTCCACAGTCTGGGAGCAGCAGAAGAGAAGGTCCTCTGGGTAACAGTTGTCAGCCTAGCCTTGGCCGACTGTAGTAAATTCCTCCCAGCAGACCTGAGTGTGCAGAGTGGATTGTATGGGAGAAGGCGATCCCACAGGTAGCCTGGACCAAAACCATATAGGGCTTTAAAGGTACAATACTTTGTACTTCGCCTGGAAACTAATTGGCAGACAGTGGAGTGATTTTAAAGCTGGTAACTCAATAAAAAAGACAGATGGAGATACTGTACCCCATTCCTTGAGAGGGGATGTTGACAGACTTCAAGGAACAAATATTGTACATGCAGTCTGTGTTCGGAGGTCACTTTAATCCATGATGGGTTAATAACCTACTCACAGTAGCTTGTTTTTAAAATAATCCACAGTGCCCTGCAACACAAACAGGCTTAAAAGCTACTGTTTGTAGCTTATTAAGTGTCTGTGTGTAAGTTGATTCATCCCCTTGCCCCCTGTCCCACCACATTCCTCCCGCCTGAGTGCTCTGGTATCCTATCTTCCCTTGCAGTGTTTAAGACTGTTTAAGCCCCCCCCCCACTGAAACAGTCGATTAAGAGCTCATTCATGCCAGCAATTTAGTGCAGTCTCGCCACGCCTGGTGTGCAGATTTGCAGCACGGTACTCACATGACACTGTGCCTGTCCTGCTGATACCCCGATTCTTCTCCAGCCTTTTCTGTTTTTTCCTAGAATGCTAAAAGTCTGGATTATTTTCCCTAAGTGCATTTAATGCGCCCTTAAGCCTCTGTGTAGTTTTTAAAGGAACTAGGGTCTTGAATGGATCATATCAGGGGAAAAGCCATCTCTCCCAGCAGCCGGATCCAAGCCTCAATAGAAAACCCAAACCTTGCATCCCGGGCTCGAAAGCCTTTTTTAAAACCATACAATGCCCGAAACTCTGCAGAGACAGGATTGTCCTCCCTCCATGCCCCCAAAGAGCCAGACTAAAGGGTTGTTCCATTTTTGCCGGGCAGAAAGGCAGTCTAGTTGAAGTGCTCATCTGACAGGACCTGACTGGAGGGAGAAAGAGAAGGGGAGGCGTGGGGTGGGGTCGGGTGAAGTGGGGTGGAGTGGAGCGGAGCGGAAGAGCAAACAAGCAAAGGAGCAGCTCTTCAGGTGAAAGGGATCATAAGCTTGATGCACTTTTGCATCAGAAGTAAAAACACACACACACACGGAGGCAAACTGGGGGGGGGGGGGAATTAGGTGTGATGGAGCTCTTAATCTGTTCCCAATACTGCTGTTTCCCTCATTCGCTAGAGCACCAAGGCACATTCCCTGCACCCATAGACACTGCTGGCATAGATGCTATACTGTAGCTGTGCATTTCCCCCCACAAACACTACTGAAATAGCCTGGGTAAACAGTTTCCATTACACAGAGAATGCCCACAAGGAGCAAAGTGGAAGTGATTTGAACCACTCTTGCCACACAACTCTGTAGGTGACCAAAATAACCCACGGTGACTGCCAGAAAAAAACATGGACCGTCTCCAGTAAAATGTGGGACAATTTAGAGGGCAGGTATGGAAGCATTAAATGAGCATTACTCACGTGTCCACCCTGGCTAAAGGGGACTCAGAGAAAATGTATGGTTCTTGACACTTAAAATACTGTGAAGATAGGACACCGCTAATGAGGTAGTCTCCTGGTCGGTAATAATATGATCCTCCCACTTGAGCTTTGTTCGAAATCCTCGGACATTTTGTCTGCTGCCTTTCACAGGCAACATGAGGTTGCAGTAGCAACAGCAGGAGCAATGGTATCATTCTGGGTCTACCCGCCGCTTGCTACACCTCCTTGGTGACTGTTCCTTTCTCCTCCATCTCGAGCTAATCAGAAGAAGAGAGAAAAGCCCAGCAAGATTGAGGCTGTGGTGCCTTCATAAGAAGTTCTGAGCTGAAGGTGGCTGAGTGGGGAACTAAACTCCACCACAAGCATGGTCATCTCATCCTGTCTTAGATCTTAGCTCAAGCTCTTGAGAGCAGGAGAGATATTTTATGGACCAGGCTTTTCAAGCGTGTTGCAAGAGGTTTCCTGATGTTGCCTTTGATTCTGAAGTTTATTTAATTGGTCTCAAAGGCAAACAGAAACAAAAAGAATCCCTTGAGCTTTGGCAAGGATCAGAATAGATCAATACGCTTTTCATGATGATGAGGGGAAGCTTCACATCTGCAACTTTATAGGTCCTCCAAGTGGCTCGAGGCGCAGCTGCAGAGCTGGAGAAAAACATGTTTGCGAGAAGTCACACATGTGGCTCCATCTCCTGACATGGGTGGGTGAGAGGGAGAGGTGAGCCTAGCCTGGCCTACATTAGAGAAAGTCACACAAAAGAGCCATGGTCAAGAAAAATCTACAGGATGTATACTAGGGATGTGCATGGCCAAAATTATCTTATTGTATCGTTATCGGAAATTCCGTTATAAAAAAAATTCGGATCTGATCGTATCGGGGGGGGGGGTACCCAGATTTGATCGGATCCAATATCTGATAAATATCAGAAATTCCGATCCGATTACAGAAATTTTGGTATTTCCCCCATAGGTTTCACTTGGTATGTAGCTGTACTGAGGAACAGGCCAAAAAGCCTGTTTAGCAGTACCAAGTGTGTGGGGGGGGGGGGGGGGGCGGTGGCGGCAGCGGCGATGGCGGGTAAGGAGTGCGAGTGGGGGGAGGAAGCGTGAGTGGGGGGAGGGAGTGCCAGCCCAGTATTTTTCCCCATAGACTTTCATTGGGGGAAAGCTTTCTTCCCCCAGTGCAAGCCTATGGGGAATACACCAGAAATTGCGGTCCGAAAATCCGATATGTCTGATAGTTATCAGATATATGGATATCGGATCCGATCAGATAGGGCCACCTAAGGAAATTATCATTCGCTGTCATCGGATATCTGATAAAGAGTTTTGATCTGGGCATTGATATAAAATCAAAATCTGAAACTCTTGTTTTCCCCCAAGCCTCAAAGAAACATTTTAGGTGAAGCAGAAACACTTTACGCTGAACCAAATCAAAGTTCACACTTCACATTCTAGAATTTCAAAGGAAAAACACTGAACAACATAACCCGAAACATCCTTTCCTGATAACAAGCTTTGCAATCTCTTCCTCCGAATAGACTGTAAATTAGACATGACTCAATAGCCCTCAAGACAATCTCACAGACAAGATGGCACCTACAATGTAAACATTTTCAGTTGTTCACAAGGAAAATTACTGGCCATTAGAGAAAACCAAATAACATCAAGTTACAGTGATTGAAGGTTATCAGGAAACAATAAATTTCATTGAGGCATCAAATGCCCCGGATATTGTTTTATTATAGTTTAAGAAATTGTTTAGTTGAAACATTTATTGGCATGTATCCATCACAGGAGGGAGGGGGTGAGTGGTATGTGACATCAAAGCCTGTAACAGAGATAAATGTAACAGTTTTGTCTTTATGATTCAGAGAGCTTTGGTACTACCCATGTGCCACTTCTCCCTCCTTTGTATGTTGTTTTGAATAAACCTGGACTGAACTTTACCTGTTCCTGGTGCTTCTTCAATTTGAGAGTTAGGGAACATTTCCTTAACATGTCCGATAACAACTTTATCAGTTCATTATCAGACCCGATACGATACACATCCCTAATGTATACCAGTGATTGGGAACATGGGGCCCTACAGATATTCATAGAATCACAGAATAGTAGAGTTGGAAGAGGCCTATAAGACCAATGAGTCCAGCCCCCTGCTCAATGCAGAAACCCACCTTAAAGCATCCCTGACAGCTTGCTGGACTGCAAGTCATCCCCCATTATAATAGCCATTGGTGAGGAATGATGGGAGTTGTAGTCCAAGAACATCAGGAGGGCCACATCTTCCCCAGCCATGATGTACATGAACGTTCACACCACTTGGGGCAATTTCCTAGCCCTTCTCCCTTTGATGGTCCTCCCAGCCTTCAGTGCTGAATATGTCAGGGCTCCCAGCGATCAAAAAACAAATGGTGGCCGCAATACAACTCTAGGATTTCCTCCTCTTAGGACTACCAACGAGCTCATCAAAGCTGTAGATAATCTTGTTTGGGAAGAAGTAAATTCCATTCCATTCAGAGCTGGCATCAATACCTGGCATCCGTGAGTATTCGCCAGACCCCTGTCATGATCCACTGCTGATGCTGATCCTGAGCCCTCTGTATTCCTACCCCACCCCACCCATGACCTGGCCATCTCTGATCTAGCCAGCTTTTAATTTCCCACCATGTCCCCATTACACCATTTCCTCTGGGGCAAGCAGATAATTTTAAATGGTGGCTAGAGCCAGCCAGGCAGCACTGTTTGGAGTGCTGCTACCCCATCTAGGTGAAGCCATCAGACCCCACTGACAGAGGAGGGACACCACCAAAGGACACATGCGCCCCCTCAAGCCTGGAGCCAGCCTGGCCTATCCTCATGGATCTTCATGGGATACTAATGAAATCACCACCAAATCACAGATGTGGACACAGAGATGGGACATGGTGGTTTTGGAGGGAGTAGTTGTTTTATTTTTATATTATTATTATTATTATTACTATTATTATTATTATTATTATTATTATTATTATTATTGATCTCTCTTTTCTCGCTCTTCACGGTTTTTCTAGACGGACATGACAGGCTTTGCCAAGTCATGCTGTCTTTTACTGATCCAGGAGTTTCCTGACTATTGAGCATGTTTTAAGTAGGACGGCTTTCTGGATGGTGGTGTGGATGTGTTTTGGTAGGCCCAGTTTCTGAAGGTTTTCTGTAAAATAAATTTCATGTGATGCCAGTGACTGATGTGACTAATGGAATAATTGTGACCTTTTCCTGTTGCCATAGTTCTTTCTTCCATAGCCAGTGGTGTATATTTCTCTATATTTTTTCTCTTCCTTTTCTACAACATTTTTGTCATTAGGTATTGCTATGTCGGTCAGATAAGTGTGTTTTTTCTTGTGTGTCTCTAACTGTTATGTCTGGTCAGTTGCAAGTTATTGTCTTGTCTGTATGAATTCTTCTGTCCCAGTATATTTATGATCTGCAGTTTCCAAGATTGTTTCAGGTTGTTGTTATTATTATTATTATTATTATTATTATTAACATTTCTATATCACCCATCGGTGAAGCTCTCTGGGTGCTTTACAAAGTTTAAAACATTAAAAACGATATGCAAAATTTAAAAACACACAACAGGCAGTACACACAGAGACAACATACATCTAAAAACAACTTTGAGCGATCAGCCAAACTGTAAAAACAAATCTGGGGCTAGATTAAAACTCATTACATGCTGCTAAATGACTGGAGAAAGAGAAAGGTCTTGACCTGGTGCCAAAAAAGATAGCAGTGTTGGCACTAGACGGGCCTCATTGTGGATATTATTCCATAATTGGAGGGCCACCATCAAGAAGCCCCTCTCCCTTGTTGCCGTCGCCAAGCTTCCCTCAGAGTAGGCACCCTGAAGTTCCCTTGTAAAAGCCATGTTTTTGTGCCATAGCAGTGCTGGAAATGCTGGATTCATGATGTTTATGGTTCAGTTCATGAAGTCATGTGTGATCTGTGAATAGAATCATAGAATCATAGAACAGTAGAGTTGGAAGGGGCCCCTAAGGCCATTGAATCCAACCCCCTGCTGAATGCAGGAATCCACCGACAGATGGCTGTCAGCTGCCTCTTGAAGGCCTCTAGTGTGGGAGAGCCCACCACCTCCCTAGGTCATTGGTTCCATTGTCGTACTGCTCAAACAGTCAGGAAGTTTTTCCTGATGTCCAGCCAGAATGATTTGATGGTGGTTTGTGGGGGAGGGATTTCATATAAAAATCATGCAAGATCAAGAGGATCCAATCCACTCAACCCATTTATTACCTCTGTGTGCATTTGGCCTAATGTTTGTGTGTTTCTCTGTGTGTCACATTGTCTCTCCCACTCCTGACACACACATTTTCTTTTGTGGCACACTATATTTGTGCCATCCACACCCACACACCCGTCATTTTACTCTCTGGCTTCCCATTCTCTAAGAACTTAAGAAGAGCCCTGCTGGATCAGACCAAGGGTCCACCTAGCCCCGCACTCTGTTCACACAGGGGCCGACCAGCTGTTGACTAGAGACCCACAAACAGGACACAAGTGCAACAGCACCCTCCTGTAGGGTGACCAACTGGCAAGATTTCCCTGGATTTGTCCTGGTTTTTGTTCTATCCTGGGAGTCAGGGGAGAATTTCTGTAATTTTCTATAATGTCCTAGAAAGACATATTTTCCCCTTTAAGGCTGCTATTAGCATGGTGGGAGGGAATTATGTGCTTTCTGGAGGTGTGTCCTCCCTCCCCCTGCTCCAATCAGGGCCTTAAAGGGGAAAGTGTGTCATTCTCATACATTATAGAACAGGCCCTGATTCATGCAGCGGGTGGGAATGACACGCTTCCCCCTCCTCTGCTCCAATGGGGGCCTTTAAGGTGCTTTCCAGAGGACCAGGAAAGCTGCTTTCCTACATACATACACACGGGTGTCCTCTTTTTTGGTTTCCAAAATATGATCACCCTCCCTCCTGCCCACATTCCCCATACTGCCTCGGATACTGGAGGTAGCACATAGACATCAGGGATAGTAGCCTGTTCATATGACACGCTAAGCCATGGTTAGGTCATCAACTCTTTTGCAGCAAATGGTTAGTGAGCATGTTTAAATCACAGTTATGTAATCATCATGGTTAGAAATGGTTCATATGACAAGGTAAGTCATGGTTCACGCGATACGTTATACCATAATATTGAGCTTAAAATGCTTAAAACACCCTGGCTTAGCATGTTGTATCCCAAAAAAAAAGGAGAGAGAAGGGGTTCTCGGAATGCTGAATTGCTTTATTATATTACACCCAACACATTTCAGCCTAAGGTTTTATTTAGAAGGCCTTCATCAGGGGGCTCCAACATCAAGAATACATTGCATTAATATTACTGTACAGGGATAGCACAAAGCTTAAATATAACTATTAGTAGATTCATTGGGAACATTGCCTTTAAAGGCCTATGCGCATGTATAAGTGTGTTTTTAAAAACTGTTTAAATAGTACATATTTAATATTTTATCCCTGTACAGTAATATTAATGTAATGGATTCTTGATGTTGGAGCCCCCTGATGAAGGCCTTCTGAATAAAACCTTACAGGCCGAAATGCGTTTGGCCATAATATAATGAAGCAATTCAGCATTCCGAGAACCGTTTCTCTCTCCCCTTTTTTTGACTTTAGTGGATGCTCTTCTCCCCTTGGTTTTTTAGCATGTTGTATGAACAGGGGTCACTGAAAGCTTCTCCAGGAATTTATCCAACCACCTTTTAAAGCCAACTAAATTGGTGGCCATCACCACGTCTTCTGGTAGCGAAATCCTCTGACATGCCATTCTCTATCTTTGTGAAGCAGATTGGTGGAAGATTCAGGACAGATCAAAGGAAGTCCTTCACAGCGCATAGAATTCCACCCATTTGGATGACTACCCACAAACTATGGATGGCCACCCATCTGGATGGCTTTAAAAGGACAATAGGCAATCCAAGAGTTTCAATTTAATATTTATCCAGGATGTACTAATTTCCCAGTCACCACTGAGAGCCTTTAGCCTGATATCCCTTGCCTCTCCTTCATCAAAATGTTGGAAACTCTAGCATGGCTGACAGCAAAATTGCCTTATATAGAGGAAGCGTGGTTCCACAGCATTTAGTATTAGAGGCAATAAACACAGGCTAAAGCTAGTTTAGAAGAAGTTCAAATCAACTTACTTTATTAGTGCTTTTAGACATATCATCAGAGAAGCCCATCTAACACTGGCTCAATTCAGACGACACGATAGTCAATGGTGGGGTAATAATCAACTTTACAGTTGTTCAACGGGGGTACTCCCCACACAGCATGGTAATAAATAATCAACTGTGGGGTGGATTAGGATCAGCGCTGAGTTGATTATGGCAGCATTCGGACGACACGATCGTCAAAACAATTGACGATTGTTTCCCCCACACCAGTTGTTTATTGTGTCATCCGAATTGAGCCACTGTTTAACTGCAAGCACCCCCTAAAGCTGGGTGTGTGAGCGTAGGTAAGGGAAGCATGAGATATGGTTCTTTGCTTCCTTCCTGGAAAGAGCATATGGTCCCGGGGCGGGAGCAGGAAAAAGGAACTGATCAAGCTACAGGACAACAAGGGGGGATGAACGAGACAAGTGGCTGTTGGTGCAACACATTCTCTATCGCCCCCTAGCGTCTGGAAGCATTCGGAGTTTTCCGATTATCCAACACAAAGCAGGTTGTGTGGAAGTGTGGTCTGACATGTCCGAGTAAGATCCTTGGGTTGCCTATGCTTAAATATACTTTCAGCGAAGGAGAGGCCACCATCTCTCGAGGTAAACAACTCTAACCATTAGGAAGTTTCTCCTCCTGGTGGTATGGAGTTCAATAGATTTAATACTCCTAGAGCTGTGGGTGGGTAATTTCACATGGACCCAAACTTAGCTTGGACTGCACACTACAGTACCTTATTCATTTCTATCACCATTGGCAAGGATTGGATGGTGCACTCATTGGCAATTACTGGTTTTGGACCAACTCAGCACACTTGACCATGTCTTGAATCCAAAGAAAATACTGGGCCAGACATAAAGATTGGGTGTCTCATAGAAGACACTCTCCTAGGGCCTGCCTTGATGGTGGCATATTGGCACCATGAGCCTCCAAAACTCCATGGTTCCGCTCCTGCGGGGTTGCGCCATGTTATCCCTACATCAAGGAATGAGCACAGGGTTTCTATGGATCATCAGGGGAGTGAGAGCTTCTGCCATCGCTGTTGACACCACCACCTCCCTGGTTTTTTCCCCTTACCTCATGGGGATTGAAGCCAAGGGAACAGAGAACTCCCCCCCCCCAGGAAAAGGGAGACTCTTATCCCCACACCAGAGGGAGCGTGGGGGTGTTCCAACAGCCATTTGGCTTGCCAGCCTGCCCCCTCCTCCCTGCCTGGGTGGACGGCAACCAATCAGGGGTCACCATCTGCCCAGCCACGCCTCCGCCTCACTCTGGACAGCGGATGTGCCATCCTCGCCTCGCTCACGAGAAAAAAGTCTGGGTAAGTCCCCAACCTTTTTTCTTCTGAGCTTTTGGGGGAAAGCCCTGGGATGGCTCCACAGTTGCTGCTGCGTCGTATAAGTGACACAGCAACACCACAGAGCCACCCTGGGGCTTTCCCCCCGCATGGACAGCCCCCTGGTTGCATCATTGGATGATGTGCGGTTGATTTTGTGTGACCTACGCCTTAGGTTGGTGTGCAATCCATTCCTTAACTTTTAATGTCAGTTGGGTCGATATAAAAATTAACACGCCAAAGAGCGTTGTGCAAAGCCATTGGTTTTGACTGTTGCAGATCTCAAAAGGGGCAGTCCCCCATTTGTGGAGATACATTATGTGGAATAGACCAAGCTTTATTTTGGGGGCATAGGGACATATAAACCTCAGTTCCTTATTGAGGCTGAATATTCAGCTATATTTCAGACTTTTGTGGGAATAAAGAACTGGGAAGCTAGTAACTAACTTCAGCCTTTGTTTTTCACACTGCCCTCAACTTCAGTGCCTTTGCTGATACAGACGGAGGTCAGACATGGCTTCAGAGCCGAAGGGAATGATAGAAAATCTCTCCCATCTTCCCAAAGTCTCAGTGGTACAGGTGTAGTTTCTGCAGCATCTCTTTCAGACTAATTTCAAGATATTATTACCTCATGCTGCTCTTGACGTTGATGTTTAGCGTTGCTGGACTCAAAAACAATCTATGGGGGAAATTCCCTCGAGCTTTGGCAAGAACAGGAACAGATTGTTCTGATTCTGATAATTATATAGGGGGGAAAGAAGAATAACTTCTGCAACATCCGAATCCCCATGGGGCACCAAGCTCAGGTGCAGGGGTGGAGCAAAACATGTTTCTGCAGACTCACTGAAGCCGCTCGATAATTCTCGTAAGGGGTCTGCAAATGGACAGTTGAGCTTGACTAGGCCTTTACGACGGAAACTCCACTGCAAAAAGCAAGGCCAAGACCCTCCTTTGGCATTGTGGCTGTGTACTGTCCATTATGAAGCTTTCTTCTAATGAATCACAACATCAAGCCAACTCGCACCAATATTGTCTGTTGAGATAAGCAACTAGCTCCCTAAAATCTCAGGCTGTGCATTTCAGGATCAAAAATTTAAATGGCCCTGTACCACAAATTGAGCATAGGACCATCTCGTATCAAATATATCCGTGCTTCAGAGATTGTCCCCTTCAAGGTAAAAAAATTCCTCTGTGCAGTAAATGGGTGATGACCATAGGTGACAAAGCCGAATAAGGAAATGGGAGTATAACAACAAAATCCTGCATTCTCTTAGAATAAGTATTCCTGGGCCTGTTCAAACAACACACTAAGCTATGGTCAGGCCGGTAACCCTTTCACAGCAAATGGTTAGAGAGCAGCCCTGCTCAGAACACATCTTAAACCACGGCTTTAAACCATGGTGCTTAAGGCATTCTGGCTTAAACACCGTGCTTAAAACTGTGGTTTAAGATGCCTTCTGAACAGGGCCATTGGATTTAAACCATCGTTATGTAGCCACCATGATTAGGAATGGTTCACATGACACGTTAAGCCATAATGCTTAGTTTAAAATGCTTGTCCACAGTGGCTTATTATTTACAATATTTATACACTACTCAATTATCTAACACAGATTCCAGAGTGGTGAACATAGGTATAAACTATAAAAGTCAGAAGATTTAAAAAGCAAATTAAAATTGTTTAATTTAAAAACAAAGGAACCGGAAAAACAGTGGCTAGTCATTTGAGGAAGGCTTCTTGAAAACAGAGGTTTTTTTCAGAAAGCGCCGGAAGCAACCTAGTGTTGGCATCTATCTGACCTCCAGGGGCAGAGAGTTCCACAGAGAAGGGGCCACCACACTAAAAGCTCTTCTCCTGGTGGATTCCAGTCAGGCCACAGGTCTAACTGGAATCACCAGGAGCATGCCCTCCGACGACCTCAGCGATCGGGATGGTTGGTAAAGGAGAAGTCGTTCTCTCAGATATCCTGGTCTCAAGTTGTTCAGGGCTTTGTACACTAATATCAAAACCTTAAACCTGGCCCAGTAGCCAATAGGCAGCCAGTGTAATTCCCTCAGCAAAGGAGTTATATGCTGAAACGAAGCGCCTCCTGACAACAGCCAAGCTGCTGCATTCTGCACTAGCTCCAGCTTCCGGAGCAGCCTTAAGGGCAGCCCCATATAGAGCACATTGCAGTAATCCAGCCTGGAGGTTACGAATGCCTGCACCACCATGGCTAAGCTGTCCCTGCCCAGGAGAGGCTGTAGCTGGCGAAAGAGGCAAAGCTGTTGAAAGGTGGCTACTCTGACCAAAGCTTTCTTGACATTCTGAGCATTTAGAGGGCTTCTCACCTGAGTGAATTCCTTCATGTTGTTTAAATTGTGGGTTATCACTGAAATCCTTTATTTAATTATTTACAATATTTATATACCACTCCCCATCCAAGATTTCAGAGTGGTGAACTAACAGAATAAAACAGTAAAAGCAGAATAAAAACATATTAAAAGTTACATTTAAAAGAACAGTTTTCAGATAAAAGCCACTGTCGGTCATTTAGGGAAAGCTGTCTGGAACAACATTTTCAGCAGGTGCTGGAAGAAACACAATGTTGGCGCCTGCCTGACCTCCAGAAGCAAGGAGTTCCAGAGGAAGGGGGCCACAGCACTGAAGGCTCTTCTCCTGGTGGACTCCAATAGGATCATAGGTCCATGAGGAACCACAAGGAACATACCTTCGGATAACCTCAGTGACAGGGCAGGTTGATCGGGAAGAATGCGCTTTCACAGGTATCCTGGTCCCATGTTGTTTAGGGCTTTGTACATTAGTACTAGAACCTTAAACCTGGCCCGGTAGCAAATAGGCAGCCAGTGCAGTTCCCGACAACAGCTGAGCTGCTGCTTTCTGCACTAGCTCCAGCTTCCAGAGCAGCTTTAAGGACAGCCCCACATGGAGCGCATTGCAGTAATCCGGCCTGGAAGTTCCTAATGCCTGTACCACCGTGGTCAAGATATCACTATCCAAGAGAGGCTGTAGCTGGCGAACCAGGTGAAGCCGGTGTAACGGACCTTAGGTTCCTAGATATGTAATTAGATCCAACAGCAAGGTGAGATTAACACAAATTTATAAGACCAAAGAAAGGCAAGTACAGAATTCAAGTAATAAAGGAAGGGGAGTCAAAAACCTACGGTACTGATGCTGGAATAAAGAAACGCTTCCAGCCTTTAAACAAATACATTTTCAACAATTCGTAATAGTAACCCTGTAACACGGTTGCAGTCCTGTCCTGTCCCTCCCTTCAATCAACCTCCAGAGGTCCCTTCAGAAAACACAAACCCCAAAGCCTGGTTCTCGTCTTCAGTCAGGCCTGACACAGCACGGATCCTTCATGCCCTCAGGAACAGCGGCCTCTTTGATTCACAGCAATTGCTCTCTTTCTCTTGTTTGATCTGCTACTCTTAGCCTTCTGCTCTCTCATGTGCTTAATCTCGATTTCATCATCTGTTTTCTTCTCTCTCTCATGCAGACTTTCTTTAACGTCTCTCTCTCTCTGTCAGCCATGACTCCTTTTACTCTCAGCTCTTCCCTCACTCCCCCTCCGCTGTATTTATTGATACTTTCACCTCCTACTACACTGATAAAAGGGCACTCCAAGTCTCTGTGGCTACTTGGGCCTCCGGCGACACAGGTGGGTCTAAGAGTACCCCCCAAACTGCAAACCTGTTCTTTCACAAACCAAGAGTACGTCCTGGACTCCACACTCAAGAGCATCGAAAGGGCTTTTATTTATTTTATTATTTATTTATTTATTACATTTGTATACCACCCCATAGCCGAAGCTCTCTGGGCGGTTTACATAGGATTAAAAACAATTAAAAACAGTTTACAAAAATTAAAACAGCAAAAACATACAACATACACACAATCTGTACATTTAAAAACCACTTCAACGCTTCAAAAAACTACAAAAACAAAACAAAAACAAACCCAGGCTCCTCAGATATTGCCAAATGCCTGAGAGAAAAGGAAAGTCTTGACCTGGTGCCGAAAAGATAACAATGCTGGCGCCAGGCGGGCCTCGTCGGGGAGATCGTTCCACAATTGGGGAGCCACCACAGAGAAGGCCCTCTCTCTTGTTGCTGACCTCCGAGCTTCCCTCGGAGGAGGCGCTCGGAGGAGGGCCTTAGATGTTGAACGTAGTGTTCGGGTAGGTTCATGTCGGGAAAGGCGTTCCATCAGGTATTGTGGTCCCAAGCCTTGTAAGGCTTTATAGGTTAAAACCAGCACCTTGAACCAGGCTCGGAAACATACAGGCAGCCAATGCAAGCGGGCCAGAGTAGGTCTTATATGTTCGAACCTACTGGTTCCAGTTATCAATCTGGCCGCTGCATTTTGCACAAGCTGCAGCTTCCGAACCACCTTCAAAGGCAGCCCCACATAGAGTGCATTGCAGTAATCTAACTTGGAGGTTACAGAGCATGGACAACTGAAGCCAGGTTATCCCTGTCCAGATAGGGACGTAGCTGGGCCACCAACCGAAGTTGGTAGAAGGCACTCCATGCCACTGAGGCCACCTGCGCCTCAAGTGACAAGAGAAGGTTCTAGGAGAACCCCCAAGCTACGAACCCGCTCCTTCAAGGGGAGTGCAACCCCATCCAGAACAGGTTGAACACCCTCCATCCGGTCAGCGGAACCACCCACTAACAGCGTCTCAGTCTTGTCTGGATTGAGTTTCAGTTTATTAGCCCTCATCCAGTCCATTGTCGCAGCCAGACACTGGTTCAGCACATCCACAGACTCACCTGATGAAGATGAAAAGGAGAAATAGAGTTGTGTGTCATCAGCGTACTGATGACAACGCACTCCAAAACTCCGGATGACTGCACTCAACGGTTTCATGTAGATGTTGAACAGCATGGGGGACAAGACTGACCCCTGCGGAACCCCATACTGGAGAATCCAGGGGGCTGAGCAATGTTCCCCAAGCACCACCTTCTGGAGCCGACCCCCCAAGTAGGAGCGGAACCACTGCAATGCAGTGCCTCCCACTCCCAACTCAGCCAGTCGTCCCAGAAGGATACCATGGTCGATGGTATCGAAAGCCGCTGAGAGATCAAGGGGAATCAACAGTCACACTCCCCCTGTCTTTCTCCCGACATAGGTCATCATACAGGGCGACCAAGGCTGTTTCCGTACCAAAACCAGGCCTGAAACCCGACTGAAATGGATCCAGATAATCAGTCTCATCCAAGAGTGCCTGGAGCCGGCTCGCAACCACCCGCTCCAGGACCTTGCCCAGGAATGGAACATTTGCTACTGGCCTGTAGTTATTAAGATTTTCAGGGTCCAGGGAAGATTTCTTTAGGAGTGGTCTCACTGCCGCCTCTTTCAGGAGGCCTGGGACCACTCCCTCTTGCAAAGAGGCATTAATCACTTCCCTGGCCCAGCCAGTTGTTCCATCCCTGCTAGCTTTTATTAGCCAAGAGGGGCAAGGATCCAATATGGAAGTGGTTGCACGAACCTGTCCAAGCACCTTGTCAACATCCTCGAGCTGCACCAACTGAAACTCATCCAAGAAAACAGGACAAGCCTGTGCTCTGGATACCTCACTAGATTCATCTGCTATAACACTGGAGTCTAAGTCCTGACGGATGCCAGAGATTTTATTCTGGAAGTGCCCTATCAGCCAGAAAACTCCCCAGAGCCCTCTGGAAACCATCTGGATCCATTAGCCTCCGGGGGCGGACCATCTTAATGGGTCCCCCACCCTTGCAGAGGGGAAAAGCCGCTGTAAGTCTAAACCTCAGCAGGTGGTGATCTGACCATGACAGAGGGGTTGATTCTGTGTGGATTCTTTGATACAAGTTAGTGTGTGTGCTCCGACGAAAGCGCTTGCCACATACAAAGCATTCATAGCGCTTCTCTCCTGAATGGATCATTTTGACGACAGGCAAGGTGCAATCTCTGATTGAATTGCTTTCCAAACTCTGAGGACTTTCATGGCTTCTCCTTTGTGTGGATTCTGTGGTGTCGCTTAAGGTGTGAGCTCTGAGCAAAGCTCTTTCCACACTCTAGGCATTCATAGGGCTTTTCGCCTGTGTGAACTCTTTCATGTCGCTTTAGGACTCCGCTGTAAGCAAAGCTCTTTCCACACTCTAGGCATTCATGGTGAATTTCACCCGTGTGAATTCTTTGATGCAACTTAAAATTAGAGCTCCGACTGAAGCTCTTTCCACACTCTGAGCATTTATAGGGCTTCTCTCCTGTGTGAGAGCTTTGATGATACTTAAGGTAGCCCCTATGACTGAAGCTCTTTCCACATTCTGAGCATTTATAGGGCATCTCCCCTGTGTGAATTCTTTGATGTCGCTTAATTTCTGTGCCGCGAGAAAAGCTCTTTCCGCAATCCAGGCATTGATAGGGCTTCTCTCCTGTGTGAATTCTTAGATGCATCTTAAGATGGCTGCTGACAGTGAAGCTCTTTCCACACTCTGAGCATTTATAGGGCTTCTCCCCCGTGTGAAATCTTTGATGTGACTTAAGATGGCTGCTGAAAGTGAAGCTCTTTCCACACTCGGTGCATTTATAGGGCTTCTCACCGGAATGAATTTTTTGATGTCTCTTAATGTCTGTGTTTTGTGCAAACCTCTTTCCACACTCTAAGCATTGATAGGGCTTCTCCCCTGTATGAATTATTTGATGTCGCTTGAGGTGTGTCCTTCGAGTGAAGCTCTTTCCGCACTCTGAGCATTTATAAGGCTTCTCCCCCGTGTGAATTCTTTTATGCAAGTTAAGTTCTGAGTTGTAACTGAATTGCTTCTCACACTCCAAGCACTGAAATCTTTTCTTTTCTGTGTTAAATCGTTGACATTTGGTAAGGTGAATCTTCTGAGTCTTCATACCCTGGGAGATTTTCCACTGTCTCTTCCCACTATGCATGTTCCTTTTACTTGGTTCTTCTTGTATTAGAATTTCACGGGCGTCTGACCCTTCAAAAGAAATGGATTTGTTTCCCCTCTTCTCTTCAGTTTTCTTTCTCTGGTGGTTGCCATTTTCCTTCCTCTCCCTGCGATCACCTGAAAGAATAATAATAAAAAAGATCTTGCTGAAATCGGAACGAAACGGTTTGCTGATCTGATGAACAGAATTTAAAAAATCTGATTGGAGGCAGATCCTTCCAAACATATTAACTATTCCCTGATGTTCAACAGAACTAGAGTGGCATACAGTGCTAAACAATAACCTTTTCAAAATAGCTCCAACCATAAATGAAAAACAAAAAAACAAAAACACTTTAAAACCAAAATGCATTTGAAAATCTGCCAATTTTGTCCTAACTGATTACTTAACTGGAAACTGGACAGTGGGAATTCAACCCTAATGGTTCTTTTGGATGTCTCAGTAGCTTTTGAAACCTTCCATTACCCTGTCCTTCTAGACCATCTCCCTGGGTATTGTTTTCATCAGACCTTTGTTTTAAGAGGCAGCTGGACAGCCATCAGTCAGGGATGTTTTAAGGTAGATTCCTTAAAGCATCCTTGAGCAGGGGCTTGGGCTCGATGGCCTTATAGGCCCCTTCCAACTCTTACTATTCTATGACCACACCATGAGCACTAAACAATCATGAAGGAAACCTCAGAAACATGTGGCACCACCTCACCAGATGACCCCAAGAGCTGAATGGGTCTCTAGCAGAGAAGGCAGATTCTCATTTTACCAGCTCCCAAGTTCTTTAGGGGTTCATATACTAGCAACAACCATGAATTTGGCCAGTAGCAAACAGGCAATCAATGAAGTCCCTTCAACACAAGGCTTTATGTACATCACGTGGTGAGCTTTCTCTGGACTAGAGTATCTGAGGAACATGGACCAGGCGCTGTTGTCCTCAGAGACATCTTTCTTAAGCACTGACACAAAGAAAGAAGAGCTGCAATTCCATCTTCTAGGAGCTGTGAAGAAGGCAAAGAGGGAGCTTCACGCAGAGGGTCACATTCCTTACCTAGAGAGGCCAGGTTCCCACGATTCTCCTCCATGACTTCCCTGTACAGAGTCCTTTGACCTGGATCCAGCAGAGCCCACTCCTCCTCCGAGAAATGCACAGACACCTCCTCAAAAGTCACAAGACCCTGAAAGAAGAAGACATCATGTTCTCCTTACACATAATGTTGCAATCCATGAAGACAATAAAGGTGAGGCGGTTGGAGGATGTCCTGCAGGATCCAGAGTTTCATGAATGATTGTCAAATCCTTCCTAGTAGCCATCTTGGAGAAGAGCAAAGGCTAAAGGGGCAGGTTCTTCTAGGACCAAAGAGGGGTGCAGGAGACAGAGGCACCCAGGACTCCCCTACCTGTTCTGGCTGCTCAGAAACCGCTTCCACTCCACCACAAAACAAAGGAGGCCTAGAAGGATCCCCCAGTATCAGTTTACTCTCTCTGCAGGTTTTTCCACTCCCTGTGACGAAAGCAAAGAAGGCATGAAGGTAAGTTATTGTTCTTAAGCATTTCTATTTCCATTGTTTTCCTGGAATCAATGTTTTTCTACATTACTAAGCAACATGTCCATTTTGGGTTGCTAGAGAAAAAGTCTCTCTCCCCCTTCCCAAAAGTCTATCTACCCCCTTTAACCCCTCCCAGACTATGGAATGGTCTGTCGGAGGAGGTTAGACAAATTGACAGTCTTCATGAATTTAAGAGAGTCATGAAGACTGTCCTCTTCCGACAGGCCTATCCAGATGAATTTTAAGATGTTTTTAATGTTGTATTTTTCTCTTGTTTTTTTTTTAAAAAAATTTAACTGTTGTGATTTTTATGTTTTATATTGTTGTTGTTCCCCGCCTCGATCCGGAGGGAGAGGCGGGCTACAAATAAATATTATTATTATTATTATTATTATTCAAATCAGGCTCAAGGAGAACATTAAAGCAGCTCATGGACCTCAGGGATAATTGAGGGAGGAAGACCATGGTGAAATACGTCCCACTAATGCTTACTCAGTGAAGAGGGTCCTCCGTCACCCTCCTGCAAGATCCACCTGTCCAGCGGTCTCTGTGTGTTGCCCAATGGAGCCTTCTCTGCCGCAGGGAAATCTGTGCATGCCTTGGCCAACATCCCCTACACATGGAACAGGAGGGAGGATCCCAGACAGAGAAGAGGGATCAGGGAAGGAAAGAAATGGCCAAGGGCTATATTTCCCAATCTGTTTGCATTTCAGAGCTCCTTCTAAAGATTATCTACCATCCAAACTACAGAACACACTAAGTTGTGTCTTTATCAGGGGAACACAGAAGGATGTGTGATTTGGGGCTAAGAGTTCAACCCTGGCATAAGTAATGCGCTTGAACACCTCCCAAAAACCAACCTGGAGGAAAGGTAGAAGTTCCCAGACATTCCCTGATATCCAACATTTTCCGCTGTTAACACAGCAGTTTGGTGTCTACAAATGCTATTTCTGTCGTGTTGGGAGGACTCTGCCACCGGTTGAAGAAGGATCCCCTCCTTCCCCAGAACTTCACAAACCCATTCATTTCTCCTGTGAACATAAGAAGAGCCATTCCGGATCAGAACAAGGGTCCATCTAGTCCACCATTCTCTTCCCACAGTAGCCTATCAGCTGTTGACCACGAACTCACAAGCAGCACATGAGTGCAACAGCACCTCCCCTCCCATGTTCCCCAGCATCTTCTGTTCATAGACATACTGCTTCTGATACTCGAGGTTGGATATAGCCATCAGGACTAATAGCCATTGATAGCCTTCTCCTCCTCCAGGAATTTGTCTAACCCCTTTTCAATACATCCAAATTGGTGGCCATTACTACATCTCGTGGTAGGGAATTTCATATTTTAACTATGCACTGTTGGTTTAACTATCCTCCAGGGAGGGCCAGCTCTACACACTAAGAACAATTAGGCAATGGGCCATAGGAAATTGGGGTACCCCTTTCTTAAAGTTCATGCAAAAAAGTTGACATACTGATGGGGAGTATTAAGATCTCAGTCCCTTGGAGTTAAGAGGATGAAATGCTCTCACCTGCTCTTTGTCCCCTGCCTGACTCAAGATGAAGCCTTCTGCTAGGGCCACCGCCTGGGAACTGGTCTCTGCTCCACATTCTCTAACCCACCTCTCCATTTCTGAGGGCAAGAGAGCCAGGAACTGCTCCAAGATCACCAAATCCAGAATCTGGGCTGTCGTGTTCCTTTCTGGCTTCAGCCACTGACGGCAAAGGTGGTGGAGATGGCTGCAAACCTCCCGGGGTCCCTCAGCCTCCTGGTAGCAGAAGTCCCTGAAGCGCTGGCACTCTGCATCTGAGACAGTGTTGCTCCCAGGGAAGTTCTCCTGCTCTCTTCTTTCCCAGGGCTCTGCACTGCTTCCTTCCTGGATGGTACGTGACCCTTTTCCTGCTTCAGGGCCAGCAATGTTTTGCTCTTTCATCTTTTCTCTCTTCTCCATCTCCACTCACACCAGGACTCAAAAGGTCTCCTTCCTTTGCTGTCAAGTTCTTTGCTGTCCTGTAGGAAATACAATGGAGAGCTGCATGAATTAGATACAGCTGTGGCCAACTTAATACTCCAGATCTGTCTGAAATGGGTGCTGAAACTGCTTCCATGTCATCACCTATGGGTGGAGGGGATACTTCAGTCAGACCAGGTAGCAGCAGTTGAATAGTTATTTAGCTCTACTTAAACTTCCACCAGTCCAAACTAGTAAAATGCAAAGTTAAAAGCTTTCAACTAAATAACAGTATAGTCTAAACTTTCGCAGAAAAGGAAGGAGAGCAGGGATGGTGTGGAATTAAAAGGAAGGTGTAGCTCCCTATCCCAGGCAGAGATCTGAAGAAGAGGCGGACCCAGAGGAAAGGTGAAAGAGACGTCTCTTAGAATCTAAGGTGTAGAACTTGGCAAAGTGTAGTTAGGAAAAAAATAATCCAGGTAGAAAGTAGGGAGGATCTTTTAAAATTGAAAAGAGTAGTGAAATCTGAGCTCCTCCAGTAAGTAAAATAAAATAGTTGGGGAAAACTGACTCAAGCTGCTCTAGATCTAATCATCTCTCCCCAAAAGACCTAGTTCAGAAGCGATGGCAGCTGCAGCCTCAAAAACTGAAGAAGAGACACGGCCAAAGCTAGAATTTCTTTGTTCTCTCAAAAAGAAGGCAAACATGCAAACTATGGCCCCAAATGCTCCAAAACTAGAATTTTTAAAGCAAAATTTGTAGCCATGCAAACCAGACCAACAGAGAGAGAAATGAACCAAAGTTAACTTCTCTCAAATTTTAGTCCCTCTGTGATTCACCGACTCCCACGAACTCTTTTGCCTTCTGCTTAGCCTTTAT
This sequence comes from Anniella stebbinsi, assembly GCA_029215795.1. Taxonomy (NCBI): domain Eukaryota; kingdom Metazoa; phylum Chordata; class Lepidosauria; order Squamata; family Anniellidae; genus Anniella; species Anniella stebbinsi. Next base: position 179,882,010 of record JARDYH010000005.1, read on the forward strand.
CTTTCTTTTCAGTTGCCAAGTAAACATTTTGTCCTGGATGGGTGAAAGACATACCGGGTGGGCAGGAGGAACCTGCATTAATAGTCTTTCCTTCATTGTTTGAGGCAGCGGGTGTTATGTTCAGCCTTATCAGGGTCCACAATAACGTTCTGGATTCAAGGAGCTGCTGCCCGCCAGGAGTGACACACATTGCAACTTCTCCTCATAGCGACCTCTTGTTCCACAAAGGAATTGAGAGCCGGACTCCCTGCATCTCAGACTCCAGGAAGCAGAACTTTCTGCCCTCCAGGAAAAAAGCAGGTCTGCTTATGAAACCGAGTCTCTCTCCAAATCCATTCCATGGTTCCCCTCCCAGCACTTGAACCCAAAAAAGAGACCCAAATAACAGTGATTTCTACTCATTCTTCCGACGTGAACAGCAGGCTCACTTAATAAATAAAAGAGGAACGTACTAAAACAAAAAGCGCGCTCACTTCTCACGAAAAGGACCCCAGTTTATTTCAAAGGCATTATGACTAAAGAAAAAGGAGGAAAAGGGTGGGGGGAAAGGTACCATTGTACTTATTAACTAGGTTTAAAACAGGGAGAAGAAAGTAAACAAAATACAATGCATGCATGACATTATAACAGCTTTTCGCGCACAGATGGGATTCCTCCTCCCCCCACCCAGGATCTTTCCCCTTCTGTCCCTCCCAGACCCCCCTCTTCTCCCGCCTTCCCTTCCAGGATCCCCTAATTATGGGGAGGGAAGGAGGTGCAAGGCCTGGGTCTTCTGGGGGGGGGGGTCTTCTGGGGGGGCGGGGGTCGAATGGGTGAGCTACCTGGGAGGGGGGCAGGGGGCTCTTTCTCTTCCCACCCGTTCTCTGCCCCAACCCTGCCTCGGGCTCCCTCCCTTCTCTGCTCCTGCCCTGGGGGCTCCTTCCACCCTCTCCTCCCCCCTGGGACCCCCATGCATTTTGCCCTCACCGGCTTCTCTGCAGGGGAAGAGAAGCTGCAGACGGTAGACACGAGGCACGCGGGGCAGGGGGAATCCCAGGATCCTTTGCCATGGGAGGGGGGGGGAAGTGTGGGGGGGGGCAGGAAGTGAGGGGCCTCATCCAGCCTTTGCTCTTCACTGGCCTCTCTAGGAGCCAGCAGCCTCTCGCTCCCTTTAACCATCAGATTGAATCCCCACAGGAAAGCAGCAGTCAAAACTGCAGGATCCCTGCCCTCTTTTGTATCTGGTCACTCGAGCATAGCTGCAGGAGCTATACTAGAGCGACCCGATACAAAAGAGGGCAGGGCTCCTGCAGCTTTAACTGTGGTGATGAAGAAGGGAATTTCACCAGGTGCTGCATACATACAAATGGCACCTGCTGAAATCCCCTTTTCTACACCACGGTTAAAGATACAGGAGCCTTGTCCTCCTTTCCATATGGCCACCCTAGCCGCTTAAAGCAGTTCATTAAGCCAAGTATGGCCTTAAGCAAAAAGTAAGTTAAATGGGGGAGAAGGGGGGGGGGAGAGAAGAGGAGTGGGGGGAGAACAGTTTAAAAATACAATTGAGCTAAAAGTAGCAGCAAACCATAAAACCAATTAAAAGGATTATACAACTTCATGACTCGAAGAAGCTGTTGGTTCAGAGCCACACAAAGCAAGAAATCACAAACCTAATGCTTATCCGGGACGGGTCTCTTCAGAGCCAGCCACCGGGGCCCCCAAAGAAGTATAGGTAGGGTGACCATATGGAAAGGAGGACAGGGCTCCTGTATCTTTAATAGATGTATTGGAAGAGGAATTTCAACAGGTGTCATTTGTATGCGTGCAGCACCTGGTGAAATTCCCTCTTCATCACAACAGTGAAAGCTGCATGAGCCCTGTCCACTTTTGTATCTGGTCACTCTAGTATAGCTTCTGCAGCTTTCACTGTTGTGATAAAGAGAGAATTTTGCCAGGTGCTGCATGCTTTCAAATGACACCAGCTGAAATTCCCCTTTCTATACAACTGTTAAAGACATAAAAGCCCTGTCCTCCTTTTCGTATGGTCACCCTAAATATAGGGCCCCCCAAGGAAAAGACAAAGGGTGCAAAGGACTCACTAAACTTATCACCCCCCCCCCCAATCCAATGGGAGGGGGCTCCACCCATCCAAAGCAACCTGCTCCTCCACCTCCCTCCCAAGGGGAAGAAGATTCTCACCCCACCCACCGCGACTGGGAACAATTCTTCAATAGCTGCAGCCTTGGAGTGCGTCAGCCAGCGCTAACAGGGCCCAGGTGGCAATTGGTTGAGTATTCTTGCCAAGGGTGATCTCAGAACCCTAGTAACGGAACCCATGTGCCTCTAACTTTGATTAACTTTCAGTAAACACCAACCCTGCAAAGGAGGCCACAGCCATCTATCCCATGCTCTAAAACAGTTCTACTGGGCAGCTCGGAAGAATAGGAGCTACAATCCACGAAGGATCAGAATTTACAATTCCAAAATGGCAAGTCACTTCTTGAAACTCCCTCACACTTGATCCTTTCCATGTGAACCCACTGTTTGGAAACATCTTCCATCAAGGGAATTTGGAGTTGGTTGGTCTCATAATAACATGCCAACTTCGGGATTCTCCATCCACCCTTCTCATAACTGCTTATACAAGAGCAATTTATGTAATCTAGGAGCTTTAGTCCCTAAAACACATTAATTAGTTTCTGCCAGTTTTGCAGTTGGCTTTGAGTGCTCAACATTGGCACTGTTTGAAATAGAAATAAATGTTTGGGAACTGACATCATTTGAATGGCTACTAAACAATCCAGAATGCCTAACAGTTGCTTCTTCCACTTCCTAGCGGGCTTTTGAGTAGCGCTTTGCTTACTGATGAAAATGTGAACCTGAGCATTGCTTTCCACCCTCTGAGCCCTTAGATGGCTTCTCCCCTGCATGAATTCTTTGATGTGCTTTAGGATGTGTACTTCGAGCAACGCTCTTTATTCAATGGCTTGTCACATCTGTGGATATTTTGATGTGATTTATGGTTCATACTGTGATTGAAACTCTTCCCACATACTGATAGGGCTTCTCACCTGTGTGGATCTGTGACGGTTATTAAGGCTCATGGTGTAACTCAAACCCTTTCCACATTCAAAACATATAAAGGGCTTCTCCCTTGTGCAAGTCCTTTGATGCAACTTCAGGTGGCTGCTCTGACCAAAGCTTTTTCTACACTCTCAGCATTTAGAGGGCTTCTCACCTGAGTGAATTCTTTGATGTTGCTTGAATTGCGGGTTATCACTGAAATTCTTTATTTGATTATTTACAATATTTATATACCACTCCCCATCCAAGATTTTAGAGTGGTGAACTAACAGAATAAAACAGTAAAAGCAGAATAAAAACATGTTAAAAATTACATTTAAAAGAACAGTTTTCAGATAAAAGCCGTGGTCAGTCATTCAGGGAAAGCTGTGTGGAACAACATTTTCAGTAGGAGCTGGAAGAAACACACTGGCTGCATTCGGACAACACATTAAGCAACGGGGGGTGGGGAAACAATTGTCAGTTGTGTTGCTTATTGTGTTGTGTGGAAGGTAATACGCCGCTCACAAACTACTGATGGTATGCTATTCCACCCAAATAAGCAACTGAGAGAAACAACTGGCTTGCAAGTTGTTTAGCTCGAAGCCAGTTGTTTAAAGTGTTGTGTGGAGGGGTGAGTGGGTTAAAACACAAGCCCATAGAGGCAGGCGGCAAGAGCGACCAATGCGGCGGCTGCCACTCTGCTACAACTGGTGCAACTTGCAGAGGCTACTGGGATAGAACTGGGAGGACTGAGGGAGGGAGGGGAGAGCGGCGGGGGCAATGTCAGTCCAATGCCGGGTTGACTATTAGACCACTCAACGCCAGCCCCAACCACCCACAGTTGTGTAGGAATATGTTGTGTGGGAAGTACCCACAAAATAACCAACTGTGAGTTGGCTACTCAACCCACCATTGACTAATATGTTGTCCCAATGCAGCCAATGTTGGCCCTTGCCTGACCTCCGGAGGCAAGGAGTTCCAGAGGAAGGGGGCCACTACGCTGAAGGCTCTTCTCATGGTGGACACCAATCAGACCATAGGTCCATGCGGAACCACTAGGAAATACCCTCAGATGACCTCAGTGACAGGGCAGGTTGACAGGGGAGAAGGTACTTTCTCAGGTATCCTGGTCCCATGTTGTTTAGAGCTTTGTACACTAGTAGTAGAACCTTAAACCTGGCCTGGTAGCAAATAGGCAGCCAGTGCAGTTCCCTCAGCAAAGGAGTTGCAGGTTGAAAAGGAGCAGCTCCTGACAACAACCGAGCGGCTGCTTTCTGCACTAGCTTCAGCTTCCGGAGCAGCTTTAAGGGCAGCCCCACATAGAGCACATTGCAGTAATCCAGCCTGGAGGTTACTAAAGCCTTTACACCGTGGTCATGATATCGCTGTCCAGGAGAAGCCGTAGCAGGTAAACCAAGTGAATCTGGTAAAATGCACTCCGAGGTGCCGTGGCAACTTGAGTCTCCAGCCACACACATGGGTCTAAGAGTATCCCCAAACTACAAACCTGATCTTTCACAGGGAGTGCACCCCACTCAGAACAGGCAAAACAACATGGAGCAAAACTAAAACCAAGGGTATGTCCTGGACTCCACACTCAAGAGCATTGAAAGGCTTTTTCTCCTGTGTGGATTCTTTGATGCCAATTACAGTGTGTGCTGCGATGAAACCACTTTCCACAGCATTTCTAGCACTTCTCACCTGAATGGATCGTTTGACAAGAAAGAAGGTGCAATTTGTGATTAGGGTGCCTCTACAAGAGCGATTTAAAGCTCTTTCAAGTCGCATTAAAAAAATTACCTCTAAAAGAGCGGAGCGCAAATTGGGAGTTGAGGCGCTTTATCTGTCCGATTATGCGCATTATTGAATGTGCATTATCGAATGCGCGTTAAATAGCAAGTTTTAATTCTCCGCAGCAGTTAACGCGCATTATGACCATGTAAACAAGCAATTCTCCGCATTTCAGCCACTTCATACTGCCAGTTATGCGCTTCACCGCATGTCGTTTATAGGAATTAGGCGTAAAAGTGATTGTGGGAAGATGCGCCTAATTGGACAACCAGGCGCCAAAACGGATTCTTGTAGAGGGGACCCTAATTGTTTTCCAAACTCTGAGGACTTTTATGGCTTCTCCTTTGTGTGAATTCTTTCATGTGGCCTACAGTGTGTGCTCCGAGCAAAGCTCTTTCCACACTCTGAGCAGTTATAGGGCTTCTCCCCTGTGTGACTTCTTTGATGTTCCTTAAGGTTCGAGCTCCATCTGAAGCGCTTTCCACACTCTAGGCATTCATAAGGCTTCTCCCCTGTGTGAATTCTTTTATGCGAATTAAGTTGTGAATTAAAACTGAATTGCTTCTCACACTCCAAGCACTAAAATCTTTTCTGTTTCATCTGAAATCGTTGACATTTGTTAAGATGAATCTTCTGAGTCTTTATATACTGAGAGTTTTTCCTCTGTGTCTTCCGATTGTGAATGTTCATTTTTCTTTGTTCTTCTAGTATTGCAATTTCACGGATGTCTGACCCTTCAAAAGAAATGGATTTGTTTTCCCACTTCTCTTCAGTTTCAGTTTTCCTTCTCTGGTGTACACCATTTTCCTTGCTCTCCCTTCGCTCACCTGAAAGAATTAAAACACAGATCTTCCTGAAATCAGAGAACAAACAAAATGGTTTGCTGATTTGATTAACAGGATAAAAAAGATTCGGTGGAAAGGCAGATCCTTCCAAATATATTAAATATCCCCTGATGTTCAATAGAACTGACAACTCAAGTGGTATACAGCAGTTTCATTTATATATGATCATTCTTTCAAATTAGCTCAAGCAATCAATGAACAAAAGAAAACACTGAACCAACATGTATTTAAAAATCTGCCATTTTGTCCTTGCTGATTATTTAACAAGGAACTGAAAAATGGGATGTCTCAGCGGTTTTAGAAATCCACAGTCATGACGTCCTCCTAGACCATCTCACTGTGTTGCATTATTGGTTTTTACAAACCTATATTTCAAAATGAAATTTGTTCTGCTGTCTAGTTGCATCTCAAAATGGAAATCGAACTGTCCAGAGAAGGGTTCTGGATCTGCCATACACTGCTCTCCAGCGCTTCCTCCGTGGAGACCATTAAGATAATATCTGTAACATCTTCCACATTATGCAGATGTAATAATGGCAGCAAAGTAAGATTTGTTTGCAGCCATCACTGCCGCAAAATAATTCTATTAATAGGCTTCTATCAATGTTTTGTCAAGTCTCCAGAGTGTTTAACTCCTTGCATTTTAGACATCAAACCAATTGTTTAATTGTCTTCAGCTTCTAAGAAAACTGTGAAGGTGACAAAGCTTTTCAATTTGTTTTAAGTGTATTTTGGAGCAATCATATCGATAGCCCAAGGCCTCGGAAGGACACTGCAGGAAATTCCCCCAGGAAGCACAGAAAACCATCTGGATTCTTTATCCTCCAGGGCCCAGTTATCATATTTGACTCTCCTCCCTTGTGGAGGTTACAGGACTTGATCAGGTACTTATCCCTTCATGGCATCAGAAAGAATCCCCAAAGCTTCATCTAGCCACGGATCATGGTGTCACTGGAAAATGTTTGATTTCATGGAAGATGGCTGTCAAATGTCAAGGATTTACTATGGAGCCAAGTATTGAGGACAAGAACACAAGGGTCAAAGGGAAAGGAAAGACAGTTGGATGTAGAGCCCAGGAATTTCTACATAAATAGAGCAGGGAAACTGGATAATTGTAAGGCCCGTTGCCTCTGATGTCCATATACAAGTGCATGGATCATGGAAAAAAACATGATATAAATGAAATCCTAATATACAGTGGAATAAGACTCATTTGGAATATAATCATTGAAAGGGAGACCTTGTTCCAAAGGAATATAAGCCCAACAAGAAGGGAGGAGGAGTGTTATATGTAAGGAATGTATATGCCTGTAGGGAAACCCATGTTTCCGAGAAAGGAAGCCCTGTAGAAACCAATTGGGTAAAGTTGAGTATTTAACTGGGAATTGGAAAGTGGGAGTTCAATCCTGTTGCTTCAGTGGCTTTTGAAACCTTCCGTCTAGACCATCTCCCTGGGTTGTGTTTTTAATCAGGCCTATGTTTTAATATGTAAGGAAGCTATGCAAAAGACATGCTTAGTTTCTCATGCCGCGTTAGGGAAGGAGATTGTTGTACTTCAGACCCAGGATTGCATTAAAGAAAGTTTGTGTTTCCTTCTAAAATGTGGCTGTCACAGAGTAGCTGATATAGGGGTCTGTTTTTAGACATTGTACATTTGTAATGCATTTAAATTCACACAGGTTCCTTCAGTACGATATGTGTTGCTTTCAGGTTGTTCTGACATGGGAAAGGATGTTGTCTCTTAATCAGTTGTGTTTTACGCTCCTGAAGAAGGATTTTTATCCCAAAGCGCGTCGAGCTTATCCAAGAAGAATTCATTAAAGAAAACAAAAAAGTACTTTTTATATGCACCAGAGCTGGTCTCTCTTTTCGCGCCTAGTTCGGACTGAAACCCAGAGTGGATTCCCCAGCCCCACTGATATCGGAGCCACCCGATCCGGATCGTCTTAAGAGTTAAGGCAAGCGAGGGCAGCCGGATCCGAGGCCAGAGAGGTGCTGAGGAGGAAGCGGAATCGGCGGCAAGAGGAGGCTGCTGCGCTTGCAGCAGAGGCCGGAGCCGTCATTTCCTCCCTCGCGCCCCCCAAAAAAGGAGCGAGCGAGCGAGTGCAAAGGGCGTTTGGGAGCCGGCACAGGGGCTTTGGAAGAGACCCTTGGGGAGGAAGTGGCCTTGCACCCCCTCTTCTTCTTTGAAGGATCTGGTGAGTGCAAAGGATATTTGGGGGTCCCAGGGGGTGTGGGTGGGAGGGAAGAGCCCAGGCATGGAGGGGAAGTGGAGGAGACGCAGGAGAGGGAGGGAGGGAGGGAGGGAGGGAGGCAGCTGCGGAGGGGGGGAGAGTCTGAGTCCCCCCCCCAAGATCCCCCCCCGGGAGCTGGGAGGGTGGTCTCACCCATCTCGTCCCTCCGGGAGACCCATGTCTTAGAGCTGTCTTTATTCCCTTCGTCGCCTCTGCTAAACGGGGAGAGCTTGAGATCCCCCCACCCACTAGCAAGATTCCCCCCTCCCCAAAGGGGGCTGGGTGGTGAGGCTGACCCACCTGGAGCTCCTCCAGGAGACCTGTGTCTTAGATCTGCTCTGTTTCCTTCCTCTCCTCTGCTAAACCAGGGGGAGGGGGGGAGAGAGAGCTTGAGACCCACCCACCCGCTCGCAAAATTCTCCCCTCCCCAAAGGGGGCTGGGAGGGTGCGCTCACCCATCTGGCGTCCCTCTGGGAAACCCATGTATTAGAGCTGCATTCTTTCCTTCCTGCCCTCTGCTAAAGGGGGGGGAGTCTAGTCCTCCCCCACAAGAGTCCCCCCCCCAATGGAGCTGGGAGGGTGGGCTCAGGAGACCCATGTCTTAGAGCTGCTTTATTTCCATCTCCTTTGTTTTACGGGGGGGGGGGGGGCTGCATCTCATAAGAACACAAGAAGTGCCCTGCTGGATCAGATTGAGGGTCCATGTAGCCCAGTACTCTGTTCACACCGTGGCCAGCTGTCGGCCAGGGACTCCCAGGCAGGACACGGTGCAACAGCACCCTCCCACCCATGTTCCCCAGCAACTGGTGTACATAGGTCTGCCTCTGATACTGGAGGCAGCACATCACCACCCGGGCTAATAGCCAGTGATAGCCTTCTCCTCCTCCAGGAATTCATCCAACCCCCTTTTAAAGCCATCCAAATTGGTGGCCGTCGCTACATCTCCCCCAGCGCCTTCTCTGTTCCTGGCAAATATTCTCCTTCAGAGTAGGGAGAAGCTTGTCACTATTCAAGTTGCAAAGTTTCTGTCTTTAACAATTCACTGCAGAGCTAAAATGATTATTTGAATGGTTATATATTACAGTGTGGAACTGCAAGTGTATAAACTTTTGCTCTTATGGTCTGTTGACTGTTAATAAACTTTATCGTATTGTTCTTAGTTCCCTCTGAGTTTGGGTGTTTTTCTGTCATCCTTATAGGAAAACCCCCCGGTCACTAATTGGAATGATCCAGTGATTCTTGCAAAGCATCTTTCTTCTTGGGGCATGTAGTATCTGCACACGCTAGCACTTGAGGCCTTTGCAAGACGTGGTCTCCTCTCCGCCCCGAGTTCAGTCAGCCCTCGCCTCAAAAAAGGAATTGGCAGCAGAGGAAGAGGATGCTTCAAGGCCTGTCGGAGACTGAGCTGGAGCAGAAAGTAAAGATGGGAGAGCCGGTCTCCACAGGAAAAGGCATCTGGACTGGGAGCAATGGGAAGTCCTGGGAAAGGACAGTGCAGAAGATCCTAGGCGAGGAAACCTTCAACCTGTATGTACAGCACCAGCGCTTGAGGGAGTTCTACTACCAGGAGGCTGAGGGCCCCCGAGAGGTCTGCAGCCAGCTCCACCGCCTTTGCCACCAGTGGCTGAAGCCAGAAAAGCACACAAAAGCCCAGATGTTGGATCTGGTGATCCTGGAGCAGCTGCTGACTGTCCTACCCCCGGAGATGGAGAGCTGGGTCAGGGAGTGTGGGCCAGAGACGAGTTCCCAGGCGGTGGCCTTGGCAGAAGGTTTTCTCCTGAGTCAGGCAGAAGACAAGGAGCAGGAAGAGGAGCAGGTGGGGGGGGGGGGGGGGAATCACCCTGGCAGTTGCAAGCAGCCAATAACGTGACCAATAGTAATCCACAACTACAAGTGGATTTACATTTACAAGTGAATGTAAAAAGAGGTTTTACATTGTTTTAAATGAGAGTTCTTATTATAAAATCAGGTTTCAGAAAATAGGCAGAGCATGTAAAGAAAGTATATTCAGGTTAGTTTAGTTTCACATTTTTACAATTGAAAAAGTAGGGTATTGTTTCCAATGGCCAGAATAGTTTTCGTATATATTTAACGAATATTTGTTTGTGTTATTTTAATATAGCTCCTGAGGAAGGATTGTTTCCAATCCGAAATGTTGGGCTGTCTAAAGGATTGTTAAAAAAAAAAAATTTTATAATTGAATAAAAAACGTTTTTACATTAGCACCAGAGCCAGCCTCTTTTAGTTCCTCAACTACCATTGGTATTTTTCCCTTCTATCACCCTAACCTCCATTTGGCCTTGGCCTGCCCCATTCCTTTCCTAATTCCTCTCTCCATTCTCTACCTGGGATTTCCGCTGCTGTTTCAGGTGGAGAGGTGGGCTGAGGTGGCCAGCCGTTTCCCTGAGACGGAGAAGGCGCTGCAGAATTCCACGCAGAGCCTGCTCTTCAAGAAGGACGGAGGTGCCGCCAGATCACCAGGTTAGGATGATAATTGCAATCGCTTCTTACGCTCCCCTTGAGCTGGTGGTAGAGAAACTCTCATCTCTGGCTCTCCCAGGGTTTCAAAATGTGTTCAACCACCTAGAGCCCTCAAGGACCGCATACGTTCCATCGTTTATTCTGTTTGCGATGTCACGGTTTCACTGGTTTGAATCTTACTTGCTGTCTCTTTGGAGCAGCTCCTTAAATGGTAGTTGTGACGATACCCCACATTTCCTCCCCATACTCCCTATGTATGTCTGAGTTAGTATGTCTGGAGAGTGTGGGATGTTGGACTGAGTGGGTGTGGCTGGTGATGCTGGGAAAGGGAAGAGGAGGAGTATATACAGAGTGAGGGAGGGTTTCAGTTTATCTTTACATCTAATTGTCTTGGTTGGGTGGAGGGCAGTTGCGTGGAAGATAGCTGTATGTGATCTAGTCAGGAGTGTGTGTGAAGAGATTATTAGGATTTAGGATTATTAGTAAATTATTACAAGTGTTAAGAATAGGCAGGTGTGAAATTGATTTGAAAAGAATTATTAACAACAATAAACGTTTTCTTTTATTTTTGCTACCACAAACCACGTGTCAGCTTGGCTTTGTAACCTGCTCTGTAAGTTTAATAAAGAAACACATATCGTTACACCTTCAGCCAACACACTCACAGGAGAACCTTATTCAAAACCCTTAATACCCTTTCCTCCTCTGCTCTAAGGGAAAAGCGGTGTGTCTTTTACCCTTCCCTCAGGTATTGAAGTGGTGGTGCTTAGCCTGAGAGGGGTGTGCTCGTCTAGGCCTAGTGTTTGAGGCTGTAGCGGCACAGTGGTCTAGGAATAAAGTCACATCTATAAAACCTTACATGTCTCAGGATCCCAATTCTTTCTGACATGAAACCCACCCACCCCTAGACTACATTCAGCATCTAAGGCCCCCCTCCAGGTGTGTCCTCCAAGGGAGGTTCGGAAGGCAGCAACAAGGGAGAGGGCCTTCTCGGTGGTAGGCCCCCAATTATGGAATGATCTCCCCAATGAGGAGTCAGCATTGCTATCTGCGGCACCAGGTTAAGACCTTTCTCTTCTCTCAAGCATTTAGCAGCATACAATGAGTTTTTAATCAAGACCTGGATTTGTCTTTTTATTTATTTATTTATCTTATTTTATTACAGTTGTATACCACCCCATAGCCGAAGCTTTCTGGGTGGTTCACATAAGATTAAAATAATTAAAAACAATATGCAAAAATTAAAACAGCCAAAACATACAATATACACACACCTTTAAAACCGCTATAATAACTTTAAAAAGCTATAAGCCTAAAAACAAAACAAACCCAGGTTCATCAGATATTGCTAAATGCCTGATCATTTAAAAATATTTTAGATATATGTTGTCTGTGTAGGTTCTGTCTCTTTATATGTTTTTTATGTAAATAGTGTTACACTTTATGTAACGTATGTGAATTGTTTTTATAGGGTGGTATAGAAATGTGAATAATAATAATAATAATAATAACCCAGCACTGTTCACACAGTGGTCAATCAGCCATTGACCAGGGACCAACAAAGCAGGGCATGGTGCAGCAGCACCCTCCTACCCATGTTCCCCAGCAACTGGTGCACACAAGCTTACTGCCTCAGATACTGGAGGTAGCACACAGCCATCAGGGCTGGTAGCCCTTGATAGCCTTCTCCTCCAGGAATTTATCTAACCCCCTTTTAAAGCCATCCAAATTGGTAGCCGTCGCTACATCTTGTGTTAGTGAATTCCATAATTTAACTATGAGCTGTGTGAAGAGGTCCTTCCTTTTATTTCTCCTGAATCTCCCACAAATCAGCTTCATAGGTTGGGCCCATTGGGTTCTAGTATTATGGGAGAGGGAGGAAAATGTCTCCCTGTCCACATTCTCCTCACCGTGCATGATTTTGTACACCTCTATCAGGTCTCCCCTCAGCCTCCTTTTTCTCCAAGCTAAACCATCCCAGCTGCTGTAACCTTCTCTCATGGGGGAGACGCTCCAGACCCTTGGTCATTTTAGTTGCCCTTTTCTGCACTTTTTCCAGCTCTACAATAATCTCTCAGAATTAAACTCAATAAGAACCCATCCTGCAGCGTGCAGCTCCCCAGTCCATTCAGGGCTTTGATACTAAGGACTAGCATCTTGAACGGGGCCAAGCAATTATTAGGACCAAATATCCTTCCATCGCCTGTGTCTCCTTACAGGCGGTGAAATGACCCAGGTGCTTCATTCCAGGCCTTCTCCTCTTTGTGATGAAGTGGAAACAGTTGCTGCACAATTGCCGGATCAGGTAGGTGAAGAATGACTGGGGACCTGAGCATGGGGCAGCTTGGGTGCCTCCCCCCCCCACACCCAGAAGAATCTGTCCCTTTCCTTTTAACCCTGTCCAAACTGCCCACTAAGAAAGCTTTGAGCATGACTTCAGATCCTGCAGGAGAACCTTCTGCCCCCTCACCTTTACCATCTTTCTATATTAGTCCATGATCTGCTAGGAGAAATGTTTCCTTTTCTTCGTTCAGGGTCTGATGACCTTCGAGGAGGTGGCTGTGCATTTCTCAGAGGAGGAGTGGGCTCTGCTGGATCCAGGCCAGAGGGCTCTGCACAGGAAAGTCATGGAGGAGAATCGTGGGAACCTGGCCTCTCTGAGTAAGGAATCCCTGTTTACCTCAGCTGAGAGATACAGAGAGCAAGAATTGCTACTATTGATTTGTTTCAGTGGATTGTGGGAATTTGAGTGTGGACATCAGTGACTGATCCACGTTCCTTGTATTTATTCATTCATAACATTTATTCTGTTCCAACTGAGATCCACAAGATGACATATCTGAAATGCTGAAGAGATCATGGTAATACTCATAGGCTGAATTCGGACAACATGATAGTCAAAGGTGGGGTAATAATCAACTTTACAGTTGTTCAACTAGGGGGTACTCCCCACACAACATGGTAATAAATAATCAACTGTGGTGTGAATTAGGATCAGCGCTGAGTTGACTATAGCAGCATTCGGACAACATGATAGTCAGTACAACTGACGATTGTTTCCCCCCCCCCCCCCCAGTTGCTTATTGTGTCATCCGAATTCAGCCATAGAGTTGTTTTGGAAGTGTTATAATGTAACCGTAGCCTTATTTTCAACTCTTCCTGTGTTCTAGCACCTCACATCCTTTTCTTCCTGGCTTGGGGGTGGCGGTGTCTCTGTATAGGGAAATGGACCCCTTACCGGGTTGCACTGTGTTGGAGCTGCATGAGGTGGTAGCAGGTTTGGGTATTTATGACCCTGTCCAGATGATACACTAAACCACAGTGGTTAAGCATTTTGACCTAAACGTTGGCCCTGATCTGAAGACACCTTAAGCCATGTCTTTAACCACAGTGAATAAGGCTTTTTGTCTTATTCACCATGGTTAAAGCTGTGGTTTAAGGTGTCTTCTGAACAGGGCCATTATGGCTTAATGTGTCATGTAAACCATGCTTAGCTTGTCGTGTGAACCATTCCTACCCATGGTGGCTACATAACCGCGGTTTAAACACGCTCACTAGCCGTTTGCTGCAAAAGGGTTGACGGCCTAACCATGGCTTAGCGTGTTGTCTGAACAGGCCCAGAGTCTGTTTCCTGGCTCTCTTTGTGCTACTTCCCTTTCCTGCAATGTGGCTAGAAAGTGCACAACTACCGCCTTCTCTGTGGTTGTCTTCCAGAGCAAATTCAAAGCCTGCTGGCCAAGCGATTGCCACGTTCCTGCAAGATATTGGCTCTTCTGTTTCCAGGGGATAACGTTCATCCACACCCCCAGCTGCACACCTGTGGAGGGGGGAAGGGGGTTACCCAAACTCCCAGCAGTGTAGGCAGGGACGAAAGCTTACTTGGGCTGAACACCAACCCAGCAAGGTAGACTGCCACTACCCCTCATGTCCAACACAGCCTGAGCCAGGGTTGGACACCCTGCCTTTTGTATGTGCCTCCTGTAGTCTCCGGGCCAGGGGATGGGAATCTGGGAGAATTAGGGGCTTGAGGAGGGGAGGTAGAGGTGGTGGGGCCCATTGGAAAGCCCAAACCCTCTGTCAGCTGGATGGGGAAATTCTGCAGGCCGGATTAGGCCTGCAGGCTGGAGGTTCTCTACTACAACTCTATACACTCTGGTTCAGTTCAGACAACACATTTCTCAATGGTGGCTTTAGAACCCCACCGTGTAGTTGTTACACCACCATTGAGAAATGTGTTGTCTGGAGGGAAAACTCCACTCCACGGTGGAGGTTTTTTTTAAAAAACCACTCCACCCTGAATATCCACGCTGTACAGAGGAGAGCTCCTGCACAACCGTTGTGTTGCGTCTTGTGTGGAGGGCTCCGTGGAGTTTCTTGCTGCATCAAGTGGAATTTCCCCACTGGCTACAGTGTTCCCTGGCTAGAGCGGCCAAAGGAGGAAATGCCGCTCTAGAAGAGGTGCCGGGATGGGGTTTTTTCGCAGCAATGGCTGATGAGATCGCATCGGGAGGACTAGGTAGAGGAAAGAGGGCGGAGGAACTGTCATTCAAATGTCGTATTGGATTTTACTCTACTCCACGGTAGCCCACATTCGCACAGTGGTGGAGTTGGAACATGTGTAATGAGGACCTCCTAAAAACTCCACTGTTGAGTGGAGTTTTCACACTGCATAGAGAAAAGTGTTGTGTGAACTGAGACACTCTGTCAGACTAGCTGCTAGTTAATGCCAAAGAACAGATGCTCTTTAGTATGTGGCTGTACTAAGTCTTTTCTATTCCATGGTTTCAAAGAACAGTTAACCGGGGCTGGCTACAGGGAGCATACAACTCCCCTGTTAAAACAGCTCCACTGGCTTCCGGTTTGTTTCCGGGCACAATTCAAAGTGCTGGTTATCCGCTATAAAGCCCTATACGGCTCGGGTCCAGGTTATTTGAAAGACCGTATTCTCCCATATGAGCCTGCCCATGCTCTGAGATCTTCTAAGGAGGCCCTTCTCTCAGTCCCACCAACATCCCAGGCACGCCTGATGGGTACACGGGAGAGGGCCTTCTCTGTGGCTGCTCCAAGGCTCTGGAACTCCCTTCCTAAGGAAGCCAGACTGACTCCCTCTGTGCTACACTTCCGGAGGCAGGCAAAAACTTTTTTATTCCAGCAGGCTTTTCGAAATACTCTGGAATTATGTTAATGTATGGTTTTGTTTCGTTTTGAAAATCTGTTACTGTTTTTAAATTTTTTACATGTTTTTAATTTTACTGTAGGTTTAATTCTATTTTAACTTTTATAAACTCATATTTATATGTTTTGATTGTACATGTTTTAACTTTGTAAACCGCCTTGAGTCCCAGCCCTGGGGAAAAGGCGGTATATTAATAATAATAATAATAATAATAATAATAATAAACCAGGTCTGTTCCTTGATCAGAGAATCCGTTCTTTCCTCATAGGGTTTCTCTTTTTATTTCTTCAGGCGACTGGAAGAAGAACAAGAAAGAAAGTGAACCGCGGAGGTGGGAATGTGAAACAAAACAGAAATGGATGAATACATCCCTTGGTTCCAATGGGGCTGACTCCCCTGAAGCTCCAGTGCTACAGGAATGTCACACAGGGAGAAAGAGGGATACGATCTCTTTATGCGCAAACATCGTAACTAGAAACTCAAGCCTTAGCCTGCCTCAAAGAGTCCACACCGTGGAGAAGTCATGCAAATGCGCGGAGTGTGGGAAGAGCTTCCGGTGGAATTCGGAGCTTTGGTCACATCAAAGAATCCACACCGGGGAAAAACCGTATCAGTGCCCAGATTGTGGCAAGAGTTTCAGGGAGAAGAAGAACCTTAAAGGGCATTATAGAATCCACACAGGGGAGAAACCGTATAAATGCACTGAGTGTGGAAAGAGCTTTAGATGTAGTTCGGAACTTTGGTCGCATCAGAGAGTCCACAGTGGGGAAAAACCTTATCAGTGCCCCGAGTGTGGAAAGAGCTTCAGCGAGAACAAAAATTTTAGAATGCATTATAAAATCCACACCGAGGACAAACCCTATCCATGTTCCGTTTGTGGGAAGAGCTTCAGGGAGAATAAAAACCTTATCATACATCACCGAATCCACACAGGAGATAAGCCTTTTAAATGCTCTACCTGTGGAAAGAGCTTTAGTCACAGCACAAACCTTACCAGGCATCACAGAGTCCACACAGGGGAGAGACCGTATACCTGCTCAGAGTGTGGAAAGGGGTTCAGCGACAGCCGAAGCCTGACGAGACACCACCGAGTCCACGTGAGGGAAACACCATATACCCGCTCCGAGTCTGGAAAGAGCTTTGAATACAGTTCACAGCTTTATTCACGTGAAGGAATCCTCCCAGCGGATAAACTTCACCAATACGTGGAAGGAATCCAGTCACAGCCCACGCCTTACAAGCCATCACCAAATCCCCACGGGGGAGAAATGACATACGTGCTTAATTTGTGGGAAGAATTCTAGGACATGCTCAAAACCTCTGATCAAATCAGCCAATCCGCACAGTCGAAAAGTGCACTCGGAGGGGTGGGGGGTGGAATTCATGAATTCGAAATGTCAAAAGCTCTTGCGCGACAGTGCAATCCCTGAAATAGGTCATACACGCAGAGGAGAAACCATATCCATGTGTCTGGTGTGGAAAGAGCTTTCGTAAGTTTGGTAACCTTACACAAGATCAGATAATTCATGCAGGAGAGGAACTATATAAGTGCCCATAGAATAGAAAGAGCTTCAAGTTACAGCATAAGCCAGGGATAACATTGCAGAATCCACACATGGGAAAAGCCACTGAAATGCTCGGAGTATGAAAAACAAAAAAAACCAACATTTCAGCCGGCGCTCAAGCTATACTTCCCATAAGAGTATCCACTCTGGGGAGAAACCATATATATGGGGAAAGCTTCAGAAACATCAAAGAATGCACAAAGCAGAGAAGCTGTTGAAATGCATGGAAAGCGCTTCAGTGGGACACTGCAGAATCCACACAAGGGGGAAAGCTCTACAAATGTGTCGATGGATGGAAAGTGTTTAAATTCACAGCAGGAGTGGGCTGATCGCTGCTGGACTTCAACACCCATCAGCTCTAGCCACCATAGCCTGTGGTGGGGGGAGGGGTGATGGATGTTCCAGTGCAGCAATATCTGAAGGGGCACACCTTGTCCACCCCTAATCTAGGTATCGTTTGGAGATCAAAAAGCCCCTTCATGAGATTCTCCTAAAAAGTGGTTCCCACCCATGCATTCCATGAGGGTAGGAGTTTCAAAGAGTTGGTGCTGATTTAATGGAAAAACTAACTAATCAACTACTGCTGGAGATGCAATTGAAGAGGGCCACGGTCCAGGGCATCTTTTGGTGGTGGCACCCAGACTGTGAAACTCCCACAGATGCTCATGGGGTCCCTTTCTTACTGACCACCTGATGAGGTCTGGCAAAGTCTGTGATCTTTTGACATGCTAACTTCAGAGTTGATTCATTGACCTGGTTCACACATAACGAGAAGCCACTGGGTGAATGGCCTCCTGGGGTTTCTTGTTGTGGCAGCTGCCGCCATGGTGAATATTCAGGGCATGCCAGGGTTGCACCGTAGGTTGGTGTTATGTGCAAACACGGCAAGGGTGAGTTGTCTGGTTGTTGGCAAGCCACCCATGGGTAGTTGTGGGGTTGCAGTTGGCTTGTCAAGCACCCCAACAACCCAGCTTTGCTGGGTTCGCCCATAACGAGAAGCTATGGGCGTGCTACCGTCACGCTCTGAATATTCAAAATGGTGGACACAACAATGGGAACCCCACAGGAAAATTCACCCATGGTTGCTTCTCATTACAGGTCCCCCTCCACCCCCAATCGCCTTACTGCTGTAGCCCCTTCCTTCACCTGATCCCAAATTTGTTTGTTTTTGCCTTCCTCAATTTTTATTGTGTTATGTTTCAATGAACGTATTTTATTTTTGTGGCGTTTTGTACAATGTTATTCAATTTGTTTAAGCTACCAGCAACCACAACCCTGCCTGGAGAGAGCGGGGATTGAACCTGGGACCAAGAAGGAGGTTGGGAGGGAGAGAAGGAGGCACCTGCTGAGGGAGGTTCCCCAGACGAGCATATGGGCCAGTGTGGCATGGTGCTTAGAATGTTGGACTGAGAGTTGGGAGATCTGGGTTCTAGTCCCCACTCAGCCACGGAAGCTCACTGGGTGACTTTCGGCCAATCACAGACTCTCAGCACAACCTACCTCACAGGGTTGTTGTTGCGAGGGGAAAATGGAGAGGAGGAGGATTATGTACGCCACCTTGGATTCCTTAGAGGAGAAAAGTCGGGATATAAATATAAATAAATATAATAAATAAATAAATTGTAAGCTGCTCGGGTGATGTGTTTGAAGAGCAGGCTGTGAGTTCTAGTAATAGAATATAAATACACATATCAGGCTAGATCCAGGTTTAAGCAGCTTCTCCCATCTGAGGCAAGGCTGACATCAGCTAGGGTGAGGGGCTTTTTCATCAGCTCTGGAATTCTCTCCCCAAAGATGTTTGCTCAGTGCCTGCAGTATTCTCCATCAGGTGCCAGGCAAAATCATTTTCATTCATTTACCCAGGCATTTTAATGCCATTAGTCTGTTTCATCTCTTTATTTTCAATCTTCGGTCTGTGTCGCATTGAATTGCTCCTTTTCATGTTTTGTACTCCGGCCTTAAAATTGTAATGCGATTCTAAGAGGGGAAAAAATGTTTTAAAGAAAGAAATATGTAGCCAGCTCTCCCTTTTTGTGTCCTGCTTGTGGATTGCTGAATCAGCAGCTGGTTGGCCACTACATGAACCGAATGCTGGACTGGATGTATTATTTATTTATTGAATTATTATCCCCCTGTGAGGTAGGTTGGGCTGAGAGTCTATGACAGGCCCAAAGTCACCCAGTGAGCTTCCTTGGCCGATATGAAACTTGGCACCATGAGAGCTCTTAGGCAGGATTTTAGCCATGCCAGCTTTGAAGCAGATCCATTGATTTTTAGGATTTTTTAAAAAGTTTAAATTATTATTTTTAATAAGAATCCATCATTTTTAAAGATAAAGAGATGAAACTTGACACCATGATAGCTCTTAAGTAGGTCTTTAGCCATGCCAGCTTTGAAACAGATACCTTCATCCATTGATTTTTAGGATTTTTTTAAAAGTTTAAATTATTATTTTTAATAAAAATCCATCATTTTTAAAGATAAAGAGATGAAACTTGACACCATGATAGCTCTTAAGTAGGGCTTTAGCCATGCCGGCTTTGAAGCAGATACATTCATCCATTGATTTTTAGGATTTTTAAAAAAAGTTTAAATTATTATTTTTAATAAAAATCCATCATTTTTAAAGATAAAGAGATGAAACTTGACACCATGATAGCTCTTAAGTAGGGCTTTAGCCATGCCAAGTTTGAAGCAGATCCGTTTATCTGTGGATTTTTTGGATTTTTTTTCAAATTTGAGGTTTTGAAATTATTATTTTTAATAAAAATCCATCATTTTTAAAGATAGATGAAACTTGGCATCATGATAGCTCTTAAGTAGGGCTTTAGCCATGCAAAGTTCGAAGCCAATACAGTGATCCATTGATTTTTAGGAATTTTTAAAATTTCATAGGTTTTTTTTAAAAAAATAATAATAATAAAGCCGCTGGAGCCATACCCTTCAAACTCAAGTTGTCAAACCTCCTCTTTGGGTTCTTGCACCCTGAGCAGTTTCAGCCCTTGGCATCAAGGGGATCTTGAGTTTTTAGCTAAGAAGTTATGGGCGAACACAGCACCTTTCCTGTTGCAGATTTGGTGGACAGTTGGGCAGCTGGAGCTCAGCAAAGGTGAGGCGTCCACAGATCAAAATGTGGGAAAGAAGACATCAGTCAATGCAGCCCACAGGGCAAAACAGAAGAGGCCAGAGGCCTTTTTCTCAGAGTTCCACATCATGGGTGATGAAGGATCATCCTTAGAGAAAAACTCTCATGACTAACAGTGAGGTGCCAGTCGAGAGAGAGGCTCTCATCTTTGCAGATGCCCTGCTGCTGCGGATGTTGGAACCTGGCATGTCGTTGCTTTGCTTCGCTACCCCTTCCCTTCCACTTCACTTTGTACACTTGTGAGCTAGGCTCTGTCTGCACTGCTGGTATGCAATGCAGAACGTTCGAAGTGCGTGTTAGAGAAAAATAGACAGATTTGCAGCTTTGGTTGGCTGGCATGTCTCTTAGAGACCATGTTGTCCTCCTTTTTGGTTTCCAAAATATGGTCACCCTAAATTAACTATTTATTGAGACAATTAAAGTGTTACATTTTTATCTTTATAAACTTCCCTTAATCCTAGGGCTGTGCAAGCTTCAGAATTCAGTTTTGGAAATCCAAATCCCGGTCACCATTTTATCATGAATCCACTGTTTTCCTTGCACAGCCCAAGGGACCTGGTACTGTAGTAGATTCCTACAACTCCCAGGATGCACTGCCTAGGAGGGAGAGACCTACCGGGGGCCCAGGAATGGCACACAGCCGTGTCTTTGCCGCTGCGATCATCCAGGTGCATGAAAGAGGCTTCCATTGTTCTGCCTCATTCTCGGGGCATTTTATTATTCATTCTGAATGTGTGTCAGTGGTATTTTTGACCTGACCTCATCGCTTTGAGGTGTCTGAGGTTACTGCCTGAGTTTTCTTTCTATTACACACCACCACACTTCCTGATCTGAAAATGCCATAAGGGGGAAACATTGGACGGGAGCTTATACTGGCTTGATTCGGAGGACACGATAATCAATGGAGGGGGGAAATCAACTGTCCATTGTGTTGATTATTGTGTTGTGTGTTGGGCAACTGACAGTACACTATTTTGGTGAATTAAACAATGGGGAAAAACAACAAGCTGCTCTGTTGCTTATCTTGTATTGTGTGTCAGGATCCCGCCCCACTGTATACTATTCCAGTTGATCATAGAGTTCCCTGGCAGTATTGACCAAACCCCACCCCCTGCTCCTCTACAGCTGGCAGAACTTGGAAATGCATGATGGGATAGGACTGAGGGAGGAGGCATACCAGCCGTGTAACTGGGGGAGGGGCAACATGGGAAAATAAATGAAAGGTGAGTGTGCTATTCCCCCCCCTCCGTTGCCTAATATGTCTGAACTGAGCCACTGAGTCAAACCATGGGTCCCAGCTATTATCAACACTGGCTGGCAGCAGCTCTCCAGGTTTTAAGGCAGGCCTTTTTAAGGAGAGCTCTGCAGGGTTTAAGGCCTTCCCTGGAGATGCTGGGGAACGAACCTGGGACCTTCTGCATGCAAGGCAGATGCTCTACCCACTGAACTACAGCTCCTCTCTCTCGTCCCGACACAGCTCACTGTCCTGTCTGTCTCTCCATTCTTTTTCCTCTCCTTTCAAGACCCGGACCAAATGGGATTCCAAATGTAAACAGCACCCAGTGGATACAATCCGTGCTCTGGTTGGTTTTTGGTTACTTGCAGGCTCAGTGATGATTGATTGATTATATCCAGGCAATAACAGATGTTTTCTGGGCCGATTAAGTGCAAGAAGCATTTGGAGAGGAGCCTCTGCAGCTCTTTCGTGTTGAGTCCATCTAAGGGTTAAAGAGAACGAGTGTGGTGCTCCTAGAGAGAACAGTGAAGAGGAAAGGGTGGATGATTGTGGTCACTTCCTGCCCCTCCCTCACTGGGAACGCAGCCTGGGATTTTGCTGCGCTTCCCCTGCAAAGGAGCTGGTGAGTGCCACATGCAGGGGGTGGGGTGGAAAGAGCCCCCAGGGAAGAGAGGGAGCCAAGGGCAGGGAGGCAGGCTTTGGGTAAGGGGTGGGACGGAAGGGAGAGAGCGCCCCCTGCCCCCAGGAGGCTGACCCTCTCAGCGTCCCTCCAGAAGACCCCCGCCTTGCACCTTCTTCCCTCCCCATCATTAGGGAATCCTGGAAGGGGAGGCTGGAGAAAGGGGGCTGGGAGGGACAGAAGCGGAAAGATCCAGGGTGTGGGGAAGGAGGAATCCCATCTGTGGGCAAAAAGCTCTTATACTGTCATGTTTGCATTGCATTTTGTTTTGTCTCCTCTCCCTGTTTTAATTTTAGTTAATTAGTACCAGGGTCCCTATTCTTCACATTAGTCTCAATGCCTTTTGTTTATTGAGTGAGCCTGCTGTTCACATCCTCAGAGTGGGTGGAAATCACTGATACTCGGGTCACTTTTGGGGTTCAAGTGCTGGGAACACAGAGCGGCTTAGAAGGAAGCCAGGGAACGGATTAGAAGTAAAACTGCAGTTCCATCAGCCGACATGTTTTATTGCTTGAGGGCAAAAAGTTTGCTGCCTGGAGTCTGAGATAGAGGCCAGATCTAAACCAAGCAGGCTATGACACTTTGAAAAGGTTTTGAAAACTGTATATATAGCCCATCTACATTACTGCTCTAAAACAATTTATAACAGTTTTAAACGGGTTAATGACGGTTATTAACCAGTTTAAAACTGTTACAAACCTTTTTAAAGCAGTAGTGTAGATAGGCTCGGCGTGTGTCCTGGGCCCCAAGAGTTCTTTTCTTTTTTTTTTGTAATAATTTTTATTAATTTCAACACAATAAACATACACAATATAATAAACAAACAACATAACCCTCAACAATTCCCCCCCGTGCACCCCCACCCCCTGAGACCTTCTCTTAATCATTCTTCATCCTTCCAGAATTTTAACGATTCTTTTGAAGGTGTTTGTCCCTTCCTTCCCCGATCTTAAAACATATTCCAAAAAGGGACTCCATATTTCTCCAAAATCACTCTTACTGGACATTCCCCTCTTTATTTTCATTTTACTGGCCCCAAGAGTTCTCAAAACTGTCAGCCTATCTACACTACTGCTTTAAAATGGTTTATAACAGTCTTGAGAACTGTGGGGGGCCCAGGACACGCTCCATATGCAGTTTTCAAAACGTTTTCAAAGTGTTTTATCCTGAGTGTGTAGATAGGCTCAAAGTTAGAGGCACATGAGTTCTGTTTCTAGCGTCCTGAAATCAGCCTTGGCAAGATTACTCAACCAATTGCCACCTGGGCCCTGTTAGCGCTGGCTGACGCACTCCAAAGCTGACGCACTCCAAAGCGGCAGCTATTGAGGAATTGTTCCCAGCTGGGGTGGGGAGTGAGAATCTTCTCCCCCTCTGGAGGGAGGTGGAGGAGCAGGTTGCTTTGGATGGGTGGAGCCCCCTCCAATTGGGCTTGGGGGGGGGGGATAAATTTAGTGAGTCCTTTACACCCTTTGTCTTTTCCTTGGGGGGGGGGCTATACTTCTTTGGGGACCCCGGTGGCTGGCTTGGAAGAGGCCCCTGTCCCGGATAGGCGTTAGGTAGCCAGGTTTGCGATTTCTTGCTTTGCGTGGCTCTGAACCAACAGCTTCTTCGTGTCATGAAGTTTAGGGTGACCAGATAAAATCCAGGTCAGGGCTCATGTAACTTTAACAGTTGTAGAGAAAAGGGAATTTCAGCCAGGGTCATTTGTATGCAATTAGTTCCTGGTGAAAATTCCCTCTTCATCACAACAGTTAAAGGTGCAGGGGCCCTGCCTTCTTTTGTATCTGGTCACTCTAGTATAGTGCCTGCAACTTTGTGATGAAGAGGGAATTTCACCAGGAACTAATTGCATACGAATGACACTGGCTGAAATTCCCTTTTCTCTACAGCTGTTAAAGTTACATGAGCCCTGACCTGGATTTTATCTGGTCAGCCTAATGAAGTTGTATAATCCTTTTAATTGGTTTTATGGTTTGCTGCTACTTCTAGCTCAATTGTATTTTTAAACTGTTCTTCCACCCCCCCCCCACTACCCTCCCCTTTTCCCCCATTTAACTTACTTTTTGCTTAAGGCCATACTTGGCTTAATTAACTGCCTTAAGTGGCTAGGATGCCCATATGGAAAGGAGGACAAGGCTCCTGTATCTTTAACCGCGGTGTAGAAAAGGGAATTTCAGCAGGTGCCATTTGTACGTGCGCAGCGCCTGGTGAAATTCCCTCTTCATCACAACAGTTAAAGCTGCAGGAGCCCTGCCTTCTTTTGTATCTGGTTGCTCTAGTATAGCTCCAACAGCAGCAAAGATGATAATAGCCAAGAACTGGAAAAATAGTAAACCAATTGTATCTAAAGAATGGTTTATTAAAGTTTGGCAAATTGCACAATTATTGAAAATCAGCAAAGCAGTCAGGTTGAGCGATGGCAGACAACAGATCCCCAAATTTACAGAGGAATGGAAACCTTTTTATTGAATACTGGAAAAATAACCATGGTAGAGAAATTAACATATATTCTTATTTTGCTCTTTAATAAATCGTTGACTTTGGAAGATATGTAAAACTTGATCTTATACTATCTATTGAGTTTGTTTTATATTTAACTCATTGGATGCTTTTGTATGGTGTTAAGAGAATTCAGTCCGATACTAAATCTATTTAGTTCACTCTTGGATGTTTATATGTGGTGTTATGCTGGGTTCTTTTGTTGAGTAGCTAAAATAATAATTGATTGTGTATAATGATTGTGTTGTAGAACAATATGTTGTATATTTTTTCAGTAAGGATGAATTAAAAAAATTAAAGAGGAGAAAATACATGAATACATGGCTACACTATGCAAAATACACTAGAGTTTACCTGTTGCTAAGACTTATTAGCAAAACATTGTGGGTAGGCACCAAACAATGTGAGTAAGCCCAGAAGTACTTTGAAATGTTTCTTAGGCCAGAGCTACACCAAGCAGGATATGACACTTTGAAAAAGGTTTGAAAACCGTATATGGTGCATGTCCTGGGCCCCAACAGTTGTCGCTGCTGTTATAAACCATTTTAAAGCAGTAGTGTAGATCCTGCCTTATTTTACTTTTTTATCGTACCCTTTCCTACCTTACAGCTATAGAATCTATATAATGGCCCCAAAGCCTTCCATCTGACTCTAATGAAACTTTTTGCACTTGTTGCCCCTCTCTCTGGGATGAATCATAGAATAGTAGAGTTGGAAGGGGCCTATAAGGCCATCGAGTCCAACCCCCTGAGCAATGCAGGAATCCTCCTTAAAGCACCCCTAAGAGATAGCTGTCCAGCTGCCTCTTGAAAGCCTCTAATGTGGGAGAGCCCTCCACCTCCCTAGGTCATGGGTTCCATTGTAGTACTGCTCTAACAGTCAGGAAGTTTCCCCTGATGTCCAGCCGGAATCTGGCTTCCTGTAACTTGAGCCCATTATTCCGTGTCCTGCACTCTGGATTGATCGAGAAGAGATCCTGGCCTTCCTCTGTGTGGCAACCTCTCAAGTATTTGAAGAGTGCTATCATGTCTCCCCTCAATCTTCTGTTCTCCAGGCTAAACATGCCCAGTTCTTTCAGTCTGTCCTCATAGGTCTTTGTTTCCAGACCCCTGATCATCCTCGTTGCCCTCCTATGAACACGCTCCAGCTTGTCTGCATCCTTCTTGAAGTGTGGTGCCCAGAAATGGATACAATACTCAAGATGGGACCAAACCATTGCCAAATAGAGAAGACCCAGTACCTCGCATGATTTCAAAGCTATATTTCAATTAGTGCAGCCCAAAATAGCATTTGCTTTTTTTGCAGCCACATCACACTGTTGCCTCATATTCAGCTTGTGATCTACAACAGTTCCAAGATCCTTCTCACTTGTCGTATTAATTAGCCAAGTATCCCCCATCTGTACATTTGGTTTCTTTTTCCTAGGTGTAGAACTTGGCATTTCCCCCCCCCCCCCCAATTAAATTTCATTCTGCTGTTTTCATCCCAGCACGCCAACCTATCAAGTTTGTTTCTGTCTTCCAGGGTATTAGCTGTCCCATGCAATTTTGTGTCATCTGCAAATTTGATAAGCATTCCCTGATCCTCCTCATCCAAGTCATTAATAAAAATGTTGAAGAGCACTGGGCCCAGGACTGCTCTCAAAGCAGTGGTCAAGTTGTGGATCCATAGGCCACTACAAGAAGAAGTTGCAATGTTTATGACTCCTCATGGCTAGCGGCTCCTTGAACCCAGAACATCAGCTGCCTAAATCTATATGGGGAGGTGGGGGGTGGAGAGACTGTTGACGCAGGACCAAATCTAGTTGACAACTGAAAAGAAAGAAAAAGCCCAATCAGAAGGCAAGAAAGTTTAGGAGAGTCAATGAATCAAAAAGAGGCTGAAACTTAAGAGAAGTTAACTTTGGTTCAGTTCATTTTCCATTGTTCTGTTTTGCATAGCTCCACGTTTTGATAAGTTTTTAGTAGCTTTGTATCCTTTTGGACCACAGATTGCATGTTTCATTTCTATACCTTGGGATTCTAAGAGAAGGTCTCTTCCAACTTTCCTCTGGGTATGCAACATCCTTGTTCTCTGCCTGTGATAGGTAGCTATACCTTCCTTTTAATCCCCCCCTTTCATTCATTTTCTGTAGAAGTTTAGACTATGCTGTTATACAGTTTAAAGCTTTTAACGTTGCATTGAACTGGTTTGAATTAGTGGATGTTTAAGTGGAGCTAAATAACAATTCAACTGCTGCTAGTTGGGCCGAGTACTCTATTTCACATTGTTTTCTAACAGGCCTTAAAAAGAGTTAAACTCTAGTGCATTTTGCATAGTGTACAGATGTATGTGATGTTCTTTGGCATTGGTTTTCTTTAAAAACCATTCATATTTGAAGGCTTCCTGTGTGGCACGTTTCATTTGTTTGGCAAGTTTAAAGAGCATTCACTGTTTACTTGCTTAAAGTTTAAAATGAACTTTCAAACATACTGAACTTTGAACAGCCTTAAGTCAGCTCTAGCTGCACTCTCTCCCCCATTGGGGCAGAGTCAGAACTGTATTTTCAACCATGAACCTGATTCCTGTGGGACCGAGGTCGTAGGGAACCATCTGAGACAGGTCGTGGTATTAAGTTGGCCACAGCTGTATATATTCAATGCAGCTGTCCATTTCAGTTTCTACAGCACAGTCCGTTTTTGAGTCCTGGTAGTAGCGGAGATGGAGAAGAGAGGAAATATGAAAGAGCAAAACTTTGCTGGTCCTGAAGCAGGAAAAGGCCCCCATATCATCCAGGCAGGGAGCAGTGCAGAGCCTTGGGAAAGAAGAATGCAGGAGAACTTGCCTGGGAGCAACACCAGCAGAGATGTAAAGTGCCAGCACTTCAGGGACTTCTGCTACTCGGAGGATGAGGGCCCCCGAGAGGTCTGCAGCCGACTCTACCACCTTTGCTGCCAGTGGCTGAAGCCAGAAAGGCTCACGAAAGCTCAGATGCTGGACCTGGTGGTCCTGGAGCAGTTCCTGGCCATCCTGCCCCTGGAGATGGAGAGCTGGATCAGAGAATGTGGAGCGGAGACCAGTTCCCAGGCAGTGGCCCTGGCAGAAGGTCTTCTTCTCAGTCAGGCAGAGGCCAAAGAGCAGGTGAGAGCATTTCATCCTGAAAAACTCCCCACTAGGTTGAACTCTTAGCCCCAAAGCACACAACCTTATGTGCTCCCCTGAAAAAGACACAACTTAGTGTGCTGTGTGGCTTGGATGGTAGACCCACTTTAGAAGGAGCCATGAAATGCAAACAGATTGGGAAATGCTGCCCTTGGCCTTGACCTGAACCATTTCTTTCCTTCCTAATCCGTCTTCTCTGTCTGGGATCCTCTCTCCCAGGTGCAGGGGATGTTGACCAAAGCACCCACAGATTTCCCTGAGGCAGAGAAGGTTCCATCGGGCAGCACACAGAGGCCGCAAGACAGGCAGATCCTGCAGGAAGGTGACGGAGGACCTTACTCACTGGGTAAGGATTAGTGCAACAAATTTCACCATGGTCCCCCTCTCTCAATTATGCCTAAGGAGCTTTAATGTTCTCCTTGAGCCTGATTCAGGGAGGGGTGTGGGAAGAGAGACTCTTATTCTCTAGTTACCCAAAAAAGAATTTTGTTTAGCAATATGGATGAACATTTATTCCACTAAAACAGCGAAAATGGAAATGCTTCAGAATTATAACTTCTTTGCCTTCCTCACAGGGAATGGAAAGATCTGCAGAGAGAGTGAACTGACTCCTAGGCCTCCTTCACTTTGTGGTGGACTGGAGATGTTTTCTGTGCTGCCAGAGCAGGTAGGGGAGTCCTGGGTGCCTCTGTCCCCTTCACATATCTTTGGTCCTGGAAGAACCTGCCCCTTTCCCATTGCTCTTCTCCAAGATGGCTGCCAGGAAGTAGGGATGTGCATCGTATGCGATCCGATGTCCGATTCCAATTAAAATCGGAGGAAATCAGGCATCCGATTTATGATTCCGATACAGTCCCTTGGAGCTCAGATTTTTCCGATACGATTTTTTGTCGTCCAATTTTCATTGGAGAAAATCGGAAAATTGGAGCGCCATTTTCACACGCTTTCTCCAAAGGTTTGCCTTGGAGAATAAATGGCTGTAACTTTTGTATTTTAAAAGCTAGAAACTTGAAACTTGGTCACATTGCAGATGGAATGTAGTTACTCATGTGTGCCAAGTTTCATAAAACTAGCTGCAAGCGTGTCTTTTCTATGAATTTTTGAAAGATCATGGTTTTGAGTTCGACACCTGTCAAAGTAAGTTTGACTAATGTCAAACACAAAACCACGATCTTTCAAAAATTCATAGAAAATGCTCACTTGCACGGATTTTTATGAAACTTGGCACACATGAGTAACTACATTCCATCTCCCATGTGCCCAAGTTTCATGTCTCTAACTTTTAAAATAAAGTAGTTATAGGCAGTTCTTTCCCACAATGCTAGCCTATAGGGGACACTAAATAGGCTTGCATTGGGGGAAATTTTGTTATTTTTGAAGATAGAAGCATGAAACTTGCCCACATGGCAGAAGAGTTTGAGGTACTTATGTGTGAGAAATTTCATAAAGATAGGTGCAGGCATTTTGTGGCCATGAATTCTTTACTAACAAACCAGGAATGCCTATAACTTTTTTTGTTTTTAAAAATCCACACATGAAACTTTGCGACATTGCAGATAGTATGTTGAGACTCATGTGTGTGAAATTTCAGAAACATAGGTACTTGCCTTGGGTGGCAATTAATTTTTGAAAAGTGGGTTGCATAGGGGGTAAAGAATTAATGCCTTTAACTTTTTTATTTTTAATGATTGAAGCATGAAACTTGGCCACACTAGAGATGACATGTAGTTAGTGATGTGTGAGAAATTTCAGAAACATAGGTTCAAGCGTGTAGTAGCAAAGTATTTTTGGAGAAATGAGGAAAGAAACGCATTTAACATTTTTATTTTAAAAGATAAAAGCATGAAACATGCCCACATGGCAGATGGCTTTGAGGTACTTATGTGTGAAAAAATTCAGAAAGATAGCTGCAGGCGTTTTGTGGCTATGAATTTTTTACTTTAAAAGTTCCATAACTTCCAATATGGTGGGTTTGACAGCTGACAGAGGGGGGGAGGAGGCAGGGAAGGGGAGAGAAGGGGGAGGGGTGCTGTTTGACAGCTGTCAAAGCCAGAACCACGATCTTTCAAAACTTCATAACCACGACACACTTGCAATGATTTTTCTGGAATGTGGTACACATGACTAGCAACATCCCATCTCCCATGTGCCCAAGTTTCATTTTGATCCCTTTTAAAATGAAGAAGTTATAGGCGGTTCTTTCCCCCAATGCTAGCCTTTAGGGGAAATGTTTCATCACTGGGGGAAAGAATCACCTCTAACTACTTCATTTTAAAAGATAGAGACATGAAACTTAGGGAGACATGACTAGCAAAATCCCATCAGCAATGTCTCCAAGTTTCATGTTTCTATCTGTTAAAATAACAAAAAAGTTCCCCCAACGCAATCCTAGTATTTTCCCCTAAAGGCTTGCATTGGGGAAAAGTAGCTGCTATAACTTTTTTATTTTGAAAGATATAGAAATGAAACTTGGTGACCTTGGAGATGGGATGCTGCTAGTCATGTGTGCAAAATTCCAGAAAAATCTGTTCAAGCGTGTCGTGGCTATGAAGTTTTGAATGATCATGGTTCTGGCTTTGACAGCTGTCAAACAGCACCCCCCCCTCCACCTTCTCCCCACCTCTGTTTTGAAACTTATGGAACTTTTAAAGTAAAAAATTCATAGCCACAAAATGCCTACAGCTATCTTTCTGAAATTTCTCACACATAAGTACCTCAAAACCATCTGCCATGTGGGCACGTTTCATGCTTTTATCTTTTAAAATAAAAATGTTAAATGTGTTTCTTTCCTCATTTCTCCAAAAATACCTTGCCACTACACACTTGAACCTATGTTTTTGAAATTTCTCACACATCACTAACTACATGTCATCTCTAGTGTGGCCAAATTTCATGCTTCAATCATTAAAAATAAAAAAGTTAAAGGCATTAATTTCTTACCCCCCAATGCAACCCATTTTTCAAAACTTAATTGCCACCCAAGGCAAGCACCTATGTATCTGAAATTTCAAATGCATGGATCCCAACATGCCATCTGCAGTGTAGCCAAGTTTCATGTGTGGATCTTAAAAAATAAAAAAGTTATAGGCATTCCTGGTTTGTTAGTAAAAAATTCATATCCACAAAATGCCTGCACCTATCTTTCTAAAAGTTCTCATACATAACTACCTCAAACCCATCTGCAAAGTGGCCATGTTTCATGCTTCTATCTTTAAAAATAAAAAAGTTATAGGCATTTTTGTAACACAATACTAGGCTATGGGGAAAATAATTCAAAATGGCATCTGATTAAAATCAGAGGTCCAGTTTTCGTTATCGGAATCCGATCCGAAGTGATACGAGGGACCTCCGATTTCTCCCGATATGAATCAGGTCAAAATCGAAAGTCCCAATACCAATTCCGATATGATTTTTCTGTCCGTGCACATCCCTACTAGGAAGGCCTTGAATGTCACCTATGAAGCTCTGCATCCTGCAGGAAAACATCCAACCAACTCACTTTTATTGTCTTCATGGATTGCAACGTTATGTGTAAGGAGAACATGATTTCTTCTGCTGCTTTCAGGTGACTTTTGAGGAGGTGGCTGTGCATTTCTCAGAGGAGGAGTGGGCTCTGCTGGATCCAGGCCAAAGGACTCTGTACAAGGGAGTCATGGAGGAGAATCGTAGGAACCTGGCCTCTCTGAGTGAGGAATGGGACCCTTTGGGTAAGGCTCCCTCTTTGCCTGCAGTGTTACAAAGATTGAGGACAACAGTGCCTGAGCCATTTTCCTGGAACACTCTATTCCAGAGAAAGTTCACAATGCAATGGATGTGTCATTCTTAGCAGAGTTAGACTAGCAGAAGATGCCAGGATAGCTGAAATTCTCCATTACTACAATGGCTTGCCGATGTGAACGTTTGATCATCTTTTCCAGGAAAGCATCATCTGTGTCTTCTGACTGGCTGGGTGGTCTGGACAATAGTGCTACACTCATAACATTCTTGTTTCTCACCTCATCTTTACCCAGTTGCTTTTGACCTGGCTTCCTTTCTCAAAATCATGGGTTTTCTTACAGGCATATACATTCCTTACATATATGTATACATATACATATACATTCCTTACTTCCCCTCCTATTCTGATGGGTCTATTCCCTTTGAACAAGGTCTCCCTTTCAATGGCTATATTCCAATCCTGAGTCTTATCCCAACAGGTCTCATATCAGATTGTACCTGCCACACCTGTATTAGGATTTCAAGTTCTATAAAGGCTCTGTCTCTCCATTAAGTAATTTTTTTATCCTGTTAATCAAATCAGCAAATGGTTTCGTCTGTTCCCTGATTTTAGGAAGATTGTTTTCATTCTTTCAGGTGATCTCAGGGAGAGCAAGAAAAATGGAGTACACCAGAGATGGAAAACTGAAACTGAATTGGAGTGGGGAAACAAATCTATTTCTTTTGAAGAGTCAGACGTCCAGGAAATTCCAATAATACAAGAACCAATTAAAAAGAATATGCAGACTGGGGAGACACACCTTACCAAATGTCAGCGATTTCACACAGAAGAGAAAACATTTCAGTCCTTGGAGTGTGAGAAGCAATTTAATTTCAACTCGCAACTTAACTTACATAAAAGAATTTACTCAGGGGAGAAGCCCTATACATGTTCAGACTGTGGAAAGAGCTTCATTTGGAGCAGCCACCTTAAGTTGCATCAAAGGACTCACACAGGGGAGAAGCCCTATGAATGCTCAGAGTGTGGAAAGAGATTCACTAGGGGCACCCAGCTTAAGTCACATCAAAGAATTCACACAGGGGAGACGCCCTATAAATGCTCTGAGTGTGGAAAGGGTTTCAGCAGTAGCTCAGACCTCAAAAAGCATCACAGAATCCACACTGGCGAGAAGCCCTTCAAATGCTTAGTGTGTGGAAAGACTTTCAGTCAGAATGCATCCCTGAATGTACATCAACATATCCACACAGGGGAGATGCCCTATAAATGCTCTGAGTGTGGGAAGGGTTTCAGCAGTAACTCAGGCCTTCAAAAGCATCATAGAATCCACACTGGCGAGAAGCCCTTCAAATGCTTAGTGTGCGGAAAGACTTTCAGTCAGAGCGCGCACCTGAAAGGACATCAACGTATCCACACAGGAAAGAAGCCTTATAAATGCTCTGAGTGTGGAAAGAGCTTCAGCAGTAGTTCAGGCCTTAAAGCGCATGAAAACATTCACACAGGGAAGAAGCCCTATCAATGCTCAGATTGCGGAAAGAGCTTCTCTCAGAGCAGCCACCTTAAGTTGCATCAAAGGACTCACACGGGAGAGAAGTCCTTTAAATGCTTTGAATGTGGAAAGTGTTTCCGTTACAATTTGAGCCTTAAAAACCATCAAAGGACTCACACAGGTGAGAAGCCCTTTAAATGCTCTGAATGTGGAAAAAGCTTCAGTCGGAGCAGCAACCTTAAGTTGCATCAAAGCACTCACACAGGCGAGAAGCCCTTCAGATGCTCAGAGCTTCACTAAGAGCAGCTGTCTTTAAGTCACATCAAAGAATTCACTTAGGTGAGAAGCCCTTTGAACGCTCAGAGTGCAGAAAGAGCTTTGCTCACAGCACACAACTTAAACGACATCAAAGAATTCACATAGAGGAGAAGCCATAGAAGTGCTCAAGAATTTGGAAAGCAATTCAATCAGCAGTTGCACCTTGCCTCACATCAAACTATCCACGCAGGTGGAAAGCACTTTCACCAGAGCACACACTGTAACTTGCATTAAGGAATTTGTTGTGTCTATGTCCAACTCCCTGCTTCGAGGGGATGAAATCTCAGACAGCGATTCTGATCCTGGAGAAGGAATGCAACAGGCGGGGGAGTTGGTGCCAGCAGGAGAACAGTTTCCCACGGCAGACGCGGGAGATAATTCTCAAGTGGAAGTCCCTAACCGGGCAGAGAACACTTTCTCTTCTGAAACAAAGAATCTCGAAGATGCTGTATTTCGTAGAAAACTAAAAAGAAAGGATTTCAAACTTAAAACCGCCCGCCGCTCAGAGAGGCTTTTGAACAAAGCCCTAGGGGGTAATTCGTCTTAATTATGTGACTCTGCTCTCTTTCTCTCTCAGTTAACTCAACTGAATAGCTTGCTAATCTAACCAGCCTCGGGGCAAAAGACCTGTGCTAAGTTTGTTTTCCTCTTACTTGCTAGAGGAGAGGGGAGAATCGTCTTTTGTATAATAAAGGATTGTATTTTCCCTCAAAGGGGTCTCTTTATTGTCCTCCACGTACATTAGAACTTACAGAGTCATGACAGAATTCATAAAGGATGCTGTGAGTGTGGACATGGTTTCCTGTTGCAGGTGAGAAGCCCAATAACTTCTCAGCTTGCGGAAAAAGCTTCAGTCACAGCAGCCACATTAAGTTGCATTGAAGGACTCTGTGTTGTTTCACTGTTTTTATGCTATTTATCTGTTATGTAAATGCTGTTAGGACTTCGTATGATAAGGTTGGTAATTGGTTAATTCTGTTGGTAGGGGGAGTAAGTAGGGTGACCATAAGTCCGGTTTCCCCCAGACATGTCCAGAAATTGGGAGAGGCAACCGACTTCCGGGGGAATTTTCAATATTTTAATTATTGTCCAGAAGTTGCGTCCGGATGCCCTTGTGGGAGAGGCTGATTTTGGCACTTCCGGAATCAGGGGTCTCCCGCCCAGTGCTTATCCGGGCTCCTCGGGGTTTGTCACTATGTTGACGAGCCCGGATGCCTGCGCGGAAGAGGCAGGAGAGCCCGATTTTGGCACTTCCGGAATCAGGCCTCCCCCGCCCTGCCCAGCACTTATCCAGGCTCCTCTTGGGCCGTCTCTGTGGCGACAAGTCCCGAGCCCGGATGCCCATGTGGAAGAGGCGAGAGAGGCCAATTTCCCCCTTTCCACAATGAGCCCAGATGCCAGCGTGGGTGAGGTGGCAGCGGCAGCACGGAGGTAGTGGCAGCAGCATGGGGTGAAGGTGCAGTGTATGCGGGCATGCAGCAGTGCCAGTGAATTGCAAGGGCAGCGGTGGAGGCTGGTGGATTTACTGCCCCAATGGCATAGGAGCCACCAGCCTCCATTGCTCGGAGGGGTGCATTTATTTTATTATTTTTATGGACTGTTGTTGGTGAATATGAATAGTACATCAAATAAATTTAACGTTTTTGAATGCCAACGCTCCAAGAATTACTGTTTTAAAAAAGTCATATCCACTTTCTCCCATGCTGTATAGTAGAGAAGTAAAATCTTCAACCAAATCCATCTTTTAACTACTTTATATATACACATGCATAACTTTAGCATTTCTACATTTCTCCCCTAAAATGGAAGCCTTTTACATAATGGAGAATAACTTGTGAAGTCATATTTTCCTCCTCTTAAACCAAAGTAAATAAAAGTCCTGAACTGTAATATTTATTTATTTATTTATTTATTTATTACATTTGTATACCGCCCCATAGCCGAAGCTCTCTGGGCGGTTTACATAGGATTAAAAACAATTAAAAACAATATACAAAAATTAAAACAGCAAAAACATACAACATACACACAATCTGTACATTTAAAAACCACTTCAACACTTAAAAAAAAAAAAAAAAAAAAAAAAAAACCTACAAAAACAAAACAAAACAGACCCAGGCTCCTCAGATATTGCCAAATGCCTGAGAGAAGAGGAAAGTCTTGACCTGGCGCCGAAAAGATAACAATGTTGGCGCCAGGCGGGCCTCGACAGGGAGATCGTTCCACAATTGGGGAGCCACCACAGAGAAGGCCCTCTCTCTTGTTGCCGACCTCCGAGCTAACCTCGGAGGAGGCACTCGGAGGAGGGCCTTAGATGTTGAACGTAGTGTTCGGGTAGGTTCATGTCGGGAAAGGCGTTCCATCAGGTATTGTGGTCCCAAGCCGTGTAAGGCTTTATAGGTTAAAACCAGCACCTTGAACCGGGCTCGGAAACATACAGGCAGCCAATGCAAGCGGGCCAGAGTAGGTCTTATATGTTCGAACCTACTGGTTCCAGTTATCAATCTGGCCGCTGCATTTTGCACAAGCTGCAGCTTCCGAACCACCTTCAAAGGCAGCCCCACGTAGAGTGCATTGCAGTAATCTAACTTGGAGGTTACCAGAGCATGGACAACTGAAGCCAGGTTATCCCTGTCCAGATAGGGACGTAGCTGGGCCACCAACCGAAGTTGGTAGAAGGCACTCCGTGCCACTGAGGCCACCTGCGCCTCAAGTGACAGAGATGGTTCTAGGAGAACCCCCAAGCTACGAACCCGCTCCTTCAAGGGGAGTGCAACCCCATCCAGAACAGGTTGAACACCCTCCATCCGGTCAGCGGAACCACCCACTAACAGCGTCTCAGTCTTGTCTGGATTGAGTTTCAGTTTATTAGCCCTCATCCAGTCCATTGTCGCAGCCAGGCACTGGTTCAGCACATCCACAGCCTCGCCTGATGAAGATGAAAAGGAGAAATAGAGCTGCGTGTCATCAGCATACTGATGACAACGCACTCCAAAACTCCGGATGACTGCACTCAACGGTTTCATGTAGATATTGAACAGCATGGGGGACAAAACTGACCCCTGCGGAACCCCATACTGGAGAATCCACGGGGCCGAGCAATGTTCCCCAAGCACCACCTTCTGGAGCCGACCCACCAAGTAGGAGCGGAACCACTGCAATGCAGTGCCTCCCACTCCCAACTCAGCCAGTCGTGCCAGAAGGATACCATGGTCGATGGTATCGAAAGCCGCTGAGAGATCAAGGAGAATCAACAGAGTCACACTCCCCCTGTCTTTCTCCCGACATAGGTCATCATACAGGGCGACCAAGGCTGTTTCCGTACCAAAACCAGGCCTGAAACCCGACTGAAATGGATCCAGATAATATCATCTCATGTGCCGTTTTGCCTGTCTACATAAATGATTTAATAACAGCTTATGATTCCTTT
The DNA here is from genome assembly GCA_029215795.1 of Anniella stebbinsi. Lineage (NCBI taxonomy): Eukaryota > Metazoa > Chordata > Lepidosauria > Squamata > Anniellidae > Anniella > Anniella stebbinsi. Next base: position 179,918,800 of record JARDYH010000005.1, read on the forward strand.
TTCTTCTTTCAGTAGACATTATGAATCACTTTGCAAAGTACAGGTTATGACTTCCAAAGGAAGCATGAGAATGTTGTAATATCCAACATCACCAGAAGGCTTTTAAAACTTAGCGCAAATGGCAATCAGGATATTAGCTTAATCATTTGTGAAATAATTTAATTAAAAAGAAGTTAGAAGCAATTGTATAGCATTCTGGCTCAATCATACAGAATTTAAATTTTCATACCCCTAATCCATAAAGTTGGCTGGCTGTGATTTTAGTACTACTATGAAGATGGACACCATTTTGATAACATAGTCTAGATGCATTTAGTGACTGTTTTTTGTTACGATCCCAGTAACAAAAAAGTGGTGTAAAATCAGTCTTCTAAAAAAATTAATACTGATAGTTTGTAGCATCGAGGAACAAAATATTGACACTAGGATAGTTATGAAATTATGTCTATTGAAGTAAAGGGGAATTATAAATTATTTACAATCACAGCTATCATACTGAGTATTAACTATATGAAAGGAAGAGAGATTCTCTATATAGCCACAAGGTATACTGTTGTTGGTGAGGGTAAGAAGCAAATAAAAAATGACAATGGAGAATAAAAAAAGTCATTTAAGCAACAGTCCTATGTACACTTAACAAGGGGAGGAAACACTTCCTTCTGAGTAAACATTATTATTATTATTATTATTATTATTATTATTATTATTATTTATTACATTTATATACTGCCCCATAGCCGAAGCTCTCTGGGCGGTTTACAAAAGTTAAAAGATTGAACACTAAAAAGAAAATATACAAAATTTTAAAAGAAAAACATAAAACAGCTGACATTTTAAACATTTTAAACTGTTAAGCCTGGCCACAAAGTCAGTTAAAACCTCAACTTAAGCTGTTAAAATGCCTGGGAGAAAAGAAAAGTTTTGACCTGGCACTGAAAAGATAGCAGTGTTGGCGCCAGGCGGGCTTTATCAGGGAGATCATTCCATAATTGGGGGGCCACCACAGAGAAGGCCCTCTCCCTTGTTGCCGTCCTCCAAGCTTCCCTCGGAGTAGGCACCGGAGGAGGACCTTTGATGTTGAGCATAGTGTACGGGTAGGTTCATGTCAGGAAAGGCGTTCCATCAGGTATTGTTAGGCTGACCAGGTGGCTTGGGATTTCCCGGTCCTAACCGGGAATCCAGGGGCAAACCGGCCCAACCGGGGGGTGGGGGGGCAAACCGGGGTGGGGGGGGGTCACATGGCAGTGGCAGCAAGCAAGGAGCGGCGGTAGACCCGGTGGCAGAGGAGCCCGGGAAGCGGCCGCCGCAGCAGGTAAGCACGAAGGGGGGCACTTACCTGCTGGGGCGGCCGTTTCCGGGGCTCCTCCGCCGCCTTCGCCGCCGCTGCCGGGCTCGTAAGGCCAGAGGCCATGCGGAAGAGGCGGGAGAGGGCCGGATCCGGAAGTGAAGTAACCGGCCCTCTCCCGCCTCTTCTGCGCGGCCTCTGGCCTCCTCGGGGCTCGTCGCCATCGCGACGAGCCCCAGAAAGGCCAGAGGCCACACGGAAGAGACGGGAGAGGGCCGGTTACGTCACTTCCGGATCCGGCCCTCTCCTGCCTCTTCCACGCGGGCGGCGGAGGAACCCGGCGGTAGGCCCAGGCTAGTTGTTTGGGGGGGTGGCTTGGGGGGGTTGTTTGGGGGGGCGGGGGGGACCGGGATTTTGATTTTTAAAATCTGGTCACCCTAGGTATTGTGGTCCCAAACCGTGTAAGGCTTTATAGGTAAGATTGCACTGCCAACTTGATTTGATTTGTTATAGATAAAAAATTGGAATAAGATTCTGCAGTTTAGAGACCGAGTGCTCAACTCATGCCTCTTCTCAGCCCAAGGCAGACTGCTATCCGACTGGTACAGATTGCATGGTTTGCCTGACAGGGATTAAAAAGAGTCTTGACCCAAGTAGTGGGAAGGCGTGGCAGGAAGAGAAGCACACGTACTTTCCCACAAAGTGAAAAGAAGGCAGTTGAACAAAGACTTCGGGCTGAAATCCTAGGCACAGTTACCAGGAAGTAACCCCCACTGAACACTTCAAGCACTGACTTCTACATAGGGAGGGTTTCAGGCAGGATTATTTCCTAGCCCTAGCCGGAGATGCCAAGGATTGAACCTGGGACCTGTTGATTTCAAATCCAGTGCTCTACCACTGAGCTACAGCTGCCATATTCTGAGGAAACATAGATGGGATTGTGCCTATAAGGCTGCAATCCTAGGCACACTTAGCTGAACACAGAGTGGGGACTGTCTTCCTACTGAGCACGGACATGGTTGAGCCGTTGAAGGCGGGGGTGGGTGTATGTATGAAAGATGGTCAACCTGTAGAACCGAAGCAGAGGTTTTATGTCAGCCTACAGTGCTAGGCTTCTTTTGGGGAAAACTCCTGTACATTAGGCTGACCAGGGCTCATGTAACTTTTAACAGTTGTAGAGAAAAGGGCATTTCAGCCAGGGTCATTTGTATGCAATTAGTTCCTGGTGAAATTCCCTCTTCATCACAACAGTTAAAGGTGCAGGCACTATACTAGTGTGACCATATACAAAAGAAGGCAGGGCCCCTGCAACTTTAACAGTTGTGATGAAGAGGGAATTTCACCAGGAACTAATTGCATACAAATGACACTGGCTGAAATTCCATTTTCTCTACAACTGTTAAAGTTACATGAGCCCTGACCTGGATTTTATCAGGTCACCGTACTGTACATCAGTTCAACTGCTGCACCAAGTGTCTTGTTTTGTTTTGCTCGCTTACCTAAAAACTTTTAATAACATTTCCCATCAAATTAGCCTGCTCTCTGTTGGTTCTGGGAACATACTATGCTGCAATTATGTAACCCAAACTCACTCTCTCTTGCAGTCACTGACTCTCAGTTTGCCTATGTGTGAAATGGGCTTCTTCCTTTCCCACCACCCTTTGCTTCAATAAGTGGGCTCTGCCACAAACAGCTTTCTCTGTGTTATTCTGGAGAGGTATCTGGGAGGGGGGGTGACCCCCATTGGCTCTGCCTCCAGTGAGCCCACTCTGCCCCACCAATGAGGGTTAGGTAACTGAGGTTTGGGGTGGAGGCACTCATAACTGCATCACACTTAAAACAGGGTGACCAGATAAAATCCAGGTCAGGGCTCATGTAACTTTAACAGTTGTAGAGAAAAGGGCATTTCAGCCAGGGTCATTTGTATGCAATTAGTTCCTGGTGAAATTCCCTCTTCATCACAACAGTTAAAGTTGCAGGCACTATACTAGAGTGACCATGTACAAAAAGAAGGCAGGGCCCCTGCAACTTTAACTGTTGTCATGAAGAGGGAATTTCACCAGGAACTAATTGCATACAAATGATCCTGGCTGAAATTCCCTTTTCTCTACAACTGTTAAAGTTATATGAGCTCTGACTTGGATTTTATCTGGTCACCCTACACAGGAGAACCTTATTCAAAAACCTTAATACCCTTTCCCCCTCTGCTATAAGGGAAAAGTGGCGTGTCTTTTGCCCTTCCCTCAAGTTGCAGGGGCCCTGCCTTCTTTTGTATATGGTCACTCTAATATAGTGCCTGCAACTTTAATTGTTGTGATGAAGAGGGAATTTCACCAGGAACTAATTGCATACAAATGACACTGGCTGAAATGCCTTTTTCTCTACAACTGTTAAAGTTACATGAGCCCTGACCTGGATTTATCTGGTCACCCTAACTTAAATACTCAAAAGAAGGCTAGAAGTTGCTACTAGTTGTTATATAATAATGCTACTGCACGCAACTGCTTACAAAATTAGTCAAACATAAATAATTGCAAACCAATAAACATTCATTATTATCACGTTAATAAACTTCAAAACACAGTTATATTCACTGTATAAGACTCAAAAACAACAGGTGATTCCACTTTCTCATGTACTTTTACTGAACAAATAATATTGCTACATAAATACTTTTTGCTTTTTTAAATTTTCTAACAGTATTTAGTATACACTCTGTGACATTAAAGTTGTATAACAGTAGAAGATTTTTAACGAATATCCAGTAGTGTCTCGTTTCGAACTCTTCTTCAGAAACTTCTCTTACTGTTGAGCATTCCCCATGTAGGCAACAGGCTTTCACAAGCAGGTGTTAGATGCTGGGACCTTCACATATAATTTCATATTATTTTTCAGATACCTGTCTCCCGTTAGACACTGCCTTGAACTGCTCCTGGGTGTTTGCTGGCACTCAGTAAAAGTACATGAGAAAGTGGAATCACCTGTTGTTTTTGAGTCTTATACAGTGAATATAACTGTGTATTGAAGTTTATTAACATGATAATAAGGAATGTTTATTGGTTTGCAATTATTTATGTTTGACTAATTTTGTAAGCAGTTGCATGCAGTAGCGTTATTATATAACACCCTAGCTTAAAACCAATGATGCCTAAACTTATTGCCAGCAGTTCTCCAAACTATATTCCAGCACCAACAGCCAGAGCCAGCTAGAGCACCCTTGGAAGAATTAATCTGCTTATTCCATGGATCTCTTCCTCCCCCCCCCCCCCCCCAGGACAGTAGAGAAGGAAAAATGAGAGGGAGGAAAGAATTATCCTGTACCTCCTTCATGTCTTTCTTTTTTCTCAGGAATGGGGGGTGGGGAAAATTTAGGCCTCATCTACACCAAGCAGGATATTGCACTATGAAAGCAGCAGATAAAAGTTAGGCGCCGCACCAAGCAGGATATAGCGGTATGAAAGCGGTATATAGTATGTATCATGGGCTTCAGCAGTTGTCAGCGCACTTCAGTACCGCGATGAAGCAGTAGTGTGGCTCCTGCCTTTTATTATTCTGCTTTCATACCAACCTTCCCCGTTCTGCCTGCACCTGGTTCAAAAGGAACCGTTTTCTAAAGGAAGTGTTCTGTATGTTTAATCTGTAGGTCAAGGAAACGTTTGTGTAGTGTAGTGACTCTTATCTTGTTTGAAAGCCCTTTTCCCTTTGCTGTAATTTGAATTTGGCTAATACATGCTATATTTAAAATAAAATAAAAAAACCTAACTCAATATATGATTTATTTCAGAACATATGGCTAGGATGGCATTTTTAGTGTGAGATATACCATTACTTTTCTTTTCAGCCAGCCCACCTATAAAATATCCTTTGCCCCTGCTGTGTCGTTTCCCCCTAATTTTTTTTTCTACGCCACTGCACTGCATGGCAAAAACACCCGGTGGGTGCAAGCCGCCTTCTGATTGTGGTTGTTTGCTTTGAGGCTCGGTGATGATTGATTGATTGATTGAATGTATTTCTCATCTGGCCAGTGACTGGCAGGAAGAAGCATTTGGAGGAGCCTCTGCAGCGCTTTTGTGCTGAGTCCATCTAAGGCTTAAAGGGAGCGAGAGGCTGCTGTCTCCTAGAGAGGCCCGTGCAGAGCAAAGGCTGGATAAATGCACCCACTTCCTCTTCCCCCCCCCCCGACCCCCGACACACACTTGGGAAAGCGGCCTGCGAGTCTTGCTTCGTGTGCAACCGCAGCCTCTCTTCCCTTGCAAAGGAGCAGGTGAGGGCAAGACGCACGGGGGTCCGGAGGGGGTGGAAAGGGGTCCCAGGGCAGGAGCAGAGAAGGGAGGGAGCCCAGGGCAGTGGGGCAGGGCAGGGGTGAGGTGGGTGGGTGGGAAGAGAGAGAGCCCCATGCCCCCAGGCGGCTGACCCATTTGGGGCCCCTCCAGAAGTCCCACGCCTTGCACCCTCCTTCTCTCCCCATAATTAGGGAATCCTGGAATGGAAGGAAAGGCTGGAGGAAGGAGGGGGGCTGGGAGGTTCAGAAGCGGAAAGATGCTGGTGGGGTGGGGGGGGGAGGAATCCCATCTGTGGGCAAAAAGCTGCTATGGTGTCATGTCTGCATTGCATTTTGTTTTGTTTCCTCTCCCTGTTTGAAACCGAGTGACTAAGTACCATGGTACATTTTTTCTTTCATTTAGTCATAAGGCCTTTGAAGTGAACCTCAGGTGCTTTTATTAGGACATATTAAACCACATGACATAGGCTGTCATGAGGCGGTATACAAATGTAATAAATAAATAAGTACTTGCCCATAGGGAAACCAGGCCCCCCCTACAGGGAAACATAGGTCGTAATGCCTTTGAAAGAAACCTGGGGTGTCTTAATGCCATTCATTTTAGTATGTTCCGCGTTTATTTATTAAGTGAGCCTGCTGTTCACATCCTAAAAGTGAGTAGAAATCACTGTTACTTTTTTGGGTTCACATGCTGGGAACACAAAGTGCTTAGAAGGAAACACTTTATTTATTTATTTATTTATTTATTTATTTATTTTATTACATTTGTATACCACCCCATAGCTGAAGCTCTCTGGGCAGTTTACATAAGATTAAAACAGTTCAAAACAATATACAAAAATTAAAATAGCAAAAACATACAATATACACACAATATAAAAGTGCATTTAAAACCACTCTTATTTATGGAATAAATTTATGGGACCCTGGAATGGATTGGGAGTGAAACTAGGGTTCATGAGCAGACCAGGGCAGGATCTACACTGCTGTTTTAGGGCGCTTTAAAGCGCTTTATAACAGTAGTGACAACTGTTTTGTTCTGGGCCCCAACAGTTGTCACTACTGTTATAAAGCGCTTTAAAGCAGCAATATAGATCCGCCTCTGTTTTTTTCCTGGGGGGCAGAAAGTTTTTCTGCCTAGGATCTGAGAGGGAGGCAGTCTTTACTCTCAAAGCGGTGGTCAAGGTGTGGAACAAGAGGCCACTATGAGAAGAAGTTGCAATGTGTGTGACTCCTCATGGCTAGTGGCTCCGGGAGTCTGGAATGTTCCTTATATCATTTCTGTTGGTCTGTTTTGAAAACTTACAAATTTTGCTTTAAAAATGCTATTTTGGGCCAGAGGTTGAATGTTTGCCTTCTTTTGAGAGAACAAAGACATTTTTGCTTTGACCATGTTTCTTCTTCAGTTGTTGAGGCTGCAGCTGCCATCGCTTCTGAACCAGCTTTCGGGGGCTGGATGCGTGGGACTAGAGCAGCTTGAGTCAGTTTTCCCCAACTATTTCATTTTACTCACTGGTGCTGATAGGTTGGTTGGTCGGAGTGCCTGAATTGGCTGGCTGTGAAAGACTAGGAGGAGCTGGAGAGCAAGTGGAGAGTATATATGATTCTGGCACAGAGGAGCTGCCAGGAGAGGAGGGATTGGGGATGGTATTATGAGAGGAGAGAGAAGTGTTTGATTGAATAATGAGAGAGTGAGATATAGTTTTAAGGAATAGCTAACTAAGAGAAGAAACAGTTTGAATCCATTTAAGAGTGCTTTGACAGAAACCACGAAGCTGTGTACTTGTAACCACTGCGCATTAGAACTGAGAAAACCATTAAGCTTACTGGCACGCAATATACTTACGTTAATAAATTCTTGTTAATTTCACCCAACTGGTGTGGTCTTTGAAGCGTACCTGAGGAGGGCACTGGTGGCAGTGGAAAAGGGGTAAACTGAAGGCCAGGTTGCTGGGCTGTGGTGCTGTGGGGCCTAAAATAGTAAAGGTGAGACAGAGGCGGCAGCAATCACAGTGAAGCTCAGACTTTACTAGCATTTTTCGTTTTAAAACGCCTTCTCTACTTTCCACCTGTTTTAATTTTTCCTAACTAGACTTGGATTCTAAGAAAAAGTCTCTTTCAACTTTCCTTTGGGTCCGCAACATCCAGTTCTTCAGTTCTCTGCCTGGGATAGGGAGCTGTACCTTCCTTTTAATACCACACCATTCCCGCTCTTTCCTTTTCTGCAAATGTTTAGACTATACTGTCATATATTCGAAAGCTCTCCATTTTAATTTCTTACAGCGCAAGTCCTTGCCTGGGGAGAGAAACTGGGAGCAAAAGAAGGAGACCTTTTGACTCCTGATGGTAGCGGAGATGGAGAAGAGAGTAAAGATGAAAGAGCAAAACTTTGCTGGCCCTGAAGCAGGAAAAGGCACCGATATCATCCAGAAGGGAAGCAGTGCAGAGCCCTGGGAAAGAAGAATGCAGGAGAACTTGCCTGGGAGCAACACCAACAGAGATGTAAAGTGCCAGCACTTCAGGGACTTCTGCCACTGGGAGGATGAGGGCCCCCGAGAGGTCTGCAGCCGACTCCACCACCTTTGCCGCCAGTGGCTGAAGCCAGAAAGGCACACGAAAGCTCAGATGCTGGACCTGGTGGTCCTGGAGCAGTTCCTGGCCATCCTGCCCCTGGAGATGGAGAGCTGGATCAGAGAATGTGGAGCGGAGACCAGTTCCCAGGCGGTGGCCCTGGCAGAAGGTCTTCTTCTCAGTCAGGCAGAGGACAAAGAGCAGGTGAGAGCATTTCATCCTGAAAAACTCCCCACTAGGTTGAACTCTTAGCCCCAAAGCACACATCCTTATGTGCTCCCCTGAAAAAGACACAACTTAGTGTGCTGTGTGGCTTGGATGGTAGACCCACTTTAGAAGGAGCCATGAAATGCAAACAGATTGGGAAATGCTGTCCTTGGCCTTGACCTGAACCATTTCTTTCCTTCCTAATCCGTCTTCTCTGTCTGGGATCCTCTCTCCTGTTCCAGGTGCAGGGGATGTTGACCAAAGCACCCACAGATTTCCCTGAAGCAGAGAAGGTTCCATCGGGCAGCACACAGAGGCCGCAAGACAGGCAGATCCTGCAGGAAGGTGACGGAGGACCTTTCTCACTGGGTAAGGATTAGTGCAACAAATTTCACCATGGCCCCCCTCTCTCAATTATGCCTAAGGAGCTTTAATGTTCTCCTTGTGCCTGATTCAGGGAGGGGTGTGGGAAGAGAGACTCTTTTTCTCTAGTTATCCAAAAAAGAATTTTGTTTAGCAATATGGATGAACATTTATTCCACTAAACCAGCGAAAATGGAAATGCTTCAGAATTATAACTTCTTTGCCTTCCTCACAGGGAATGATAAGATCTGCAGAGAGAGTGAACTGACTCCTAGGCCTCCTTCGCTTTGTGGTGGACTGGAGATGTTTTCTGTGCTGCCAGAGCAGGTAGGGGAGTCCTGGGTGCCTCTGTCCCCTTCACATCTCTTTCGTCCTGGAAGAACCTGCCCCTTTCCCATTGCTCTTCTCCAAGATGGCTGCCAGGAAGTAGGGATGTGCATCGTATGCGATCCGATGTCCGATTCCAATTAAAATCGGAGGAAATCAGGCATCCGATTTATGATTCCGATGCAGTCCCTTGGAGCTCAGATTTTTCCGATACGATTTTTTGTCGTCCAATTTTCATTGGAGAAAATCGGAAAATTGGATCGCCATTTTCACACGTTTTCTCCAAAGGTTTGCCTTGGAGAATAAACGGCTATAACTTTTGTATTTTAAAAGCTAGAAACTTGAAACTTGGTCACATTGCAGATGGAATGTAATTACTCATGTGTGCCAAGTTTCATAAAAATAGCTGCAAGCGTGTCTTTTCTATGAATTTTTGAAAGATCATGGTTTTGGGTTCGACACCTGTCAAAGTAAGTTTGACTGCTGTCAAACCCAAAACCACGATCTTTCAAAAATTCATAGAAAATGCTACTTGCATGGATTTTTATGAAACTTGGCACACATGAGTAACTACATTCCATCTCTCATGTGCCCAAGTTTCATGTCTCTAACTTTTAAAATAAAGTAGTTATAGGCAGTTCTTTCCCACAATGCTAGCCTATGGGGGACACTAAATAGGCTTGCATTGGGGGAAATTTTGTTATTTTTGAAGATAGAAGCATGAAACTTGCCCACATGGCAGATGGGTTTGAGGTACTTATGTGAGAGAAATTTCATAAAGATAGGTGCAGGCATTTTGTGGCCATGAATTCTTTACTAACAAACCAGGAATGCCTATAACTTTTTTTGTTTTTAAAGATCCACACATGAAACTTTGCGACATTGCAGATAGTATGTTGAGACTCGTGTGTGAAGTTTCAGAAACATAGGTGCTTGCCTTGGGTGGAAATTAAATTTTGAAAAGTGGGTTGCATTGGGGGTAAATTAATGCCTTTAACTTTTTTATTTTTAATGATTGAAGCATGAAACTTGGCCACACTAGAGATGACATGTAGTTAATGATGTGTGAGAAATTTCAGAAACATAGGTTCAAGCGTGTAGTAGCAAAGTATTTTTGGAGAAATGTTCTGAGTGTGGGAAGGGTTTCAGCAGTAACTCAGGCCTTCAAATGCATCATCGAATCCACACTGGCGAGAAGCCCTTCAAATGCTTAGTGTGTGGAAAGACTTTCAGTCAGAGCGTGCATCTGAAAGGACATCAACGTATCCACACAGGAAAGAAGCCTTATAAATGCTCTGAGTGTGGAAAGAGCTTCAGCAGTAGTTCAGGCCTTAAAGCGCATCAAAACATTCACACAGGGAAGAAGCCCTATCAATGCTCAGATTGCGGAAAGAGCTTCTCTCAGAGCAGCCACCTTAAGTTGCATCAAAGGACTCACACGGGCGAGAAGTCCTTTAAATGCTTTGAATGTGGAAAGTGTTTCCGTTACAATTTGAACCTTAAAAACCATCAAAGGACTCACACAGGTGAGAAGCCCTTTAAATGCTCTGAATGTGGAAAAAGCTTCAGTCGGAGCAGCAACCTTAAATTGCATCAAAGCACTCACACAGGCGAGAAGCCCTTCAGATGCTCAGAGCTTCACTAAGAGCAGCTGTCTTTAAGTCACATCAAAGAATTCACTTAGGTGAGAAGCCCTTTGAACGCTCAGAGTGCAGAAAGAGCTTTGCTCACAGCACACAACTTAAACGACATCAAAGAATTCACATAGAGGAGAAGCCATAGAAGTGCTCAAGAATTTGGAAAGCAATTCAATCAGCAGTTGCACCTTGCCTCACATCAAACTATCCACGCAGGTGGAAAGCACTTTCACCAGAGCACACACTGTAACTTGCATTAAGGAATTTGTTGTGTCTATGTCCAACTCCCTGCTTCGAGGGGATGAAATCTCAGACAGCGATTCTGATCCTGGAGAAGGAATGCAACAGGCGGGGGAGTTGGTGCCAACAGGAGAACAGTTTCCCATGGCGGACGCGGGAGATAATTCTCAAGTGGAAGTCCCTAACCGGGCAGAGAACACTTTCTCTTCTGAAACAAAGAATCTCCAAGATGCTGTATTTCGTAGAAAACTAAAAAGAAAGGATTTCAAACTTAAAACCGCCCGCCGCTCAGAGAGGCTTTTGAACAAAGCCCTAGGGGGTAATTCGTCTTAATTATGTGACTCTGCTCTCTTTCTCTCTCAGTTAACTCAACTGAATAGCTTGCTAATCTAACCAGCCTCGGGGCAAAAGACCTGTGCTAAGTTTGTTTTCCTCTTACTTGCTAGAGGAGAGGGGAGAATCGTCTTTTGTATAATAAAGGATTGTATTTTCCCTCAAAGGGGTCTCTTTATTGTCCTCCACGTACGTTAGAACTTACAGAGTCACGACAGAATTCATAAAGGATGCTGTGAGTGTGGACATGGTTTCCTGTTGCAGGTGAGAAGCCCAATAACTTCTCAGCTTGCGGAAAAAGCTTCAGTCACAGCAGCCACATTAAGTTGCATTGAAGGACTCTGTGTTGTTTCACTGTTTTTATGCTATTTATCTGTTATGTAAATGCTGTTAGGACTTCGTATGATAAGGTTGGTAATTGGTTAATTCTGTTGGTAGGGGGAGTAAGTAGGGTGACCATAAGTCCGGTTTCCCCCAGACATGTCCAGAAATTGGGAGAGGCAACCGACTTCCGGGGGAATTTTCAATATTTTAATTATTGTCCAGAAGTTGCGTCCGGATGCCCTTGTGGGAGAGGCTGATTTTGGCACTTCCGGAATCAGGGGTCTCCCGCCCAGTGCTTATCCGGGCTCCTCGGGGTTTGTCACTATGTTGACGAGCCCGGATGCCTGCGCGGAAGAGGCAGGAGAGCCCGATTTTGGCACTTCCGGAATCAGGCCTCCCCCGCCCTGCCCAGCACTTATCCAGGCTCCTCTTGGGCCGTCTCTGTGGCGACAAGTCCCGAGCCCGGATGCCCATGTGGAAGAGGCGAGAGAGGCCAATTTCCCCCTTTCCACAATGAGCCCAGATGCCAGCGTGGGTGAGGTGGCAGCGGCAGCACGGAGGTAGTGGCAGCAGCATGGGGTGAAGGTGCAGTGTATGCGGGCATGCAGCAGTGCCAGTGAATTGCAAGGGCAGCGGTGGAGGCTGGTGGATTTACTGCCCCAATGGCATAGGAGCCACCAGCCTCCATTGCTCGGAGGGGTGCATTTATTTTATTATTTTTATGGACTGTTGTTGGTGAATATGAATAGTACATCAAATAAATTTAACGTTTTTGAATGCCAACGCTCCAAGAATTACTGTTTTAAAAAAGTCATATCCACTTTCTCCCATGCTGTATAGTAGAGAAGTAAAATCTTCAACCAAATCCATCTTTTAACTACTTTATATATACACATGCATAACTTTAGCATTTCTACATTTCTCCCCTAAAATGGAAGCCTTTTACATAATGGAGAATAACTTGTGAAGTCATATTTTCCTCCTCTTAAACCAAAGTAAATAAAAGTCCTGAACTGTAATATCATCTCATGTGCCGTTTTGCCTGTCTACATAAATGATTTAATAACAGCTTATGATTCCTTTTTCTTCTTTCAGTAGACATTATGAATCACTTTGCAAAGTACAGGTTATGACTTCCAAAGGAAGCATGAGAATGTTGTAATATCCAACATCACCAGAAGGCTTTTAAAACTTAGCGCAAATGGCAATCAGGATATTAGCTTAATCATTTGTGAAATAATTTAATTAAAAAGAAGTTAGAAGCAATTGTATAGCATTCTGGCTCAATCATACAGAATTTAAATTTTCATACCCCTAATCCATAAAGTTGGCTGGCTGTGATTTTAGTACTACTATGAAGATGGACACCATTTTGATAACATAGTCTAGATGCATTTAGTGACTGTTTTTTGTTACGATCCCAGTAACAAAAAAGTGGTGTAAAATCAGTCTTCTAAAAAAATTAATACTGATAGTTTGTAGCATCGAGGAACAAAATATTGACACTAGGATAGTTATGAAATTATGTCTATTGAAGTAAAGGGGAATTATAAATTATTTACAATCACAGCTATCATACTGAGTATTAACTATATGAAAGGAAGAGAGATTCTCTATATAGCCACAAGGTATACTGTTGTTGGTGAGGGTAAGAAGCAAATAAAAAATGACAATGGAGAATAAAAAAAGTCATTTAAGCAACAGTCCTATGTACACTTAACAAGGGGAGGAAACACTTCCTTCTGAGTAAACATTATTATTATTATTATTATTATTATTATTATTATTTATTACATTTATATACTGCCCCATAGCCGAAGCTCTCTGGGCGGTTTACAAAAGTTAAAAGATTGAACACTAAAAAGAAAATATACAAAATTTTAAAAGAAAAACATAAAACAGCTGACATTTTAAACATTTTAAACTGTTAAGCCTGGCCACAAAGTCAGTTAAAACCTCAACTTAAGCTGTTAAAATGCCTGGGAGAAAAGAAAAGTTTTGACCTGGCACTGAAAAGATAGCAGTGTTGGCGCCAGGCGGGCTTTATCAGGGAGATCATTCCATAATTGGGGGGCCACCACAGAGAAGGCCCTCTCCCTTGTTGCCGTCCTCCAAGCTTCCCTCGGAGTAGGCACCGGAGGAGGACCTTTGATGTTGAGCATAGTGTACGGGTAGGTTCATGTCAGGAAAGGCGTTCCATCAGGTATTGTTAGGCTGACCAGGTGGCTTGGGATTTCCCGGTCCTAACCGGGAATCCAGGGGCAAACCGGCCCAACCGGGGGGTGGGGGGGCAAACCGGGGTGGTGGGGGGTCACATGGCAGTGGCAGCAAGCAAGGAGCGGCGGTAGACCCGGTGGCAGAGGAGCCCGGGAAGCGGCCGCCGCAGCAGGTAAGCACGAAGGGGGGCACTTACCTGCTGGGGCGGCCGCTTCCGGGGCTCCTCCGCCGCCTTCGCCGCCGCTGCCGGGCTCGTAAGGCCAGAGGCCATGCGGAAGAGGCAGGAGAGGGCCGGATCCGGAAGTGAAGTAACCGGCCCTCTCCCGCCTCTTCTGCGCGGCCTCTGGCCTCCTCGGGGCTCGTCGCCATCGCGACGAGCCCCAGAAAGGCCAGAGGCCACACGGAAGAGACGGGAGAGGGCCGGTTACGTCACTTCCGGATCCGGCCCTCTCCTGCCTCTTCCACGCGGGCGGCGGAGGAACCCGGCGGTAGGCCCAGGCTAGTTGTTTGGGGGGGTGGCTTGGGGGGGTTGTTTGGGGGGGCGGGGGGGACCGGGATTTTGATTTTTAAAATCTGGTCACCCTAGGTATTGTGGTCCCAAACCGTGTAAGGCTTTATAGGTAAGATTGCACTGCCAACTTGATTTGATTTGTTATAGATAAAAAATTGGAATAAGATTCTGCAGTTTAGAGACCGAGTGCTCAACTCATGCCTCTTCTCAGCCCAAGGCAGACTGCTATCCGACTGGTACAGATTGCATGGTTTGCCTGACAGGGATTAAAAAGAGTCTTGACCCAAGTAGTGGGAAGGCGTGGCAGGAAGAGAAGCACACGTACTTTCCCACAAAGTGAAAAGAAGGCAGTTGAACAAAGACTTCGGGCTGAAATCCTAGGCACAGTTACCAGGAAGTAACCCCCACTGAACACTTCAAGCACTGACTTCTACATAGGGAGGGTTTCAGGCAGGATTATTTCCTAGCCCTAGCCGGAGATGCCAAGGATTGAACCTGGGACCTGTTGATTTCAAATCCAGTGCTCTACCACTGAGCTACAGCTGCCATATTCTGAGGAAACATAGATGGGATTGTGCCTATAAGGCTGCAATCCTAGGCACACTTAGCTGAACACAGAGTGGGGACTGTCTTCCTACTGAGCACGGACATGGTTGAGCCGTTGAAGGCGGGGGTGGGTGTATGTATGAAAGATGGTCAACCTGTAGAACCGAAGCAGAGGTTTTATGTCAGCCTACAGTGCTAGGCTTCTTTTGGGGAAAACTCCTGTACATTAGGCTGACCAGGGCTCATGTAACTTTTAACAGTTGTAGAGAAAAGGGCATTTCAGCCAGGGTCATTTGTATGCAATTAGTTCCTGGTGAAATTCCCTCTTCATCACAACAGTTAAAGGTGCAGGCACTATACTAGTGTGACCATATACAAAAGAAGGCAGGGCCCCTGCAACTTTAACAGTTGTGATGAAGAGGGAATTTCACCAGGAACTAATTGCATACAAATGACACTGGCTGAAATTCCATTTTCTCTACAACTGTTAAAGTTACATGAGCCCTGACCTGGATTTTATCAGGTCACCGTACTGTACATCAGTTCAACTGCTGCACCAAGTGTCTTGTTTTGTTTTGCTCGCTTACCTAAAAACTTTTAATAACATTTCCCATCAAATTAGCCTGCTCTCTGTTGGTTCTGGGAACATACTATGCTGCAATTATGTAACCCAAACTCACTCTCTCTTGCAGTCACTGACTCTCAGTTTGCCTATGTGTGAAATGGGCTTCTTCCTTTCCCACCACCCTTTGCTTCAATAAGTGGGCTCTGCCACAAACAGCTTTCTCTGTGTTATTCTGGAGAGGTATCTGGGAGGGGGGGTGACCCCCATTGGCTCTGCCTCCAGTGAGCCCACTCTGCCCCACCAATGAGGGTTAGGTAACTGAGGTTTGGGGTGGAGGCACTCATAACTGCATCACACTTAAAACAGGGTGACCAGATAAAATCCAGGTCAGGGCTCATGTAACTTTAACAGTTGTAGAGAAAAGGGCATTTCAGCCAGGGTCATTTGTATGCAATTAGTTCCTGGTGAAATTCCCTCTTCATCACAACAGTTAAAGTTGCAGGCACTATACTAGAGTGACCATGTACAAAAAGAAGGCAGGGCCCCTGCAACTTTAACTGTTGTCATGAAGAGGGAATTTCACCAGGAACTAATTGCATACAAATGATCCTGGCTGAAATTCCCTTTTCTCTACAACTGTTAAAGTTATATGAGCTCTGACTTGGATTTTATCTGGTCACCCTACACAGGAGAACCTTATTCAAAAACCTTAATACCCTTTCCCCCTCTGCTATAAGGGAAAAGTGGCGTGTCTTTTGCCCTTCCCTCAAGTTGCAGGGGCCCTGCCTTCTTTTGTATATGGTCACTCTAATATAGTGCCTGCAACTTTAATTGTTGTGATGAAGAGGGAATTTCACCAGGAACTAATTGCATACAAATGACACTGGCTGAAATGCCTTTTTCTCTACAACTGTTAAAGTTACATGAGCCCTGACCTGGATTTATCTGGTCACCCTAACTTAAATACTCAAAAGAAGGCTAGAAGTTGCTACTAGTTGTTATATAATAATGCTACTGCACGCAACTGCTTACAAAATTAGTCAAACATAAATAATTGCAAACCAATAAACATTCATTATTATCACGTTAATAAACTTCAAAACACAGTTATATTCACTGTATAAGACTCAAAAACAACAGGTGATTCCACTTTCTCATGTACTTTTACTGAACAAATAATATTGCTACATAAATACTTTTTGCTTTTTTAAATTTTCTAACAGTATTTAGTATACACTCTGTGACATTAAAGTTGTATAACAGTAGAAGATTTTTAACGAATATCCAGTAGTGTCTCGTTTCGAACTCTTCTTCAGAAACTTCTCTTACTGTTGAGCATTCCCCATGTAGGCAACAGGCTTTCACAAGCAGGTGTTAGATGCTGGGACCTTCACATATAATTTCATATTATTTTTCAGATACCTGTCTCCCGTTAGACACTGCCTTGAACTGCTCCTGGGTGTTTGCTGGCACTCAGTAAAAGTACATGAGAAAGTGGAATCACCTGTTGTTTTTGAGTCTTATACAGTGAATATAACTGTGTATTGAAGTTTATTAACATGATAATAAGGAATGTTTATTGGTTTGCAATTATTTATGTTTGACTAATTTTGTAAGCAGTTGCATGCAGTAGCGTTATTATATAACACCCTAGCTTAAAACCAATGATGCCTAAACTTATTGCCAGCAGTTCTCCAAACTATATTCCAGCACCAACAGCCAGAGCCAGCTAGAGCACCCTTGGAAGAATTAATCTGCTTATTCCATGGATCTCTTCCTCCCCCCCCCCCCCCCCAGGACAGTAGAGAAGGAAAAATGAGAGGGAGGAAAGAATTATCCTGTACCTCCTTCATGTCTTTCTTTTTTCTCAGGAATGGGGGGTGGGGAAAATTTAGGCCTCATCTACACCAAGCAGGATATTGCACTATGAAAGCAGCAGATAAAAGTTAGGCGCCGCACCAAGCAGGATATAGCGGTATGAAAGCGGTATATAGTATGTATCATGGGCTTCAGCAGTTGTCAGCGCACTTCAGTACCGCGATGAAGCAGTAGTGTGGCTCCTGCCTTTTATTATTCTGCTTTCATACCAACCTTCCCCGTTCTGCCTGCACCTGGTTCAAAAGGAACCGTTTTCTAAAGGAAGTGTTCTGTATGTTTAATCTGTAGGTCAAGGAAACGTTTGTGTAGTGTAGTGACTCTTATCTTGTTTGAAAGCCCTTTTCCCTTTGCTGTAATTTGAATTTGGCTAATACATGCTATATTTAAAATAAAATAAAAAAACCTAACTCAATATATGATTTATTTCAGAACATATGGCTAGGATGGCATTTTTAGTGTGAGATATACCATTACTTTTCTTTTCAGCCAGCCCACCTATAAAATATCCTTTGCCCCTGCTGTGTCGTTTCCCCCTAATTTTTTTTTCTACGCCACTGCACTGCATGGCAAAAACACCCGGTGGGTGCAAGCCGCCTTCTGATTGTGGTTGTTTGCTTTGAGGCTCGGTGATGATTGATTGATTGATTGAATGTATTTCTCATCTGGCCAGTGACTGGCAGGAAGAAGCATTTGGAGGAGCCTCTGCAGCGCTTTTGTGCTGAGTCCATCTAAGGCTTAAAGGGAGCGAGAGGCTGCTGTCTCCTAGAGAGGCCCGTGCAGAGCAAAGGCTGGATAAATGCACCCACTTCCTCTTCCCCCCCCCCCGACCCCCGACACACACTTGGGAAAGCGGCCTGCGAGTCTTGCTTCGTGTGCAACCGCAGCCTCTCTTCCCTTGCAAAGGAGCAGGTGAGGGCAAGACGCACGGGGGTCCGGAGGGGGTGGAAAGGGGTCCCAGGGCAGGAGCAGAGAAGGGAGGGAGCCCAGGGCAGTGGGGCAGGGCAGGGGTGAGGTGGGTGGGTGGGAAGAGAGAGAGCCCCATGCCCCCAGGCGGCTGACCCATTTGGGGCCCCTCCAGAAGTCCCACGCCTTGCACCCTCCTTCTCTCCCCATAATTAGGGAATCCTGGAATGGAAGGAAAGGCTGGAGGAAGGAGGGGGGCTGGGAGGTTCAGAAGCGGAAAGATGCTGGTGGGGTGGGGGGGGGAGGAATCCCATCTGTGGGCAAAAAGCTGCTATGGTGTCATGTCTGCATTGCATTTTGTTTTGTTTCCTCTCCCTGTTTGAAACCGAGTGACTAAGTACCATGGTACATTTTTTCTTTCATTTAGTCATAAGGCCTTTGAAGTGAACCTCAGGTGCTTTTATTAGGACATATTAAACCACATGACATAGGCTGTCATGAGGCGGTATACAAATGTAATAAATAAATAAGTACTTGCCCATAGGGAAACCAGGCCCCCCCTACAGGGAAACATAGGTCGTAATGCCTTTGAAAGAAACCTGGGGTGTCTTAATGCCATTCATTTTAGTATGTTCCGCGTTTATTTATTAAGTGAGCCTGCTGTTCACATCCTAAAAGTGAGTAGAAATCACTGTTACTTTTTTGGGTTCACATGCTGGGAACACAAAGTGCTTAGAAGGAAACACTTTATTTATTTATTTATTTATTTATTTATTTTATTACATTTGTATACCACCCCATAGCTGAAGCTCTCTGGGCAGTTTACATAAGATTAAAACAGTTCAAAACAATATACAAAAATTAAAATAGCAAAAACATACAATATACACACAATATAAAAGTGCATTTAAAACCACTCTTATTTATGGAATAAATTTATGGGACCCTGGAATGGATTGGGAGTGAAACTAGGGTTCATGAGCAGACCAGGGCAGGATCTACACTGCTGTTTTAGGGCGCTTTAAAGCGCTTTATAACAGTAGTGACAACTGTTTTGTTCTGGGCCCCAACAGTTGTCACTACTGTTATAAAGCGCTTTAAAGCAGCAATATAGATCCGCCTCTGTTTTTTTCCTGGGGGGCAGAAAGTTTTTCTGCCTAGGATCTGAGAGGGAGGCAGTCTTTACTCTCAAAGCGGTGGTCAAGGTGTGGAACAAGAGGCCACTATGAGAAGAAGTTGCAATGTGTGTGACTCCTCATGGCTAGTGGCTCCGGGAGTCTGGAATGTTCCTTATATCATTTCTGTTGGTCTGTTTTGAAAACTTACAAATTTTGCTTTAAAAATGCTATTTTGGGCCAGAGGTTGAATGTTTGCCTTCTTTTGAGAGAACAAAGACATTTTTGCTTTGACCATGTTTCTTCTTCAGTTGTTGAGGCTGCAGCTGCCATCGCTTCTGAACCAGCTTTCGGGGGCTGGATGCGTGGGACTAGAGCAGCTTGAGTCAGTTTTCCCCAACTATTTCATTTTACTCACTGGTGCTGATAGGTTGGTTGGTCGGAGTGCCTGAATTGGCTGGCTGTGAAAGACTAGGAGGAGCTGGAGAGCAAGTGGAGAGTATATATGATTCTGGCACAGAGGAGCTGCCAGGAGAGGAGGGATTGGGGATGGTATTATGAGAGGAGAGAGAAGTGTTTGATTGAATAATGAGAGAGTGAGATATAGTTTTAAGGAATAGCTAACTAAGAGAAGAAACAGTTTGAATCCATTTAAGAGTGCTTTGACAGAAACCACGAAGCTGTGTACTTGTAACCACTGCGCATTAGAACTGAGAAAACCATTAAGCTTACTGGCACGCAATATACTTACGTTAATAAATTCTTGTTAATTTCACCCAACTGGTGTGGTCTTTGAAGCGTACCTGAGGAGGGCACTGGTGGCAGTGGAAAAGGGGTAAACTGAAGGCCAGGTTGCTGGGCTGTGGTGCTGTGGGGCCTAAAATAGTAAAGGTGAGACAGAGGCGGCAGCAATCACAGTGAAGCTCAGACTTTACTAGCATTTTTCGTTTTAAAACGCCTTCTCTACTTTCCACCTGTTTTAATTTTTCCTAACTAGACTTGGATTCTAAGAAAAAGTCTCTTTCAACTTTCCTTTGGGTCCGCAACATCCAGTTCTTCAGTTCTCTGCCTGGGATAGGGAGCTGTACCTTCCTTTTAATACCACACCATTCCCGCTCTTTCCTTTTCTGCAAATGTTTAGACTATACTGTCATATATTCGAAAGCTCTCCATTTTAATTTCTTACAGCGCAAGTCCTTGCCTGGGGAGAGAAACTGGGAGCAAAAGAAGGAGACCTTTTGACTCCTGATGGTAGCGGAGATGGAGAAGAGAGTAAAGATGAAAGAGCAAAACTTTGCTGGCCCTGAAGCAGGAAAAGGCACCGATATCATCCAGAAGGGAAGCAGTGCAGAGCCCTGGGAAAGAAGAATGCAGGAGAACTTGCCTGGGAGCAACACCAACAGAGATGTAAAGTGCCAGCACTTCAGGGACTTCTGCCACTGGGAGGATGAGGGCCCCCGAGAGGTCTGCAGCCGACTCCACCACCTTTGCCGCCAGTGGCTGAAGCCAGAAAGGCACACGAAAGCTCAGATGCTGGACCTGGTGGTCCTGGAGCAGTTCCTGGCCATCCTGCCCCTGGAGATGGAGAGCTGGATCAGAGAATGTGGAGCGGAGACCAGTTCCCAGGCGGTGGCCCTGGCAGAAGGTCTTCTTCTCAGTCAGGCAGAGGACAAAGAGCAGGTGAGAGCATTTCATCCTGAAAAACTCCCCACTAGGTTGAACTCTTAGCCCCAAAGCACACATCCTTATGTGCTCCCCTGAAAAAGACACAACTTAGTGTGCTGTGTGGCTTGGATGGTAGACCCACTTTAGAAGGAGCCATGAAATGCAAACAGATTGGGAAATGCTGTCCTTGGCCTTGACCTGAACCATTTCTTTCCTTCCTAATCCGTCTTCTCTGTCTGGGATCCTCTCTCCTGTTCCAGGTGCAGGGGATGTTGACCAAAGCACCCACAGATTTCCCTGAAGCAGAGAAGGTTCCATCGGGCAGCACACAGAGGCCGCAAGACAGGCAGATCCTGCAGGAAGGTGACGGAGGACCTTTCTCACTGGGTAAGGATTAGTGCAACAAATTTCACCATGGCCCCCCTCTCTCAATTATGCCTAAGGAGCTTTAATGTTCTCCTTGTGCCTGATTCAGGGAGGGGTGTGGGAAGAGAGACTCTTTTTCTCTAGTTATCCAAAAAAGAATTTTGTTTAGCAATATGGATGAACATTTATTCCACTAAACCAGCGAAAATGGAAATGCTTCAGAATTATAACTTCTTTGCCTTCCTCACAGGGAATGATAAGATCTGCAGAGAGAGTGAACTGACTCCTAGGCCTCCTTCGCTTTGTGGTGGACTGGAGATGTTTTCTGTGCTGCCAGAGCAGGTAGGGGAGTCCTGGGTGCCTCTGTCCCCTTCACATCTCTTTCGTCCTGGAAGAACCTGCCCCTTTCCCATTGCTCTTCTCCAAGATGGCTGCCAGGAAGTAGGGATGTGCATCGTATGCGATCCGATGTCCGATTCCAATTAAAATCGGAGGAAATCAGGCATCCGATTTATGATTCCGATGCAGTCCCTTGGAGCTCAGATTTTTCCGATACGATTTTTTGTCGTCCAATTTTCATTGGAGAAAATCGGAAAATTGGATCGCCATTTTCACACGTTTTCTCCAAAGGTTTGCCTTGGAGAATAAACGGCTATAACTTTTGTATTTTAAAAGCTAGAAACTTGAAACTTGGTCACATTGCAGATGGAATGTAATTACTCATGTGTGCCAAGTTTCATAAAAATAGCTGCAAGCGTGTCTTTTCTATGAATTTTTGAAAGATCATGGTTTTGGGTTCGACACCTGTCAAAGTAAGTTTGACTGCTGTCAAACCCAAAACCACGATCTTTCAAAAATTCATAGAAAATGCTACTTGCATGGATTTTTATGAAACTTGGCACACATGAGTAACTACATTCCATCTCTCATGTGCCCAAGTTTCATGTCTCTAACTTTTAAAATAAAGTAGTTATAGGCAGTTCTTTCCCACAATGCTAGCCTATGGGGGACACTAAATAGGCTTGCATTGGGGGAAATTTTGTTATTTTTGAAGATAGAAGCATGAAACTTGCCCACATGGCAGATGGGTTTGAGGTACTTATGTGAGAGAAATTTCATAAAGATAGGTGCAGGCATTTTGTGGCCATGAATTCTTTACTAACAAACCAGGAATGCCTATAACTTTTTTTGTTTTTAAAGATCCACACATGAAACTTTGCGACATTGCAGATAGTATGTTGAGACTCGTGTGTGAAGTTTCAGAAACATAGGTGCTTGCCTTGGGTGGAAATTAAATTTTGAAAAGTGGGTTGCATTGGGGGTAAATTAATGCCTTTAACTTTTTTATTTTTAATGATTGAAGCATGAAACTTGGCCACACTAGAGATGACATGTAGTTAATGATGTGTGAGAAATTTCAGAAACATAGGTTCAAGCGTGTAGTAGCAAAGTATTTTTGGAGAAATGAGGAAAGAAACGCATTTAACTTTTTATTTTAAAAGATAAAAGCATGAAACATGCCCACATGGCAGATGGCTTTGAGGTACTTATGTGTGAAATGTGGCTATGAATTTTTTACTTTAAAAATTCCATAACTTCCAATATGGTGGGTTTGACAGCTGACAGAGGGGGGAGGAGGCAGGGGAGGGGAGAGAAGGGGGAGGGGTGCTGTTTGACAGCTGTCAAAGCCAGAACCACGATCTTTCAAAACTTCATAACCACGACATGCTTGCAATGATTTTTCTGGAATGTGGTACACATGACTAGCAACATCCCATCTCCCATGTGCCCAAGTTTCATTTTGATCCCTTTTAAAATGAAGAAGTTATAGGCGGTTCTTTCCCCCAATGCTAGCCTTTAGGGGAAATGTTTCATCATTGGGGGAAAGAATCACCTCTAACTACTTCATTTTAAAAGATAGAGACATGAAACTTAGGGAGACATGACTAGCAAAATCCCATCAGCAATGTCTCCAAGTTTCATGTTTCTATCTGTTAAAATAACAAAAAAGTTCCCCCAACGCAATCCTAGTATTTTCCCCTAAAGGCTTGCATTGGGGAAAAGTAGCTGCTATAACTTTTTTATTTTGAAAGATATAGAAATGAAACTTGGTGACCTTGGAGATGGGATGCTGCTAGTCATGTGTGCAAAATTCCAGAAAAATCTGTTCAAGCGTGTCGTGGCTATGAAGTTTTGAATGATCATGGTTCTGGCTTTGACAGCTGTCAAACAGCACCCCCCCCCTCCACCTTCTCCCCACCTCTGTTTTGAAACTTATGGAACTTTTAAAGTAAAAAATTCATAGCCACAAAATGCCTACAGCTATCTTTCTGAAATTTCTCACACATAAGTACCTCAAAACCATCTGCCATGTGGGCACGTTTCATGCTTTTATCTTTTAAAATAAAAATGTTAAATGTGTTTCTTTCCTCATTTCTCCAAAAATACCTTGCCACTACACACTTGAACCTATGTTTTTGAAATTTCTCACACATCACTAACTACATGTCATCTCTAGTGTGGCCAAATTTCATGCTTCAATCATTAAAAATAAAAAAGTTAAAGGCATTAATTTCTTACCCCCCAATGCAACCCATTTTTCAAAACTTAATTGCCACCCAAGGCAAGCACCTATGTATCTGAAATTTCAAATGCATGGATCCCAACATGCCATCTGCAGTGTAGCCAAGTTTCATGTGTGGATCTTAAAAAATAAAAAGTTATAGGTATTCCTGGTTTGTTAGTAAAAAATTCATATCCACAAAATGCCTGCACCTATCTTTCTAAAAGTTCTCATACATAACTACCTCAAACCCATCTGCAAAGTGGCCATGTTTCATGCTTCTATCTTTAAAAATAAAAAAAGTTATAGTCATTTTTGTAACACAATACTAGGCTATGGGGAAAATAATTCAAAATGGCATCTGATTAAAATCAGAGGTCCAGTTTTCGTATCGGAATCCGATCCGAAGTGATACGAGGGACCTCCGATTTCTCCCGATATGAATCAGGTCAAAATCGAAAGTCCCAATACCAATTCCGATATGATTTTTCTGTCCGTGCACATCCCTACTAGGAAGGCCTTGAATGTCACCTATGAAGCTCTGCATCCTGCAGGAAAACATCCAACCAACTCACCTTTATTGTCTTCATGGATTGCAACGTTATGTGTAAGGAGAACATGATTTCTTCTTCTGCTTTCAGGTGACTTTTGAGGAGGTGGCTGTGCATTTCTCGGAGGAGGAGTGGGCTCTGCTGGATCCAGGCCAAAGGACTCTGCACAAGGGAGTCATGGAGGAGAATCGTAGGAACCTGGCCTCTCTGAGTGAGGAATGGGACCCTCTGGGTAAGGCTCCCTCTTTGCCTGCAGTGTTACAAAGATTGAGGACAACAGTGCCTGAGCCATTTTCCTGGAACACTCTATTCCAGAGAAAGTGCACAATGCAATGGATGTGTCATTCTTAGCAGAGTTAGACTAGCAGAAGATGCCAGGATAGCTGAAATTCTCCATTACTACAATGGCTTGCCGATGTGAACGTTTGATCATCTTTTCCAGGAAAGCATCATCTGTGTCTTCTGACTAGCTGGGTGGTCTGGACAATAGTGCTACACCCATAACATTCTTGTTTCTCACCCCATCTTTACCCAGTTGCTTTTGACCTGGCTTCCTTTCTCAAAATCATGGGTTTCCTTACAGGCATATACATTCCTTACATATATGTATACATATACATATACATTCCTTACTTCCCCTCCTATTCTGATGGGTCTATTCCCTTTGAACAAGGTCTCCCTTTCAATGGCTATATTCCAATCCTGAGTCTTATCCCAACAGGTCTCATATCAGATTGTACCTGCCACACCTGTATTAGGATTTCAAGTTCTATAAAGGCTCTGTCTCTCCATTAAGTAATTTTTTTATCCTGTTAATCAAATCAGCAAATGGTTTCGTCTGTTCCCTGATTTTAGGAAGATTGTTTTCATTCTTTCAGGTGATCTCAGGAAGAGCAAGAAAAATGGAGTACACCAGAGATGGAAAACTGAAACTGAATTGGAGTGGGGAAACAAATCTATTTCTTTTGAAGAGTCAGACGTCCAGGAAATTCCAATAATACAAGAACCAATTAAAAAGAATATGCAGACTGGGGAGACACACTTTACCAAATGTCAACGATTTCACACAGAAGAGAAAACATTTCAGTCCTTGGAGTGTGAGAAGCAATTTAATTTCAACTCGCAACTTAACTTACATAAAAGAATTTACTCAGGGGAGAAGCCCTATACATGTTCAGACTGTGGAAAGAGCTTCATTTGGAGCAGCCACCTTAAGTTGCATCAAAGGACTCACACAGGGGAGAAGCCCTATGAATGCTCTGAGTGTGGAAAGAGATTCACTAGGGGCACCCAGCTTAAGTTACATCAAAGAATTCACACAGGGGAGACGCCCTATAAATGCTCTGAGTGTGGGAAGGGTTTCAGCAGTAGCTCAGACCTTAAAAAGCATCACAGAATCCACACTGGCGAGAAGCCCTTCAAATGCTTAGTGTGTGGAAAGACTTTCAGTCAGAGCTCACATCTGAAAGGACATCAACATATCCACACAGGAAAGAAGCCTTATAAATGCTCAGATTGCGGAAAGAGCTTCTCTCAGAGCACCCACCTTAAGTTGCATCAAAGGACTAAAACGGGCGAGAAGCCCTATGAATGCTCTGAGTGTGGAAAGAGATTCACTAGGGGCACCCAGCTTAAGTCACATCAAAGAATTCACACAGGGGAGACGCCCTATAAATGCTCTGAGTGTGGGAAGGGTTTCAGCAGTAGCTCAGACCTTAAAAAGCATCACAGAATCCACACTGGCGAGAAGCCCTTCAAATGCTTAGTGTGTGGAAAGACTTTCAGTCAGAATGCATCCCTGAATGTACATCAACATATCCACACAGGGGAGATGCCCTATAAATGCTCTGAGTGTGGGAAGGGTTTCAGCAGTAACTCAGGCCTTCAAATGCATCATCGAATCCACACTGGTGAGAAGCCCTTCAAATGCTTAGTGTGTGGAAAGACTTTCAGTCAGAATGCATCCCTGAATGTACATCAACATATCCACACAGGGGAGATGCCCTATAAATGTTCTGAGTGTGGGAAGGGTTTCAGCAGTAACTCAGGCCTTCAAATGCATCATCGAATCCACACTGGCGAGAAGCCCTTCAAATGCTTAGTGTGTGGAAAGACTTTCAGTCAGAGCGTGCATCTGAAAGGACATCAACGTATCCACACAGGAAAGAAGCCTTATAAATGCTCTGAGTGTGGAAAGAGCTTCAGCAGTAGTTCAGGCCTTAAAGCGCATCAAAACATTCACACAGGGAAGAAGCCCTATCAATGCTCAGATTGCGGAAAGAGCTTCTCTCAGAGCAGCCACCTTAAGTTGCATCAAAGGACTCACACGGGCGAGAAGTCCTTTAAATGCTTTGAATGTGGAAAGTGTTTCCGTTACAATTTGAACCTTAAAAACCATCAAAGGACTCACACAGGTGAGAAGCCCTTTAAATGCTCTGAATGTGGAAAAAGCTTCAGTCGGAGCAGCAACCTTAAATTGCATCAAAGCACTCACACAGGCGAGAAGCCCTTCAGATGCTCAGAGCTTCACTAAGAGCAGCTGTCTTTAAGTCACATCAAAGAATTCACTTAGGTGAGAAGCCCTTTGAACGCTCAGAGTGCAGAAAGAGCTTTGCTCACAGCACACAACTTAAACGACATCAAAGAATTCACATAGAGGAGAAGCCATAGAAGTGCTCAAGAATTTGGAAAGCAATTCAATCAGCAGTTGCACCTTGCCTCACATCAAACTATCCACGCAGGTGGAAAGCACTTTCACCAGAGCACACACTGTAACTTGCATTAAGGAATTTGTTGTGTCTATGTCCAACTCCCTGCTTCGAGGGGATGAAATCTCAGACAGCGATTCTGATCCTGGAGAAGGAATGCAACAGGCGGGGGAGTTGGTGCCAACAGGAGAACAGTTTCCCATGGCGGACGCGGGAGATAATTCTCAAGTGGAAGTCCCTAACCGGGCAGAGAACACTTTCTCTTCTGAAACAAAGAATCTCCAAGATGCTGTATTTCGTAGAAAACTAAAAAGAAAGGATTTCAAACTTAAAACCGCCCGCCGCTCAGAGAGGCTTTTGAACAAAGCCCTAGGGGGTAATTCGTCTTAATTATGTGACTCTGCTCTCTTTCTCTCTCAGTTAACTCAACTGAATAGCTTGCTAATCTAACCAGCCTCGGGGCAAAAGACCTGTGCTAAGTTTGTTTTCCTCTTACTTGCTAGAGGAGAGGGGAGAATCGTCTTTTGTATAATAAAGGATTGTATTTTCCCTCAAAGGGGTCTCTTTATTGTCCTCCACGTACGTTAGAACTTACAGAGTCACGACAGAATTCATAAAGGATGCTGTGAGTGTGGACATGGTTTCCTGTTGCAGGTGAGAAGCCCAATAACTTCTCAGCTTGCGGAAAAAGCTTCAGTCACAGCAGCCACATTAAGTTGCATTGAAGGACTCTGTGTTGTTTCACTGTTTTTATGCTATTTATCTGTTATGTAAATGCTGTTAGGACTTCGTATGATAAGGTTGGTAATTGGTTAATTCTGTTGGTAGGGGGAGTAAGTAGGGTGACCATAAGTCCGGTTTCCCCCAGACATGTCCAGAAATTGGGAGAGGCAACCGACTTCCGGGGGAATTTTCAATATTTTAATTATTGTCCAGAAGTTGCGTCCGGATGCCCTTGTGGGAGAGGCTGATTTTGGCACTTCCGGAATCAGGGGTCTCCCGCCCAGTGCTTATCCGGGCTCCTCGGGGTTTGTCACTATGTTGACGAGCCCGGATGCCTGCGCGGAAGAGGCAGGAGAGCCCGATTTTGGCACTTCCGGAATCAGGCCTCCCCCGCCCTGCCCAGCACTTATCCAGGCTCCTCTTGGGCCGTCTCTGTGGCGACAAGTCCCGAGCCCGGATGCCCATGTGGAAGAGGCGAGAGAGGCCAATTTCCCCCTTTCCACAATGAGCCCAGATGCCAGCGTGGGTGAGGTGGCAGCGGCAGCACGGAGGTAGTGGCAGCAGCATGGGGTGAAGGTGCAGTGTATGCGGGCATGCAGCAGTGCCAGTGAATTGCAAGGGCAGCGGTGGAGGCTGGTGGATTTACTGCCCCAATGGCATAGGAGCCACCAGCCTCCATTGCTCGGAGGGGTGCATTTATTTTATTATTTTTATGGACTGTTGTTGGTGAATATGAATAGTACATCAAATAAATTTAACGTTTTTGAATGCCAACGCTCCAAGAATTACTGTTTTAAAAAAGTCATATCCACTTTCTCCCATGCTGTATAGTAGAGAAGTAAAATCTTCAACCAAATCCATCTTTTAACTACTTTATATATACACATGCATAACTTTAGCATTTCTACATTTCTCCCCTAAAATGGAAGCCTTTTACATAATGGAGAATAACTTGTGAAGTCATATTTTCCTCCTCTTAAACCAAAGTAAATA
Source organism: Anniella stebbinsi (assembly GCA_029215795.1). Lineage (NCBI taxonomy): Eukaryota > Metazoa > Chordata > Lepidosauria > Squamata > Anniellidae > Anniella > Anniella stebbinsi. Next base: position 179,947,673 of record JARDYH010000005.1, read on the forward strand.
AAAGTCCTGAACTGTAATATCATCTCATGTGCCGTTTTGCCTGTCTACATAAATGATTTAATAACAGCTTATGATTCCTTTTTCTTCTTTCAGTAGACATTATGAATCACTTTGCAAAGTACAGGTTATGACTTCCAAAGGAAGCATGAGAATGTTGTAATATCCAACATCACCAGAAGGCTTTTAAAACTTAGCGCAAATGGCAATCAGGATATTAGCTTAATCATTTGTGAAATAATTTAATTAAAAAGAAGTTAGAAGCAATTGTATAGCATTCTGGCTCAATCATACAGAATTTAAATTTTCATACCCCTAATCCATAAAGTTGGCTGGCTGTGATTTTAGTACTACTATGAAGATGGACACCATTTTGATAACATAGTCTAGATGCATTTAGTGACTGTTTTTTGTTACGATCCCAGTAACAAAAAAGTGGTGTAAAATCAGTCTTCTAAAAAAATTAATACTGATAGTTTGTAGCATCGAGGAACAAAATATTGACACTAGGATAGTTATGAAATTATGTCTATTGAAGTAAAGGGGAATTATAAATTATTTACAATCACAGCTATCATACTGAGTATTAACTATATGAAAGGAAGAGAGATTCTCTATATAGCCACAAGGTATACTGTTGTTGGTGAGGGTAAGAAGCAAATAAAAAATGACAATGGAGAATAAAAAAAGTCATTTAAGCAACAGTCCTATGTACACTTAACAAGGGGAGGAAACACTTCCTTCTGAGTAAACATTATTATTATTATTATTATTATTATTATTATTATTATATTACATTTATATACTGCCCCATAGCCGAAGCTCTCTGGGCGGTTTACAAAAGTTAAAAGATTGAACACTAAAAAGAAAATATACAAAATTTTAAAAGAAAAACATAAAACAGCTGACATTTTAAACATTTTAAACTGTTAAGCCTGGCCACAAAGTCAGTTAAAACCTCAACTTAAGCTGTTAAAATGCCTGGGAGAAAAGAAAAGTTTTGACCTGGCACTGAAAAGATAGTAGTGTTGGCGCCAGGCGGGCTTTATCAGGGAGATCATTCCATAATTGGGGGGCCACCACAGAGAAGGCCCTCTCCCTTGTTGCCGTCCTCCAAGCTTCCCTCGGAGTAGGCACCGGAGGAGGACCTTTGATGTTGAGCATAGTGTACGGGTAGGTTCATGTCAGGAAAGGCGTTCCATCAGGTATTGTTAGGCTGACCAGGTGGCTTGGGATTTCCCGGTCCTAACCGGGAATCCAGGGGCAAACCGGCCCAACCGGGGGGTGGGGGGGCAAACCGGGGTGGTGGGGGGTCACATGGCAGTGGCAGCAAGCAAGGAGCGGCGGTAGACCCGGTGGCAGAGGAGCCCGGGAAGCGGCCGCCGCAGCAGGTAAGCACGAAGGGGGGCACTTACCTGCTGGGGCGGCCGCTTCCGGGGCTCCTCCGCCGCCTTCGCCGCCGCTGCCGGGCTCGTAAGGCCAGAGGCCATGCGGAAGAGGCAGGAGAGGGCCGGATCCGGAAGTGAAGTAACCGGCCCTCTCCCGCCTCTTCTGCGCGGCCTCTGGCCTCCTCGGGGCTCGTCGCCATCGCGACGAGCCCCAGAAAGGCCAGAGGCCACACGGAAGAGACGGGAGAGGGCCGGTTACGTCACTTCCGGATCCGGCCCTCTCCTGCCTCTTCCACGCGGGCGGCGGAGGAACCCGGCGGTAGGCCCAGGCTAGTTGTTTGGGGGGGTGGCTTGGGGGGGTTGTTTGGGGGGGCGGGGGGGACCGGGATTTTGATTTTTAAAATCTGGTCACCCTAGGTATTGTGGTCCCAAACCGTGTAAGGCTTTATAGGTAAGATTGCACTGCCAACTTGATTTGATTTGTTATAGATAAAAAATTGGAATAAGATTCTGCAGTTTAGAGACCGAGTGCTCAACTCATGCCTCTTCTCAGCCCAAGGCAGACTGCTATCCGACTGGTACAGATTGCATGGTTTGCCTGACAGGGATTAAAAAGAGTCTTGACCCAAGTAGTGGGAAGGCGTGGCAGGAAGAGAAGCACACGTACTTTCCCACAAAGTGAAAAGAAGGCAGTTGAACAAAGACTTCGGGCTGAAATCCTAGGCACAGTTACCAGGAAGTAACCCCCACTGAACACTTCAAGCACTGACTTCTACATAGGGAGGGTTTCAGGCAGGATTATTTCCTAGCCCTAGCCGGAGATGCCAAGGATTGAACCTGGGACCTGTTGATTTCAAATCCAGTGCTCTACCACTGAGCTACAGCTGCCATATTCTGAGGAAACATAGATGGGATTGTGCCTATAAGGCTGCAATCCTAGGCACACTTAGCTGAACACAGAGTGGGGACTGTCTTCCTACTGAGCACGGACATGGTTGAGCCGTTGAAGGCGGGGGTGGGTGTATGTATGAAAGATGGTCAACCTGTAGAACCGAAGCAGAGGTTTTATGTCAGCCTACAGTGCTAGGCTTCTTTTGGGGAAAACTCCTGTACATTAGGCTGACCAGGGCTCATGTAACTTTTAACAGTTGTAGAGAAAAGGGCATTTCAGCCAGGGTCATTTGTATGCAATTAGTTCCTGGTGAAATTCCCTCTTCATCACAACAGTTAAAGGTGCAGGCACTATACTAGTGTGACCATATACAAAAGAAGGCAGGGCCCCTGCAACTTTAACAGTTGTGATGAAGAGGGAATTTCACCAGGAACTAATTGCATACAAATGACACTGGCTGAAATTCCATTTTCTCTACAACTGTTAAAGTTACATGAGCCCTGACCTGGATTTTATCAGGTCACCGTACTGTACATCAGTTCAACTGCTGCACCAAGTGTCTTGTTTTGTTTTGCTCGCTTACCTAAAAACTTTTAATAACATTTCCCATCAAATTAGCCTGCTCTCTGTTGGTTCTGGGAACATACTATGCTGCAATTATGTAACCCAAACTCACTCTCTCTTGCAGTCACTGACTCTCAGTTTGCCTATGTGTGAAATGGGCTTCTTCCTTTCCCACCACCCTTTGCTTCAATAAGTGGGCTCTGCCACAAACAGCTTTCTCTGTGTTATTCTGGAGAGGTATCTGGGAGGGGGGGTGACCCCCATTGGCTCTGCCTCCAGTGAGCCCACTCTGCCCCACCAATGAGGGTTAGGTAACTGAGGTTTGGGGTGGAGGCACTCATAACTGCATCACACTTAAAACAGGGTGACCAGATAAAATCCAGGTCAGGGCTCATGTAACTTTAACAGTTGTAGAGAAAAGGGCATTTCAGCCAGGGTCATTTGTATGCAATTAGTTCCTGGTGAAATTCCCTCTTCATCACAACAGTTAAAGTTGCAGGCACTATACTAGAGTGACCATGTACAAAAAGAAGGCAGGGCCCCTGCAACTTTAACTGTTGTCATGAAGAGGGAATTTCACCAGGAACTAATTGCATACAAATGACCCTGGCTGAAATTCCCTTTTCTCTACAACTGTTAAAGTTATATGAGCTCTGACTTGGATTTTATCTGGTCACCCTACACAGGAGAACCTTATTCAAAAACCTTAATACCCTTTCCCCCTCTGCTATAAGGGAAAAGTGGCGTGTCTTTTGCCCTTCCCTCAAGTTGCAGGGGCCCTGCCTTCTTTTGTATATGGTCACTCTAATATAGTGCCTGCAACTTTAATTGTTGTGATGAAGAGGGAATTTCACCAGGAACTAATTGCATACAAATGACACTGGCTGAAATGCCTTTTTCTCTACAACTGTTAAAGTTACATGAGCCCTGACCTGGATTTATCTGGTCACCCTAACTTAAATACTCAAAAGAAGGCTAGAAGTTGCTACTAGTTGTTATATAATAATGCTACTGCACGCAACTGCTTACAAAATTAGTCAAACATAAATAATTGCAAACCAATAAACATTCATTATTATCACGTTAATAAACTTCAAAACACAGTTATATTCACTGTATAAGACTCAAAAACAACAGGTGATTCCACTTTCTCATGTACTTTTACTGAACAAATAATATTGCTACATAAATACTTTTTGCTTTTTTAAATTTTCTAACAGTATTTAGTATACACTCTGTGACATTAAAGTTGTATAACAGTAGAAGATTTTTAACGAATATCCAGTAGTGTCTCGTTTCGAACTCTTCTTCAGAAACTTCTCTTACTGTTGAGCATTCCCCATGTAGGCAACAGGCTTTCACAAGCAGGTGTTAGATGCTGGGACCTTCACATATAATTTCATATTATTTTTCAGATACCTGTCTCCCGTTAGACACTGCCTTGAACTGCTCCTGGGTGTTTGCTGGCACTCAGTAAAAGTACATGAGAAAGTGGAATCACCTGTTGTTTTTGAGTCTTATACAGTGAATATAACTGTGTATTGAAGTTTATTAACATGATAATAAGGAATGTTTATTGGTTTGCAATTATTTATGTTTGACTAATTTTGTAAGCAGTTGCATGCAGTAGCGTTATTATATAACACCCTAGCTTAAAACCAATGATGCCTAAACTTATTGCCAGCAGTTCTCCAAACTATATTCCAGCACCAACAGCCAGAGCCAGCTAGAGCACCCTTGGAAGAATTAATCTGCTTATTCCATGGATCTCTTCCTCCCCCCCCCCCCCCAGGACAGTAGAGAAGGAAAAATGAGAGGGAGGAAAGAATTATCCTGTACCTCCTTCATGTCTTTCTTTTTTCTCAGGAATGGGGGGTGGGGAAAATTTAGGCCTCATCTACACCAAGCAGGATATTGCACTATGAAAGCAGCAGATAAAAGTTAGGCGCCGCACCAAGCAGGATATAGCGGTATGAAAGCGGTATATAGTATGTATCATGGGCTTCAGCAGTTGTCAGCGCACTTCAGTACCGCGATGAAGCAGTAGTGTGGCTCCTGCCTTTTATTATTCTGCTTTCATACCAACCTTCCCCGTTCTGCCTGCACCTGGTTCAAAAGGAACCGTTTTCTAAAGGAAGTGTTCTGTATGTTTAATCTGTAGGTCAAGGAAACGTTTGTGTAGTGTAGTGACTCTTATCTTGTTTGAAAGCCCTTTTCCCTTTGCTGTAATTTGAATTTGGCTAATACATGCTATATTTAAAATAAAATAAAAAAACCTAACTCAATATATGATTTATTTCAGAACATATGGCTAGGATGGCATTTTTAGTGTGAGATATACCATTACTTTTCTTTTCAGCCAGCCCACCTATAAAATATCCTTTGCCCCTGCTGTGTCGTTTCCCCCTAATTTTTTTTTCTACGCCACTGCACTGCATGGCAAAAACACCCGGTGGGTGCAAGCCGCCTTCTGATTGTGGTTGTTTGCTTTGAGGCTCGGTGATGATTGATTGATTGATTGAATGTATTTCTCATCTGGCCAGTGACTGGCAGGAAGAAGCATTTGGAGGAGCCTCTGCAGCGCTTTTGTGCTGAGTCCATCTAAGGCTTAAAGGGAGCGAGAGGCTGCTGTCTCCTAGAGAGGCCCGTGCAGAGCAAAGGCTGGATAAATGCACCCACTTCCTCTTCCCCCCCCCCCGACCCCCGACACACACTTGGGAAAGCGGCCTGCGAGTCTTGCTTCGTGTGCAACCGCAGCCTCTCTTCCCTTGCAAAGGAGCAGGTGAGGGCAAGACGCACGGGGGTCCGGAGGGGGTGGAAAGGGGTCCCAGGGCAGGAGCAGAGAAGGGAGGGAGCCCAGGGCAGTGGGGCAGGGCAGGGGTGAGGTGGGTGGGTGGGAAGAGAGAGAGCCCCATGCCCCCAGGCGGCTGACCCATTTGGGGCCCCTCCAGAAGTCCCACGCCTTGCACCCTCCTTCTCTCCCCATAATTAGGGAATCCTGGAATGGAAGGAAAGGCTGGAGGAAGGAGGGGGGCTGGGAGGTTCAGAAGCGGAAAGATGCTGGTGGGGTGGGGGGGGGAGGAATCCCATCTGTGGGCAAAAAGCTGCTATGGTGTCATGTCTGCATTGCATTTTGTTTTGTTTCCTCTCCCTGTTTGAAACCGAGTGACTAAGTACCATGGTACATTTTTTCTTTCATTTAGTCATAAGGCCTTTGAAGTGAACCTCAGGTGCTTTTATTAGGACATATTAAACCACATGACATAGGCTGTCATGAGGCGGTATACAAATGTAATAAATAAATAAGTACTTGCCCATAGGGAAACCAGGCCCCCCCTACAGGGAAACATAGGTCGTAATGCCTTTGAAAGAAACCTGGGGTGTCTTAATGCCATTCATTTTAGTATGTTCCGCGTTTATTTATTAAGTGAGCCTGCTGTTCACATCCTAAAAGTGAGTAGAAATCACTGTTACTTTTTTGGGTTCACATGCTGGGAACACAAAGTGCTTAGAAGGAAACACTTTATTTATTTATTTATTTATTTATTTATTTTATTACATTTGTATACCACCCCATAGCTGAAGCTCTCTGGGCAGTTTACATAAGATTAAAACAGTTCAAAACAATATACAAAAATTAAAATAGCAAAAACATACAATATACACACAATATAAAAGTGCATTTAAAACCACTCTTATTTATGGAATAAATTTATGGGACCCTGGAATGGATTGGGAGTGAAACTAGGGTTCATGAGCAGACCAGGGCAGGATCTACACTGCTGTTTTAGGGCGCTTTAAAGCGCTTTATAACAGTAGTGACAACTGTTTTGTTCTGGGCCCCAACAGTTGTCACTACTGTTATAAAGCGCTTTAAAGCAGCAATATAGATCCGCCTCTGTTTTTTTCCTGGAGGGCAGAAAGTTTTTCTGCTTAAGATCTGAGAGGGAGGCAGTCTTTACTCTCAAAGCGGTGGTCAAGGTGTGGAACAAGAGGCCACTATGAGAAGAAGTTGCAATGTGTGTGACTCCTCATGGCTAGTGGCTCCGGGAGTCTGGAATGTTCCTTATATCATTTCTGTTGGTCTGTTTTGAAAACTTACAAATTTTGCTTTAAAAATGCTATTTTGGGCCAGAGGTTGAATGTTTGCCTTCTTTTGAGAGAACAAAGACATTTTTGCTTTGACCATGTTTCTTCTTCAGTTGTTGAGGCTGCAGCTGCCATCGCTTCTGAACCAGCTTTCGGGGGCTGGATGCGTGGGACTAGAGCAGCTTGAGTCAGTTTTCCCCAACTATTTCATTTTACTCACTGGTGCTGATAGGTTGGTTGGTCGGAGTGCCTGAATTGGCTGGCTGTGAAAGACTAGGAGGAGCTGGAGAGCAAGTGGAGAGTATATATGATTCTGGCACAGAGGAGCTGCCAGGAGAGGAGGGATTGGGGATGGTATTATGAGAGGAGAGAGAAGTGTTTGATTGAATAATGAGAGAGTGAGATATAGTTTTAAGGAATAGCTAACTAAGAGAAGAAACAGTTTGAATCCATTTAAGAGTGCTTTGACAGAAACCACGAAGCTGTGTACTTGTAACCACTGCGCATTAGAACTGAGAAAACCATTAAGCTTACTGGCACGCAATATACTTACGTTAATAAATTCTTGTTAATTTCACCCAACTGGTGTGGTCTTTGAAGCGTACCTGAGGAGGGCACTGGTGGCAGTGGAAAAGGGGTAAACTGAAGGCCAGGTTGCTGGGCTGTGGTGCTGTGGGGCCTAAAATAGTAAAGGTGAGACAGAGGCGGCAGCAATCACAGTGAAGCTCAGACTTTACTAGCATTTTTCGTTTTAAAACGCCTTCTCTACTTTCCACCTGTTTTAATTTTTCCTAACTAGACTTGGATTCTAAGAAAAAGTCTCTTTCAACTTTCCTTTGGGTCCGCAACATCCAGTTCTTCAGTTCTCTGCCTGGGATAGGGAGCTGTACCTTCCTTTTAATACCACACCATTCCCGCTCTTTCCTTTTCTGCAAATGTTTAGACTATACTGTCATATATTCGAAAGCTCTCCATTTTAATTTCTTACAGCGCAAGTCCTTGCCTGGGGAGAGAAACTGGGAGCAAAAGAAGGAGACCTTTTGACTCCTGATGGTAGCGGAGATGGAGAAGAGAGTAAAGATGAAAGAGCAAAACTTTGCTGGCCCTGAAGCAGGAAAAGGCACCGATATCATCCAGAAGGGAAGCAGTGCAGAGCCCTGGGAAAGAAGAATGCAGGAGAACTTGCCTGGGAGCAACACCAACAGAGATGTAAAGTGCCAGCACTTCAGGGACTTCTGCCACTGGGAGGATGAGGGCCCCCGAGAGGTCTGCAGCCGACTCCACCACCTTTGCCGCCAGTGGCTGAAGCCAGAAAGGCACACGAAAGCTCAGATGCTGGACCTGGTGGTCCTGGAGCAGTTCCTGGCCATCCTGCCCCTGGAGATGGAGAGCTGGATCAGAGAATGTGGAGCGGAGACCAGTTCCCAGGCGGTGGCCCTGGCAGAAGGTCTTCTTCTCAGTCAGGCAGAGGACAAAGAGCAGGTGAGAGCATTTCATCCTGAAAAACTCCCCACTAGGTTGAACTCTTAGCCCCAAAGCACACATCCTTATGTGCTCCCCTGAAAAAGACACAACTTAGTGTGCTGTGTGGCTTGGATGGTAGACCCACTTTAGAAGGAGCCATGAAATGCAAACAGATTGGGAAATGCTGTCCTTGGCCTTGACCTGAACCATTTCTTTCCTTCCTAATCCGTCTTCTCTGTCTGGGATCCTCTCTCCTGTTCCAGGTGCAGGGGATGTTGACCAAAGCACCCACAGATTTCCCTGAAGCAGAGAAGGTTCCATCGGGCAGCACACAGAGGCCGCAAGACAGGCAGATCCTGCAGGAAGGTGACGGAGGACCTTTCTCACTGGGTAAGGATTAGTGCAACAAATTTCACCATGGCCCCCCTCTCTCAATTATGCCTAAGGAGCTTTAATGTTCTCCTTGTGCCTGATTCAGGGAGGGGTGTGGGAAGAGAGACTCTTTTTCTCTAGTTATCCAAAAAAGAATTTTGTTTAGCAATATGGATGAACATTTATTCCACTAAACCAGCGAAAATGGAAATGCTTCAGAATTATAACTTCTTTGCCTTCCTCACAGGGAATGATAAGATCTGCAGAGAGAGTGAACTGACTCCTAGGCCTCCTTCGCTTTGTGGTGGACTGGAGATGTTTTCTGTGCTGCCAGAGCAGGTAGGGGAGTCCTGGGTGCCTCTGTCCCCTTCACATCTCTTTCGTCCTGGAAGAACCTGCCCCTTTCCCATTGCTCTTCTCCAAGATGGCTGCCAGGAAGTAGGGATGTGCATCGTATGCGATCCGATGTCCGATTCCAATTAAAATCGGAGGAAATCAGGCATCCGATTTATGATTCCGATGCAGTCCCTTGGAGCTCAGATTTTTCCGATACGATTTTTTGTCGTCCAATTTTCATTGGAGAAAATCGGAAAATTGGATCGCCATTTTCACACGTTTTCTCCAAAGGTTTGCCTTGGAGAATAAACGGCTATAACTTTTGTATTTTAAAAGCTAGAAACTTGAAACTTGGTCACATTGCAGATGGAATGTAATTACTCATGTGTGCCAAGTTTCATAAAAATAGCTGCAAGCGTGTCTTTTCTATGAATTTTTGAAAGATCATGGTTTTGGGTTCGACACCTGTCAAAGTAAGTTTGACTGCTGTCAAACCCAAAACCACGATCTTTCAAAAATTCATAGAAAATGCTACTTGCATGGATTTTTATGAAACTTGGCACACATGAGTAACTACATTCCATCTCTCATGTGCCCAAGTTTCATGTCTCTAACTTTTAAAATAAAGTAGTTATAGGCAGTTCTTTCCCACAATGCTAGCCTATGGGGGACACTAAATAGGCTTGCATTGGGGGAAATTTTGTTATTTTTGAAGATAGAAGCATGAAACTTGCCCACATGGCAGATGGGTTTGAGGTACTTATGTGAGAGAAATTTCATAAAGATAGGTGCAGGCATTTTGTGGCCATGAATTCTTTACTAACAAACCAGGAATGCCTATAACTTTTTTTGTTTTTAAAGATCCACACATGAAACTTTGCGACATTGCAGATAGTATGTTGAGACTCGTGTGTGAAGTTTCAGAAACATAGGTGCTTGCCTTGGGTGGAAATTAAATTTTGAAAAGTGGGTTGCATTGGGGGTAAATTAATGCCTTTAACTTTTTTATTTTTAATGATTGAAGCATGAAACTTGGCCACACTAGAGATGACATGTAGTTAATGATGTGTGAGAAATTTCAGAAACATAGGTTCAAGCGTGTAGTAGCAAAGTATTTTTGGAGAAATGAGGAAAGAAACGCATTTAACTTTTTATTTTAAAAGATAAAAGCATGAAACATGCCCACATGGCAGATGGCTTTGAGGTACTTATGTGTGAAATGTGGCTATGAATTTTTTACTTTAAAAATTCCATAACTTCCAATATGGTGGGTTTGACAGCTGACAGAGGGGGGAGGAGGCAGGGGAGGGGAGAGAAGGGGGAGGGGTGCTGTTTGACAGCTGTCAAAGCCAGAACCACGATCTTTCAAAACTTCATAACCACGACATGCTTGCAATGATTTTTCTGGAATGTGGTACACATGACTAGCAACATCCCATCTCCCATGTGCCCAAGTTTCATTTTGATCCCTTTTAAAATGAAGAAGTTATAGGCGGTTCTTTCCCCCAATGCTAGCCTTTAGGGGAAATGTTTCATCATTGGGGGAAAGAATCACCTCTAACTACTTCATTTTAAAAGATAGAGACATGAAACTTAGGGAGACATGACTAGCAAAATCCCATCAGCAATGTCTCCAAGTTTCATGTTTCTATCTGTTAAAATAACAAAAAAGTTCCCCCAACGCAATCCTAGTATTTTCCCCTAAAGGCTTGCATTGGGGAAAAGTAGCTGCTATAACTTTTTTATTTTGAAAGATATAGAAATGAAACTTGGTGACCTTGGAGATGGGATGCTGCTAGTCATGTGTGCAAAATTCCAGAAAAATCTGTTCAAGCGTGTCGTGGCTATGAAGTTTTGAATGATCATGGTTCTGGCTTTGACAGCTGTCAAACAGCACCCCCCCCCTCCACCTTCTCCCCACCTCTGTTTTGAAACTTATGGAACTTTTAAAGTAAAAAATTCATAGCCACAAAATGCCTACAGCTATCTTTCTGAAATTTCTCACACATAAGTACCTCAAAACCATCTGCCATGTGGGCACGTTTCATGCTTTTATCTTTTAAAATAAAAATGTTAAATGTGTTTCTTTCCTCATTTCTCCAAAAATACCTTGCCACTACACACTTGAACCTATGTTTTTGAAATTTCTCACACATCACTAACTACATGTCATCTCTAGTGTGGCCAAATTTCATGCTTCAATCATTAAAAATAAAAAAGTTAAAGGCATTAATTTCTTACCCCCCAATGCAACCCATTTTTCAAAACTTAATTGCCACCCAAGGCAAGCACCTATGTATCTGAAATTTCAAATGCATGGATCCCAACATGCCATCTGCAGTGTAGCCAAGTTTCATGTGTGGATCTTAAAAAATAAAAAGTTATAGGTATTCCTGGTTTGTTAGTAAAAAATTCATATCCACAAAATGCCTGCACCTATCTTTCTAAAAGTTCTCATACATAACTACCTCAAACCCATCTGCAAAGTGGCCATGTTTCATGCTTCTATCTTTAAAAATAAAAAAAGTTATAGTCATTTTTGTAACACAATACTAGGCTATGGGGAAAATAATTCAAAATGGCATCTGATTAAAATCAGAGGTCCAGTTTTCGTATCGGAATCCGATCCGAAGTGATACGAGGGACCTCCGATTTCTCCCGATATGAATCAGGTCAAAATCGAAAGTCCCAATACCAATTCCGATATGATTTTTCTGTCCGTGCACATCCCTACTAGGAAGGCCTTGAATGTCACCTATGAAGCTCTGCATCCTGCAGGAAAACATCCAACCAACTCACCTTTATTGTCTTCATGGATTGCAACGTTATGTGTAAGGAGAACATGATTTCTTCTTCTGCTTTCAGGTGACTTTTGAGGAGGTGGCTGTGCATTTCTCGGAGGAGGAGTGGGCTCTGCTGGATCCAGGCCAAAGGACTCTGCACAAGGGAGTCATGGAGGAGAATCGTAGGAACCTGGCCTCTCTGAGTGAGGAATGGGACCCTCTGGGTAAGGCTCCCTCTTTGCCTGCAGTGTTACAAAGATTGAGGACAACAGTGCCTGAGCCATTTTCCTGGAACACTCTATTCCAGAGAAAGTGCACAATGCAATGGATGTGTCATTCTTAGCAGAGTTAGACTAGCAGAAGATGCCAGGATAGCTGAAATTCTCCATTACTACAATGGCTTGCCGATGTGAACGTTTGATCATCTTTTCCAGGAAAGCATCATCTGTGTCTTCTGACTAGCTGGGTGGTCTGGACAATAGTGCTACACCCATAACATTCTTGTTTCTCACCCCATCTTTACCCAGTTGCTTTTGACCTGGCTTCCTTTCTCAAAATCATGGGTTTCCTTACAGGCATATACATTCCTTACATATATGTATACATATACATATACATTCCTTACTTCCCCTCCTATTCTGATGGGTCTATTCCCTTTGAACAAGGTCTCCCTTTCAATGGCTATATTCCAATCCTGAGTCTTATCCCAACAGGTCTCATATCAGATTGTACCTGCCACACCTGTATTAGGATTTCAAGTTCTATAAAGGCTCTGTCTCTCCATTAAGTAATTTTTTTATCCTGTTAATCAAATCAGCAAATGGTTTCGTCTGTTCCCTGATTTTAGGAAGATTGTTTTCATTCTTTCAGGTGATCTCAGGAAGAGCAAGAAAAATGGAGTACACCAGAGATGGAAAACTGAAACTGAATTGGAGTGGGGAAACAAATCTATTTCTTTTGAAGAGTCAGACGTCCAGGAAATTCCAATAATACAAGAACCAATTAAAAAGAATATGCAGACTGGGGAGACACACTTTACCAAATGTCAACGATTTCACACAGAAGAGAAAACATTTCAGTCCTTGGAGTGTGAGAAGCAATTTAATTTCAACTCGCAACTTAACTTACATAAAAGAATTTACTCAGGGGAGAAGCCCTATACATGTTCAGACTGTGGAAAGAGCTTCATTTGGAGCAGCCACCTTAAGTTGCATCAAAGGACTCACACAGGGGAGAAGCCCTATGAATGCTCTGAGTGTGGAAAGAGATTCACTAGGGGCACCCAGCTTAAGTTACATCAAAGAATTCACACAGGGGAGACGCCCTATAAATGCTCTGAGTGTGGGAAGGGTTTCAGCAGTAGCTCAGACCTTAAAAAGCATCACAGAATCCACACTGGCGAGAAGCCCTTCAAATGCTTAGTGTGTGGAAAGACTTTCAGTCAGAGCTCACATCTGAAAGGACATCAACATATCCACACAGGAAAGAAGCCTTATAAATGCTCAGATTGCGGAAAGAGCTTCTCTCAGAGCACCCACCTTAAGTTGCATCAAAGGACTAAAACGGGCGAGAAGCCCTATGAATGCTCTGAGTGTGGAAAGAGATTCACTAGGGGCACCCAGCTTAAGTCACATCAAAGAATTCACACAGGGGAGACGCCCTATAAATGCTCTGAGTGTGGGAAGGGTTTCAGCAGTAGCTCAGACCTTAAAAAGCATCACAGAATCCACACTGGCGAGAAGCCCTTCAAATGCTTAGTGTGTGGAAAGACTTTCAGTCAGAATGCATCCCTGAATGTACATCAACATATCCACACAGGGGAGATGCCCTATAAATGCTCTGAGTGTGGGAAGGGTTTCAGCAGTAACTCAGGCCTTCAAATGCATCATCGAATCCACACTGGTGAGAAGCCCTTCAAATGCTTAGTGTGTGGAAAGACTTTCAGTCAGAATGCATCCCTGAATGTACATCAACATATCCACACAGGGGAGATGCCCTATAAATGTTCTGAGTGTGGGAAGGGTTTCAGCAGTAACTCAGGCCTTCAAATGCATCATCGAATCCACACTGGCGAGAAGCCCTTCAAATGCTTAGTGTGTGGAAAGACTTTCAGTCAGAGCGTGCATCTGAAAGGACATCAACGTATCCACACAGGAAAGAAGCCTTATAAATGCTCTGAGTGTGGAAAGAGCTTCAGCAGTAGTTCAGGCCTTAAAGCGCATCAAAACATTCACACAGGGAAGAAGCCCTATCAATGCTCAGATTGCGGAAAGAGCTTCTCTCAGAGCAGCCACCTTAAGTTGCATCAAAGGACTCACACGGGCGAGAAGTCCTTTAAATGCTTTGAATGTGGAAAGTGTTTCCGTTACAATTTGAACCTTAAAAACCATCAAAGGACTCACACAGGTGAGAAGCCCTTTAAATGCTCTGAATGTGGAAAAAGCTTCAGTCGGAGCAGCAACCTTAAATTGCATCAAAGCACTCACACAGGCGAGAAGCCCTTCAGATGCTCAGAGCTTCACTAAGAGCAGCTGTCTTTAAGTCACATCAAAGAATTCACTTAGGTGAGAAGCCCTTTGAACGCTCAGAGTGCAGAAAGAGCTTTGCTCACAGCACACAACTTAAACGACATCAAAGAATTCACATAGAGGAGAAGCCATAGAAGTGCTCAAGAATTTGGAAAGCAATTCAATCAGCAGTTGCACCTTGCCTCACATCAAACTATCCACGCAGGTGGAAAGCACTTTCACCAGAGCACACACTGTAACTTGCATTAAGGAATTTGTTGTGTCTATGTCCAACTCCCTGCTTCGAGGGGATGAAATCTCAGACAGCGATTCTGATCCTGGAGAAGGAATGCAACAGGCGGGGGAGTTGGTGCCAACAGGAGAACAGTTTCCCATGGCGGACGCGGGAGATAATTCTCAAGTGGAAGTCCCTAACCGGGCAGAGAACACTTTCTCTTCTGAAACAAAGAATCTCCAAGATGCTGTATTTCGTAGAAAACTAAAAAGAAAGGATTTCAAACTTAAAACCGCCCGCCGCTCAGAGAGGCTTTTGAACAAAGCCCTAGGGGGTAATTCGTCTTAATTATGTGACTCTGCTCTCTTTCTCTCTCAGTTAACTCAACTGAATAGCTTGCTAATCTAACCAGCCTCGGGGCAAAAGACCTGTGCTAAGTTTGTTTTCCTCTTACTTGCTAGAGGAGAGGGGAGAATCGTCTTTTGTATAATAAAGGATTGTATTTTCCCTCAAAGGGGTCTCTTTATTGTCCTCCACGTACGTTAGAACTTACAGAGTCACGACAGAATTCATAAAGGATGCTGTGAGTGTGGACATGGTTTCCTGTTGCAGGTGAGAAGCCCAATAACTTCTCAGCTTGCGGAAAAAGCTTCAGTCACAGCAGCCACATTAAGTTGCATTGAAGGACTCTGTGTTGTTTCACTGTTTTTATGCTATTTATCTGTTATGTAAATGCTGTTAGGACTTCGTATGATAAGGTTGGTAATTGGTTAATTCTGTTGGTAGGGGGAGTAAGTAGGGTGACCATAAGTCCGGTTTCCCCCAGACATGTCCAGAAATTGGGAGAGGCAACCGACTTCCGGGGGAATTTTCAATATTTTAATTATTGTCCAGAAGTTGCGTCCGGATGCCCTTGTGGGAGAGGCTGATTTTGGCACTTCCGGAATCAGGGGTCTCCCGCCCAGTGCTTATCCGGGCTCCTCGGGGTTTGTCACTATGTTGACGAGCCCGGATGCCTGCGCGGAAGAGGCAGGAGAGCCCGATTTTGGCACTTCCGGAATCAGGCCTCCCCCGCCCTGCCCAGCACTTATCCAGGCTCCTCTTGGGCCGTCTCTGTGGCGACAAGTCCCGAGCCCGGATGCCCATGTGGAAGAGGCGAGAGAGGCCAATTTCCCCCTTTCCACAATGAGCCCAGATGCCAGCGTGGGTGAGGTGGCAGCGGCAGCACGGAGGTAGTGGCAGCAGCATGGGGTGAAGGTGCAGTGTATGCGGGCATGCAGCAGTGCCAGTGAATTGCAAGGGCAGCGGTGGAGGCTGGTGGATTTACTGCCCCAATGGCATAGGAGCCACCAGCCTCCATTGCTCGGAGGGGTGCATTTATTTTATTATTTTTATGGACTGTTGTTGGTGAATATGAATAGTACATCAAATAAATTTAACGTTTTTGAATGCCAACGCTCCAAGAATTACTGTTTTAAAAAAGTCATATCCACTTTCTCCCATGCTGTATAGTAGAGAAGTAAAATCTTCAACCAAATCCATCTTTTAACTACTTTATATATACACATGCATAACTTTAGCATTTCTACATTTCTCCCCTAAAATGGAAGCCTTTTACATAATGGAGAATAACTTGTGAAGTCATATTTTCCTCCTCTTAAACCAAAGTAAATAAAAGTCCTGAACTGTAATATCATCTCATGTGCCGTTTTGCCTGTCTACATAAATGATTTAATAACAGCTTATGATTCCTTTTTCTTCTTTCAGTAGACATTATGAATCACTTTGCAAAGTACAGGTTATGACTTCCAAAGGAAGCATGAGAATGTTGTAATATCCAACATCACCAGAAGGCTTTTAAAACTTAGCGCAAATGGCAATCAGGATATTAGCTTAATCATTTGTGAAATAATTTAATTAAAAAGAAGTTAGAAGCAATTGTATAGCATTCTGGCTCAATCATACAGAATTTAAATTTTCATACCCCTAATCCATAAAGTTGGCTGGCTGTGATTTTAGTACTACTATGAAGATGGACACCATTTTGATAACATAGTCTAGATGCATTTAGTGACTGTTTTTTGTTACGATCCCAGTAACAAAAAAGTGGTGTAAAATCAGTCTTCTAAAAAAATTAATACTGATAGTTTGTAGCATCGAGGAACAAAATATTGACACTAGGATAGTTATGAAATTATGTCTATTGAAGTAAAGGGGAATTATAAATTATTTACAATCACAGCTATCATACTGAGTATTAACTATATGAAAGGAAGAGAGATTCTCTATATAGCCACAAGGTATACTGTTGTTGGTGAGGGTAAGAAGCAAATAAAAAATGACAATGGAGAATAAAAAAAGTCATTTAAGCAACAGTCCTATGTACACTTAACAAGGGGAGGAAACACTTCCTTCTGAGTAAACATTATTATTATTATTATTATTATTATTATTATTATTTATTACATTTATATACTGCCCCATAGCCGAAGCTCTCTGGGCGGTTTACAAAAGTTAAAAGATTGAACACTAAAAAGAAAATATACAAAATTTTAAAAGAAAAACATAAAACAGCTGACATTTTAAACATTTTAAACTGTTAAGCCTGGCCACAAAGTCAGTTAAAACCTCAACTTAAGCTGTTAAAATGCCTGGGAGAAAAGAAAAGTTTTGACCTGGCACTGAAAAGATAGCAGTGTTGGCGCCAGGCGGGCTTTATCAGGGAGATCATTCCATAATTGGGGGGCCACCACAGAGAAGGCCCTCTCCCTTGTTGCCGTCCTCCAAGCTTCCCTCGGAGTAGGCACCGGAGGAGGACCTTTGATGTTGAGCATAGTGTACGGGTAGGTTCATGTCAGGAAAGGCGTTCCATCAGGTATTGTTAGGCTGACCAGGTGGCTTGGGATTTCCCGGTCCTAACCGGGAATCCAGGGGCAAACCGGCCCAACCGGGGGGTGGGGGGGCAAACCGGGGTGGTGGGGGGTCACATGGCAGTGGCAGCAAGCAAGGAGCGGCGGTAGACCCGGTGGCAGAGGAGCCCGGGAAGCGGCCGCCGCAGCAGGTAAGCACGAAGGGGGGCACTTACCTGCTGGGGCGGCCGCTTCCGGGGCTCCTCCGCCGCCTTCGCCGCCGCTGCCGGGCTCGTAAGGCCAGAGGCCATGCGGAAGAGGCAGGAGAGGGCCGGATCCGGAAGTGAAGTAACCGGCCCTCTCCCGCCTCTTCTGCGCGGCCTCTGGCCTCCTCGGGGCTCGTCGCCATCGCGACGAGCCCCAGAAAGGCCAGAGGCCACACGGAAGAGACGGGAGAGGGCCGGTTACGTCACTTCCGGATCCGGCCCTCTCCTGCCTCTTCCACGCGGGCGGCGGAGGAACCCGGCGGTAGGCCCAGGCTAGTTGTTTGGGGGGGTGGCTTGGGGGGGTTGTTTGGGGGGGCGGGGGGGACCGGGATTTTGATTTTTAAAATCTGGTCACCCTAGGTATTGTGGTCCCAAACCGTGTAAGGCTTTATAGGTAAGATTGCACTGCCAACTTGATTTGATTTGTTATAGATAAAAAATTGGAATAAGATTCTGCAGTTTAGAGACCGAGTGCTCAACTCATGCCTCTTCTCAGCCCAAGGCAGACTGCTATCCGACTGGTACAGATTGCATGGTTTGCCTGACAGGGATTAAAAAGAGTCTTGACCCAAGTAGTGGGAAGGCGTGGCAGGAAGAGAAGCACACGTACTTTCCCACAAAGTGAAAAGAAGGCAGTTGAACAAAGACTTCGGGCTGAAATCCTAGGCACAGTTACCAGGAAGTAACCCCCACTGAACACTTCAAGCACTGACTTCTACATAGGGAGGGTTTCAGGCAGGATTATTTCCTAGCCCTAGCCGGAGATGCCAAGGATTGAACCTGGGACCTGTTGATTTCAAATCCAGTGCTCTACCACTGAGCTACAGCTGCCATATTCTGAGGAAACATAGATGGGATTGTGCCTATAAGGCTGCAATCCTAGGCACACTTAGCTGAACACAGAGTGGGGACTGTCTTCCTACTGAGCACGGACATGGTTGAGCCGTTGAAGGCGGGGGTGGGTGTATGTATGAAAGATGGTCAACCTGTAGAACCGAAGCAGAGGTTTTATGTCAGCCTACAGTGCTAGGCTTCTTTTGGGGAAAACTCCTGTACATTAGGCTGACCAGGGCTCATGTAACTTTTAACAGTTGTAGAGAAAAGGGCATTTCAGCCAGGGTCATTTGTATGCAATTAGTTCCTGGTGAAATTCCCTCTTCATCACAACAGTTAAAGGTGCAGGCACTATACTAGTGTGACCATATACAAAAGAAGGCAGGGCCCCTGCAACTTTAACAGTTGTGATGAAGAGGGAATTTCACCAGGAACTAATTGCATACAAATGACACTGGCTGAAATTCCATTTTCTCTACAACTGTTAAAGTTACATGAGCCCTGACCTGGATTTTATCAGGTCACCGTACTGTACATCAGTTCAACTGCTGCACCAAGTGTCTTGTTTTGTTTTGCTCGCTTACCTAAAAACTTTTAATAACATTTCCCATCAAATTAGCCTGCTCTCTGTTGGTTCTGGGAACATACTATGCTGCAATTATGTAACCCAAACTCACTCTCTCTTGCAGTCACTGACTCTCAGTTTGCCTATGTGTGAAATGGGCTTCTTCCTTTCCCACCACCCTTTGCTTCAATAAGTGGGCTCTGCCACAAACAGCTTTCTCTGTGTTATTCTGGAGAGGTATCTGGGAGGGGGGGTGACCCCCATTGGCTCTGCCTCCAGTGAGCCCACTCTGCCCCACCAATGAGGGTTAGGTAACTGAGGTTTGGGGTGGAGGCACTCATAACTGCATCACACTTAAAACAGGGTGACCAGATAAAATCCAGGTCAGGGCTCATGTAACTTTAACAGTTGTAGAGAAAAGGGCATTTCAGCCAGGGTCATTTGTATGCAATTAGTTCCTGGTGAAATTCCCTCTTCATCACAACAGTTAAAGTTGCAGGCACTATACTAGAGTGACCATGTACAAAAAGAAGGCAGGGCCCCTGCAACTTTAACTGTTGTCATGAAGAGGGAATTTCACCAGGAACTAATTGCATACAAATGATCCTGGCTGAAATTCCCTTTTCTCTACAACTGTTAAAGTTATATGAGCTCTGACTTGGATTTTATCTGGTCACCCTACACAGGAGAACCTTATTCAAAAACCTTAATACCCTTTCCCCCTCTGCTATAAGGGAAAAGTGGCGTGTCTTTTGCCCTTCCCTCAAGTTGCAGGGGCCCTGCCTTCTTTTGTATATGGTCACTCTAATATAGTGCCTGCAACTTTAATTGTTGTGATGAAGAGGGAATTTCACCAGGAACTAATTGCATACAAATGACACTGGCTGAAATGCCTTTTTCTCTACAACTGTTAAAGTTACATGAGCCCTGACCTGGATTTATCTGGTCACCCTAACTTAAATACTCAAAAGAAGGCTAGAAGTTGCTACTAGTTGTTATATAATAATGCTACTGCACGCAACTGCTTACAAAATTAGTCAAACATAAATAATTGCAAACCAATAAACATTCATTATTATCACGTTAATAAACTTCAAAACACAGTTATATTCACTGTATAAGACTCAAAAACAACAGGTGATTCCACTTTCTCATGTACTTTTACTGAACAAATAATATTGCTACATAAATACTTTTTGCTTTTTTAAATTTTCTAACAGTATTTAGTATACACTCTGTGACATTAAAGTTGTATAACAGTAGAAGATTTTTAACGAATATCCAGTAGTGTCTCGTTTCGAACTCTTCTTCAGAAACTTCTCTTACTGTTGAGCATTCCCCATGTAGGCAACAGGCTTTCACAAGCAGGTGTTAGATGCTGGGACCTTCACATATAATTTCATATTATTTTTCAGATACCTGTCTCCCGTTAGACACTGCCTTGAACTGCTCCTGGGTGTTTGCTGGCACTCAGTAAAAGTACATGAGAAAGTGGAATCACCTGTTGTTTTTGAGTCTTATACAGTGAATATAACTGTGTATTGAAGTTTATTAACATGATAATAAGGAATGTTTATTGGTTTGCAATTATTTATGTTTGACTAATTTTGTAAGCAGTTGCATGCAGTAGCGTTATTATATAACACCCTAGCTTAAAACCAATGATGCCTAAACTTATTGCCAGCAGTTCTCCAAACTATATTCCAGCACCAACAGCCAGAGCCAGCTAGAGCACCCTTGGAAGAATTAATCTGCTTATTCCATGGATCTCTTCCTCCCCCCCCCCCCCCCCAGGACAGTAGAGAAGGAAAAATGAGAGGGAGGAAAGAATTATCCTGTACCTCCTTCATGTCTTTCTTTTTTCTCAGGAATGGGGGGTGGGGAAAATTTAGGCCTCATCTACACCAAGCAGGATATTGCACTATGAAAGCAGCAGATAAAAGTTAGGCGCCGCACCAAGCAGGATATAGCGGTATGAAAGCGGTATATAGTATGTATCATGGGCTTCAGCAGTTGTCAGCGCACTTCAGTACCGCGATGAAGCAGTAGTGTGGCTCCTGCCTTTTATTATTCTGCTTTCATACCAACCTTCCCCGTTCTGCCTGCACCTGGTTCAAAAGGAACCGTTTTCTAAAGGAAGTGTTCTGTATGTTTAATCTGTAGGTCAAGGAAACGTTTGTGTAGTGTAGTGACTCTTATCTTGTTTGAAAGCCCTTTTCCCTTTGCTGTAATTTGAATTTGGCTAATACATGCTATATTTAAAATAAAATAAAAAAACCTAACTCAATATATGATTTATTTCAGAACATATGGCTAGGATGGCATTTTTAGTGTGAGATATACCATTACTTTTCTTTTCAGCCAGCCCACCTATAAAATATCCTTTGCCCCTGCTGTGTCGTTTCCCCCTAATTTTTTTTTCTACGCCACTGCACTGCATGGCAAAAACACCCGGTGGGTGCAAGCCGCCTTCTGATTGTGGTTGTTTGCTTGCAGGCTCGGTGATGATTGATTGATTGATTGAATGTATTTCTCATCTGGCCAGTGACTGGCAGGAAGAAGCATTTGGAGGAGCCTCTGCAGCGCTTTTGTGCTGAGTCCATCTAAGGCTTAAAGGGAGCGAGAGGCTGCTGTCTCCTAGAGAGGCCCGTGCAGAGCAAAGGCTGGATAAATGCACCCACTTCCTCTTCCCCCCCCCCCGACCCCCGACACACACTTGGGAAAGCGGCCTGCGAGTCTTGCTTCGTGTGCAACCGCAGCCTCTCTTCCCTTGCAAAGGAGCAGGTGAGGGCAAGACGCACGGGGGTCCGGAGGGGGTGGAAAGGGGTCCCAGGGCAGGAGCAGAGAAGGGAGGGAGCCCAGGGCAGTGGGGCAGGGCAGGGGTGAGGTGGGTGGGTGGGAAGAGAGAGAGCCCCATGCCCCCAGGCGGCTGACCCATTTGGGGCCCCTCCAGAAGTCCCACGCCTTGCACCCTCCTTCTCTCCCCATAATTAGGGAATCCTGGAATGGAAGGAAAGGCTGGAGGAAGGAGGGGGGCTGGGAGGTTCAGAAGCGGAAAGATGCTGGTGGGGTGGGGGGGGGAGGAATCCCATCTGTGGGCAAAAAGCTGCTATGGTGTCATGTCTGCATTGCATTTTGTTTTGTTTCCTCTCCCTGTTTGAAACCGAGTGACTAAGTACCATGGTACATTTTTTCTTTCATTTAGTCATAAGGCCTTTGAAGTGAACCTCAGGTGCTTTTATTAGGACATATTAAACCACATGACATAGGCTGTCATGAGGCGGTATACAAATGTAATAAATAAATAAGTACTTGCCCATAGGGAAACCAGGCCCCCCCTACAGGGAAACATAGGTCGTAATGCCTTTGAAAGAAACCTGGGGTGTCTTAATGCCATTCATTTTAGTATGTTCCGCGTTTATTTATTAAGTGAGCCTGCTGTTCACATCCTAAAAGTGAGTAGAAATCACTGTTACTTTTTTGGGTTCACATGCTGGGAACACAAAGTGCTTAGAAGGAAACACTTTATTTATTTATTTATTTATTTATTTTATTACATTTGTATACCACCCCATAGCTGAAGCTCTCTGGGCAGTTTACATAAGATTAAAACAGTTCAAAACAATATACAAAAATTAAAATAGCAAAAACATACAATATACACACAATATAAAAGTGCATTTAAAACCACTCTTATTTATGGAATAAATTTATGGGACCCTGGAATGGATTGGGAGTGAAACTAGGGTTCATGAGCAGACCAGGGCAGGATCTACACTGCTGTTTTAGGGCGCTTTAAAGCGCTTTATAACAGTAGTGACAACTGTTTTGTTCTGGGCCCCAACAGTTGTCACTACTGTTATAAAGCGCTTTAAAGCAGCAATATAGATCCGCCTCTGTTTTTTTCCTGGGGGGCAGAAAGTTTTTCTGCCTAGGATCTGAGAGGGAGGCAGTCTTTACTCTCAAAGCGGTGGTCAAGGTGTGGAACAAGAGGCCACTATGAGAAGAAGTTGCAATGTGTGTGACTCCTCATGGCTAGTGGCTCCGGGAGTCTGGAATGTTCCTTATATCATTTCTGTTGGTCTGTTTTGAAAACCTACAAATTTTGCTTAAAAATACTATTTTTGGAGCATTTTGGGCCAGAGGTTGAATGTTTGCCTTCTTTTGAGAGAACAAAGACATTTTTGCTTTGACCATGTCTCTTCTTCAGTTGTTGAGGCTGCAGCTGCCGTCGCTTCTGAACCAGCTTTTGGGGGCTGGATGCGTGGGACTAGAGCAGCTTGAGTCAGTTTTCCCCAACTATTTCATTTTACTCACTGGTGCTGATAGGTTGGTTGGTCGGAGTGCCTGAATTGGCTGGCTGTGAAAGACTAGGAGGAGCTGGAGAGCAATTGGAGAGTATATATGATTCTGGCACAGAGGAGCTGCCAGGAGAGGAGGGATTGGGGATGGTATTATGAGAGGAGAGAGAAGTGTTTGATTGAATAATGAGAGAGTGAGATATAGTTTTAAGGAATAGATAACTAAGAGAAGAAACAGTTTGAATCCATTTAAGAGTGCTTTGACAGAAACCACGAAGCTGTGTACTTGTAACCACTGCGCATTGGAACTGAGAAAACCATTAAGCTTACTGGCACGCAATATACTTACGTTAATAAATTCTTGTTAATTTCACCCAACTGGTGTGGTCTTTGAAGCGTACCTGAGGAGGGCACTGGTGGCAGTGGAAAAGGGGTAAACTGAAGGCCAGGTTGCTGGGCTGTGGTGCTGTGGGGCCTAAAATAGTAAAGGTGAGACAGAGGCGGCAGCAACAGGTCTGAAAACATCACAGTGAAGCTCAGACTTTACTAGCATTTTTCATTTTAAAACGCCTTCTCTACTTTCTACCTGTTTTAATTTTTCCTAACTAGACTTGGATTCTAAGAAAAGTCTCTTTCAACTTTCCTTTGGGTCCGCAACATCCAGTTCTTCAGTTCTCTGCCTGGGATAGGGAGCTGTACCTTCCTTTTAATACCACACCATTCCCGCTCTTTCCTTTTCTGCAAAAGTTTAGACTATACTGTCATATAGTTGAAAGCTCTCCATTTTAATTTCTTACAGCGCAAGTCCTTGCCTGGGGAGAGAAACTGGGAGCAAAAGAAGGAGATCTTTTGACTCCTGATGGTAGCGGAGATGGAGAAGAGAGTAAAGATGAAAGAGCAAAACTTTGCTGGCCCTGAAGCAGGAAAAGGCACCGATATCATCCAGGAAGGGAGCAGTGCAGAGCCCTGGGAAAGAAGAGTGCAGGAGAACATCCCTGTAAGCAACACCAGGACAGATATAGACCGCCAGCACTTCAGGGACTTCTGCTACCAGGAGGATGAAGGCCCCAGAGAAGTTTGCAGCCGACTCCACCACCTTTGCCTCCAGTGGCTGAAGCCAGAAAGGAACACGAAAGCTCAGATGCTGGACTTGGTGATCCTTGAGCAGTTCCTGGTTTTCCTACCCCTGGAAATGGAGAATTGGATCAGAGAATGTGGAGCGGATACCAGTTCCCAGGCGGTGGCCTTGGCAGAAGGTTTTCTCCTGAGCCAGGCAGAGGACAAAGAGCAGGTGAGAACATTTCATTCTCTTAACTCCAATGGAATGATATCTTAATACTCCCCACCAGTAAGTCAACTTTTTTTTGCATGACCTCTTAAGAAAGAGATGCCTCAATTTCCTATGGCCCGTTTCCTAATTGTTCTCGGTGTATAGAGCAGGCCCTCCCTGGAGGATAGTTAAACTGACAGCACATAGTTAAAATATCCTATTTCCTTCCACAAGCTGTAGTAATGGCCACCAATTTTGAAGTATTTAAAAAGGGGAGGAGAAGGCTATCCATGGCTTCTAATCCTGCTGGCTATAGCCTGTCTCCAGTGTCAGAAGCAGTATGTCTATGAACACCAGATGCTGGGGAACATGGGAGGGAAGGTGCTGTTGCACTCAAGTCCTGCTTGTGGACATGACAGCTGATAGGCCCATCGACAGCCGATGGGCCAATATGGGAAGAGAATGTTGGGATATTTGTTCCTTATACTGATCCAGAAAGGCTCATACTACGTTCTGATGATCACAGGAGGAATTAATAGGTTTGTGAAGTTCTAGGGAAGAAGGGGATCTGTCTTCAATCGGTGGCAGAGTCTTCCCAACAGGACAGAAATAGCATTTATAGACACTAAACTGCTGTATTTACAGCGGAAAATACTGGATATCAGGAAATGTCTCAGAGATTCTGTCTTTCCTCCTGGCTGGTTGTTGGAGGGAGTTCTAGGACTTTGCTTATGCCAGGGTTGAACTCTTAGCCCCAAATCAAACATCCTTCTGTGTTCCCGTGATGAAGACACAACTTAGTGTACTGTGTGGCTTGGATGGTAGATCAACTTTAGAAGGAGCCCTGAAATGCAAACCTATTGGAAAACGCTGCCCTTCGCCTTCACCTGAGCCATTTCTTTCCTACCCTGATCCCTCTTCTGTCTGGTATCCTCCCTCTTTTTCCAGGTGAAGGGGATGTTGGCCAAGGCGCCCACAGATTTCCCTGAGGCAGAAAAGGCTCCACTGGGCACCACACAGAGGCCGCTGGACAAGTGGATCTTGCAGGAGGGTGATGGAGGACCCTCCTCACTGGGTAAGGATTAGTGGGACAAATTTCCCCATGGGCTCCCTCTCTCAATTACGCCTGAGGCACATGAGCTGCGTTCATGTTCTCCTTGAGCCTGATTTTTTTTCCTTTGGGGGAAGAAGGGGAAGAGAGACTCCATTTCTCTATCTACTCAAAAAGGAAACGTTGTTTAGTAATGTGGATTAACATTTATTCCATTTAAACAACAGAAATGGAAATGCTTAAGAACGTTAACTTACCTTCCCACCTTCTTTGCTTTCCTCACAGGGAGTGGAAAAACCTGCAGAGAGATTGAATTGATACTGGGGGATCTTTCTAAGCCTCCTTCACTTTATGGTCCAGTGGAAGCTGTTTCTGCACAGCCAGAGCAGGTAGGGGAGTCCTGGGTGCCTCTGTCCCCTTCACATCTCTTTGGTCCTGGAAGAACCTGCCGCTTTCCCTTTGCCCTTCTCCAAGATGGTTACTAGTAAGGCCTTGAATGTCATTCATGAAACACTGGCATTCAAAAGGGGGACCTCACCATTCATTCTTGTCTTTATGATAGATAGATAGATAGATAGATAGATAGATAGATAGATAGATGATAGATAGGTTCCTTTATTTGCATCAGCCACAGGCCTTTACATTTGAAATGAAGCGTACAAAAACTAAAAGCAAGATTATACTTGACCAAAATTGCCCAAGTTGCATTCTAAAAATTTACATTAAATACAAATTCCAATATTAATACACAGTCCTTTACACATAAAATAAAAATAAGTAAATAAAACACATAAATTTCTGTTCAGTCAAACTATGACAACTGTGAGAAATTAAGACTGTGATAAAATGGTAGGACTTATTTTGATAGCGCCTGCTAAAAATGTTGCAGTTTTTGCACTCACCTACTTATTTCAGTCTGCGAGAAGATAAGATACCAAAGCAATAACTGACCACTCTGGAATATAGAACAGTAGTGGAGTGATCACCTCTTTCCTCAAATCTCTGTAAAAAGTACAAAATACTAATACACGAGCTACTGTATCGATACTGCCATCTCCACATGGGCATATGCAGTTTTCCAATAGGATTCTTTTAAATCAGCCCTTGGGTACAGTTGATGGCAGTATATTCAGTCTTGCATAAGTGAAAGCTCGTCTGTATTTTAGAATTGTTAAGTTTGGCAAATAAGATGCCAATGTGTCAAAAAGATCAGATGGAAAGTAGTCATACCATGGCCAAAATTTTCTTATCGTAACCAAATTGTTCTGTTGTTCAATATCATGTAGGCGCTGTCTAATTAGACCTTTTGCTTTGCTAAACCCCAGAGTTAGTAAATGTGGTGGTGATAGACCAGAGGAGTAAAGTTTAACAGGGGTGGCCTTCATCCAGACACTCTCATGGGAATCCTGCAGAACCAAGGGAAGTAAACCAGTGGGAGCTAAGTTCAGCCGAAGCCAATAATGAAGTGTCCTGCGCCAGGCCTGTAAATTAGCCTCCAAACACAAAGAAGCATTTGGAATGCAGCATGACACAGACCTGTATTGCTACATCATGCGAAAAGAGAACATCATTTCTTCTTCTTCTGTCAGGGTCCGGTGACTCTTGAGGAGGTGGCTGTGCATTTCTCAGAGGAGGAGTGGGCTCTGCTGGATTCAGGCCAAAGGACTCTATACAAGGAAGTCATGGAGGAGAATCGTGGGAACCTGGCTTCTCTGGGTAAGGAATGGGACCCTCTGGGTAAGGCTCCCTCTTTGCCTTCTTGTCAGATCCTTGAATGTGGAATTGCAGCCCTAAAGAACTTGGGAGCTTGTAAACTGAGAATCTTCCTTCTCCCCAATACACCCATTCAGTTCTTGGGGTCATCTGGTGAGATGGTGCCACGTGCCTTTGATGTCTGCTTCGTGATTGTTTAGTGTGGTAGTGCCCACCGTGTGGACACAGAATAATAGAATAGTTGAGTTGGAAGGGGCCTATAAGGCCATCGGGTCCAACCCCAGGCTCAATACAGGAATCCACCTTAAAGCATACCTGACAGATGGCTGGCCAGCTGTCTCTTGAATGCCTGTAGTGTAGGAGAGCCCATGATCTCCCTAGATCATTGGTTCCATTGTCATACTGCTCTAACAGTCAGGAAGTTTTTCCTGATGTCCAGCCAGAACATGGCTTCCTGTAACTTGAGCCCATTGTTCTGCTTCCTGCACTCTAGGATGATCGAGAAGAGATCTTGGCCCTCCTCTGTGTGACAACCTTTCAAGTACGTGAAGAGTGCTATCATGTCTCCCTTCACTCTTCTCTTCTCCAGGCTAAACATGCCCAGTTCTTTCAGTCTCTCCTCATAGGGCTTTGTTTCCAGAGCCGTGACCATCCAGCTTTCCCTCCTCTGAACCCCCTCCAGCTTGTCTGAATCTGTTGTGTTTGGGGCTTCTCTTATCAAGGCCTTCCTGGGAAACCAGCCAGCCAGTTCTTATCTGTCCTTTCTGGGAAAGCAGCCAATGGCGATGCTCCTGGTCACCAAGCAGCGAGAAGTTAACTCCCAACAAGTTCTGTGTGCCAAATTGTCACAG
This sequence comes from Anniella stebbinsi, assembly GCA_029215795.1. NCBI lineage: Eukaryota > Metazoa > Chordata > Lepidosauria > Squamata > Anniellidae > Anniella > Anniella stebbinsi. Next base: position 179,976,000 of record JARDYH010000005.1, read on the forward strand.
TTCAAACAGCAGAAATCCAGAGTCCAATCCAAGCGTCAAAGCCACAGCGAATCCACAATCAAGAAACACGGAGCAGGCAGCAAAACTAGCAACCTCACGATGGTTGTTCCCAGCATGGGATTACTGAGCCTCCCTTCAGCCAGCTATTTAAGGTCAACATCTACCGTGCTGTGTTTCTGCAGTCGCAGACTTCTTCTTTCTGTCTGGACTTGCTCTGCATGCCTCAGTTGCCTTCTTTCCCGAGGACTGGGTGGATGACTCTGTTCGGGTTCTGAGTCTGCTTCATTGGAGACAGGAGGTGGAGGAGGATGGGTTTCACAGGGCTTTTACGAGGGACCTGCCTCCTCAGCTGCACGGCCCCTCTCTTCCTGCGACACTGCTTCCGGCATGTCCTCAGGAAAAGGAGAATGTGCAGCCTCTGGTAAATCAGCTTCCTCCTCAAATGAAGATTCCTCAGGAGGGACCATGACAGAATCCTTCTTGAAGTGTGGTGCCCAGAACTGGAAGCAATACTCATGATGAGGCCTCACCAGTGCCAAATAGAGAAGAACCAGTTCTTCATGCCATTTGGAAGCTATGCTTCTATTAATGCAGCCCAAACCCGCATTTGTTTTTTTGCTGCCACATCATACTGTTGGCTCATATTCAGATTGTGATCTACAACAATTCCAACATCCTTCTCACTTGTCGTATTGCTGAGCCAAGTATCCCCCATCTTGTCACTGTGCATTTGGTTTCTTTTTCCTAGGTGTAGAACTTGGCATTTAACCCTATTAAATTTCATTCTGTTGTTTTCAGCTCAGCTCTCCAGCCTATCAAGATCACTTTGAAACTAATTTATGTCTTCCAGGGTATTAGCGATCCCACCCAATTTTGTGTCATCTGCAAATTTGATAAGCATTCCCTGCAACTCCTCGTCCAAATGTTGAAGAGCACTGGGCTCAAGACTGAGCCCTGTGGTAACCAGCTTGTCACATCCCCACCCCCACCAGTTTGCAACGGTACCATTAATAAGCACTCTGGGAGTCCGATTCTGTAACCAACAGTGGATCCACCTAACACTTGTTCCACCTAGCCCACTTTTAGCTGCTTTGCTAACCAGAATATCATGGGGCACTTTGTGAAAAGCTTTGCTGAAATCAAGTTATACTATGTTTACTGACTCCTAGTTGAGCAGAGCAGAGAAGAGGAAGCTGCCCCAGCTGGACTAGAAGGAATATAAGGAAGAGAGCTCCCAGGGAATGAGCAATCCGAACGAGTGAACAGGGAGAGCAAACAGGAGTTAATCAGGGCGAGGTCAAGGGGGAGGTCCTTAACAAAATTTCTACACAATTGGAAGGCAGAAACAAAACAGAAATTGAGACTATGGACGGAGCTATAATTTATTGTGGCCGATCTTCAGCCATCCTGGCCACGCCCCCAGGAGGGCAACAAGGATGATCAGAGGTCTGGAAACAAAGCCCGATGAGGAGGGACTGGAAGAACTGGGCATGTTTAGCCTGGAGAAGAGACGAGTGAAGGGAGATATGATAGCACTCTTTAAATACTTGAAAGGTTGTCACACAGAGGAGGGCCAGAATCTCTTCTCCATCAACCCAGAGTGCAGGACACAGAATAATGGGCTCAAGTTACTGGAAACCAGATTCCGGCTGGACATCAGGAAAAACTTCCTGACTGTTAAGAACAATACAACAATGGAACCAATGACCTAGGGAGGTCGTGGGCTCTCCCACATTAGAGGCATTCAGAAGGCAGCTGGACAACCATCTGTCAAAGATGCTTTAAGGTGGATTCCTGCACTGAGCAGGCGGTTGGACTCGATGGCGTTATAGGCCCCTTCCAACCCTATTATTCTGTGGTTCTATGTGAACAGCATTCCCACCATCCACAGGGGAGGGGACCCGACTAAAGAATGAGATCAGTTTAGTCTGACAGGATTGGTTCTTGACAAATTAATCACTGCATTGTTTTCAAGGTGCTTCCAGATTGACTTCTTCATAATCTGCTCTAAAATTTTCCCAGGGAATTGATGTCAGACTAACTGGTTTGTAGTTCCCAGGTTCCTCCTTTTCGCCTTTTTTGAAAATGGGGACAACATTAGCCCTCCTCCAGTCATGCATTTCTTTCCTCTGACTTTTAATGTGCGCATACCTGAAGAAAGCTTTTCTGTTGTTTTTAGCATCTCTCCTTAACCTCAGCTCATTCTCGGCTTTAGCCTTCCTGATGCCATTCCTGCCCTTCTGTGCAATCTGTCTGTGCTCTTCTTTTGTAGCCTGGCCTTCCTTCCACTCCCTATATGTGTCCGCTTTTTTTTGTTTTGTTTTCAGGTCTTTTCTAAGCTTTTTGTGGAGCCACATTGGCTTCATCTGTAGTATACAGATATCAATGACCAGGTGCTTTATCTTTAGTCTGGCTTCCTTCCTACATTATTGTGAAGACTATTGGTAGGCATTATTAGAACAGTTCTCTCTGTTATGGTGCATAAGCCTTCATCCATTGTTGCCTCCAAGTTTACGTCTCCCTCCCCCGTAGGATTCAGTTTAAAGGCCTCCTGATGAAGTTCTTCATTCTTCTCAGTCCTTGTGAGGTGCAATCCATCACTTGCCAGCAGTCCATCTTCCAAGAAGCGTAGCCCGTGGTCCCAGAATGCAATTCTCTCACGTCGGAACCATCTTCCTAGCCAGCAGTTCATCCAGAGTATTTTTCTTTCCCTTTCTATTCCTTTTCCAAATACTGGAAGGGTGGATGGGAAAACTATCTCGGCCCCAAGATTCTTTCCTTCCCAAGGCTTCAAAGTCTGATTTGATTTCTTCATGGCTCTGCTTGACTCTATCATTGATTCCCACATGGATGAGATGAAAGGGGTCCACGTTAATGGGCTCCATGAGCATTGGTAACCCTTCAGTCACATCTCTAATCCGGGAGACAACATTCCTGGGGAGTCCATGGGAGTGTTCATGACATCCTTGGGTTTCAGTCCCATGCAGCAGGGAGTCTCTCCCAACAACTACACTTATCTTCTTGTAGGAATTGGTTTCATTGCCTCTGCTCAACTGACCTTCTGCCTCTTGCTCGCTGTGACGTGGGGTCCCCTATAATTCTTCTTCTGCAGGTCACCCCCCACCTGGAGAATCCTTTCTGTCCCTGGTCTCTATTCCCTTTTTGTTTCTGCCTTTCCAATTGCATTGGAATAGCCTGTGATTTTGTCCTGTAATCCCTGAAGGTTAACAACAGAGTCTGATAGTATAGGAATGTGTGTGTTAGAAGAGAAGAAGTTTTTGTTCGGGACCCCTCCTCCTTGACCTCCCCTGCCATGAACCAACAATTCTGTCTTATCTGCATGTCGAAGGCACATCTGGTCCTGGGACTTGTGGTTGTACCCTCAGTATTTGAGTATCCTCCTCCTTGGTTGTACATCCCTCTTTCCATCTCGTCTCCATGTCCCTTTTGAGCCTTAGCTTATCAGAAAGCTCCCAGGGCAGCCTAACCAGATTCTTTCAATGTCCCCCATTTTTTCCTTCTTCTGGGAATAGTTCGTGCTTTTGCCATCAGGATTTTTTATCCTGTCAATCAAATCAGCAAACCATGTCTATTATTCCCTGATTTCAGGAAGATTTCTGTTTCTATTCTTTCAGGCAAGCGCAGGGAGAGCAAGAAAAATGGCGTACACCGGAGATGGATAACTGAAACTGAAGAGAAGTGGGGAAACAAATCCATTTCTTTGGAAGGGTCAGGCATCCGTGAAATTGCAATACTAGAAGAACCAAGTAAAAGGAACATTCCTAATAGGACGACACAGCGGAAAAGCTCTCAGTATATAAAGACTCAGAAGATTCACCTTACCAAATGTCAGCGATTTCACACAGAAGAGAAAAGATTTCAGTGCTTGGAGTGTGAGAAGCAATTCAGTTGCAACTCAAAACTTAACTCCCATAAAAGAATTCACACAGGCGAGAAGCCCTATAAATGCTTTGAATGTGGAAAGGGTTTCACACTAAACACAAGCCTTAAAAACCATCAAAGAATTCACACAGGCAAGAAGCCCTCTACATGTTTAGAGTGCAGAAAGAGGTTTTGTCAGAGTGACCACCTTGAGATTCATCAAAGCACTCAGACAAGTAAGGAGCCATTTAAATGCTCAGATTGTGGAAGGTGTTTCAGTCGGAACATGTGCCTTAAATACCATCAGAGAATTCATACAGGGCAGAATCCCTATAAATGCTCAGAATGTGGAAAGAGCTTCCGTTGGAGCAGTCAACTAAAGTCCCATCAAAGAATTCACACAGGGGAGAAGCCCTATGAATGTCCAGAGTGCGGAACAAGCTTTGCTCGAAGCACACACCTTAAACGACATCAAAGAATTCACTCTGGTGAGAAGCCCTATCAATGTTCAGAGTGTAGGAAGAGCTTCACTATGATCAGTGAACTTGAGTTGCATCGAAGAATTCACACGGGGGAGAAGCCCTATCAATGCTCAGAGTGTGGAAGGAGCTTCAGACAGAGGTGCCTCCTTAGGTTTCATCAAAGAACTCACACAGGCGAAAAGCCCTATGAATGCGTAGAGTGTGGAAAGAGCTTTGCTTACAGCACGAACCTTAAGCAACATCAAAGAACTCACACAGGAGAGAAGCCCTATAATTGCTTAGAGTGCGGAAAGAGCTTTACTAGCAGCGCAAGCCTTAACCAACATCAAAAGATTCACACTGGTGAGAAGCCCTATCAGTGCTCAGAGTGTGGAAAGAGCTTCACTGTGAGCAGCCACCTTAAGCAACATCACAGAATTCACACAGGGGAGAAACCCTATAAATGCTCAGAGTGTGGAAAGAGCTTCAGTCAGAGCTCCTCTCTTAAGTCTCATCGAAGTATTCACACAAGGGAGAAGCCCTATCAATGCCCAGAGTGTGGAAAGAGTTTCACTTGGAACATAGAATTTAAGCAACATCAAAGAACTCACACAGGCGAAAAGCCCTATGAATGCGTAGAGTGTGGAAAGAGTTTTGCTTACAGCACGAACCTTAAGCAACATGAAAGAGTTCACACAGGAGAGAAGCCCTATAACTGCTTAGAGTGCGGAAAGAGCTTTACTAGCAGCGCAAACCTTAACCAACATCAAAAAATTCACACCGGTGAGAAGCCCTATCAATGCTCAGAGTGTGAAAAGAGATTTGCTCACTGCACGACCCTTAAGCAACATCAAAGAATTCACTCCGGTGAGAAGCCCTATGAATGCCTAGAGTGTGGAAAGAGCTTCACTGTGGGCAGCCACCTTAAGCAACATCAAAGAATTCACACAGGGGAGAAACCTTATAAATGCTCAGAGTGTGAAAAGAGCTTCAGTCGGAGCGCCCATCTTAAGTCTCATCAAAGCATTCACACAGGGGAGAAGCCCTATAAATGCTCAGAGTGTGGAAAAAGCTTTACTAGGAGCAGCAAACTTCAGTCACATCAAAGAATTCACTCAGGGGAGAAGCCCTTTGAATGATTATAGGGTGGAAAGTGCTTTGCTCACATCATACAATTTAAGCGACAACAAAGAATTCACATAAAGGAGAAGCCATAAAAGTGCTCAGAGTTTGGAAAGCAGTTCAGTTACCGATTGCACCTTCCCTCTCATTACAAGATCCATTCAGATCAGAAGTTTGTAAGTGGAAAGCGCTTTCTTCGGAGCACACTCTGTAACTTGCATCGAAGAATTCACACAGCAGTGTTTTCCAGGTGAGATGGGCGAGGTCCCCTTTGTGTGGTCTTCCCCACTAGACTGAGGGAATCCAATGGATTTCTGAATGCCCTTGGGGATTTTCCAGTGGAGAGCGCTGGTGATCCGGCCGAGGCCTTAGCCTCTCTGTGGAAGAGTGAGATGCAGAAGACCATTGACTTCATTGCAACCTGGATGCCCCCTCCAGCCCTGTAGAGCCCCCTCTGCTCCTTGGCATACCAGGGAGCTGTGGTCGACGAAACAGGCTGGACGACAGCTAGAGTGCAAATGGCATAAGGCTCGAAGTGAAGATGACCGAGCAACCTCTAGAGCGCATAATCGTGCCTATTAATTGGCAGTGCGATCAGCTAAGAAGGCTTATTTTGCTGTCTCCATTGCGTCGTTGAGGAGGCGTCCAGCGGAGCTCTTCGGTGGGGTGTGTAAAGAGAGTGCAGGTTCCACCTGCTCTCCCTGCAAGGGAGGCCCAAGGTCAACCACCCAGATTTCCCCCAGTCACCCACCTCCCTAGTCCACCAGCCAATGCAGCTGATGACTAGCCAACAAAAGAATGTAACGACACCACGTTAAGGGCCAAAGCAATTTTATTAAAACTACCCAGGTCAGGCTTTAGCCAGAATCCATTGCATGCCTTATAGCGGAGGGCAGAGAGAGGGGGAAGAGACAGAAAGGTTGTAAAAGAAGCAGATAAAATGTAGCCGTAAAACAATTACAAGCAAACCATAAAACTGAGTAAAGAGACATCCTGTATGTGGGCAGCTAGAAACCTGGAGCAGCCAGACCATGAAATAAATCGTTCTGGGTTACCTGCATCCTAACCCGACCCAGCATGGGGTCCCTTCAGAGGTCCAGTAGCATTCCCTCCGAGAAAGGCAAAAAGCCATGGCTCTTAACCCAACTTTCTCCCCCTCAGAGGCAGCAGGATCAGCCCAGCCCCTTCCCACCTGGGCCCTAAAAGAGGCATGCTTTCTCATCACCTCAGGCTAGATTTCCCACAGCTGGCAACCAAGCCACACTGACCTTAAAGGCTAAGACGGCAATCAGCTACTGATACCATTCCAGTGGTGTTATTCCAACACAGTAAAGCTTTCTCAAGAACAGAGAGGCCAAGCTTTCAAGAATTGCCTGACAGGGGCCAGGCCAGGGGAAGCCAGGTCACAGCCATTTTCCATGTTCTGAACAGGGTGTTAACACCCTTCCCTGTCAATGGGGCCTTGGTCCAGTCAAGGACTCACGGTGGCCTTTTTATGTTGCACTTTGAGGACAAAATCGCTTCTTTACGCAGCGAGCTTGACGCCATTGTTAGCACAGCTCCAGTTGAGGTGTCTTATGCTACCATTTGCCCCGTTGCCAACTGCGCCCTCATCTGGACAGAGATAGCCTAGCTACAGTGATCCATGTTCCGATAACCTCTCATTTGGATTATTGCAATGCATTATACGTGGGGCTGCCTTTGAAAACAGTCCAGTAACTTCAGCTAGTCCAAAACACAGCTGCAAGATTGTTAACTGGGACTGGCCAACAAGACTACATTGCGCCAGTACATTTCCAGCTGCACTGACTGCTAATGCAGGTCTGGGCTCGATTCAAAGTGCTAGAATTGACAATCAAAGCCCTAAACGGCTTGTGGCCAGGTCATCTGAATGAATGCCTCCTCCCATATGTACCTGCCTGGTCCCTAAGATCATCATCTGGTGCCCTTCTCCGTGAGCCCCTGTCAAAGGAAGTGAGGCAGGTGGCTACCAAGGGGAGGGCCTTTTCTGCTGTGGCACCCTGGCTATGAAATGAGCTCCCCAGAGTGGTTTGCCTGGCACCTGCATTGTACTCTTTCCGATGCCAGGTGAAGACCTTTTTATTTTCCTAGTCTTTTAACTTTGCTGTTTTAAAATTTAAAATCTCTGCACTGCTGCTCAATTCTGCTTGTATTTTATACTGTTATATCGTGGTTTTATATTGTAGTATAAGTCTTATACTGTAAATTGTATTATATGGTTCTCAGTGTAAACTGCCCAGAAAACTTCAGCTATTAGGGGGTATAGAAATGCAACAAATAAACAATAAACTGAATTGGCAAGACAGAAGCCCTGTGGGTGAGTGGTTCCCAAGTCCGGGAGATAGGCTTCTTGGCTGTTCTGGATGGGGTGGGGCTCCCTCTGAAAGATCAGGTTCATAGTTTGGGGCGACTCTTAGACCCATGTGTGTGGCTGGAGACTCAAGTTGCCACGGCACCTCGGAACGCCTTCTACCAGCTTCACCTGGTTCACCAGCTGTGGCCTCCTCTGGACAGCAATATCTTGACCACTTAACCTCCAAGCTGGATTACTGCAATGCGCTCTATGTGGGGCTGCCCTTAAAGCTGTTCCAGAAGCTGGAGCGAGTGCAGAATGCAGCAGCTTGGCTGTTGTTGGGAGTTGCCCTCTTTTCAGCATGCAGCACCTTTGCTGAGGGAACTGCACTGGCTGCCTCTTGGCTACTGGTCCTGGTTTAAGGTTCTAGTACTAACATACAAAGACCTAAACAACTTAGGATCAGGATACCTGAGAAAACGTGTTCTTCCCTATCAATCTGCCCTGTCACTGAGGTCATCTGAAGGTAAGTTTCTGGTGGTTCCACATGAACCTATGGTCTGATTAGAGTCCACCAGGAGAAGAGCCTTCAGCGTAGTGGCCCCCTTCCTCTGGAGCTCCTTGCTTCTGGAGGGCAGGCAGGGGCCAACATTGTGTTTCTTCCAGCACCTACTGAAAACGTCGTTCCACACAGCTTTGCTTGAATGATTTGCCATGCATGGCTTTTACCTGAACGCTGTTCTTTAAAATGTAATTTTTAATATGTTTTAATTCTGTTTTTACTCTTTGTTCACCACTCTGAAATCTTGGATGCAGAGTGATATATAAATATTGTAAAAAAAATTAAGGATTTTGGTGCTATCCCACAATTTAAGCAACATGAAAGAATTCACTCAGGTGGGAAGCCCTCCAAATGCTCATAGTGTTGAAAAAGCTTCGTCAGAGCTGCCGCCTTAAGTTGCATCAAAGGAGACACAGGGGCGAGAAGTCCTTTATATGCTTTCCATGTGGAAAGGGTTTCAGTTGGAGCATGATCCTTAAAAACCATCACAGAATCCACACAGGAGAGAGGGCCCTATAAATGTGTGGGTTAGTGTGGAAAGCGTTTCAGTCACAGTGTGAATCTTAAAGTACATCAAAATATCCACATAAGCGAGAAGCCCTAGAATGCAGAAAGAGCTTTGCTTTCAGGGCACATCTGAAATTGACACAAAAGTTAAGGATAGCTTGAGGACAATCAAAAACAAGTTTGAAGGGGTATAGAGGAAACTTACTGAATTTCTAGATGCAGTAGATCATGGGCGCATGCCTCCATCAGCCTACACAGGGCTCTGAAGTGCTACATCTAAGGAAGCAACAGCCCTCCAGGTTCCACCAGGCAGCGAAACCTGGCAGGCTGCATTATGCGCTCGAAGGAAAAACACGGCTGTGTAAGGGATCCATTGGACTCCCGCAAAGCATCCAGAAGCAGACGGAGCGGTGCGGTGCAGCTGCTGGGAGGTGGTGGGGTGTCTATAGGAGGTCGCATTGGCGCCTCGATCCCCACCATCCCGCACTTGCGCTCCTGCGGGTTGTCTCCACGGCAAGGAGTGGGTTCACCTCCGAAGGAGACGCTGCTGCCGCCCCTGTGCCATGGCGCCCATGTACCGAGGCTCGACTGTGCATCGCTGCAGGGCGTCCCCCACTTTTACTTTTTAAGAAATGTTTGCGCGCTTCTGCACGGGCGTCTTTCTGCACGCGGGAGAAGCGCAGACGCCTCCCAGTGGCAACCAGGGATCGCTATTGGCCAGGATAGGCCTTGGAAGAAGCAACGCTGGACGCCAGGAGACAGATGGTCCATGCTGGAGGCTGCAAGGGGGGAATGTCGGAATAAGTCCCCAATTTTTTCAATCCGGAGCTCCAGGGGAAAAAGCCCTGGGATGGCCCTGCAGTGGCTGCTGCATCCTATAAACGACCTTGTGCCACTGCAGAGCCGCTCCGGGAATTTCCCCTCCTCAAGACAACCGCAGGGATGAAAAGCCCCAGTTCCCTGTCTCTGCCAGGAGCCCTTGGAGGCGCCTCGGCAGCTCTTGTGGGTTGAGTCCACCTAAGGGTTAAAGAGAAGGAGAGGGCGCTGCTCCTAGAGAGGCCGTGCAGAGCAAGGGCTGAGTCGATCACTTCCTGCCCCTCCCAGCCTGGGATGTTTGCATTGTGTTGCAAGCGCTGCATCGCTTCCCTTGCAGAGGAGCCGGTGAGGGCAAAATGCACAGGGGTCCCTGGGGGGGAGGGGATGGAAAGAGCCCCCATGGGTGGAGCAGAGAAGGGAGGGAGCCAAGGGCAGGGGGGCAGGTGTGCGCCGAGGGAGCCCCCAGGCGGCTGACCCACATGGGCCCCTCCAGCAGACCCACACCGTGCACCTCCACATCATTAGGGAAATCTGGAATGGAAGGAAAGATCCTGGGTGGGGAGAGGAGGAATCCCATCTGTGGGCGAAAAGCTGCTATAGGGCCATTTCTGCACTGCATTTTGTTTTGTTTCCCTGTTTTAAACCGAGTGAATAAGGGCCATGGGGCATTTCCCCCCCCCCCTTTAATTTAGTCTCAAAACCTTCGAAATAAACCTCAGGAGCTTTTATTAGGACACCCTAAAACAGACATTACTTGGCCCATAGGGAAACCAGGCCCTCCTATAGAGAAATAAACCTGGGGAGCTTTAATTTATTAAGAAGTGAGCATGCTTTTTGATTTAGTATGTTTCTCTTTTCTTTATTAAGTGAGCCTGCTGTTCACTGAAGAGTGAATAGAAATCACTGTTCGTGGGGTCACATTTGGGGTTCAAGTGCTGGGAACAGAGAGGGCTTTGAAGGAAGCCATGGAACGGACTGGGAGTGAAACTCTGGTTCATAAGCAGAGCTGGTTTTTTCCTTGAGGGCAGAAGGTTTTGCTTCCGGGAGACTGAGAGGGAAGCAATCCTGCTCTCAAAGCAATGGTCAAGTTGTGGAACAAGAGGCCACTCTGAGAAGAAATTGCGATGTCTGTTATTCCTCACTGATAGCAGCTCCGTGAGTCCGGAATGCTCTGTATACCCTGATAAAGCCTAACATAACATCACCTGCCTAAAACTATGAAGAAAAGACTATTGATGCAGGTTTCTGCCCACGCAGTAGGTCTTTCACCCATCCAGACAAAATGTCTCCTTGGCAACTGAAAAGGAAGAGAGAGGCTAAGCAGAAGGCAAAAGAGTTTGTGGGAGTTGGTGAATCACAGAGGGACTGAAATTTGAGAGAAGTTAACTTAAGTTTATTCCTCTCTCTGTTGGTCTGTTTTGCATGGCTACAACTTTTGCTTTCAAAATGCTAGTTTTGGAGCATTTTCGGCCAGAGGTTGGATGTTTGCCTTCTTTTTGAAACAACAAAGGAATGTTTGCCTTAACCATGTCTCATCTTCAGTTGTTGAGGCTGCAGCTGCCATCGCTTCTGAACTAGCTTTTGGGGGCTGGATGCTTAGGTCTAGAGCAGCCTGAGTCAGTTTTCGCCAACGATTTTATTTTACTCACTGGTGGAGCTCAGACTTCACTTCTCTTTTCAGTTTTAAAACACCCTCTCTACTTTCTACCTGGATTAATTTTTCCTAGCTAGACTTGGATTCTAAGAGAAGTCTCATTCACCTTTCCTCTCTGTCTGCAACTTCCTGTTCTTTTGATCTCTGCCTGAGATAGGGAGCTACACCATCCTTTTAATTCCTTCTCTCCCCCCACCCCCCGCTCTCTTTCCTTCCTTTCCCGTAAAAATTTAGATTATGCCGTTATACAGTTGAAAGCTTTTAACATTGCTTTTTACTAGTTTGGATTGGTGGAAGTTTAAGTAGAGCTAAATAACAATTCAACTGCTGCTAGCTGGGCTGAGTAAGTATCCCCCCCTCCCATAGGTGATGACATGGAAGCCGCTTCAGCACCCATTTCAGACAGGTCTTGAGTATTCATGCAGTATTCATGCAGCTCTCGATTTTGATTTCTTACACTACAGTCCTTGCCTGGAGAGAGAAACTGGGAGCAAAGGAAGGAGACCTTTTGAGTCCTGATGGTAGCGGAGATGGAAAAGAGAGTAAAGATGAAAGAGCAAATCTGTACTGGCCCTGAGGCAGGAAAAGTTGCCGTTATCATCCAGGAAGGGAGCAGTGCAGAGCCCTGGGAAAGACGAGAGCAGGAGAACTTCCCTAGGAGCAACACCGTCTCTGATGCAGAGGGCCAGCGCTTCAGGGAGTTCTGCTACCAAGAGGCCGAGGGCCCCCGAGAGGTTTGCAGCCGACTCCACCACCTTTGCTGCCAGTGGCTGAAGCCAGAAAAGAACACAAAAGCTCAGATGCTGGACTTGGTGATCCTGGAGCAGTTCCTGGCTGTCCTGCCCTTGGAGATGGAGAGCTGGATCAGAGAATGTGGAGCGGAGACCAGTTCCCAGGCGGTGGCCCTGGCAGAAGGTTTTCTCCTGAGTCAGGCAGAGGACAAAGAACAGGTGAGAGCATTTCACCCTCTAAACTCCAAGGGACTGAGATCTCCCCACTAGTAAGTCACCTTTTTTGCATCTCCTCTAAGGAAGGGATGACCGAATTTCCTACAGCCCATATCCTAGTTGTTCTTAGTATGTAGAGCAGGCCCTCCTTGTAGAATAGTTAAACTAACAGTGAATGGCTAAAATATGCCATTTCCTACCACGAGATGTAGTAATGGCCACCAATTTGGAGGCATTTAAAAGGAGGTTAAACAAATTCCTGGAGGAGACTGATATCAATGGCTTCTAATCCTGATGGCTATAGCCTGTCTCCAGTGTCAGAAGCAGTATGTCTATGAGCACCAGATGCTGGGGAACATGGGAGGGATAGTGCTGTTGCACTTATGTGCTGATTGTGGGTTTCCCATTGACAGCTGATGGGCCAATGTAGGACGAGAAGGCTGGACTAGATGGACCTTTGTTCTGATCCAAAATGCCTCTTCTTATGATCACAGGAGAAATGAATGGGTTTGTGATGTTCTGGGGAAGGGGGGAAGCCTTCTTCAACTGGTGGCAGAGTCCTTCCAACAGGACAGAAAAAGCATTTGTAGACACCAAACTGCTGTGTTTGCAGAGGAAAATGCTGGATATCAGGGAATGTCTGGGAGGTTCTACCTTTCCTCCGGATTGGTTTTTGGGAGGGTGTTGAAGCACTTTGTTTATGCCAGGGTTGAACTATTAGCCCCAAATCACACATCCTTCTCTGTTCCCCTGACAAAGACACAACTTGCTGTGTGATGTGGCCTGGATGGTAGATCAACTTTGGAAGAAGCCCTTCAATGCAAACCGATTGGGAAACGCTGCCCTTGGCCTTGACCTGACCTATTTCTTTCCTTCCCCCATCCCTCTTCTCTGCCTGGGATCCTCCCTCCTGTTCCAGGTGCAGAAGATGTTGGCCAAAGTGCCAAAAGACTTCCCTGAGGCAGAGAAGGCTCCATCAGGCACCATACAGAGGCTGCTGGACAGGAGGATCTTGCAGGAGGGTGACGGAGGGCCCTCCGCACTGGGTAAGGATTAGTGGACAAATTTCCCCAATGTCTCCCTCTCTCGATTATGCCTGAGGTGAATGACCTGCTTTAATGTTCTCTTTGAGCCTGATTTTGTGGGTGGAGAGAGACTCTTTTTCTCTAGATACTCAAAAAAGATGTGTTGTTTAGTAATGTGGACAAACATTGTTTCCTGTAAAACAATGAAAATGGGCCTGCTTAAGAATGTTAACTTCACTTCCCACCTTCTTTGCCTTCACAGGGAGTAGAAAAACATGCAGAGAAAGTGAAGTGATACTGGAGGATCCTTCTAGGCCTCCTTCGCTTTGTGGTGGAATAGAAGCGGTTTCTGCACAGCCAAAGCAGGTAGGGGAATCCTGGGTGCCTCTGTCCCCTTAACATCTCTTTCGTCCTGGAGGAACCTACCCCTTTCTCTTTCCTCCTCTCCATAAAGGCTGCTAGGAAGGCTTTGAAAGTCACTCATGAAGCTCTGGCATTCAGAAGAAGGAGCTCCCCATTCTTGTTTTCAAATATTTCCATAACATGTAAGGAGAACATCATTTCTTCTTCTTTCAGGCTCTGGTGACCTTTGAGGACGTGGCTGTGCATTTCTCGGAGGAGGAATGGGCTCTGCTGGATCCAGGCCAAAGGACTCTGCACAAGGAAGTCATGGAGGAGAATCGTAGGAACCTGACCTCTCTGGGTAAGGAATGGGATCCTCTGGGTAAGGCTCCCTCTTTGCCTTCTTGACAGCTCTTACAAGGTGGAATTGCAGCTCTTCTTTCTTTGTGTCGTTGTGTGATAAAGATGCAATAGTACCTGGACCATGTTCCTCAGATACTCTAGTCCAGAGAAAGCTACCCAAGTGATGTACATAAAGCCTTGTGTTGAAAGTACTCCATTGGTTGCCTGTTTGCTACTGGACCAAATTCAAGGTTGTTACTACTATATAAACCCCTAAAGAACTTGGGAGCTGGTAAAATGAGACTCTGCTTTCTCCCCTATTGACCCATTCAGTTCTTGAGGTTATCTGGTGAGCTGGTGCCACATGCTTTTGAGGTTTCCTTTGTAATTGTTTAGCATGCTAGTCGTCATGGTGTGGTCACAGAATGATACAATAGTTGAGTTGGCAGGGGCCTATAAGGCCATCAAGTCCAAACCCCTGCTCAATTCAGGAATCCTCCTGACAGATGGCTGTCCAGCTGCATCTTGAAGGCCTCTAGTGTAGGAGAGCCCATGACCTCCACTCTGGGTAATCGAGAAGAGATCCTGGCCCTTCTCTGTGTGATAACCTTTCAAGTAAGTGAAGAGTGCTATCATGTCTCCCTTCACTCTTCTCTTCTCAAGGCTAAACATGCCCAGTTCTTTCAGTCTCTCCTGATAGGGCTTTGTTTCCAGTACCGTGATCATCCATCTTTCCCTCCTCTGAACCCCCTCCAGCTTATCTGAATCCTTCTTGAGGTGCAGTGCCCAGAACTGGATACAGTACTCAAGAAGAGGCCCAACCAATGCTGAATAGAGGAGAACCATTTCTTCACGCTATTTGGAAGCTATGCTTCTATTAATGCAGCCCAAAATAGCATTTGCTTTTTTTGCAGCCACATCACACTGTTGGCTCATAATTAGCTTGTGATCTGCAACAATTCTAAGATCCTTCTCACCTGTAGCATTGCTGAGCCAAGTATCCCCCATCTTGTAACTGTGCATTTGGTTTCTTTTTCCTAAGTGTAGAACTTGGCATTTCTCCCCATTAAATTTCATTCCGTTGTTTTCAGCCCAGTACTCCAGCCTATCAAGATCAAGTTTCTTTGTTTCTATCTTCCAGGGTATTAGCTATCCCACCCAATTTAGTGTCATCTGCAAATTTGATTTGCATTCCCTGCACTTCCTCGTCCAAGCCATTAATAAAAATGTTGGAGAGAACTGGGCCCAGGACTGAGTCCTGTGGTACCCCGCTTGTTACCTCCCCCCAGTTTGAGAAGGTTCCATTGATCAGCACTCTTTGAGTTCCATTGTGTAGCCAACTGTGGATCCACTTAATAGTTGTTCGTTCTAGCCCACTTTTAAGATAGTTTGTTGATCAAAATCTCATGGGGTACATTGTGAAAAGCTTTGCTGAAGTCAAGATGTATGATGTCCACAGCATTCCCACCATCCACAAGGCAGGCTATCCGATCAAAAAATGAGATCAGATTAGTCTGGCAAGATTTGTTGTGGCCAAATCCATGCTGGCTTCTAGTAATCACTACTTTGTTTTTGAGGTGCTTACAGACCGACTTCTTTATAATCTCCAAAATTGATGTTAGACTGACTGGTCGGTAGTTCCCAGTTTCCTCCTTTTGGCCCTCTTTGAAGACAGGGACAACATTAGCCCTCCTCCAGTCAACCGGCACTTCACCCGTCTGCCATGATTACACAAAGTTAATAGACAGTGGTTCTGAGAGCTCTTTTTCCAGTTCCTTTTTTATGTTTGGATGCTCTTCATCAGCTTTGGAGGTTTGAACTAACTGAAAGTAATTAACTGTTCCTTGAGTATTGGTTTATCAATCTCAAGCTGCAATCCTGCTCCTTCAGCTTGTACTTCATTTTTGCCAGGAGGGTCATAGACCCTCTTTTGGGAGAAGACTGAGCCAAAGTAGGAATTGAGCACTTCTGCCTTTTCTTTTTCATCTGTTATCGTTTTGCTATCCTCATTGAGTTGTTGAACCATTTTTTCCTCTCTCTTTTACTATGCACATACCTGAAGAAAGCTTTTCTGTTGCTTTGAGCATCCCTTCTTCAACTCATTCTCCGCTTTAGCCTTCCTGATGCCATTCTGGCACTTCTGTGCTACCTGCCTGTACTCTTCTTTTGTAGCCTGGCCTTCCTTCCACTTCCTATATGTGTCTGGTTTTTGTTTTCAGGTTTTTCTAAGCTTTTTGTGGAGCCACATTTGCCTTTTCTGTAATATATAGACATCAAAGACCAAGTGCTTTATCTATAGTGTGGCTTCCTTCCTGCATTATTGTGAAGACTATTATGAGAAGAAATTAGAACTGTTCTCTCTGTTATGGTGCATAAGCTTTCATCTATTGTTGCCTCCACATTTAGGTCTCCCTCCCCCATAGGATTCAATTTAACACTCTGCTGATGAAGATCTTCATGCTGTGGCCAAACACGTTCTTCTTAGTCCTTGTGAGGTGCAATCCGTCACTTGCCAGCAGTCCGTCTTCCAAGAAGCGTAGCCCATGGTTCCAGAATCTGAATCTCTCATGATGGTTGTAGCCAGTTGTTCACCCAGAGTATTTTTCTTTCCCTTTCCATTCCTCTTCCAAAAACTGGAAGGATGGATGAGAAAACGATCTTGCCCCCATAGTTCTTTCCCTCCCAAGGCTTCAAAGTCTGATTTGATTTCTTCCTAGCTCTCCTTGGCATTATCATTTGTTCCCACATCGCTGTGCAGAAAGGGGTATGTGTCAGTGGGCTTTATGAGCATTGGCAACTCTTTGGTGACATCTCTAATCTGGGAGACAGCATCCCTGGCCAATCCATGGGAGTGTTCATGACAGACTTGGGTTTTAATCCCATGCAGCAGGGTGTCTCCCCCAACGACTACTCTTCTCTTCTTGTTGTTGTAGGCCTTGGTTCGTTGCCTCTGCTCAACTGACGTTTTGCCTCTTGCTCCCTGTGATGTGGGGTCCCCTGTAATTCTTCCTCTGCAGACTGTCCTCCAGTCTCACCCTCCTATACCTGAAAGTGGTTCCATAGTCCTACTGGTTCCACTGGTGCAGAGTGTCTTCTCGTTTTTCTGGTTTTATTCTGGTTGTGTTTTTAGATTGTATGTTATTTGTTGTTTTTGGATTGTGGCTTGTTTTATATTTTTATATTTTTTTAAATGATTTTATGGTTTTAATTTTTGTGAACCGCCCAGAGAGCTTCGGCTATAGGGCGGTATAAAAATGCAATAAATAAATAAATAAAATACTAACTGTCAACCTTTTCCTGGCATTTTCCTCTACTTCGTTTTCCCTAGCCTCTGCGTTCGCCATTCCCGCTTCAACTTACTGTTCCTCTTCCACCTCCTGTGCTTCTCTTTGCTGGTGAAGTTCCACCGTCCTGTCTAAGAACTCTTTGCCTCCTCTTATTCCTTGGAGGGCGGCCAATGGCCACTCTGATCCTATCACTTTTTCTTCTAACAGTGCAATCAGCTGGCACTTGTTGCAGGTGTACGCCATGTTGAACTCAGGCAGGAACGCGAACATTGCCCACACCTTGCTGGCTGCCCCCACGGGAGAATCCTTTCTGTCCATAGCCTCTATTCCCATTTTGTTTCTGCCTTTCCAATTGGATTGGAATAGCCTGTGATTTGTCCTGTCCTCCCTGAAGGTTAACGACAGAGTCCCCTAGTAGATGTGTCAGTGTGTTACAAGAGAACAAGTT
Organism: Anniella stebbinsi; assembly: GCA_029215795.1. Taxonomy (NCBI): domain Eukaryota; kingdom Metazoa; phylum Chordata; class Lepidosauria; order Squamata; family Anniellidae; genus Anniella; species Anniella stebbinsi. The sequence continues at coordinate 179,993,709 of JARDYH010000005.1, forward strand.
TCTGTTTGGGACCTCCCCCTTGACCTCCCCTGCCAGGCACAGACAATTCTCTTTTATATGGATGTAGAAGGCATATCTGGTCCTTGGACTTGTGGTTGTGCCCTCAGTTTTTGAGTATCCTCTTCCTTGGTTGCACATCCCTCCTTCAAGCTCTTCTCCATGTCCCTTTTAAGTCTCAGCTTATCAGAGAGCTCCCAGGGCAGCCAGCCTGGCTTCTTTCAATGTCCCCCATTGTTTTCCTTCTCCTGGGAATAGCTTGCACTTGTGCCCTCTTTATTTAAGTTTTCGGTATCTCCCATCCTTCTTGAACTCTGTTTTCCTTCCTAATATCCAGATATGGAATCTGACCCAACGGTTCTCTGAGCTTTTTGAAGTTGACTTTCTTAAGTTCCAATCTCCATGTCATCTTACCCAGTTTCCCTGCTTCTATTGACGTAGAAATTCCTGGGCTCTGCATCCAATTGTCTTTCCTTTCCCTTTGACCCTTGTGTTCTCGTACACAATACATGGCTCCATAGTTAATCACAGAATTTTAATATCCCCTCCTCAGAAATCATAGAATCATAGAATTGTGGAGTTTGAAGGGACCACAAGAATCATCTAGTCCGACCCTCTGCAATGTACAGGAAAAACCATTTAATCATCCATGAGAGTTGGCTGTCCAGCCTCTTCTTAAAAACCTCCAGAGATGGAGAACCCACAACCTCTGAAGTAAATTTCAAGGCCTCTTAATCAGGTTAGCAACGTTCAACCATGAAACCAAACGTTTTTGAATGACACCATGATCTGTAACGTAATTTGGCAAATCTGTTGTCAGGAAGGGATAAGTACCTGATCAAGGGGGGAGGTTCAAATGTGGTGGACTGGCTCTGGAAGCTAACGAATCCAGATAGTTCCCTGTGCTTGCTACGGGCGTTTACTGGAATGTCCTTCCAGGGCCTTGGGCTATCGATATGATTGCTCCAAAATACACTTCAACAAATTCAAAAGCTTTGCCACCTTCGCATGTTTCTTAGGAGCTGAAGACAAGGAAACAATGGTTTGATGGCTAAAATACCAGGAGGAAAACCATCTGGAGACGTGACAAAACATTGATAGAAGCCCATTTATGGACTTATTTTATGGCAGTGATGGCTACAAACAAATCTTACTTTGTTGCCATGATGGCATCTGCATAATGTTGAAGACATTACAGATGTTATCATAATGTTCTCAATGGAGGAAGCACCGGAGAACAGAGTACAACATATTCAGAAGCTTGCTCTGGACCGTTTGTTTTCCATTTTGAGATGCAACTAGGCAGCAGGACAAATTACATTGTGAACAATAGGTCTGTTAAAAACAATAGTACAACCCAGCGAGATGGTCTTGGAGGATGCCATGACTGAGGTTTCCCAAAGCAACTGAGACATTGAAAGGAACCATTAGGGTTGAATTCCCACTGTCCCATTCCCAGTTAAATAAACAGCTGGGACAAAATGGCAGATTTTAAGTTTATTTGTTTTTACAGTATTTTATGTTGTTCATTTATTGTTTGAGCTACTTTGTAAGATTTAGTATATTTAAATGAAAGTGCTGTATACCACTCTAGTTCTTAGTTCTATTGATCATCAGAGGATATTTAATATGTTTGGAAAGATCTGCCTATCCACCAAATGTTTTTTAATCCCATGAATCAACTCAGCAAACCGTTTGCTTTGTTCCCTGATTTCAGGACGATTTCTGTTTTTATTCTTGCAGGTGAGCGCAGGGAGAGCAAGGAAAATGGCGTGCGCCAGAGAAGGAAATCTGAAACTAAAGAAAAGTGGGGAAACAAATCCATTTATTTCGAAGGGTCAGACGTTCATGAAATTCCAATAATAGGAGAACCAAGTAAAAGGAATATTCATAAAAGGAAGACACAGAGGAAAAGCTCTCGGAATATAAAGACTCAGAACATTCACCTTACCAAATGTCAACAATTTCACACAGAAGAGAAAAGATCTCAGAGCTTGGAGTGTGAGAAGCAATTCAGTTTCAATTCACAACTTAACTTGCAGAAAAGAATTCACTCAGGAGAGGAGTCCTATAAATGCTCTGAATGTGGGCAGAGTTTCAGTTGGAGGTCAAGCCTGAAAGCGCATCAAGGAATTCCCACTGGTGAGGAGCCCTTTAAATGCTTTGAATGTGCAAAGTGTTTCCGTTACAGCAGTAACCTTAAAAGCCATCACAGAATCCAAGCAGGGGAGAAGCCCTATCAGTGCTCCGAGAGTGGAAAGAGCTTCACTGTCAGCAGCCATCTTCAGTCGCATCAAAGAATTCACACAGGGGAGAAGCCCTATCAATGCTCCGAGTGTGGAAAGAGCTTTCCTCACAGCATAAACCTAAAACGGCATCAAAGAATTCACACAGGGGAGAAGCCCTATCAGTGCTCCGAGTGTGGAAAGAGCTTCACTGTCAGCAGCCATCTTAAGTCGCATCAAAGAATTCACACAGGGGAGAAGCCCTATCAATGCTCCGAGTGTGGAAAGAGCTTCACTGTCAGCAGCCATCTTAAGTCGCATCAAAGAATTCACACAGGGGAGAAGCCCTACAAATGCTCAGAGTGTGGAAAGAGCTTCACTAAGCGTGGCCACCTTAAGTCACATCAAAGAATTCACACAGGTGAGAAGCCCTACAAATGCTCAGAGTGTGGAAAGAGCTTCACTATGAGCAGCCACTTTAAGTCGCATCAAAGAATTCACACAGGGGAGAAGCCCCATGAATGCTCAGAGTGTGGAAAGAGCTTTGCTCAGAGATCAAACCTAAAGCAACATCAAAGAATTCACACAAGGGAGATGCCCTATGAATGCTCAGAGTGTGGAAAGAGCTTCACTGTGAACAGCCATCTTAAGTCTCATCAGAGAATTCATACAGGGGAGAAGCCCTATGAATGTCTAGAGTGCGGAAGGAGCTTTACTTTCAGCACACAACTTAAGCGACATCAGAGAATTCACACAGAGGAGAAGCCATAAAAGTACTCAGAGTGTGGAATGCTCAGAGGTTGCACTTTGCCTCTCATCAAACAATCCATACAGGTGAGAAGCCCTATAAATGCCCTACATGGCTAATTACATCAAGTAAGGAGGAGATTGCCGGCTGGGTTCAGGAGGTTGTAAATTCCTCCCTGAGAGAGGGAGTGGTGCCGGCCTCTTTCAAAGAAGCAGTAATCAGGCCACTCCTGAAAAAGCCTAACCTGGACCTGGAGGATGTTAACTATTATAGGCTGGTTGCAAACATCCCCTTCCTGGGCAAGGTGCTTGAGCGGGTGGTTGCAGGAGAACACCAGGCACTCTTGAATGAAACGGATTACCTAGATCCATTTCAATCAGGCTTCAGTCCTGCTTTTGCAATGGAAACTGCTTTGGTCGCTATATGGGATGACCTTTGCTGGAGAGGGACAGTGGGAGTGCGATCCTGTTGATTCTCTTTGACCTCTCAGTGGCTTTCATTACCACCGACCATGGTATCCTTCTGGATAGGTTGTGTGGGCTGGTCAATTACAGAAGATGGTGCTGGGGCATTTATAGAATCATTGTACTTTGAGGACAAATTCTCTTGTCTCCACAGCAAGCCTGATGCTGTTGTTCGCGCAGCTCCAGTTGAGGTGTCTGATGCCCCCATCTGCCCGATTTTGTGGGATCCATTCCAGTTGTTGCAGCCTGAGGATGTGGACGAAGTGCTTGCAGCAGAGTGACCGATCACTTAGAATCATAGAATAGTAGAGTTGGAAGGAGCCTTTAAGGCCATCGAGTCCAACCCCCTGCTCAATGCCGGAATCCACCTTAACACATACCTGACAGATGGTTGTCCAGCTGCCTCTTGTAGGCCTCTAGTGTGGGAAAGTCCACGACCTCCTTAGGTCATTGGTTCCATTGTTGTATTACTCTAACAGTCAGGAAGTTTTTCCTGATGTCTAGCGGGAATCTGGCTTTCTGTAACTTGAGCCCATTATTCTGTGTCCTGCATTTTGGGATGATTGAGAAGGAATCCTGGCCCTCCTCTGTGGAACAAACTTTCAAGTACTTGAAGAGTGCTATCATGCTTCCCCTCAGTCTTCTCTTCTCCAGGCTAAACATGCCCAGTTCTTTCTGACTCTCCTCATAGGGCTTTATTTCCAGACCCCTAATCATCCTCGTTGCTCTCCCCTGAACACGCTCCAGCTTGTCCACATCCTTCTTGAAGTGTGGTGCCCAGAACTGGACACAATACTCAAGATGAGGCCCAACCAGTATCGAATAGCGGGGAATTGTACCTCGTGCAATTTGGAAGCTATGCTACTATTAATGCATCCCAAAAGAACATTTGCTTTTTTTGCTGCCACATCACACTGCTGGCTCATATTCAGCTTATGTTCTACAACAACTTCAAGATCCTTCTGCCTTGTAGTATTGCTGAGCCAAGTATCCCCCGTCTTGTAACTGTGACTTTGGTTTCTTTTTCCTAGATGTAGAACTTGACATTTATCTCCATTAAATTTCATTCTGTTGTTTTCAGCCCTGCTTTTCAGCCTATCAAGATCACTTTGAAGTTTGTTTCTGTCTCCCAGGGTATTGGCGATCCCGCCGATTTTTGTGTCGTCTGCAAATTTGATAAGCATTCCCTGCACCTCCTCATCCAAATCATTAATAAAAACGTTGAAGAGCACTTGGCCTAGGACTGAGCTCTGCGGTAACCCGCTCGTTACCTCCCCCCAGTTTGAGAAGATACCATTGATAAGCACTTTTTGAGTCTGATTCTGTGGCCAACTCTGCATTCACCTAGTAGTTATTCCATCTAGCCCACTTTCAGCTAGTTTGCTAATCAGAATATCATGGAGCACTTTGTCAAAAATTTTGCTGAAGTCAAGATATATTATGTCCACAGCACACCCACAGTCCACAAGGGTGGTCACCTGATCAAAGAATGAAGTCAGATTAGTCTGGCAGGATTTGTTTGTGACTAATCCTTGCTGGCTTCCCTAATCACTGCAATGTCAATATCTCTGCAAGCTTCTCTCTTGTCAGAGAGTCTCATGGGAGTAGCTCTCTCACTCCCTGTTGTGGCCTTGCAGCTAGAATAGGTTTTCTTGAGAACCTGGGTATTGTGGAAAGATGGGGGGGGGCACTGTTTTGAAAGTGTCACACTTCTGTAGCGTCATTGTAGTGGGCTGGACTAAGATGAACTTATTCCAAGTGGCCTATTCCAAGCCACTTGACGGACGAGTCCTGTGACCTGTAAAACATGCCCATGTGCCACCAGGGCAGGACTGCCCAGTCCACTAAGATGACGCTACCATCTGAGTGACACTTTCAAATCAGTGTCCTCCCCCACTTTTCCACCCTACCCAGGTTCCCAAGGAAACCTATTCCAGCTGCAAGGCCACAACAGGGAGTGAGAGAGCTACTCCTGTGAAACACTGTTGCAGAGACACTGACTTTCTAAACCTATTCCTACTAAATCTACCTACGTTCAATAAGGCCTCTGGGCTTGTTGGAGACCCACACATGACAACAGCCTAGCTACAGTGATCCATGTTCTGACATCCTCTCGGTTGGATTACTGCAATGCATTATACATGGGGCTGCCTTTGAAAACGGTCCAGAAACTTCAGCTAGTCCAAAACAGGGCTGCAAGATTGTTAACAGGGAGTGGCCGACAAGACCACATTATACCAGTACTTTTCCATCTGCACTGGCTGCCAGTCCAGGTCTGGGCCCGATCCAAAGTCCTAGTATCAACATTCAAAGCCCTAAATGGCTTGGGGCCAGGTTATCCGAAGGAACACCTCCTCCTATATGTACGTGCATGGTCCCTAAGAATATTGTCTGGGGTTCTTCTCTATTTTGTATTGTGGTTGAAGTCTTATATTGTAAATTGTATTTTATGGTTTTAATTTTTGTATACCGCCCAGACAACTTCAGCTATTGGGCGGTATAGAAATGCAATAAATAAATGACAAACTAAACCTGAATCCTGGCAAGATGGAAGCCCTGTGGGTGAGTGGTTCCGGACTCCGGGACACAGGCTCATTGCCTGTTCTGGATGGGGTGCACTCCATGTGGAAGATCCTGTTCCTAATTTGGGGGGGACTCTTAGACCCCCTCTGTGTTGCTGGAGGCCCAAGTGGCTGTGGTAGCTCAGAGTGCCTTTTACCAGCTATGCCTCTTTTGCCTGTCTACGGCCTCTCCTAGACAGGGAAAGCTTGGCCAGGGTGGTACAGGAATTAGTCACCTCCAGGCTGGATTACTGCAATGCGCTCTATGTGAGGCTACTGGTAAAGCTTCTCCGGAAGCTGGAGCCTAGAGTGCAACAATTCAGCTGTTGTCAGGAGCTTCTCCTTTTCAGCCTGCAACTCTTTTGCTGAGGGAACTGGCTGCCCATTTGCTGCTGGGTGAGGTTTAACATTCTAGTACTAATGCAATAATCCCTAAATGTGGCAGAAACGTCCCCACAGCATGTCTGAGTGTGGGGAAGGCAGTTTTCCTGGAGCCATCACCTTCCAAAGCTGTCGGAGTAGTCCTGGCGTGAGCCCCCTTTCCCATGAGGATTGTTCCATGACTACAGCTACTTGATCAAGGTCTTTTTGTAAGCCAACGTGTCTCCCGATCAGAGATTAATCTTCTATTTGGATCTATTAAGAGCTGTATGGCACCTTCAACATTAACGAATACATTGTAAACTAAACATCAGCGCACTGAATGGGGGAGGTTCTGAGCATGCCTCAAATTTTTTTTATTATGGCATGGCTTCTCCATGTTTTCAAAGGGGTATGTTAAAACCCATTTAAATCAAATACTTTATTGCTGAGTCTGAGGACCATTGCAAGGGAAAAAAAGTATTCATCATAACTGTAAAAGGGTTATATATTCGGGACAAAAATCACAATTTAACATAAACACATAAGACAGGATGAATAAAATCGAGCAGAATTTAGCTTATACAACCATAAAACATTACAGTTAAAAGGCTAAAACAAAAGTTAAAATCTTGTCAAGGTGCAATTTTAAAATGTTCAGATCTGCTAGTTACTACGGCCCTTTACAGAGAAAGAATCAGGTGTATAGAGGAACTTTTCTCTACACTTTGTAACCTTAGTCGCAAACACTGCAACTCTTTGAACAACAAATTGATTTTCTGATTGTAGAAGAAAGTCCAGTTTGTGTGATATACCCCAATATTTCATTTTATGTCGGAGTATAACCTACACTCAAGCACATAATGGGCCAAATCCTCCTGAACTGGCTCTCCACAAACACATTTCTCCAAGTATAAGGGACTAACCAGTCCCTGTGTAAGATGTACCCTCCAATTGAATGTGCCTCTGAGAAGAAAAGGGGAAGTGACTTCACCAAGGGAAGCTGATTAGAAAAAACAAATATAACAAAAGATTTAATTTAACTGTGTTTATTGAGCCATCCAAAGTGTTACATCATTCAGCTTTATAAAACTTCCTTCAATCCAATTATTCTTGGTGTAAACTCCAGCGCAGCCCCTATGGCGTCCTTATTCTCGTCTGTGGTGTTACCCCACAAGGGTTTATCTTGTATATGTCTGATTTAGTATATCTGGTAAGCATGGAAAGTTGAACTGAGTGGGTGAGGTTTATGATGTAATGGTTAGAGTGGTGTGGAGGGTGTGTTAGGAGTTGGGGGTGGATTGGTGTTTGTAGAATGAGAGGAGTTTAGTTTTCTAGGGATTTGGGATTAGTGTGGAGAGTTTATTGTTGGCAGGTTTGAAGATATTATATTCTGAATTAAAACTTTGTTAACTAAAATAAACTTATTATTTTGTTAGCTACCAAATACCAAGTGTCAGCTTAGCCTTATTTACCTGCCCTACCGTTATTCAACACACACACACCAGATTATACCCACAGTTTAGTGTATTTTACAAGAAGATCCTGAATTAAAACTTTTCCCCTCATAGCTAGGGGGAAGGTTTTATTTAACCCACCCTCAGGTTTTTTAACTAGTGGCACTTGGCCTGAGAAGGGTTTATGTAACGTGCCTGATTTAGCAGAGTGACAGCCGCTGTTTTGGTCGCTCTTGCTGCCTGCCTCTCTGGGCTTGTGTTTTAACCCACTCACCACTCCACACAACACTTTAAACAACTGGCTTCGATCTAAACAACTTGCAAGCCAGTTGTTTCTCTCAGTTGCTTCTTTGGGCGGAATAGCATACCGTCAGCGGCGTGTTACCCTCCACACAACACAATAAGCAATATAACTGATGATTGTTTCTCCCCCTCCCCCCCCCCCCAGTTGCTTCATGTGTTGTCTGAATGCAGCCAATATCTAGGTCAGAGGTTGATTTGCTACAACTATCTAACCAGATATTTTTTTATCTGTGGTGGTATAAATGTATTATTTATTTAGTTATTTTATTCCATTTATATGCCGCCCCATAGCCGAAGCTCTCTGGGCGGTTTACAAAAATTAAAAACATTGAACAATTAAAACACCGATATACAAAATTTAAAACCATAAAGCATAAAAACAAGTTAAAATTACAATATCCTTCTGGGTCAAAGCACAAACAACAACACAAAAACACAAAAACCCTCATCATATGCTGTTAAATGCCTGGGAGAAGAGGAAAGTCTTGACCTGGCGCTGAAAAGATAACAATGTTAGCGCCAGGCGAGCCTCATCAGGGAGATCATTCCATAATTGGGGAGCCACCACTGAAAAGGCCCTTTCCCTTGTTGCAGTCTCCGTGCCACCCTTGGAGTAAGCAACCGGAGGAGGACCTTTGATGTGGATCATAGTGTACGGGTAGGTTCGTGTCGGGAGAGGTGTTCCATCAGGTATTGTGGTCCCAAGCCGTGTAAGGCTTTATAGGTTAAAACCACCTTGAATTGGGCTCAGAAACATATAGGCAGCCAATGCAAGCGGGCCAGAGAAGGTCTTATATGCTTGAATCTTCTGGTTTCTGTTATCACTCTGGCCGCTGCAGCTTCTGAACCGTCTTCAAAGGCAGCCCCACGTAGAGTGCATTGCAGTAATCCAATTTAGAGATTACCAGAGCATAGACAACTGAAGCCAGGTTATCCCTGTCCAGATAGGAGCGTAGCTGGGTCACCAACCGAAGTTGGTAGAAGGCACTCCGTGCCACTGAGGCCACCTGTTACAATATCAAGCTTGAAACTCCTGACTTTATTGTAGCACATTCTAGTACCATTATATTTCTTAAATATATTTCTGTCTGGGGAAAATTGAGTTTTTTGGAATGAAGGAGGTTCTGGCAGAAAAATGTAAGAGTTTAGGTTTGCCGGTTGAGGGTAAATCTGTGGATGAGCTAAAGTGGGTGCTCATTGAATATTCCAGAGTTAGTGGGGCTGGAGAAGCTGAGGTAAATCCTGTAAGGTCCTTACCTATAGAAATGTCTCCTCAGTATGTGGAACTGGAAAGGGAGAAATTAAAACAACAAAGAGAAATTGAGTTGGAAAGGGTAAAACAAAAAGATATTGAATTAAAACAACAAAAAGGATACTGAGGCTGATAGAGAGTTGAGGAGAGCTGAAATGTGGCTGAGAGAAAAAGATAATAAGGTGGAATTGGAATGGCTTAGTTTAGAAAAAAAGAAAATTGAGAGGAAAGATCAAAGGAGAACTGAGGAGGGAGCCAGAATTCCTAAGTTATCTCCAAAGGATTTCACTGCTTACATAGACGGACAAGATCCCCAAATTTTCTTGAATACATTTGAGAAAGCAGCCATGATGTGAGAAGTAAACCCCCCAGGATTATATGAAGTTTATCCCAAACCTGATAAGGGGAGATTTAGCTGAAATTAATATTTTCCTGTGGGGGAAGATCTTGATTTTGAAATATTTAAAGCAGCAGTGTATAAAAGATTTCACTATGGGCCTGAAGATTTCAGAAAGAAATTCAGGAGTACTAATGCTGCTCCATCAAAGTCTTATGTGGAGTTGGGACACAAGTTAGCTGACCATTTTGGGAAATGGATCACTTGTGCTGAGGTAAAAACCAAACAAGATTTAGTTAATCTTATGATAAAGCATCAACTGGTTTTTCAAATCCCTCAGGACATAGGATTATTGGTTAGGGACAGAAACCCTAAAAGTTATCAAGATGCAGCTTTGCTAGCTGATCAGTTTTCCTTGAATTGGAGCTAAAATATGACAGTCAAGTCTAGTAAAGAGACAAACGTGAAGCCAGTGTAAGCCTGGAGGGTTCAAAAAGGAGGCTGAGGAAACCAAAAGTCAGTTGGCAACAGAGAAGGTGGGAAACACCACAAGACTGTTGTTTGGAAAAACTGATCTCACTTGTCATCATTGTGGGCTTATAGGGCATATACAACCCCAATGTCCAAGGCTTATGGACAAAAAGGGGGGAAAGTACCTCAGTAAGGAGAGTATATGTTAATAAAGATTCTGAAGTAGCTAAGAGTCCACAATGTTACATGTTAAAGTGGGGTGACAAGCAGGATTAAGAGCAGTCCTTGTGGGAGGCGGTGACAGTGAATGGCTGTGCTAGATACTGGAGCACTTATTTAGGGTGACCAGATCGCCCGGGGTTTCCCGGTCCTAACCGGGAAACCTGGAGTGATCCGGGCCAACTGGGGGGCGGCGGGGGGAAACCGGGGCTGCGGGGGGTCACGCAGCGGTGGCGGTAGACCCGGTAGCTCTGGGCTGGGTTTTGGGGGGGATGGGAGTGCGAGGTGGGAGGGCCCCCCCACCACTTACCTGCTGAGGCGGCCGCTTCCCTCCGGTGCTCAAATCTACTGAGAAACAGGCTTCGCGGACTGTCCCTCAGTATCACGCCGGGTGATGATGTCATCACCTGGCGTTCTACTGAGGGACAGGCCGCGAAGCCTGTTTCTCAGTAGATTCGAGCACTGGAGGGAAGCGGCTGCCCCTGCAGGTAAGGAGCGGGAGGTGGGAGGGCCCTCCACTTACTTGCTGGGGCGGCCGCTTCCCTCTGTGGTAAGAGTCTTAAAATTTGACTCATGTAGTTTCGTGTCCCAACCGTCACTATCCCAATCAGACGAAAGACACGTGTAAGATCGAAAACTGGCTGCAGCTCTTTAATTTTCCTTCTTGCAAGAAGTGACCACCTAGGAATCAAAACCTAGAAAATGGTACTGACTACATATTTTGATCAACCTTAAATAGAAAAAATCATACAGGGATACATGGATCTTTGTTCAGTTAAACAGTGATTGATTTCTAAATTATCTTGAATACACATAGGCTTCAAAGAATCTTCTGATGTGGATTCAGTTAACTCTATCTTTGACTAAGAGACGGAATCCACAAACATTACAATCTTTGCCAGATAGCCTGTCTCCTAAGAAGGCAGAGTTCATTGATGTATCAGTTCTTCCTTTAACCTTTTGTCCCCGGCTTTTAGGAATGTAGCTACTATTAATTTCCCTACGTGTTTTCCTCTAACAAGTTAACCTGAGGTCTTCATGAGACACACTTTATTAACTCTTATTTCAGAGGCACGTATAAGGGAATTTTGAATTATCTTACCACACCTCCGGTGCTCAAATGTACTGATAAACAGGCTTCGCGGCCTGCTCCCCATTTACCAGCCTTGGTAGGAAACAAGTGCTCAGCGTTAGGGAGTGTCAACAAATTCCTTGTCGGGTGGCTTTTGCTACCAGACAAGGAATTTGTTGACGCTCCCTAATGCTGAGCACTTGTTTCCTGCAGAGGCCGGGAGCAGCGCGGGCATTTTAAAGCAGGCTCTTCTTCTTTCTCCTGCTGGGAGCCCAGGAGCAGGGCAAGAAGGGTGAGGGGGGCTGCAGGGAGTCATGCGGCGGTGGCGGAGATCGGCAGTGGCAGCGGAGGACCCGGTAGGTCCGGGCTGGGTTTTTTGGGGGGTGGGTGGGTGGCTTGGTGGGGGGGGGGTGTCTGCTTGTTGGCCGCATGGTAGGGTGACCAGATAAAATCCAGGTCAGTACTCATGTAACTTTAACAATTGTAGAGCAAAGGGAATTTCAGCCAGTGTCGTTTGTATGCAATTAGTTCCTGGTGAAATTCCCTCTTTGTCACAACTGTTAAAGTTGCAGGGGCCCTGCTTTCTTTTGTATATGGTCACTCTAGTATAGTGCATGCACCTTTAACTGTTGTGATGAAGAGGGAATTTCACCAGGAACTAATTGCATACAAATAACACTGGCTGAAATTCCCTTTTCTTTACAACTGTTAAGGTTACATGAGCCCTGACCTGGATTTTGTCTGGTCACCCTAACTGGCCCTGGTCCAGGGTGACCATATGAAAAGGAGGCCAGGGCTCCTGCAGCTTTAACAGTTGTAGAGAAAAGGGAATTTCAGCAGTGTCATTTGTATGCATGCAGCACCTGGTGGAATTCCCTCTTCATCATGACAGTTAAAGCTGTTGTTGTTGTTGTTGTTATGATGCCTTGAGTGAGTACGTGGATGGGTGTTGTATATTTTATGTTATTTTATTTTTTGCCTTGGGTGTGTGTGCATGTCTGTGTGTAGATTTATTATGTTGATGAATGTTATTTTGCCTTGGCTGGCTGTGGATGATTATTATTATCATCATTTTGCCTTTGGTGAACGTGTGTGTGTGTGAATGAATTTTAATTTTTGCCTTAGGTAGGTGGATTCCCCACCATGAACAGCACCATTGGTTTGTTGCTATAATAAAAAAAAATATGGCTCCAAAACTGCTTTTGTGCTGATACTGATACAGATGTTGATTATTATTACTACATGCAAAGGGGTACATGCTCTCACAACTTTCAGCTCAGTTCCAAACATTGCTTTTCTGTATGGCTTTGAGATTATGGTTATTTTACAGTGTGGCTTTGTGGATTCCCCCCCCCCCCAAAACCTGGTGAAAAGTTAACACTTAAAGTTGCAGGAGCCCTGCTCTCTTTTGTATCTGGTCATGCTTGGAATTGTCCTGTCCCAGCAAGATACTATAATAATAATAATAATAATAATAATAATAATAATTTATTTATAACCCGCCTCTCCCTCCGGATCGAGGCGGGGAACAACAATAAATATAAAATACAAAGACCACAATGAATGAGATATTAAAAACAAATAAAAACCAATACATCATTAAAAACATCTTAAAATTCAACTGGATAGGCCTGCTGGAAGAGAACAGTGAGTGCATAGTGTGGCTTGTCTTGTCTGAGTGAGTCTGGGTCTCCAGGGCTTTGAAAGCATCTTTCTGTAGAGCACCTGCTGGTTGCATGATCCATGAGGCCAGGCTCTGGTGACTGCATAGTTCTCCTTGACAGGAGGGGCTTGCACTTGCTGGAGAAAGGTAAACAGATGTGAAGAGACTGCGATTCTATATTCATTTATCTGGGAGTAAGCTTTATTGAAATCAATGGGCCTTGTTTCTGAGGTTTCTTTGGGCAGTTTTCTTTGGGTCCCTGATTGGATTTCTGGTCTTTGCACACTGAGGCAGTGCAAATTCAGGAGATATTTGGATAAAAGGAGGGAAAGATCCTTGTCTAGCATTGTGATAATGGGTATCCGTTCTGGCCTTTCTTTGTATTGCTATTGGCCATGGTCTTGTTTACATCCTATCTAAACTGCTGAAGCCTAATAAACTGTTTGGCCGTAGGAGCGGTGGATGGAGGGCCTGTGTCTGTGTGTGCGCAACCTCTTAGGGGCTGGCCATGTTGGGGTGTTCTCTTTTTTGGTTTCCAAAATATGGCCGCCCTTCACACAGAGTATAGCAAAAGTTTCAAAGTACAGCAAAAGCTACAAAAGTAGGACTGAGCAAAGTTAATTTCAGATACATTGAATGTCTCACTTGTTCTTTATTTCTGTGATTTAAATATTAAGGTAGCATGTTTGTCTTAACTGTGTGCTGTGAAATCAGACACGTGACCGAGGCTATGTTCGGGTGGGCATGCCCCTTGGGGCTGGACCCGCCCCCTGGGGGCCGGACATGTTGGTGGGCATGCCCCCTTTGGGCGGCCATTTTGGACCTGGATTTTGGTTTCCAAAATCTGGTCACCCTAATTTCCTTAATTCGTGCGGATCTAGTAAATCCTGAGGAAATCGTTCCTCACAGAACAGTCGCCATTAAACTTGTGAGAGGCCCTACATTTGAAATCCCATTAGCTGAAATAAACGTTACATGGAGGGGTTTCCAAGGGAAGTTTATTCTGGGTGTGAATTCCTGTCAGGAAGAACCTCTGATTTGGGGAAAAGATCTTATGGAATCAGATGGCAGAAAGGTGTATATTGTGACCCAATCTCAAAAAGCAGCTGCTGACTTGTCAGAGAATTGTATCCAGCAGGAGGGAGCTGGCAGCTCACCTCTAGTGTTACTTAGTAACCCAGCTGAGTTGGATTCAGATACAAAAGAGAGGTTTGCTCAGGCTGATGAGAACTTTAAACTGGCTACAATGCAAGATGAATGGTAGGGAAGAGACGAAGTCTGGTGCTGGTTGACGTGTGTTTTTTATTTCAAATCCTGAGGAAGGATTTTTTCCGAAACGTTGAGCTTTTAATTTGAAATAAAAAACACACGTCAACCAGCACCAGATTTCGTCTCTTCCCTACCGTTCAGCATTGGTGCTACACCCTTCGTAACACTACAATGCAAGATGGCAATATTGAAAATTTAAGAACACAGGTGGATGCCAAAGGCATCTCTTGTAATAACCCTCAAAAAGAGCAGTTTTTGTGGAAAAATGGACTCTTATACCGAAAGTGGTTGCCCTTGAGAAAACAAGGAAATTGGGGGGTTGAAAAACAGCTTGTGGTACCTAAGCCATATCAGGACCAGCTGCTGGAAGTAGCCCACGATTCCTTCTTGGCAGGCCACATGGGTATGGGGAAAACCAGGAAACGGTTGATGGCTCATTATTACTGGCCAAACATGGCTAGGGATGTCACCGAGTTCTGTAGGTCTGTGAGAGTTGTCAAAGAGTGGGGAAAAGTGGGGACACAGTTAAGGCTCCCCTGAATCCACTACAACTCATAAACTAACCCTTTGACAGGATTGGGCTTGACTTGGTAGGAACGTTTCCTAGACCTACACAATCAGGGAAAAGATTCCTGTTGACAATCATAGATTTTGCCACATGGTTTCCTGATGCTGAAGCCCTTAAGAACATTGATGCCCTGTCAGTAGCTGAGGCCCTATTAAGGATCTTTTGTAGGCTGGGGTTTCCCCATGAAATAATTAGTGATAGAGGCACAGCATTTCTGTCCGATGTTATGAAGTGTTTGTGGAGGTGTTGTGGGGTGAAGCATATCACATCTACAGCTTTCCACCCCCAGACAAATGTGCTTGTAGAAAACTTTAATGGCACCATTAAACAAATGATTAAAACCTATGGGGCAAATCATCCCTTTGATTGGGACAAGAAATTACCCTGTTTCCAATTTGCTTTTTGTGAGGTTCCCCAGGACTCCACCGGGTTTTCTCCTTTTGAACTGATGCTAGGGAGGAATGTCCGTGGTCCCCTTAGCACTCTTAGGAAGAGCTGGGAAGGGGAATTGGAGGAAGAAAAAGAGTCAGTAGTAAACTATGGCCTGAATTTACAAAATGACATGCGTGAAGTAATGGAGCTAGCACATACAAATCTAGCCAGAGCACAACAAAACAGAAAAGCTGGTATGACAAGAACGCTAGAGCCAGGAAATTTGATATTGGGGACAAGGTGATGGTGGTTTTGCCCAAGAAAAGCAATCAACTTGAGGCTGGTTGGGAGGGACCCTTTATTGTTCGACATAAATCAGACCCAACCACTTATTGGCTTGAGTTGCCAGATGTGGAGAAGTACAAGGTACGTACATTTCTAGGAACGGCAGGCTATTATCGCCGGTTCATACAGAAATTTAGAAAGATAGCTGCAGCACTACATGAACTAACCAAAAAGCGAGGACCAGAAAAAAACCCAGTGGTCAGAGGGGTGCCAGAGGGCTTTTGATTTTCTTAAGCAAGCTCTGTGCACCGCTCCAGTGCTGATAGCACCAGACTTTGATAAAGAGTTCTTTCTAGCCTCAGGCCCCCTCCACAAGAATTCGCTTTTGCGCCCGGTTAGGCGATTGGGTGCACTATCCCTGAAGCGCCTTTACGCCTAATACCTCTGCACGAGAGGCGGCGCTCCCCTCCCCTTCCCTCTGGCAGGCTGTGTCAAGTGTTGGAGAAAAGTGTCCCGTAACGGGAGGCGGCTGCCGAGTTGGGTCCCAGAGGGCGGTGGAGCTGCGAGAGTTCCAGGGAGAGCTGAGCCGCCGCCTCCTCCAAGCCAGGCCGGGCGAGGCTGTGGCGGCAGCAGCAGCAGCAGCAGCGCCTCTCTCCCCTGCGCTTTCTTCCCAGCTAGCTGCCTCCTGGCGTCTGCCGCCTTCGCCGAGGAGAGCGGTCGCTTGGCGAGCGAGCGAGAGGAGCAGATGTGCCGGACGGGCACGAGCCGGTGGGGCTGAGCTTCCCCCGAGGGCGGCGCCGACTGCCCTCCAATGTGGCCAGAGCCCCCTGCAGGGAACTTCGAGGCTGGCTCCGGAGGCTGGGATCGGGCTGCGCGACGCTTCTCACCTCGCCGGCTTCATGTTCCCGGCAGCCAGGCGCTAGCTCCCTCCGCCGGAGCCCCGGGGTTGCTGAAGTCAGGTCGGGGCATGGAGCGATCAGAAAGGGGGTGAGGAAGGAAATCTGCTCTCCCCCTTCTCGCCTCGCCAGCTTCAAATCATGCCCCCGGGTTGCTGAAGTTCAGGTTGCAGCCGGGGGAGGGCTTTTGACAGCGGCGGCAGCAGTCAAAATGCGCTTTAATGGACGGAGCAAAATAAAAGTCGCTAATTAACGCGCATTCGATAATGCGCATAATCCGGGAGATAACGCGCCTCTGCGCCCGTTTTGCGCTCCGCTGGTGTGAAGGTAAAATTTATAATGAGCCTTCAAAGAGCATTAAAGCGCCCTTGGAATTGGAGCTGTCCTGATGCAGACTAGAGCCGAAGTCAAGCACCCTGTAACCTACTTTAGCAGGAAGCTAACAGAACGGGAGAAGAACTACTCGTTGGTGCAGAAGGAGTATTTGGCGATCGTGTGAGCCCTGGACAAGATTTGACCATATGTGTGGGGCGAGAGATTCCTTCTGCAGATGGATCATCGGCCGTTGTTGTGGCTCTAGTCAATGTGTAGACACAACCAACTGTAACAGCGGTGGTCGTGGCGTTTCCTAGAGTTCCATGCAGAGATCCAGCCCATGGCAGGTCGAGAGAACGTCGTGGCTGATGGACTGCCTCGCAGAGAATCCTTGAGAGCAGCAGGCAAACGAAACTTTTACCTGGGACTTATTATTGTGCTCACAGACTGAAATTGGAGCCATAAACCTTGATTTTTGAGACATTACTAATTAACATGGTTTTTTTTACAGGTTGTTTATGTGTATATGTATGCTTTTATTGTTATTCAAGTTTAGGTCATTCCCAAAACCCTGCATCAAGGACGGAGTATTCAACCAGTTCCTCACTCAGGTTTTGAAAGAAAGGGGTGAGGGATATGTGGCATTACCCCACAAGGGTTTATCTTGTATATGTCTGATTTAGTATATCTGGTAAGTATAGAATGTTGAACTGAGTAGGTGTGGTTTATGATGTAATGGTTAGCGTGGTGTGGAGTGTATGTTAGGAGTTTGGGGGGGATTGGTGTTTGTTTGTGGAGTGAGAGGAGTTTAGGATTAGTGTGGAGAGTTTATTGTAGACTGGTCTGAAGATATTATATGCTGAATTAAAACTTTGTTAACTAAAATAAGCGTATTATTGTTTTGTTAGCTACCAAATACCACGTGTCAGCTTGGCCTTATTTACCTGCCCTACCATTATTCAACACACAAACACCACATTATACCTACAGTTTATTTCATTTTACAAGACGATCCAGAATTAAACCCTTTTCCCTCATAGCTAGGGGGAAGGTTTTATTTAATCCTCCCTCAGGTTTTTCAAGTGGTGGCGCTTGGCCTGAGAAGGGTTTATGTCACGTGCCTGACACAGGGGTTACGTCGCATCGTCGACTTCAGTCTTGCGGTTTGCCGATGAGCGCAAATGACTCCTGGCAAAAGACAGCTGTAAGCAGATAGAGGCCCACTTGGTCCACCGTCTGCCCCTGGCTCTTGTTGGTGCTAATGGCAAATGCCGGACAAATGAGGAACTGGTGACGTTGGACATGGAAGGGGAGAGATGAGTCAGAGGGTGCAAGGCTGGTTCTTGGCAGGTAGGAAGATCTGCTGGCCTTCAGCCTGTCCAGTGAGGGCTTCCTGATGCAGACACTTATTGGGCATGGCAAGCATATGAAGCTTGTGTCATGGATGAGAGCATGATTCACTCCCAGGTTCCTTAGCAGGATGACCACGGCACCCTTTTCAGAGTCCACTTGCTTGGTGGCAAACCACTTGGGCTGAGAGAGTTTAGGAGATCCGAAGAGCATTGCACATGGATCCTGGCATCTTCGCCATTGACTTCATCTGTGGTCAAGTAGGTCCTTCCCTGGGCTTCCGTTCTGTCCAAAGCCATCTGGCTGATGTAGTCACAGGGCTCGTTCTTTGGACACAAAATGATCATGCCACATGACCACGTACATCTGCCTTGCACAAATCAGTCCTAGAGACAGCAGTAACAATGTGTGTTAACACTGCATGAGTCTGGGACCTTGATCATGTCTTGTCCAAAATCTGGGGCTTTAAAATAGGTTTTAAGGATTGGAAGGAGACATGATAGCACTCTTCAAACCCTTGAAAGGCTGTCACACAGAGGACGGCCAGGATCTCTTCTCGATCAACCCAGAATGCAGGACAAGGAATAAAAGGCTCAAGTTACAGGAAGACAAATTCCAGCTGGACAGCAGGAAAAACTTCCTGACCCTTAGAGCAGTACGGCTGGCCGGCCCCCTCCTGCCCCTTCCTCCTTGTCCCATGATGGCGACTGCTATTAGCCAGGAAATGCCTCTGCTGCAACAGAGGTTTCATCAAATTCTTCTGCCATGGATAAGAGCATGGTTCTTCGCACACCTCCTGGCATCATCGCCACTGACTTCGGCCTCCTCCACACGAGACATTTAATGAGCCTTGAAGGCTCATTATAAATTTTACCTCCACACCAGCGGAGCGCAAAACGGGCGTACGGGCGCGTTATCTCCCCGATAATGCGCATTTTCGAATGCGCGTTAAATAGCGACTTTTATTTTGCTCCGGCAGTTAAAGCGCATTTTGACTGCTGCCGCCGCTGTCAAAAGCCCTCCCCCAGCTGCAACGGCGCAGATTGGGGGATCAGCCAGTCGTGGCGGACGTGCAGCGAGCGAGCTCTCGAGGAGGTCGCTCCTCGCTCTGTCTTTCGGCTCGCGGGGTGAGGAAGGCTCAACTTTTCTCTGCCGCCTCCTCCTCCTCGCCCCCGGCAGCAGCAGCCTCTGCAGGGCCGGGAGGGGGGGCGAGCGAGCAATTCACAACAGGGATGCGGAGCGTGCTGGCGGCGCCCCCCACAGCCCACCCCACGCAGAGAAAGAGAGAGAGAGCTCAGGTTGGCGAGGAAGAGAGCGGGAGGAATAGGGAATTGCGAGGATGGGGCGGCGGGGGAGAGAGAAATCCTCGCAAGAATAACACGAATACTTCTAATAATAATGTGATCGAGGCCCCTCCTTCGCTCCGCCTCCTCCTCCCCCCCCCCCCAGCGTTGCAGCAGCCAAAGCAAGGAGCCAGATGGCAAAGCTTGGCAGGTCTGTCTGTTGCTGCTGCAGTCATTTAAAGCCGAGTGTGTGTGTGTGGCCCCCTCCACAAGAATGCGCCTTTGCGCCTGGTTCCGCGATTATGCGCATTATCGCGGAGGCGCATTTACTCACAATCCCTCTGCACGGGAGGCGGCGGGAAGCGGCGAAGCGCATTAAAAGATGCCCAAAAAGCGCTTTCCAGGTAGTTAATGCGCATAATCGCTTGTTCACACAGCGAAAATGCGCTTTAACGGCCGGAGCAAAATAAAAGTCGCTATTTAACGCGCGTTCGAAAATGCGCATTATCGGGGAGATAACGCGCCTGTACGCCCGTTTTGCGCTCCGCTCGTGTGTAGGTAAAATTTATAATGAGCCTTCAAGGCTCATTAAACGCCCCGTGTGGAGGAGGCCTGTGTGTGTGTGCTTTCCCTGCTCCTCCCTCCCTCCGTCCGTCCTCCCTCCCGCCGCTCTGCCCCCAAGGTTCCTGCCTTCCCATTCCCCAAACCCAGCGCTGCCAAGCCCGATCACAAGCTCTCCCCCACTGACGGTTCAAAAATATCAAACGCAAAACGCGGGGGGCGCTTCAAGAACAGCTCATCGGGAGGGTGGTGGGGGAAGAGAAAGCGAGAGAGTGAGAGAAACGGACTTGACAGCCTGCCAGAGGGAAGGGGAGGGGAGCACCGCCTCTCGTGCAGAGGTATTAGGTGTAAAGGCGCTTCAGGGATAGTGCGCCCAATCGCCTAACCGGGCGCAAAAGCGAATTCTTGTGGAGGGGGCCTTCGTCTGCACTCAAGTCGGTTCTTCCCACGCCTTCCATTCTGTCCAATCCCATCTGGCTGATGTAGTCACAGGGCTCCTTCTTGGGACACAGAATGCATGAGTCTGGGATCTTGATCATGTCCTCTCCAAAATCTGGGCCTTTAAAATCATTTTTATTAATAAAACATAAGAATACAACGACCTCAGCCACCTTTAATTTTAGAATTAAATTGGAGTGGATTTTGAAATTTAACACCCTGTGACCACAGGAGATAAAGGAGGAGTTGGAATTTTTACCACTCCTGTAAATGTCATGGAGTTTTGAGACATTCTCTGATGTTTGCATGATATGAGAAGACCTTGAGTCCGTTGCCCTGTCATGGTAATGCCTGTAGGAAACTCAAAGAAAAAACTTGTCCAACAGTATAAAAAGCATAGCCTTCATTCCATCCCATCTAGGCGCCAGTGTATGAACACTGAGGTCATTTTCCTGCTTCTTTTTCACAGAGCACATAGTTGAAAACCTAGTGATGGCCACCAATTTGGTTGGCTTTATAAGGGGGTTGGATACATGCCTAGAGGAGAAGGCTATTGATGGCTACTACTTCTGGTGGCTATGTTCTACCTCCAGTATCAGACATTCAGCCTATATACACCAGTTGTTGGGGAACATGGGCGTGAGGGTGCTGTTGCCCCTGTGTCATACTTGTGTGAACAGAGTGCTGGACTGGATGGACTCTTGGTCTGATCCAGCATGGCCCTTATGATGTTCTCATGTGTACACAAATGGCAGACGCGTCACTGCTTGCTTTGACAATGATAATAGTGCCTTGCACACACATCTATCTGGAGGGGGGCAGGAGAGAGCCCACTCCTGAACTCATGGATTGTATTGACAGAAGTGGCCGAGGGAGGGAGGCAGCAGCAGCATGGAGGAGAAATTGGGCCGGGAAAGGGAAGTCATGTGGGGTGGGAAGGGAGAGGGGCTGCCCCAGAGGGGGAGGACAGTGGGCGTTCAATGCTGCTGACATCCCATAATATCCGGTGCACATGGCAGGCTGCGTTATGCACTCAAAGGAAAACCGGCCCTGTAAAGAAGGGATCTGAATCCCACAAAGCCTCCAGGAGCAGCTGGAGCGGTGATGCTGCAGGGAGAAAATCCCCCTGCGGAAAAGCCCCCAGTTCTGTGTCTCTGCCAGGAGCATTTGGAGGAGCCTCTGCAGCGCTTTTGTGTTGAGTCCATCTAAAGGGTTAAATGGAACGAGTGTGCAGCTCCTAGAGGGGTTGGTGAAGAGCAAAGGTTGGATGAATGCACTCACTTCCTGCCCCAACCAGGATTTCTGCCTCGTGTTGCAAGCGCAGCCTCTTCTTCCCCTTGCAAAGGCTCGGGTGAGAGTAAAATGCACGGGGGTCCCAGGGGAGGGGAGGGGAGGGCGGGGGTCCCAGGGCAAGAGTGGAGAAGGGAGGGAGCCAAGGGGCAGGCTGGGAAGAGAGAGAGAGAGACCCCGGACCCCCACCCCGTGACTGACCCATTTGGGGTCCTTCCAGGAGACCCGCGCCTAGCAACTCTTTCCCTCTTTCCATAACCCGGGAAGGGAAGGCTGGAGAAAGGGGCCCTGAGAGGAGGCGCTGCGTCTTCAACAACACCGGTTTCTTGCTCCCGTTTTAAACTCAGTTTTCAAACATATTGACCCTTGAATAGCCTGAAGGCAGCTCTGGTTATCACCCCCCCCTCTCTCTCCCCCCCCCCCAATTAAGGCAGAGCCAGAACGACATTTTCCACCGGGAGCCTTGATTCCTGTGGGACCGGGGTTGGTAGAGACACCCATTGGAGACAGGTCCTGGGTATTCAGTTGGCCACAGCTGTATCTCATTCATGCAGCTCCCCATTGTAATTCCTACAGCGCAGTCCTTGCCTGAAGAGAGCACTTGGCAGCCAAGGAAGGAGACCTTTTGAGTCCTGGTGGTAGCAGAGATGGAGAAGAGAACAAAGATGAAAGAGCAAAACTTTGCTGGCTCTGAGGCAGGAAACATCTCCTGTATCATCCAGGAAGGGAGCAGAGCAGAGCCCTGGGAAAGACGAGTGCAGGAGAACCAACCTTGGAGCAACACCAGCTCAGATGTAGAGGGCCAGCGCTTCCGGGACTTCTGCTACCAGGAGGCCGAGGGCCCCCGAGAGGTTTGCAGCCGACTCCACCACCTTTGCTGCCAGTGGCTGAAGCCAGAAAGGAACACAAAATCTCAGATGCTGGACCTGGTGCTTCTGGAGCAATTCCTGGCCATCCTGCCCCCGGAGATGGAGAGCTGGGTCAAAGAGTGTGGAGCGGAGACCAGTTCCCAGGCAGTGGCCCTGGCTGAAGGCTTCTTTCTGAGCCAGGCCGAGGACAAAGAGCAGGTGAGAGCATTTCATCCTGAGAACTAAAAGGGATTGTGTTCTTAATACTTACCTCAACTTGTTTTTGCATGTCCTCTAATGAAGGGATGACCCAATTTCCAGTGCCCTCCTCCCCAAGAATAGTTGTTCTTAGTGTGTAGAGCTGGCCCTCCTTGAAGGATATTTAGACTAATGTGCATAGTTAAATTCATTAAACAATAAACCTACGGTTTATAAAACAACATTAAGGCTCTACCGTTTCCAACCAAGTACCAAAAAGCAGGGAAATTGGGAGTTAAGGCTCACAAGCCTTAACGCCACATCTTCACTAAGGTCGCAGAAATTGCAAGTGAAATTCCCATTCTCCCAAAGCAGATAAACCATGAGGACACGGTGGAGAATATGATATGCAGAGGTGACTGTGGGGTTGTGGAATACTGATGACGAAGAAGTTAGGGCCACCTACTTCGCTTTTTTTGTTTAGAGCAGCCCTTCTCCAACCTGCTTTCCTCCAAAGGTGTTGGACTACAACTCCCATCATTGCAAGTCAGTATGTCCCATGTCAGGAATGCTGGGACACTGTTCTAGTGCAAGGGCAGGCAGAATGTAGATCTTCAGATATTTTGGAGTTGAGCTCGTAAAAGCCCTTATCAGCATGGGCAGTGATCAGTAATGCTGGGAATTGATGTCCAAAACATCAGAGTAGATCTGTTTTCTGCCCACATCTGTTCTAAAGTATGATGTTTTCCAGCATTAAGTTATGCGATCCATCAGGGAACTCCATCAGTTTAAATAGATGCGACAATGAATGGATCTTGAATGCCTAATCCAGATAGTTCTTCAGACGTCAAAGTTAGTTTTCAACACATGGCATAGATTGTCAATTTACTGAATATCAGATATATGGTGTTGGGGGACTAACATAGAGGATTTTTCTTACATGTTCAGCAGTGTGAGATGAAAGGCAGAGCTAGCACCTAATGCTTTCATATATAAGGATTATTTAAAAACTACTGCTGAAAATGCCTGGAACATCCTCTTGTTCTAGATCTGTAATGAATAGTGGCCCTTTTGTTATCAAGCGTGCTGCTATATGCAAGATGTGTTTGAGAGAAAAGTATTGGGCAGACCCTGTATTTGGTAAGGATATGGAACAGCATTCCCCATCTTGTTGCCCTCCAGGTGTTTGAGATGACAAGTCCCAGCATTCCTGACCATGGGACATACTGACTTGCAATGATGAGAGTTGTAGTCCAACACCTTAGGGAGGATGTGGCGTTAAGGCTTGTGAGCCTTAACTCCCAATTTCCCTGTTTTTTGGTGCTTGGTTGGAAACGGTAGAGCCTTAACGTTTTATAAACCGTAGGTTTTTTGTTTAATGAATTTCATGGCTTTGTGTAACGGATGTCCAGCTATTATACAGTAGACATCCAAGCCAATGTCAGCGAGTTGTCTTCCAAATATTTTGGACCAACAGCATTCCTGACCATTAGGCAAGCTGCAAGTGATTGATGGGAGCTGATGTCCAAAATATCTAGAGGGCATCAGGTTGGGGATGGCTGTATTAAAACAACAAAGTGACTTTAAATCTGTAAAGAGCACTAAAATAAATATTGCTTATTTTTTAATTTTTCCATAATTTCCTTTTTTTTTTTAATGGAAAAAATGGTTCCCCCCCCCCCCAAGGCCTCAACATTCATTGAAATTTTACGTCTTTAAGTGAAATGTTCCTTTTTAGATTCTCACTTTGTTTTAAAAGCCCTAAGTATTTTGGTGTCAGCTGAAAATTTGTCCATCTCACTGCTCACTCCTAGTTCCAGATCAAATTCTTATTCTTATTATTATTAGTAGTAGTAATAGTAATATTTAGTATGAGTAGTAATACATTTATTATTATTACATTTATATCCTGCCTTTTTTCCTCTTGCGAGGAACCTAAGGTGGCTTACATGATCCGCCTTCATTTTATCATCACAACAACCCTGTGAGGTAGAAGAGTCTGTGCGTAGCCCAAAGCACCCATGGTAGAGTTCGTGACATTCCTGAACATTCTTAGCTTTTTAAATAATATTTTTTGATCAGGTTGAACAAAACTATTGTGTATCCTTTTATCCAGTTCCAACATCTTTGACAAGCTTAATAAAGGATTCATTGACCACAGGCTATTTTTAGAGCAAAAAAATTAAAATTAAAATTAAAATTTGGATAGTTTAAAATTAAATTGCGCAATATTTCTAATACAGCCACATGGCTACTCTTGGTACTGAGTCAGATGTAGTGTAGAAACGCCTAGTGTTGAATTAAAAATCAAGCAGCACAAAGATGAAATGAAGAATAAAAGAACATACATACACACACACAAACACAGCCTTATTGTATATTGGAAAGAAAATTATTGTGCTGGAAAGAAAAGGAAATCTTTACTACCACGCACACACACAACCCAGACTCAAATTTTAAAAATGCTCCAATCGTCTGCATGCTTACCTCGGAGTAAGACTGTCAGTGGCACCCAGGTGGGATGCAACAAACAACCAGATGTCATGCTGCTCCTGCCTCCAGGTGGCAATGGAGCAGGTGTATTTGGTTCCTGAGGTATGTTGCTTCCATTGGATGTGGGCCAATGCAGTCTTGCATCCTGGCACAGACATGTCTCTTACCCCCTTAGCTCCAGCTGCTGGCCCAGCACTACGCTACACAGGTATACCCTGGTATCCCTTCCCATAGATCACAAGCTAAATGTGAGCCAATTATGTGAGGTAACAGCAAAAAAGGCAAACACCATTTTGGATGCATAATATAAGTACAGCCTCCAATTGCACGAGGTACTGGCTCCCCTCTACTCAGCACTGGCTAGGCCTCATCTTGAGTATTGTGTCCAGTTCTGTGCACCACACTGCAAGAGGGATATCAACAAGCTGAGGAGGCGGGGTTGGATGAGTGGACATGATATCACTCCTCAGGTACTTAAAAGGTTGCCACACAGGGGATGGCCAGCATCTCCAGTCAGCCATCCCAGAATACAGGTCACGGAATGCTGGGCAAGCTACAGGAAGCCAGATTCCAGCTGGACATGAGGAAAAACTTCCTGACTGTCAGCCCAGCACAACAATGGAACCAATGACCCAGGGAGGTAGTGGGCTCTCCCACACTAGAGGCATTCAAGAGACAGCTGGACAGCCACCTTTCAGGTATGCTCCAAGGTGGATTCCTGCCATAGCCCATGGCATCCAATTGTGATTTAGGGGAAATGTGTGGAACAGATTACAGCAATCCAAGAGATGGAGGGTTGAATGGAGGAGGAGGAGGAGGAGGAAGAGGAAGTGGTGCCTAGTGGTGGGAAGGCCAGGCAGGGAAAGGGAATCTCCCTCTCTTTTCTGTTCTCCTCCCCCCTCCCTTCTGATCAGCTCTAAGGCACCAGTGCTGCTGAGTGGCACTATGAAGTCAGATAGGGGCTCATTGAAGAATAAATATTCTTTAAAAATCAAATACATGGAATTTTATTTTAAAAAAAGAAAGGGGGGAGGCTTAAACCCTTCTCTCACGAAAAGCCTTGTTCCCTAAATACACAGAGGTCCCAGAGAGAAGTACAACAAAATCCATACACCCCTTCAAGCTAGTGCATGGGAGTGACACTCATTGCACTCAGTAGAACTTACTTCTGAGTAAACATGCCTTGGATTGAGTTGATATGAAAATCAATGATCAGCTCAATAATCAAATGAACATATACACATACAAAGCATGCAAGCAAGTTGTAACTTGTAGAGTTATTGTGCTGGAAAGGAGAGGGAATTCTCACTAACATCTCTCACTCTCCGCCTTCCAAGGTTCCAGACTGTTTTTTAAATAAAGGCTACATTCCTCTACACACTTACCTGGGAGTAAGACCATTAAGTTCAGTCAATGGAACTTACTTGTGAGAAGACACTAAGGCAATGTGTTTGCTAGAGGAAGAAACCATTGTAATGTAGGTGACACAGGAGGGAGGGGGAGTGAGACTACTGAGCATGTGCTGTATTCAAAATGGCCGCTGGATTTTTAAAGAGGCACAGTTTTAATTTAAAATCGACTTAAGCAAATTTAAAAAAAAGAAAAGCAGTTCCGCCTACACCAGCCACGTTGGAAGTAGACCCTGCCACTGGATTAATGAATAAGGCTGTCCTACGGTAAGGAGAGCTCTGCACAAATAGTTGCCAACCTTCAGTTCAATTTTCGGTTTCCGTTTGGCAGGGTACTTTAACCTTTTTATTTTAACTGTCCTCCTGCCTTCAATCTTTCACCAATTGTCTTGAAATTTTCAGGTAATGTAAAACCAACATTTCTTTCTGGCACATGTAAATTTCAGGAAGATTGGTGAAAAATTGTCAATTTTATAGCTGTTAGAATGACCCCCCCCCCAAATATGCCTTTATAATGGTAGAACATGTTTTTTACAGATAGAGCTTAACAAAGGAGGCACTCTTGTGCCTCCTTTAAATATGCAATTCCCTACCACAGGATGTAGTGATGGCCACCCATTTGGACGTCTTAAAGTGGGACTTAGACAAATTCCTGGAGAAGATGGCTATCAATAACTACTGGTCCTGATGGCTATATCTTACTTCCAGAATCAGAAGCAGTACATCTATGTACACCAGTTGCTGGGGAACATGGGCAGAAGGGGGATGCTGTTGCACTCATGTTCTGCTTGTGAATTTGTGGTTGACAGCTGATGGGCCACTGTGGGAAGAGAAGGCTGGACAAGATGAGCCCTTGTTCTGTTCCAGAATGGCTCTTCTTACGTTCTTATGATCACAAGAGAAATGAATCAATTTGTGAAGTTCTGGGGGAGGAGGGGATCCTTCTTCAACCCATGGCAGAGTCCTCCCAACAAGATAGAAATAGCATCTGTAGACACCAAACTGATGTGTGAACAGCAGAAGATGCTGGATATCTGGGAATGTCTGGGAGGTTCTGTCTTTCCTCCTGGTTGGTTTTCTGAGAGTGTTCAATGACGTTTCTTATGCCAGAGTTAAACTCTTAGCCCCAAATCACACATCCCTTGATAAAAACATAGCTGAGTGTGCTGTGTGGCTTGGATGGTAGATCAACTTGAGAAGGAACACTGAAATGCAAACTAATTTGGAAATGCAGCCCTTGGCCTGGACTTGACCCATTTCTTTCCTCCCTAATCCCTCTTCTCTCTCTCTGGGATCCCCCCTCCTTTTCCAGGTGCAGGGGATATTGGCCAAAGTGACCACAGATTTCCATGAGGCAGAGAAGGCTCCACCGGGCATCACACAGAGCCCGCTGGACAGGCGGATGTTGCTGGAGTTTGACGCAGGGCCCTCCTCACTGGGTAAGGATTAGTGCGATGTATTTCACCATGGTCTCCCTTTCTTGATTATGCCTGAGGTGCATGAGCTGCTTTAACGTTCTCCTTGAGCCTGATTTTGCGGATGGAGAGAGACTCTTTTTCTACAGATACTCAAACATTGCTTCCAGTAAACAATGAAAATGGAAATGCTTAAGACCTACAACTTACCTTCTCACCTTCTTTGCCTTCCTCACAGGGAGCGAAAAAACCTGCAGAGAGAATGAACTGATACTGGGGGATCCTTCTAGGCCTCCCTCGCTTTGTGGTGGAGTGGAAGCGGTTTCTGCACAGCCAGGGCAGGTAGGGGAGTCCTGGGTGCCTCTGTCTCCTTCACATCTCTTTGGTTCTGGAAGAACCTGCCCCTTTCCCTTTGCTCTTCTCCAAGGTGGCTGCTAGGAAGGCTTTGCAAGTCACTCATAAAGCTCTGGCATTCAGAAGGAGGACCTCACCATCATTGTCTTCATATATTACTACATAACATGTAAGGAGAACATCATTTCTTCTTCTTCTTTCAGGGTCTGGTGACCTTTGAGGAGGTGGCTGTGCATTTCTCAGAGGAGGAGTGGGCTCTGCTGGATCCAGGCCAGAGGTCTCTGCACAGTGAAGTCATGGAGGAGAATCGTGGGAACCTGGCCTCTCTGGGTAAGGAATGGGACGCTCTGTGTAAACCTCCCTCTTTGCCTTCTTAATAGATCCTGACTTGCAATGATGGGAGTTGTAGTCCAACACCATTGGAGGGCACCATGTTGGGGAAGGGCTGCTCTAAACAAACAAAGAAGAGAAGAACGTGGCCTTAAGTTGTTCGTCATCAGTTTTCCACAACCCCACAGTCACCGCTGCATTACATATTCTCTTTCCTGTCCTGATGGTTTTATCTGCTTTAGGAGAATGAGAAATTCATTTGCACTTTCTGCCTCCTTAGGGAGGATGTGGCGTTAAAGCTTGTGAGGACTCCCAATTTCCCTGCTTTTTGGTGCTTGGTTGGAAACGGTAGAGCCTTAACGTTTTTTGTAAACCGTAGGTTTCTTGTTTAATGAATTTCATGGCTTTGTGTAACGGATGTCCAGATATTATACAGCTGACAACCAAGCCAGTATCATCCAGGGTGTTACACCATGTTGACGTCCAATATAAAATCAAATCTAGTGTTATGCTCTCTGAATTGCAATCTGATAAACTTTTGAACGTTTCTATAGCCAATGTCCAAAAGAATTATAAAGCGGTACTACCGTATTTCTTCGATTCTAAGACACACTTTTTTCCCCATGTAAATGTCTCTAAAAACGGGGTGCGTCTTACAATCGATGGCATCTTAGAATTAGGGATGTGCAAGGCTGAAAATATTGTATCGTGAATTCGGATCAAAACAATTATCGGATCCGATTATATCGGAGGTCTTTTGAATCGTATCGGATATCTGATAATTATCGGAAATCCGATATTTATTTCAGATCCCTATTTTGCCCTATAGAGTTGCTTTTTGAGACAGATATGCCTAAAACTTCTGTATTTTAAAAGTTACAGACTTAAAACTTGGTCACAGTGACGACTTGAGTGTTGCTAATCATGTGTGCCAAATTTTAGAACAATCGGTGCAAGCGTTACTCGGAAGTAAGCTTTCAAAATCCACATTTTCAGGTGGCTGAAATGTGGTCCTTTTTCAAGGGACTTCCATTACAGATGAGCATCTCACAGATAGCCTTGAGGGGACTCATCTGTGCCCAATTTCAGAGGCACAGCTGCAGACGTTACTCGGAAGTAAGCTTTCAACACATGCACTGTTTCTGGTAATCCACTCCATGCTGCTGAGAACTCCTCATTTTGTAAGAGCTAATCCTTAAAGTTGGGGACCTTACCGAAGGGCTGTTGGGAGTGGACTCATGACATAGCTTGTCTCCGTGTTGGTATTGAAGCCAAAAACGCACATGCACATTGATTCTCCCAGGCTGGCCGGGCAGGCACACTGGCTGCAAAAAAGGCAATGTGTGAAATGCTTCTGCATCCCCTCACTAATGGAGTCCACGAGGAGGAGGAGGAGGAAGGCCATCCCTGTGCACACACACAGACAGCAGGCAGGCAGGCAGTTCTATTGGGCAGAGCTGGGCACATTGGCCGGAGCAGTGGCTCTTAAAAAAAAAAGGGAAATGTGTGAGGGATGCTTCTCTGCAGTCCCTCACTAATGGTGTCCACGAGGAGGAGGAAGGCCATCCACGTGCACACACAGCAGTCAGGCTGGTGTGCTTTTTGACCACACATTAGCTGAATTCGGACGACACAATAAGCAACTGGGGTTCGGGGAAAACAATCATCAGTTGTATTGACTATCGTGTCATCTGAATGCCGCCATAGTCAACTCAGCGCTGATCCTAATCCACACCACAGTTGATTATTTATTGCCATGTTGTGTGGGGAGTACCCCCTAGATGAACAACTGTAAAGTTGATTATTACCCCACCAGTGACTATCGTGTTGTCCGAATTCAGCCATTGTGTAGTGTTATCCTCTGTAGCTGGATCACTTAAAGGTTAGCTAGTCCATTCCTAAGCCTTGTCACCACCGCACCGACTGCACATCTTGCAGGAAGCAGCTTGACCGGCTAGCCCTTACGGGTTACCCACTCCCTGTTTTAAACCATAAGGAGGACACTGTGCTGCCTTTGGTGCTGTGTGGGACTGATCCAGGACTTCAGTATGAATGCAGGCCGGGCACAGTACTTAGTGGTGATGCCCGTCCCATTGAAAGGACTGGGAGGAACTCTGCTGCTCCTAGCAGTAGCAGAACTGCTGGCTTCTCTCAATGGTCAGGCCATGCATGTCTAAGTACAAAGAAAAGGAAATGGGGGGGGGGGGTAGGGGAATAGCACGGGCGTTCTTTTACAGCCAGCCGTAGCCCGGCAGGGCCTCATTGGGGCAGGAGAGACCCCTGCAGCGCGGCCACCTGGTTGATCCTTGCAGAAGCATATACATGTGCTGCGCTGACAACTGCGAATGCCATCAAAACAACCCTCACCCACCGCCTTGCCCTCATCCTACTTGAAACAGCCCAGTCTGCCCGCCATCCCCGTGCAGGCTGGTTCAGGCAGTTCTTTATGGCACAGCTGGTCACATTGGCTGGAGCAGTGGCAAAATAAATAAATAAAAAAGGCAATGTGGGAGGGATGCTTTTGCAGTCCCTCACCAATGCTGCTACACCTGAATTAGGTGAAGTCAATGAGGTGCCTGGTTCCCAGGAATCCAGCAACTCACCCATCTCTGTCTGGAGAAGATGCACCTGGCTGAGGAGGACCCATCCCTAAATCATTTAAGGAATAATGAGGGAAGAGGATTGGGGGGGGGGGGAGACAGTTGCATTAATGTGCACAATGGAGGGTCCAGGTGAGTGCGAACGGCAGCTGTGCGATCGTTGGGCCGCGTAGGCATTTGAAACTTTGAAATGAAGAGCAGACCCCCGAACGTGCTGCTGAGGGTGCCCTACATGGTTTGCGGGTGGACGTGGGGGAATCCATTGGGCTCCTGGAACCAGTCAGGTGTCCACAGCATCCCTATTAACAGGGAATCCGGGTTCGATTCCAGAGGGGTGGCCTAAGAAATGGCTACCAGACAGCCAAAGGAAGCAGGAGGCATGAAAGTTACCTGCCACTACAGAACCAGGGACGTCGTGACGACAAATAAGAATGCAGGGATCTGTCAAGGTGCTGTCACTGGAATGCCATGCGTACACGTTTTTGTGAACCAGCAGCCAAGCAGCTTCAACTATTGCAGCGGGAGGAGGGGGGAATGATTGTAAAATATCAGGATTTAGCTTTGACAACACATGGTCTAGGGTTATCCCGTGGAGCAGGTTCATATAAAGCGATGCTAGTTCCTCCATCAGCCTTGTCACCACCGACTGCACATCTTGCAGGAAGCGGCTTGACAGGCCAGGCTTCTGAAGCGCCAAGGAAGACGTGCTCCACCTGAAGCAGGTGAAGTCAGTGAGTTGCACAAATTGATGAGGGCGTTTGCCTCTCATCAAAGGAAAGCTCCGTTTCTTATTTTTACAATACGTAAGGCTACAAGCAGCCCTGCAAGGCAGGCACAATAAAACAGCCAGACGTCCAGACAGACTATTCCCGTGCACAGACGGCAGGCAGGCAGGCAGGCGGGCATGGGCAGATGCAGGCAGTCCTTTCAGGCAGAGGTGGGCACGGAGGCAGGCAGAGGGCCAGTTGCTTGCTCTTTGCACAAGTAAGCCATAGCCCCCTGGGACTGGACCCAGAGATCCCGCTACTTCACAAAGGCAGCTAACTGGCAGGCAGATGCAGGCAGGACTACTAAACCATAGGCAGTGTGAGATGCTTAGCATCCCCTCCATATGGGACGGTAGGAGAAACAGGATCCCTTGGAATCCTTCTATCAGAGTTGAGTTACTGAGCTGTAAAAACAGCAAATAATAATAAAAATTATTAACACAAAATATAAAAAAAGAAAAGTCTAGCCTGCCCGACTTAAAGAAAGGCGGGTCTCTCACTCCCCCAAAGGCCTGAGGGTGGGGTATCCCAGCAGGGGCAGATTGGCTTTGAGAAAGACCAGCTGCTCCACCAAATCAGCGTCCAAGCGGGAGCAGTGGGGTGTCATGACGTCGCCTGTCATCGAGAACCCCCGCTCGCTTGGAACACTGGCTGGCAGGCAGCTCAGTCAATCTCTGGCCACCCAAGCCAGGTCTGGCCACGTCTGGCTCCGCGATGACCGGTAGGCCAGGGGTTCCGCGGAGATGTTCTCCTTGGCTTCTGCCAGGTAATGCTGCACAGCAGTTGCAGCGTCATCCTGACGATTGGGTTGGTTGCCTTCCTGACCAACCACTTCCTGTAGGGCATTTGCCCAGAACCCAAGGCCTCTGCTGCTCCTGCTGGGAGGGGTGCTGCTTCTGCTGTTGCAGGGACTGCTGACCCGTGAAGCCGTGGCTGCCGCCGCCGCCTCTGCCGCCTGCCCAAGACTGATTTCCCGCACAGCCCGAACTTCCCCCACCAGCAATTCCACCCACCCCAGCCTAGAATTGCCATCGCACATGCTGTCATTTAGACATGGATCACACATCGTGGCCAAGATGTAGATCCTGTCTTTCATCAGGGGCTCCATCCTCTTGGCTAGTCCTGCCTTAAGCCGGTTCAACACTTCCCGCACATCTTGCAGGAAGCGCTTCCCGGTGCCGGGATCCCCGTCTTCCAGAAACTGCCGCATCTTGGTCCGGAGATGCCTGGCCACAGGGATCACCTGGCTAAGGAGGGCGGTGCTGCTGCTGAGGGTCTCGGTGGCCTCAAGGAAGGGTTTGGTAGCCCACTGCTGCCTGGCCAGTGGGGCCTGGATACCTATGTCCCCGACCCTGCACATGTCGTGAATGGCACGCTGTTGCTCTACCATACGCTCGAGCATGAGGTATGGAGTTCCAGCGTGTCGCCACGTCCTGAAGGAGCCAGTGCTGCGGGAGATCCAACTCCGCCTGCTTCTCCCGCAGCAACCAACTTCCTTTGACACTGTGGTGGAAGCGTCCAGCCACCCTCCGACAGCTGTCCAGCACGTTACGGACTCCTGGCACGGGAGGGTGAATGACGCTGCTGCTGCTGCCCATGCCAAGGTCACCCCTCACAATTAGGTTAAAGATGTGCCCTCACTCACCGCCTTAACCATGTTGGTTCCCCTGTCCATGACCATGTAACCACGGGTGTGCTGATGCCCGGACAGCCACCCCTCCACCATGCGGTTAATGGCCTTGGTGATCTCCACTGCTGTGTGGGACTGGTCCATGACTTCAGTATGAAGGAGGGCCCAGCAGTAGTCCTCCTTCCCAGTCCCTGGAGTGATGGATGCTTCCTTCCCTGTGGCTCCCCACCAGTGAGCCATTAGGGACAGGTAAGCGTGCGCTCCGCCCTCGCTGGACCAAATGTCGGAGGTGAAGTGCGCCTTCTGCGCCTCTGCCTGGCACAGTCGACCCTTCACTAACTCCCTGCATGCCCGGTACAGGGAGGGCACCACACGGCTGCTAAGGGTGGTACGAGAGGGGATCTTATAGTATGGGACCACAAGAGCCATCAGCCTCTTGAACCCTGCATTGCCCACGAGGCTGAATGGCTGGTCATCCAACACCACCATCTCACCGATGCAGTCGGTGAGCTGGTCGGGCATTGGAAACCTCCAACGCGTGGCCCCATACTTCCTCCACCCCCCATGTCTTCCAGGGTGGCCTGCCTAAGATGCTTGAGGATGGGAGATGGAGAACTGGCAGTAGAAGCAGCCTTCTGCTTGCCCTTACTGCCACAAGCCAGCTGGGTGGTGCCCGCCTGTCTCCCAAGCAGGACCGTATGGTGGTTCCTCCTCAGGTAGTACAACATATTGGAGGTGGTGAGGTGCCTTGAATTCTACCCCTGCTGATTGATGGAGGCCTTGCAATGCCGACAGACAGCAAAGCAGGGATGTGGTGCCACCTCAAAATGCTCCCACACCATGCTGCCCTGTCGCTTCTGGGGTGAGCCAGTCTGCCCACCAATGCCTGGACTCTGGGGTGTGGGAGGAGCAGGGTTAGAAGCCCTCGAGGAGGTTTGGGAGAGTGGCTTTGACTACAGTTTGTGTAGTGTTATCCTGTGTAGCAGGCTACAGGACACACCAGCACACTCACAGTCAATCAAGCAAACACACACAGAATATAATTGTTTTTGCATTATTTTTTTTTTGGTTTTTTTATAACTGTTAAACTGGGAAGGGAAGGGAACAACAACACACTCACTCAGTAACAGTACCCCCAGTCACGCTAACCTAACCCTTCAATCAAACCAACAAGCAAACGTAACACACACAAGCAACGAACCTGAGACACAGAAGGGAACAGAAAGATGCAAGAAAATAGAATGAATCTCCAACAATCGCCACCAAAACCCAGTAGTATAACTATAAGACATACAGAACTCCTCCAAAATCCACCCAGTTTCTTCAGTGCCTCACTCCCAACAGAGCTGCAAAACCCAAACGCGGCCGGCCACTCAGGCACACCCCCAACAGCTCGCTGGCCACGCCACCATAGGAACAAACGACGCCCGCCGTCCCACACCTGGCAGCCGGCACAGAGCTCAACAAGGGGCCAGCTCCTGCAAGCACGCGCGCTGTGCACCCGTTCGGCCCCCAAACGGAAAAGGAACGCCACCAGAAAGGAATCAGGGCAAAGGACGGGGAGGCCACGGGATATGTGCCACAACCAGCCCCAGGAACAAGGGGTACCACCACACACACACACACACACACACACCCAGCAAGGAGCACAGCAACCCGGGTGACACCGGCCCCCCACAGCCGCGCGTCCTTGACTGTCGCCTCACCTGGAAGCAGGCGGCCCGGGGAAGCGGCGCTCACCGAGCCCCCCTTCAGCCACCCAACACGGCCGGACAGCGCACACCAGCCATGGACATCCTCAAGACGCGGAGAATGCCAAGGCAAAGGGCTCCCGTGGGCAGCCCACCTCCACAACCTGCCGGATGGCCAGCTGCAGATGTTGTGAGAAACGGGCGAAGGTTTGCACAACATTCCCAAGGACACGAAGCGCCCGCAGCCAGCAACAACACCTCTACCGCCAAACAGGGCACATTCCCACCAAACACAACAGCTCACCAGCACCCACCATCCCACAAGCACACAGGACGGGGAACACCAGGAGAGGGCAAGGACAACCAGCAGCACCGTAACATCCCCCCACCGGCACCATGGACCCGGAGGGAGAGGAGAGCCGTGGCAGTCAGCCCAAGGACATCGGCTCATAGACCCCAGGAGAGGGAAGCAGCCAGGACCCCCCGGGAAGACACAGGGCACAGCACTGGTCCGAGGCGGAAATCGGGGACTTCATAGAGCTGTAGGGCAGCCGGGAAGCAAGGAGGATCATGGCCACAGCCAGGCACGACCACCTCTACCCCTGACTCTCCAGGCAGATGCAGGAACGGGGACACAACCACAGCGCCAAGCAATGCAAGGACAAGCTGCACGGACTCAGAGGAAGTTCAAGGAGACCGTAACGGACAATAACAGAACCGAGGTTGAGCCACACATCATGCCCTTCTATGACGAGCTGGCACGCCTGCTGGAAAAGCGCCACGACGTGGCAGGCAGTGGGTCGCAACTGGCAAGGCACCATGCACA
The DNA here is from genome assembly GCA_029215795.1 of Anniella stebbinsi. Taxonomy (NCBI): domain Eukaryota; kingdom Metazoa; phylum Chordata; class Lepidosauria; order Squamata; family Anniellidae; genus Anniella; species Anniella stebbinsi. The sequence goes on from JARDYH010000005.1 coordinate 180,030,026, forward strand.
TGACAACGAGCCCAACAGGCCCAAGGGCCACGCCATGAGAACACTGCTACCAGGGCAGCCCAACTGCCGCCACGGAGGGATGCCCCACGCCCGCCACCAACCGGCATGCCGGCAGCGAGGGCATGGCCGGTCACGCCTAAGCCGAGGAGCGGGCCCACGGGATCCCAAAGCCCATCACTGCTGACGTGGCTGCCACCTGTGCCTCCCGGGACAGCCCATTCCTCATGGAGTGTCTCCCCTGTGACAGTCTCCTCCAGCACCAACAGCCCTACAGCGTTCCTATGGCTGATCTGTGCAGAGTTACAGGTAGGGGACACCAGACCCGTCCTGCTAGTGCCAGAGATACAGCAGGAGGATGACCATGCAGGGCTATTATGCCCAGGGGTGCTGCCTGCGAGAGCATGCCCAACCGGCGCCACAGGGGGAGCAGGGCAGGCAGAGGCCACACCGCGTATGTGGGCGGGGTCGGCAAGCCACACCACCATGGTGGAGGGGATCACCTGCAGCATCATGGACGATGTTACAGGGATGGGGCCAGTGTCACAGGAGGAGCAGGATAAAATGGAGCAGCTCGTGGAGCTACAGGTGGCTGACATTCTGGAGCCAGAACTGTCACCTTCCCAGGAAGAGCTGCGGGCCATCGATACGCAGGCCACCGACCTTCATGGAAGTGGACGAGATGGAGGAGGTCACGCCTCTGGAAGCCGAACTCCAGGTTGGCGAGGCCGTGTTCACGGAGGAGATCGAGGGGCCCCCACAGCCGGAGGGCGCGGAGATGGAGGGCGCAGCCCCCCTAGAGGAGGAGCTGCCGCCTCTGCCCGCCAGCGAGAACATCATGGGACCGGCCGCTCAAGCCCGTCCCCTGACCAACGCACAGAGATGTGCCCATATGTGCAACAGGTACAAGGCAGACCAGCTGTAGGTGGCGAGGGACCCGGTCACAGCCACGGAGGCAGCAGGGGGATGCATCCACGAGCTATTCACATGCATGGCGGGTGAGGAGGAGATCAGGAGCACCAAGGAGCGCGTCCTCACATAGTGGGTGACGCGCACGGCCACCCAAGCTGTGGAGGGATGCTCCCAAGCCATACGGGATGCGGGGCGGGATGTGCACCGTGGTCTGGAGGATCATGTCACTGGGATGGCCATGGCCATGGCAGCCACCGACACCATCATTGACCGAGGCATGCGCAAGCGCACAGCCGCCATCGACTGCCAAACCAAGGTCCTCAGGAAGCTTGCCCAGGCATTCCAGGGAGCGTACCATGGCCCCCCGCAGCCCACCCCCTACATGCCGCCATATGGATACATGCTGCCGCAGCAGTATCTGTCTCCGCCAGCGGCCGCAGCATACCAGGCCCACGAGCAGTGATCCAGGCGGCCATGCAGAACCATGGCAACAACAATGAGGATGTACTATGTGCCCGGCTGCGCTGCCTTGGTGGCGCCTTGCCTGCGGGGCCAACATTCGGGATGGTCGCTGGCCCCTCAGCGCTGCAGAGGCCTTGCCCTGTTGCTGGGCCGCTGTCCTGCCGCTGCTGTGCTGCCGTGATGCGGGCACGATGACTACGGGGGTGTTGGCCACAGGAATGGCCATGGAAGCCCTGCACCGCGGACCCCGTCTGGCTACATCGGCCGATCTCCTTGATCAGCGCAAGGCCGTCCGCCGCTGGGCGCTCCCCCGGACGGATGCCATGTGGAAGGAGATGCAGAACTTGGAGGACTGGAACGACGAGCGTTTCCGGGGGAGCTTCCACATGTCCCGAGCAACGTTCAAGGTGCTGGTGGCCAAGGTGATCCCTGTCCTGCAGAGGCAGTGTACCATCATGCGCCCGTCCATTCCAGTCTTTTGCCATCTTGGCCTGACACTGTACAAGCTGGCATTCAACGTGGGGTACCTGCCGCTGTCGACGATCTTCGGGGTGCGCGTGTCCACTGCCTGCGAGATCTTCCGGGAGAGGGTGAGCATGCTGAACGAGCTGTACCTGGCCGACGTCATCTGGGTCGGGGACGAGCGGGAGAACATGCGTGGCTTCCGTGCCCCGGGCTTCCCGCGGGCGGGCGGGGCTCTGGACTCGACCCACGTGCGCATCCTGGGCCCCCCTCCCGCAGCGATGAGTACTACAACTGCAAGCATTTCTACAGCATGGTTCTCCAGGTGGTGGTGGATGCCATGGGCCGAGTCATGGATGTCTATGCAGGTGTGTCCGGGTGGAGCCACGACATGGCCATTTTCTGGAACTCCCCCCTGACAGCCAAGCTGTCGTCGGGCCGTTTCCTGACCTCCGGGCCTGCTTCCATGTGCGGGCGCGCCATGGGTCCCCTGCTCCTGGCCGACCAGGCTTTCACCCTCCAGCCGTGGCTGATGGCCCCGTACTGCTACCCCCACAACGCTGTGCAGCATAAATACAACTACTGCCACTGCCATGCCTGCCTGCCCGTGGAGCGCGCCTTTGGGCATTTGAAGAAGCGTTGGCGGTCCCTGTTTAGCTTGCTGGACTTGCAGGCTGACATCATCCCCAACGTCATGGTGTGCTGCTGCATCCCGCACAACATCTGCGAGTTCCATGGGGACGTGTTACTGGCCAAGCACCCCGACCTCCCCCAGCCAGGCAAGGACGCTGATGCCATTGCTGTGGATGGGCGGGACGTTGCACTGTTGCCCGGGCCCGTGAATCCCGTTGGGAAGCGCCGTGCCCTTGCGGAAGCGGCATGGGTGCGTGAGAGTATCAGTGACTGGATCTGGCTGCATTACCCCCACCCTGTGTGATCTGTGGGGTTCCTTCTGTGGACTGCCGTTGCTTCCTGGCAGTGTGCCCCTATCCGTCTCCCCATCGTCCCTTTCCACCGCTTGCTGCTTCAAGGTGCCCTGCTGTGCTGTCCTCTCAGCACTGTGCCTTCCCGGTCACCTTCTCTTAGCCCAGGGGCAACTGGCCTTTCCAGGACTCCGCCCATGCTTCGCAGTGGCCCTGTGCCCATGTAACCATTTTTATACGCCATGCTGAATAAAGCTTTTTCAGAACCCTTCTCTGGACAGTTTGATTTCCATTTTGAGATGCAACTAGACAGCGGGACAAATTTAATTTTGAAATATAGGTTTGTAGTAAACAATAGTGCAGTGCAGTGAGATGGTATAGGAGGATGTCATGACTGAGGGTTTCCAAAGCCCCAGAAACATCCAAAGAAGCAACAGGGTTGAATTCCCACTTTTCAGTTCCTAGTTAAATTATCAGCAAGGACAAAATGGCAAATTTTTAAATGCATTATGGTTTTTCATTGTTTTCTTTTGTTCATTGATTGCTTGAGCTACTTTGAAAGAACGATTATATATAAATGAAACTGCTGTATATCACTTGAGTTGTCAGTTCTATTGAACGTCAGGGAATATTTAATAGATTTGGAAGGATCTGCCTCTCCACCTAATCTTTTTTATTCTGTTAATCAAATCAGCAAACCATTTGCTTTGTTCCCTGATTTCACGATTTCTGTTTTTATTCTTGCAGGCGAGCGCAGGGAGAGCAAGGAAAATGGTGTACACCAGAGAAGGAAAACTGAAACTGAAGAGAAGTGGGGAAACAAATCCATTTCTTTTGAACGGTCTGACGTCTGTGAAATTGCAATACTAGAAAAACCAAAGAAACTGAACATTCACAGTAGGAACACACAGAGGAAAAGCTCTCAGGTTATAAAGACTCAGAAGGTTCACCTTACCAAATCTCAACAATTTCACATGGAAGAGAAAAGATTTCAGTGCTTGGAGTGTGAGAAGCAATTCAATTCCAATTCAGAACTTACCTTCCATAAAATAATTCACTCAGTCGAGATGGCCTTTAAATGCTCTGAGTGTGGGCAGAGTTTCAGTTTCAGGTCAAGCCTTAAAGCACATCAGAGAATCCACATAGGAGAGAAGCCCTATAAATGCTCTGATTGTGGGAAAGGTTTCAATCAGCACATGAACCTGATAGCACTTGGAAATATCTACACAGGGAAGAAGCCCTACAAATGCTCAGAGTGTGCAAAGAGCTACATTCAGAGGTCCAACATCAGGTTTTATCGAAGCACTCACACAGGGGAGAAACCCTATAAATGTCTAGATTGTGGAAAGAGCTTTGGTCGCAGCACACATCTTAAGGAACATCAAAGAATTCACACAGGGGAGAAGCTCTATGAATGTCCCGAGTGTGGAAAGAGCTTCAACCTGAGCACAACACTTAAGCAACATCAAAGAATTCACACAGGGGAGAAGCCCTACAAATGCCTGGATTGTGGAAAGAGCTTCAGACAGAGAACAGCCCTTAAGTACCATCAAAGACTTCACACAGGGGAGAAGCCCTACGAATGCCTAGATTGCGGAAAGAGCTTCAAATGGAACTCGAACTTTAAGAACCATCAAAGACTTCACACAGGGGAGAAGCCCTACAAATGCCTAGATTGCGGAAAGAGCTTCAGGCGGAGCTCGAACCTTAAGAAACATCAAAGAATTCACACAGGGGAGAAGCCCTATAAATGCTCAGAGTGTGGAAAGAACTTTGCTCAGAGTTGCCACCTTAGGTTTCATCAAAGAACTCACACAGGAGAGAAGCTCTATGAATGTGCCGAGTGTGGAAAGAGCTTCAACCTGAGCACAACACTTAAGCAACATCAAAGAATTCACACAGGGGAGAAGCCCTACAAATGCCTGGATTGTGGAAAGAGCTTCAGACAGAGAACAGCCCTTAAGCACCATCAAAGACTTCACACAGGGGAGAAGCCCTACGAATGCCTAGATTGCGGAAAGAGCTTCAAACGGAACTCGAACCTTAAGGAACATCAAAGAATTCACACAGGGGAGAAGCCCTACAAATGCCTGGATTGTGGAAAGAGCTTCAGACAGAGAGCAACCTTTAAGCACCATCAAAGACTTCACACAGGGGAGAAGCCCTACGAATGCCTAGATTGCGGAAAGAGCTTCAAACGGAACTCGAACCTTAAGCACCATCAAAGACTTCACACAGGGGAGAAGCCCTACAAATGCCTAGATTGTGGAAAGAGCTTCAGTCAGAGTAGCCACCGTAGGCAACATCAAAGAATTCACGCAAAGGAGAAGCCATAAAAGTGCACCATTTGGAAAGCAATTCAATTACAAATTGCACCTTCCCTCTCATCAAACATTCCATTCAGGTGAGAAGCGCTATGAATGGTTTGTATGTAGAAAGCACTTTCGTTGGAGCACACACTGTAACTGGCATCAAAGAATTCACAAAGGAGACAAGACCTTTCCTGGTGAGATTTGAACTCACTACATTACTTCTGCCCTGCAGGGGTGGAGGTCCCATTTGTGTGGTCTTCCCCACTGATAGAATCCAATGGATTTCTGAATACTCTTTGTGATTTTCCAGTGAAGAGAGGGTTGGAAGACCTAAAGACGGTAGTGCACGCGCTGGTAACTTCGAGGCTCGACTTCTGCAATGCGTTGTACATAGGGCTACCTTTGTGCCTAGTCCGGAAACTTCAACTTGTTCAAAATATGGCAGCCAGGTTGGTCACCGGTACATCTAGGGGTGATCACATCACACCAGTTTTTAAATCGCTTCATTGGCTGCCAATCAGTTTCCAGGCGAAGTATAAAGTGTTGGTTATTACCTTTAAAGCCCTACATGGTTTGGGTCCAGGGTACCTGCGGGATCGCCTTCTCCCATACAATCCGCCCCGCATACTTAGGTCCTCTGGGAAGAATTTACTCAAGCCAGCCAGAACTCGGCTGGCAGGTGTTACCCAGAGGACCTTCTCTTCCATCGCTCCCAGACTATGGAATGGTCTGCCGGAGGAGGTTAGACAAATTGACAGTCTTCATGAATTCAAGAGAGTCATGAAGACTGTCCTCTTCCGACAGGCCTATCCAGATGAATTTTAAGATGTTTTTAATGTTGTATTTTTCTCTTGCTTTTAAGATTTTAACTGTTGTGATTTTTGTGTTTTATATTGTTGCTGTTCCCCGTCTTGATCCAAAGGGAGAGGCGGGCTATAAATAAATATTATTATTATTATTAAGCCAAGTCACAGCCATTTTCCAGGTTCTTAGCAGGGTGTTAACACCCTCCCCCATCAATGGAGCCCTGGTCCAGTCAAGGACTCACAGTGGCCTTTTTATGTTGCACTTGGAGGACAAAATCGCTTGTCTCCACAGCAAGCTTGACGCTGTAGTTAGCACAGCTCCAGTTGAGTGTCTGATGCCCCCATCTGCCCGACTGCCAACTACACCCTCATCTAGACAGAGATAGCCTAGCTACAGTGATCCATGCTCCGATAACTTCTCGGTTGGATTATTACAATGCGTTCTACGTGGGGCTGCCTTTGAAAACAGTCCAGAAATTTCAGCTAGTCCAAAACACGGCTGCGAGATTGTTAGATCATCATCTGTGGCTTTCTCCATGAGCCATCATCAAAGGAAGTGAGACAGGTGGCTACCAAGAGAATTGGGCCTCTTCTGCTGTGGCGCCCTGATTGGGGAATGAGCTCCCCAGAGTAGTTTGCCTGGCACCTGCATTGTACTCTTTCCCATGCCAGAGGAAGACTTTTTTATTTTCTAGTTTTTTTAACTTCGCTGTTTTAAAATTTTTAATCTCTGCACTGCTACTCAATTCTTTTTGTATTTTTGTACTGTTATATCGTGGTTTTATATTGTGGTTTACGTCTTATACCATAAATTGTATTATATGGTTTTCAGTTTTGTAAACCGCCCAGAAAACTTCAGCTATTAGGCAGTATAGAAATGTAACAAACAATAAACTGAATTAGCAAGACAAAAGACAGAAGCCCTATGGGTGAGTGGTTCCCAAGTCTGGGAGATAGGCTCCTTGGCTGATCTGGATGGGGTGGGACTCCCTCTGAAAGATCAGGTTCATAGTTTGGGGCTACTCTTAGACCCATGTGTGTGGCTGGAGACTCAAGTTGCCACGGCACCTCGGAGTGCCTTCTACCAGCTTCACCTGGTTCACCAGCTGTGGGCTCCTCTGGACAGCAATATCTTGACCACAGTTTAAAAGCTTTAGTAACCTCCAGGCTGGATTACTACAATGCACTCTATGTGGGGCTGCCCGTAAAGCTGTTCCAGAAGCTGGAGCTAGTGCAGAATGCAGCAGCTCGCCTGTTGTCGGGAGCTGCCCCTTTTCAGCATGCAACTCCTTTGCTTCAGGGCCAGATTTAAGGTTCTAGTACTAATGTACAAAGACCTAAACAACTTGGGACCAGGATACCTGAGAAAGCGCATTCTTCCCTATCAACCTGCCCTGTCACTGAGGTCATCTGAGGATATGTTTCTGGTGGTTCCTGTGATGTTCTACTGTTTAGGGATGTGAATGTGTTGCAAAGGTAATTATTGTGAGATACGTTTAGTTATATGTCTTTAAAAAGTAAAGATTATAACTAGTGGGGTGAATGGCTAGGCCGGAGTGTACTCACTGTTTGGAGTTGCAGGTCTGGATGAGTATGGAATGAGTTGTAAGTGAGTGCTGATTGGCTAGTTGTTTGGAGTGCCTGGATTGGTGGGGTGTGTGAGAGTGGGAGGAGCTGGGGAGCGAATGAAGTATGTATGTGTCAGACAGAGAGAGAGATGACAGGGTTGAGCTGAGGAGGAGGGGTTGATTTGGGAGAGGGGAGAGAGAGAGAATTTGATGAAGTTTTGATTTAATATAGTGAGAATAAACAGTTTAGCTTTAAGAACAGTTTGAAACCCATAAACATTGTACTTGAAACTGCTATGCAAATGAACTGAGGAAACCAATAAGCTTACTGTGCATGTAATATACTTTATGTTAATAAATCTTGTTCATTTCATTCAACTGGTGTGGTCATTGACGAGTACCTGAGGAAGGTACTGGTGGCAGCCGGAACATAGATGCTTATCTGAGGCCAGGTTGCTGGGCTGTGGAGTTGTGGGGTCTACTAATAGTAAAGGCTGGACAGGGGCAGCAGCGGCAAGGGGCTAGGATAAGGTGTCACAGTTCCACATGGACCCATGGTCTGATTAGAGTCCACCAGGAGAAGAACCTTCAGTGTAGTGGCCCCCTTCCTCTGGAACTCCTTGCTTCTGGAGGTCAGGCAGGGGCCAACATTGTGTTTCTTCTAGCACCTACTGAAAACGTTCCACACAGCTTTCCCTGAATGACCGACCATGGTTTTTATCTGAACTCTGTTCTTTTAAATGTAATTTTTAGATGTTTTAATTCTTTAGTTATTCTTTGTTTACTCTGAAGTCTTGGATGCAGAGTGGTATATAAATATTGTAAATAATTAAATAAAGGATTTCAGTGATAACTCACAATTTAAACAACATCAAAGAATTCACTCAGGTGAGAAGCCCTCTAAATGCTCAGAATGTAAAAAAAGGTTCGGTCAGAGCTGCAGCCTTACAGGCGAGAAGTCCTTTATATGCTTTCCATGTGGAAAGGGTTTCACTTGGAGCATGAGCCTTAAAAACCACCACAGAATCCATACAGGGGAGAGGCCCTATAAAAGCTCCGAATATGGAAAGAGTTTCAGTCACAGTGTGAATCCTAAAGTACATCAAAATATCCACATAAGCAAGAAGCCCTAGAATGCGGAAAGAGCTTTGCTTTCAGGACACATTTGAAATTGGCACAAAAGTTAAGGATAGCTTGAGGACAATCAAAGACAAGTTAGAAGGGGTATGGATGAAATTTATTTAATTTCTAAATGCAGTAAATAGATCATGGGCGCATGTCTCCATCAGACTATACAGGGCTCTGGAGAGCGTAGATCTGTGGAAGCAAAGCTCCCGAGAGTAATAAAGGAGCTGGCAGAAGAACTCTCAGAACCACTATCTATGATCTTTGCGAAATCATGCAAGACGGGTGAAATGCCAGATGACTGGAGGAGGGCTAATGTTGTCCCTCTCAAAGATGTTACTTTTTATGCTGAACAGTACGGATTAGGTATTTCATAAATTTTATCTCAGCATGCATAGTGGGAGCTCCATTTGAACCTTGTATTCCATTCATTTTTTAAAACCTATTTTGTTCTGTGTATTGATTTTGGTTTAAGACACCACCTTTTATAGTATTGATCCCATAACAGCCCTCCCGGTTCCACCAGGCAGCGAAACCTGGCAGGCTGCATGATGCGCTCGAAGGAAAAACACGGCTGTGTAAGGGATCCATTGGACTCCCGCAAAGCATCCAGAAGCAGACGGAGCGGTGCGGTGCAGCTGCTGGGAGGTGGTGGGGTGTCTATAGGAGGTCGCATTGGCGCCTCGATCCCCACCATCCCGCACTTGCGCTCCTGCGGGTTGTCTCCACGGCAAGGAGTGGGTTCACCTCCGAAGGAGACGCTGCTGCCGCCCCTGTGCCATGGCGCCCATGTACCGAGGCTCGACTGTGCATCGCTGCAGGGCGTCCCCCACTTTTACTTTTTAAGAAATGTTTGCGCGCTTCTGCACGGGCGTCTTTCTGCACGCGGGAGAAGCGCAGACGCCTCCCAGTGGCAACCAGGGATCGCTATTGGCCAGGATAGGCCTTGGAAGAAGCAACGCTGGACGCCAGGAGACAGATGGTCCATGCTGGAGGCTGCAAGGGGGGAATGTCGGAATAAGTCCCCAATTTTTTCAATCCGGAGCTCCAGGGGAAAAAGCCCTGGGATGGCCCTGCAGCGACTGCTGCATCCTATAAACGACCTTGTGCCACTGCAGAGCCGCTCCGGGAATTTCCCCTCCTCAAGACAACCGCAGGGATGAAAAGCCCCAGTTCCCTGTCTCTGCCAGGAGCCCTTGGAGGCGCCTCGGCAGCTCTTGTGGGTTGAGTCCACCTAAGGGTTAAAGAGAAGGAGAGGGCGCTGCTCCTAGAGAGGCCGTGAAGAGCAAGGGCTGAGTCGCTCACTTCCTGCCCCTCCCAGCCTGGGATGTTTGCATTGTGTTGCAAGCGCTGCATCGCTTCCCTTGCAGAGGAGCCGGTGAGGGCAAAATGCACAGGGGTCCCTGGGGGGGAGGGGATGGAAAGAGCCCCCATGGGTGGAGCAGAGAAGGGAGGGAGCCAAGGGCAGGGGGGCAGGTGTGCGCCGAGGGAGCCCCCAGGCGGCTGACCCACATGGGCCCCTCCAGCAGACCCACACCGTGCACCTCCACATCATTAGGGAAATCTGGAATGGAAGGAAAGATCCTGGGTGGGGAGAGGAGGAATCCCATCTGTGGGCGAAAAGCTGCTATAGGGCCATTTCTGCACTGCATTTTGTTTTGTTTCCCTGTTTTAAACCGAGTGAATAAGGGCCATGGGGCATTTCCCCCCCCCCCTTTAATTTAGTCTCAAAACCTTCGAAATAAACCTCAGGAGCTTTTATTAGGACACCCTAAAACAGACATTACTTGGCCCATAGGGAAACCAGGCCCTCCTATAGAGAAATAAACCTGGGGAGCTTTAATTTATTAAGAAGTGAGCATGCTTTTTGATTTAGTATGTTTCTCTTTTCTTTATTAAGTGAGCCTGCTGTTCACTGAAGAGTGAATAGAAATCACTGTTCGTGGGGTCACATTTGGGGTTCAAGTGCTGGGAACAGAGAGGGCTTTGAAGGAAGCCATGGAACGGACTGGGAGTGAAACTCTGGTTCATAAGCAGAGCTGGTTTTTTCCTTGAGGGCAGAAGGTTTTGCTTCCGGGAGACTGAGAGGGAAGCAATCCTGCTCTCAAAGCAATGGTCAAGTTGTGGAACAAGAGGCCACTCTGAGAAGAAATTGCGATGTCTGTTATTCCTCACTGATAGCAGCTCCGTGAGTCCGGAATGCTCTGTATACCCTGATAAAGCCTAACATAACATCACCTGCCTAAAACTATGAAGAAAAGACTATTGATGCAGGTTTCTGCCCACGCAGTAGGTCTTTCACCCATCCAGACAAAATGTCTCCTTGGCAACTGAAAAGGAAGAGAGAGGCTAAGCAGAAGGCAAAAGAGTTTGTGGGAGTTGGTGAATCACAGAGGGACTGAAATTTGAGAGAAGTTAACTTAAGTTTATTCCTCTCTCTGTTGGTCTGTTTTGCATGGCTACAACTTTTGCTTTCAAAATGCTAGTTTTGGAGCATTTTCGGCCAGAGGTTGGATGTTTGCCTTCTTTTTGAAACAACAAAGGAATGTTTGCCTTAACCATGTCTCATCTTCAGTTGTTGAGGCTGCAGCTGCCATCGCTTCTGAACTAGCTTTTGGGGGCTGGATGCTTAGGTCTAGAGCAGCCTGAGTCAGTTTTCGCCAACGATTTTATTTTACTCACTGGTGGAGCTCAGACTTCACTTCTCTTTTCAGTTTTAAAACACCCTCTCTACTTTCTACCTGGATTAATTTTTCCTAGCTAGACTTGGATTCTAAGAGAAGTCTCATTCACCTTTCCTCTCTGTCTGCAACTTCCTGTTCTTTTGATCTCTGCCTGAGATAGGGAGCTACACCATCCTTTTAATTCCTTCTCTCCCCCCACCCCCCGCTCTCTTTCCTTCCTTTCCCGTAAAAATTTAGATTATGCCGTTATACAGTTGAAAGCTTTTAACATTGCTTTTTACTAGTTTGGATTGGTGGAAGTTTAAGTAGAGCTAAATAACAATTCAACTGCTGCTAGCTGGGCTGAGTAAGTATCCCCCCCTCCCATAGGTGATGACATGGAAGCCGCTTCAGCACCCATTTCAGACAGGTCTTGAGTATTCATGCAGTATTCATGCAGCTCTCGATTTTGATTTCTTACACTACAGTCCTTGCCTGGAGAGAGAAACTGGGAGCAAAGGAAGGAGACCTTTTGAGTCCTGATGGTAGCGGAGATGGAAAAGAGAGTAAAGATGAAAGAGCAAATCTGTACTGGCCCTGAGGCAGGAAAAGTTGCCGTTATCATCCAGGAAGGGAGCAGTGCAGAGCCCTGGGAAAGACGAGAGCAGGAGAACTTCCCTAGGAGCAACACCGTCTCTGATGCAGAGGGCCAGCGCTTCAGGGAGTTCTGCTACCAAGAGGCCGAGGGCCCCCGAGAGGTTTGCAGCCGACTCCACCACCTTTGCTGCCAGTGGCTGAAGCCAGAAAAGAACACAAAAGCTCAGATGCTGGACTTGGTGATCCTGGAGCAGTTCCTGGCTGTCCTGCCCTTGGAGATGGAGAGCTGGATCAGAGAATGTGGAGCGGAGACCAGTTCCCAGGCGGTGGCCCTGGCAGAAGGTTTTCTCCTGAGTCAGGCAGAGGACAAAGAACAGGTGAGAGCATTTCACCCTCTAAACTCCAAGGGACTGAGATCTCCCCACTAGTAAGTCACCTTTTTTGCATCTCCTCTAAGGAAGGGATGACCGAATTTCCTACAGCCCATATCCTAGTTGTTCTTAGTATGTAGAGCAGGCCCTCCTTGTAGAATAGTTAAACTAACAGTGAATGGCTAAAATATGCCATTTCCTACCACGAGATGTAGTAATGGCCACCAATTTGGAGGCATTTAAAAGGAGGTTAAACAAATTCCTGGAGGAGACTGATATCAATGGCTTCTAATCCTGATGGCTATAGCCTGTCTCCAGTGTCAGAAGCAGTATGTCTATGAGCACCAGATGCTGGGGAACATGGGAGGGATAGTGCTGTTGCACTTATGTGCTGATTGTGGGTTTCCCATTGACAGCTGATGGGCCAATGTAGGACGAGAAGGCTGGACTAGATGGACCTTTGTTCTGATCCAAAATGCCTCTTCTTATGATCACAGGAGAAATGAATGGGTTTGTGATGTTCTGGGGAAGGGGGGAAGCCTTCTTCAACTGGTGGCAGAGTCCTTCCAACAGGACAGAAAAAGCATTTGTAGACACCAAACTGCTGTGTTTGCAGAGGAAAATGCTGGATATCAGGGAATGTCTGGGAGGTTCTACCTTTCCTCCGGATTGGTTTTTGGGAGGGTGTTGAAGCACTTTGTTTATGCCAGGGTTGAACTATTAGCCCCAAATCACACATCCTTCTCTGTTCCCCTGACAAAGACACAACTTGCTGTGTGATGTGGCCTGGATGGTAGATCAACTTTGGAAGAAGCCCTTCAATGCAAACCGATTGGGAAACGCTGCCCTTGGCCTTGACCTGACCTATTTCTTTCCTTCCCCCATCCCTCTTCTCTGCCTGGGATCCTCCCTCCTGTTCCAGGTGCAGAAGATGTTGGCCAAAGTGCCAAAAGACTTCCCTGAGGCAGAGAAGGCTCCATCAGGCACCATACAGAGGCTGCTGGACAGGAGGATCTTGCAGGAGGGTGACGGAGGGCCCTCCGCACTGGGTAAGGATTAGTGGACAAATTTCCCCAATGTCTCCCTCTCTCGATTATGCCTGAGGTGAATGACCTGCTTTAATGTTCTCTTTGAGCCTGATTTTGTGGGTGGAGAGAGACTCTTTTTCTCTAGATACTCAAAAAAGATGTGTTGTTTAGTAATGTGGACAAACATTGTTTCCTGTAAAACAATGAAAATGGGCCTGCTTAAGAATGTTAACTTCACTTCCCACCTTCTTTGCCTTCACAGGGAGTAGAAAAACATGCAGAGAAAGTGAAGTGATACTGGAGGATCCTTCTAGGCCTCCTTCGCTTTGTGGTGGAATAGAAGCGGTTTCTGCACAGCCAAAGCAGGTAGGGGAATCCTGGGTGCCTCTGTCCCCTTAACATCTCTTTCGTCCTGGAGGAACCTACCCCTTTCTCTTTCCTCCTCTCCATAAAGGCTGCTAGGAAGGCTTTGAAAGTCACTCATGAAGCTCTGGCATTCAGAAGAAGGAGCTCCCCATTCTTGTTTTCAAATATTTCCATAACATGTAAGGAGAACATCATTTCTTCTTCTTTCAGGCTCTGGTGACCTTTGAGGACGTGGCTGTGCATTTCTCGGAGGAGGAATGGGCTCTGCTGGATCCAGGCCAAAGGACTCTGCACAAGGAAGTCATGGAGGAGAATCGTAGGAACCTGACCTCTCTGGGTAAGGAATGGGATCCTCTGGGTAAGGCTCCCTCTTTGCCTTCTTGACAGCTCTTACAAGGTGGAATTGCAGCTCTTCTTTCTTTGTGTCGTTGTGTGATAAAGATGCAATAGTACCTGGACCATGTTCCTCAGATACTCTAGTCCAGAGAAAGCTACCCAAGTGATGTACATAAAGCCTTGTGTTGAAAGTACTCCATTGGTTGCCTGTTTGCTACTGGACCAAATTCAAGGTTGTTACTACTATATAAACCCCTAAAGAACTTGGGAGCTGGTAAAATGAGACTCTGCTTTCTCCCCTATTGACCCATTCAGTTCTTGAGGTTATCTGGTGAGCTGGTGCCACATGCTTTTGAGGTTTCCTTTGTAATTGTTTAGCATGCTAGTCGTCATGGTGTGGTCACAGAATGATACAATAGTTGAGTTGGCAGGGGCCTATAAGGCCATCAAGTCCAAACCCCTGCTCAATTCAGGAATCCTCCTGACAGATGGCTGTCCAGCTGCATCTTGAAGGCCTCTAGTGTAGGAGAGCCCATGACCTCCACTCTGGGTAATCGAGAAGAGATCCTGGCCCTTCTCTGTGTGATAACCTTTCAAGTAAGTGAAGAGTGCTATCATGTCTCCCTTCACTCTTCTCTTCTCAAGGCTAAACATGCCCAGTTCTTTCAGTCTCTCCTGATAGGGCTTTGTTTCCAGTACCGTGATCATCCATCTTTCCCTCCTCTGAACCCCCTCCAGCTTATCTGAATCCTTCTTGAGGTGCAGTGCCCAGAACTGGATACAGTACTCAAGAAGAGGCCCAACCAATGCTGAATAGAGGAGAACCATTTCTTCACGCTATTTGGAAGCTATGCTTCTATTAATGCAGCCCAAAATAGCATTTGCTTTTTTTGCAGCCACATCACACTGTTGGCTCATAATTAGCTTGTGATCTGCAACAATTCTAAGATCCTTCTCACCTGTAGCATTGCTGAGCCAAGTATCCCCCATCTTGTAACTGTGCATTTGGTTTCTTTTTCCTAAGTGTAGAACTTGGCATTTCTCCCCATTAAATTTCATTCCGTTGTTTTCAGCCCAGTACTCCAGCCTATCAAGATCAAGTTTCTTTGTTTCTATCTTCCAGGGTATTAGCTATCCCACCCAATTTAGTGTCATCTGCAAATTTGATTTGCATTCCCTGCACTTCCTCGTCCAAGCCATTAATAAAAATGTTGGAGAGAACTGGGCCCAGGACTGAGTCCTGTGGTACCCCGCTTGTTACCTCCCCCCAGTTTGAGAAGGTTCCATTGATCAGCACTCTTTGAGTTCCATTGTGTAGCCAACTGTGGATCCACTTAATAGTTGTTCGTTCTAGCCCACTTTTAAGATAGTTTGTTGATCAAAATCTCATGGGGTACATTGTGAAAAGCTTTGCTGAAGTCAAGATGTATGATGTCCACAGCATTCCCACCATCCACAAGGCAGGCTATCCGATCAAAAAATGAGATCAGATTAGTCTGGCAAGATTTGTTGTGGCCAAATCCATGCTGGCTTCTAGTAATCACTACTTTGTTTTTGAGGTGCTTACAGACCGACTTCTTTATAATCTCCAAAATTGATGTTAGACTGACTGGTCGGTAGTTCCCAGTTTCCTCCTTTTGGCCCTCTTTGAAGACAGGGACAACATTAGCCCTCCTCCAGTCAACCGGCACTTCACCCGTCTGCCATGATTACACAAAGTTAATAGACAGTGGTTCTGAGAGCTCTTTTTCCAGTTCCTTTTTTATGTTTGGATGCTCTTCATCAGCTTTGGAGGTTTGAACTAACTGAAAGTAATTAACTGTTCCTTGAGTATTGGTTTATCAATCTCAAGCTGCAATCCTGCTCCTTCAGCTTGTACTTCATTTTTGCCAGGAGGGTCATAGACCCTCTTTTGGGAGAAGACTGAGCCAAAGTAGGAATTGAGCACTTCTGCCTTTTCTTTTTCATCTGTTATCGTTTTGCTATCCTCATTGAGTTGTTGAACCATTTTTTCCTCTCTCTTTTACTATGCACATACCTGAAGAAAGCTTTTCTGTTGCTTTGAGCATCCCTTCTTCAACTCATTCTCCGCTTTAGCCTTCCTGATGCCATTCTGGCACTTCTGTGCTACCTGCCTGTACTCTTCTTTTGTAGCCTGGCCTTCCTTCCACTTCCTATATGTGTCTGGTTTTTGTTTTCAGGTTTTTCTAAGCTTTTTGTGGAGCCACATTTGCCTTTTCTGTAATATATAGACATCAAAGACCAAGTGCTTTATCTATAGTGTGGCTTCCTTCCTGCATTATTGTGAAGACTATTATGAGAAGAAATTAGAACTGTTCTCTCTGTTATGGTGCATAAGCTTTCATCTATTGTTGCCTCCACATTTAGGTCTCCCTCCCCCATAGGATTCAATTTAACACTCTGCTGATGAAGATCTTCATGCTGTGGCCAAACACGTTCTTCTTAGTCCTTGTGAGGTGCAATCCGTCACTTGCCAGCAGTCCGTCTTCCAAGAAGCGTAGCCCATGGTTCCAGAATCTGAATCTCTCATGATGGTTGTAGCCAGTTGTTCACCCAGAGTATTTTTCTTTCCCTTTCCATTCCTCTTCCAAAAACTGGAAGGATGGATGAGAAAACGATCTTGCCCCCATAGTTCTTTCCCTCCCAAGGCTTCAAAGTCTGATTTGATTTCTTCCTAGCTCTCCTTGGCATTATCATTTGTTCCCACATCGCTGTGCAGAAAGGGGTATGTGTCAGTGGGCTTTATGAGCATTGGCAACTCTTTGGTGACATCTCTAATCTGGGAGACAGCATCCCTGGCCAATCCATGGGAGTGTTCATGACAGACTTGGGTTTTAATCCCATGCAGCAGGGTGTCTCCCCCAACGACTACTCTTCTCTTCTTGTTGTTGTAGGCCTTGGTTCGTTGCCTCTGCTCAACTGACGTTTTGCCTCTTGCTCCCTGTGATGTGGGGTCCCCTGTAATTCTTCCTCTGCAGACTGTCCTCCAGTCTCACCCTCCTATACCTGAAAGTGGTTCCATAGTCCTACTGGTTCCACTGGTGCAGAGTGTCTTCTCGTTTTTCTGGTTTTATTCTGGTTGTGTTTTTAGATTGTATGTTATTTGTTGTTTTTGGATTGTGGCTTGTTTTATATTTTTATATTTTTTTAAATGATTTTATGGTTTTAATTTTTGTGAACCGCCCAGAGAGCTTCGGCTATAGGGCGGTATAAAAATGCAATAAATAAATAAATAAAATACTAACTGTCAACCTTTTCCTGGCATTTTCCTCTACTTCGTTTTCCCTAGCCTCTGCGTTCGCCATTCCCGCTTCAACTTACTGTTCCTCTTCCACCTCCTGTGCTTCTCTTTGCTGGTGAAGTTCCACCGTCCTGTCTAAGAACTCTTTGCCTCCTCTTATTCCTTGGAGGGCGGCCAATGGCCACTCTGATCCTATCACTTTTTCTTCTAACAGTGCAATCAGCTGGCACTTGTTGCAGGTGTACGCCATGTTGAACTCAGGCAGGAACGCGAACATTGCCCACACCTTGCTGGCTGCCCCCACGGGAGAATCCTTTCTGTCCATAGCCTCTATTCCCATTTTGTTTCTGCCTTTCCAATTGGATTGGAATAGCCTGTGATTTGTCCTGTCCTCCCTGAAGGTTAACGACAGAGTCCCCTAGTAGATGTGTCAGTGTGTTACAAGAGAACAAGTTTCTGTTTGGGACCTCCCCCTTGACCTCCCCTGCCAGGCACAGACAATTCTCTTTTATATGGATGTAGAAGGCATATCTGGTCCTTGGACTTGTGGTTGTGCCCTCAGTTTTTGAGTATCCTCTTCCTTGGTTGCACATCCCTCCTTCAAGCTCTTCTCCATGTCCCTTTTAAGTCTCAGCTTATCAGAGAGCTCCCAGGGCAGCCAGCCTGGCTTCTTTCAATGTCCCCCATTGTTTTCCTTCTCCTGGGAATAGCTTGCACTTGTGCCCTCTTTATTTAAGTTTTCGGTATCTCCCATCCTTCTTGAACTCTGTTTTCCTTCCTAATATCCAGATATGGAATCTGACCCAACGGTTCTCTGAGCTTTTTGAAGTTGACTTTCTTAAGTTCCAATCTCCATGTCATCTTACCCAGTTTCCCTGCTTCTATTGACGTAGAAATTCCTGGGCTCTGCATCCAATTGTCTTTCCTTTCCCTTTGACCCTTGTGTTCTCGTACACAATACATGGCTCCATAGTTAATCACAGAATTTTAATATCCCCTCCTCAGAAATCATAGAATCATAGAATTGTGGAGTTTGAAGGGACCACAAGAATCATCTAGTCCGACCCTCTGCAATGTACAGGAAAAACCATTTAATCATCCATGAGAGTTGGCTGTCCAGCCTCTTCTTAAAAACCTCCAGAGATGGAGAACCCACAACCTCTGAAGTAAATTTCAAGGCCTCTTAATCAGGTTAGCAACGTTCAACCATGAAACCAAACGTTTTTGAATGACACCATGATCTGTAACGTAATTTGGCAAATCTGTTGTCAGGAAGGGATAAGTACCTGATCAAGGGGGGAGGTTCAAATGTGGTGGACTGGCTCTGGAAGCTAACGAATCCAGATAGTTCCCTGTGCTTGCTACGGGCGTTTACTGGAATGTCCTTCCAGGGCCTTGGGCTATCGATATGATTGCTCCAAAATACACTTCAACAAATTCAAAAGCTTTGCCACCTTCGCATGTTTCTTAGGAGCTGAAGACAAGGAAACAATGGTTTGATGGCTAAAATACCAGGAGGAAAACCATCTGGAGACGTGACAAAACATTGATAGAAGCCCATTTATGGACTTATTTTATGGCAGTGATGGCTACAAACAAATCTTACTTTGTTGCCATGATGGCATCTGCATAATGTTGAAGACATTACAGATGTTATCATAATGTTCTCAATGGAGGAAGCACCGGAGAACAGAGTACAACATATTCAGAAGCTTGCTCTGGACCGTTTGTTTTCCATTTTGAGATGCAACTAGGCAGCAGGACAAATTACATTGTGAACAATAGGTCTGTTAAAAACAATAGTACAACCCAGCGAGATGGTCTTGGAGGATGCCATGACTGAGGTTTCCCAAAGCAACTGAGACATTGAAAGGAACCATTAGGGTTGAATTCCCACTGTCCCATTCCCAGTTAAATAAACAGCTGGGACAAAATGGCAGATTTTAAGTTTATTTGTTTTTACAGTATTTTATGTTGTTCATTTATTGTTTGAGCTACTTTGTAAGATTTAGTATATTTAAATGAAAGTGCTGTATACCACTCTAGTTCTTAGTTCTATTGATCATCAGAGGATATTTAATATGTTTGGAAAGATCTGCCTATCCACCAAATGTTTTTTAATCCCATGAATCAACTCAGCAAACCGTTTGCTTTGTTCCCTGATTTCAGGACGATTTCTGTTTTTATTCTTGCAGGTGAGCGCAGGGAGAGCAAGGAAAATGGCGTGCGCCAGAGAAGGAAATCTGAAACTAAAGAAAAGTGGGGAAACAAATCCATTTATTTCGAAGGGTCAGACGTTCATGAAATTCCAATAATAGGAGAACCAAGTAAAAGGAATATTCATAAAAGGAAGACACAGAGGAAAAGCTCTCGGAATATAAAGACTCAGAACATTCACCTTACCAAATGTCAACAATTTCACACAGAAGAGAAAAGATCTCAGAGCTTGGAGTGTGAGAAGCAATTCAGTTTCAATTCACAACTTAACTTGCAGAAAAGAATTCACTCAGGAGAGGAGTCCTATAAATGCTCTGAATGTGGGCAGAGTTTCAGTTGGAGGTCAAGCCTGAAAGCGCATCAAGGAATTCCCACTGGTGAGGAGCCCTTTAAATGCTTTGAATGTGCAAAGTGTTTCCGTTACAGCAGTAACCTTAAAAGCCATCACAGAATCCAAGCAGGGGAGAAGCCCTATCAGTGCTCCGAGAGTGGAAAGAGCTTCACTGTCAGCAGCCATCTTCAGTCGCATCAAAGAATTCACACAGGGGAGAAGCCCTATCAATGCTCCGAGTGTGGAAAGAGCTTTCCTCACAGCATAAACCTAAAACGGCATCAAAGAATTCACACAGGGGAGAAGCCCTATCAGTGCTCCGAGTGTGGAAAGAGCTTCACTGTCAGCAGCCGTCTTAAGTCGCATCAAAGAATTCACACGGGAGAAGCCCTATCAATGCTCCGAGTGTGGAAAGAGCTTCACTGTCAGCAGCCATCTTAAGTCGCATCAAAGAATTCACACAGGGGAGAAGCCCTACAAATGCTCAGAGTGTGGAAAGAGCTTCACTAAGCGTGGCCACCTTAAGTCACATCAAAGAATTCACACAGGTGAGAAGCCCTACAAATGCTCAGAGTGTGGAAAGAGCTTCACTATGAGCAGCCACTTTAAGTCGCATCAAAGAATTCACACAGGGGAGAAGCCCCATGAATGCTCAGAGTGTGGAAAGAGCTTTGCTCAGAGATCAAACCTAAAGCAACATCAAAGAATTCACACAAGGGAGATGCCCTATGAATGCTCAGAGTGTGGAAAGAGCTTCACTGTGAACAGCCATCTTAAGTCTCATCAGAGAATTCATACAGGGGAGAAGCCCTATGAATGTCTAGAGTGCGGAAGGAGCTTTACTTTCAGCACACAACTTAAGCGACATCAGAGAATTCACACAGAGGAGAAGCCATAAAAGTACTCAGAGTGTGGAATGCTCAGAGGTTGCACTTTGCCTCTCATCAAACAATCCATACAGGTGAGAAGCCCTATAAATGCCCTACATGGCTAATTACATCAAGTAAGGAGGAGATTGCCGGCTGGGTTCAGGAGGTTGTAAATTCCTCCCTGAGAGAGGGAGTGGTGCCGGCCTCTTTCAAAGAAGCAGTAATCAGGCCACTCCTGAAAAAGCCTAACCTGGACCTGGAGGATGTTAACTATTATAGGCTGGTTGCAAACATCCCCTTCCTGGGCAAGGTGCTTGAGCGGGTGGTTGCAGGAGAACACCAGGCACTCTTGAATGAAACGGATTACCTAGATCCATTTCAATCAGGCTTCAGTCCTGCTTTTGCAATGGAAACTGCTTTGGTCGCTATATGGGATGACCTTTGCTGGAGAGGGACAGTGGGAGTGCGATCCTGTTGATTCTCTTTGACCTCTCAGTGGCTTTCATTACCACCGACCATGGTATCCTTCTGGATAGGTTGTGTGGGCTGGTCAATTACAGAAGATGGTGCTGGGGCATTTATAGAATCATTGTACTTTGAGGACAAATTCTCTTGTCTCCACAGCAAGCCTGATGCTGTTGTTCGCGCAGCTCCAGTTGAGGTGTCTGATGCCCCCATCTGCCCGATTTTGTGGGATCCATTCCAGTTGTTGCAGCCTGAGGATGTGGACGAAGTGCTTGCAGCAGAGTGACCGATCACTTAGAATCATAGAATAGTAGAGTTGGAAGGAGCCTTTAAGGCCATCGAGTCCAACCCCCTGCTCAATGCCGGAATCCACCTTAACACATACCTGACAGATGGTTGTCCAGCTGCCTCTTGTAGGCCTCTAGTGTGGGAAAGTCCACGACCTCCTTAGGTCATTGGTTCCATTGTTGTATTACTCTAACAGTCAGGAAGTTTTTCCTGATGTCTAGCGGGAATCTGGCTTTCTGTAACTTGAGCCCATTATTCTGTGTCCTGCATTTTGGGATGATTGAGAAGGAATCCTGGCCCTCCTCTGTGGAACAAACTTTCAAGTACTTGAAGAGTGCTATCATGCTTCCCCTCAGTCTTCTCTTCTCCAGGCTAAACATGCCCAGTTCTTTCTGACTCTCCTCATAGGGCTTTATTTCCAGACCCCTAATCATCCTCGTTGCTCTCCCCTGAACACGCTCCAGCTTGTCCACATCCTTCTTGAAGTGTGGTGCCCAGAACTGGACACAATACTCAAGATGAGGCCCAACCAGTATCGAATAGCGGGGAATTGTACCTCGTGCAATTTGGAAGCTATGCTACTATTAATGCATCCCAAAAGAACATTTGCTTTTTTTGCTGCCACATCACACTGCTGGCTCATATTCAGCTTATGTTCTACAACAACTTCAAGATCCTTCTGCCTTGTAGTATTGCTGAGCCAAGTATCCCCCGTCTTGTAACTGTGACTTTGGTTTCTTTTTCCTAGATGTAGAACTTGACATTTATCTCCATTAAATTTCATTCTGTTGTTTTCAGCCCTGCTTTTCAGCCTATCAAGATCACTTTGAAGTTTGTTTCTGTCTCCCAGGGTATTGGCGATCCCGCCGATTTTTGTGTCGTCTGCAAATTTGATAAGCATTCCCTGCACCTCCTCATCCAAATCATTAATAAAAACGTTGAAGAGCACTTGGCCTAGGACTGAGCTCTGCGGTAACCCGCTCGTTACCTCCCCCCAGTTTGAGAAGATACCATTGATAAGCACTTTTTGAGTCTGATTCTGTGGCCAACTCTGCATTCACCTAGTAGTTATTCCATCTAGCCCACTTTCAGCTAGTTTGCTAATCAGAATATCATGGAGCACTTTGTCAAAAATTTTGCTGAAGTCAAGATATATTATGTCCACAGCACACCCACAGTCCACAAGGGTGGTCACCTGATCAAAGAATGAAGTCAGATTAGTCTGGCAGGATTTGTTTGTGACTAATCCTTGCTGGCTTCCCTAATCACTGCAATGTCAATATCTCTGCAAGCTTCTCTCTTGTCAGAGAGTCTCATGGGAGTAGCTCTCTCACTCCCTGTTGTGGCCTTGCAGCTAGAATAGGTTTTCTTGAGAACCTGGGTATTGTGGAAAGATGGGGGGGGGCACTGTTTTGAAAGTGTCACACTTCTGTAGCGTCATTGTAGTGGGCTGGACTAAGATGAACTTATTCCAAGTGGCCTATTCCAAGCCACTTGACGGACGAGTCCTGTGACCTGTAAAACATGCCCATGTGCCACCAGGGCAGGACTGCCCAGTCCACTAAGATGACGCTACCATCTGAGTGACACTTTCAAATCAGTGTCCTCCCCCACTTTTCCACCCTACCCAGGTTCCCAAGGAAACCTATTCCAGCTGCAAGGCCACAACAGGGAGTGAGAGAGCTACTCCTGTGAAACACTGTTGCAGAGACACTGACTTTCTAAACCTATTCCTACTAAATCTACCTACGTTCAATAAGGCCTCTGGGCTTGTTGGAGACCCACACATGACAACAGCCTAGCTACAGTGATCCATGTTCTGACATCCTCTCGGTTGGATTACTGCAATGCATTATACATGGGGCTGCCTTTGAAAACGGTCCAGAAACTTCAGCTAGTCCAAAACAGGGCTGCAAGATTGTTAACAGGGAGTGGCCGACAAGACCACATTATACCAGTACTTTTCCATCTGCACTGGCTGCCAGTCCAGGTCTGGGCCCGATCCAAAGTCCTAGTATCAACATTCAAAGCCCTAAATGGCTTGGGGCCAGGTTATCCGAAGGAACACCTCCTCCTATATGTACGTGCATGGTCCCTAAGAATATTGTCTGGGGTTCTTCTCTATTTTGTATTGTGGTTGAAGTCTTATATTGTAAATTGTATTTTATGGTTTTAATTTTTGTATACCGCCCAGACAACTTCAGCTATTGGGCGGTATAGAAATGCAATAAATAAATGACAAACTAAACCTGAATCCTGGCAAGATGGAAGCCCTGTGGGTGAGTGGTTCCGGACTCCGGGACACAGGCTCATTGCCTGTTCTGGATGGGGTGCACTCCATGTGGAAGATCCTGTTCCTAATTTGGGGGGGACTCTTAGACCCCCTCTGTGTTGCTGGAGGCCCAAGTGGCTGTGGTAGCTCAGAGTGCCTTTTACCAGCTATGCCTCTTTTGCCTGTCTACGGCCTCTCCTAGACAGGGAAAGCTTGGCCAGGGTGGTACAGGAATTAGTCACCTCCAGGCTGGATTACTGCAATGCGCTCTATGTGAGGCTACTGGTAAAGCTTCTCCGGAAGCTGGAGCCTAGAGTGCAACAATTCAGCTGTTGTCAGGAGCTTCTCCTTTTCAGCCTGCAACTCTTTTGCTGAGGGAACTGGCTGCCCATTTGCTGCTGGGTGAGGTTTAACATTCTAGTACTAATGCAATAATCCCTAAATGTGGCAGAAACGTCCCCACAGCATGTCTGAGTGTGGGGAAGGCAGTTTTCCTGGAGCCATCACCTTCCAAAGCTGTCGGAGTAGTCCTGGCGTGAGCCCCCTTTCCCATGAGGATTGTTCCATGACTACAGCTACTTGATCAAGGTCTTTTTGTAAGCCAACGTGTCTCCCGATCAGAGATTAATCTTCTATTTGGATCTATTAAGAGCTGTATGGCACCTTCAACATTAACGAATACATTGTAAACTAAACATCAGCGCACTGAATGGGGGAGGTTCTGAGCATGCCTCAAATTTTTTTTATTATGGCATGGCTTCTCCATGTTTTCAAAGGGGTATGTTAAAACCCATTTAAATCAAATACTTTATTGCTGAGTCTGAGGACCATTGCAAGGGAAAAAAAGTATTCATCATAACTGTAAAAGGGTTATATATTCGGGACAAAAATCACAATTTAACATAAACACATAAGACAGGATGAATAAAATCGAGCAGAATTTAGCTTATACAACCATAAAACATTACAGTTAAAAGGCTAAAACAAAAGTTAAAATCTTGTCAAGGTGCAATTTTAAAATGTTCAGATCTGCTAGTTACTACGGCCCTTTACAGAGAAAGAATCAGGTGTATAGAGGAACTTTTCTCTACACTTTGTAACCTTAGTCGCAAACACTGCAACTCTTTGAACAACAAATTGATTTTCTGATTGTAGAAGAAAGTCCAGTTTGTGTGATATACCCCAATATTTCATTTTATGTCGGAGTATAACCTACACTCAAGCACATAATGGGCCAAATCCTCCTGAACTGGCTCTCCACAAACACATTTCTCCAAGTATAAGGGACTAACCAGTCCCTGTGTAAGATGTACCCTCCAATTGAATGTGCCTCTGAGAAGAAAAGGGGAAGTGACTTCACCAAGGGAAGCTGATTAGAAAAAACAAATATAACAAAAGATTTAATTTAACTGTGTTTATTGAGCCATCCAAAGTGTTACATCATTCAGCTTTATAAAACTTCCTTCAATCCAATTATTCTTGGTGTAAACTCCAGCGCAGCCCCTATGGCGTCCTTATTCTCGTCTGTGGTGTTACCCCACAAGGGTTTATCTTGTATATGTCTGATTTAGTATATCTGGTAAGCATGGAAAGTTGAACTGAGTGGGTGAGGTTTATGATGTAATGGTTAGAGTGGTGTGGAGGGTGTGTTAGGAGTTGGGGGTGGATTGGTGTTTGTAGAATGAGAGGAGTTTAGTTTTCTAGGGATTTGGGATTAGTGTGGAGAGTTTATTGTTGGCAGGTTTGAAGATATTATATTCTGAATTAAAACTTTGTTAACTAAAATAAACTTATTATTTTGTTAGCTACCAAATACCAAGTGTCAGCTTAGCCTTATTTACCTGCCCTACCGTTATTCAACACACACACACCAGATTATACCCACAGTTTAGTGTATTTTACAAGAAGATCCTGAATTAAAACTTTTCCCCTCATAGCTAGGGGGAAGGTTTTATTTAACCCACCCTCAGGTTTTTTAACTAGTGGCACTTGGCCTGAGAAGGGTTTATGTAACGTGCCTGATTTAGCAGAGTGACAGCCGCTGTTTTGGTCGCTCTTGCTGCCTGCCTCTCTGGGCTTGTGTTTTAACCCACTCACCACTCCACACAACACTTTAAACAACTGGCTTCGATCTAAACAACTTGCAAGCCAGTTGTTTCTCTCAGTTGCTTCTTTGGGCGGAATAGCATACCGTCAGCGGCGTGTTACCCTCCACACAACACAATAAGCAATATAACTGATGATTGTTTCTCCCCCTCCCCCCCCCCCCCAGTTGCTTCATGTGTTGTCTGAATGCAGCCAATATCTAGGTCAGAGGTTGATTTGCTACAACTATCTAACCAGATATTTTTTTATCTGTGGTGGTATAAATGTATTATTTATTTAGTTATTTTATTCCATTTATATGCCGCCCCATAGCCGAAGCTCTCTGGGCGGTTTACAAAAATTAAAAACATTGAACAATTAAAACACCGATATACAAAATTTAAAACCATAAAGCATAAAAACAAGTTAAAATTACAATATCCTTCTGGGTCAAAGCACAAACAACAACACAAAAACACAAAAACCCTCATCATATGCTGTTAAATGCCTGGGAGAAGAGGAAAGTCTTGACCTGGCGCTGAAAAGATAACAATGTTAGCGCCAGGCGAGCCTCATCAGGGAGATCATTCCATAATTGGGGAGCCACCACTGAAAAGGCCCTTTCCCTTGTTGCAGTCTCCGTGCCACCCTTGGAGTAAGCAACCGGAGGAGGACCTTTGATGTGGATCATAGTGTACGGGTAGGTTCGTGTCGGGAGAGGTGTTCCATCAGGTATTGTGGTCCCAAGCCGTGTAAGGCTTTATAGGTTAAAACCACCTTGAATTGGGCTCAGAAACATATAGGCAGCCAATGCAAGCGGGCCAGAGAAGGTCTTATATGCTTGAATCTTCTGGTTTCTGTTATCACTCTGGCCGCTGCAGCTTCTGAACCGTCTTCAAAGGCAGCCCCACGTAGAGTGCATTGCAGTAATCCAATTTAGAGATTACCAGAGCATAGACAACTGAAGCCAGGTTATCCCTGTCCAGATAGGAGCGTAGCTGGGTCACCAACCGAAGTTGGTAGAAGGCACTCCGTGCCACTGAGGCCACCTGTTACAATATCAAGCTTGAAACTCCTGACTTTATTGTAGCACATTCTAGTACCATTATATTTCTTAAATATATTTCTGTCTGGGGAAAATTGAGTTTTTTGGAATGAAGGAGGTTCTGGCAGAAAAATGTAAGAGTTTAGGTTTGCCGGTTGAGGGTAAATCTGTGGATGAGCTAAAGTGGGTGCTCATTGAATATTCCAGAGTTAGTGGGGCTGGAGAAGCTGAGGTAAATCCTGTAAGGTCCTTACCTATAGAAATGTCTCCTCAGTATGTGGAACTGGAAAGGGAGAAATTAAAACAACAAAGAGAAATTGAGTTGGAAAGGGTAAAACAAAAAGATATTGAATTAAAACAACAAAAAGGATACTGAGGCTGATAGAGAGTTGAGGAGAGCTGAAATGTGGCTGAGAGAAAAAGATAATAAGGTGGAATTGGAATGGCTTAGTTTAGAAAAAAAGAAAATTGAGAGGAAAGATCAAAGGAGAACTGAGGAGGGAGCCAGAATTCCTAAGTTATCTCCAAAGGATTTCACTGCTTACATAGACGGACAAGATCCCCAAATTTTCTTGAATACATTTGAGAAAGCAGCCATGATGTGAGAAGTAAACCCCCCAGGATTATATGAAGTTTATCCCAAACCTGATAAGGGGAGATTTAGCTGAAATTAATATTTTCCTGTGGGGGAAGATCTTGATTTTGAAATATTTAAAGCAGCAGTGTATAAAAGATTTCACTATGGGCCTGAAGATTTCAGAAAGAAATTCAGGAGTACTAATGCTGCTCCATCAAAGTCTTATGTGGAGTTGGGACACAAGTTAGCTGACCATTTTGGGAAATGGATCACTTGTGCTGAGGTAAAAACCAAACAAGATTTAGTTAATCTTATGATAAAGCATCAACTGGTTTTTCAAATCCCTCAGGACATAGGATTATTGGTTAGGGACAGAAACCCTAAAAGTTATCAAGATGCAGCTTTGCTAGCTGATCAGTTTTCCTTGAATTGGAGCTAAAATATGACAGTCAAGTCTAGTAAAGAGACAAACGTGAAGCCAGTGTAAGCCTGGAGGGTTCAAAAAGGAGGCTGAGGAAACCAAAAGTCAGTTGGCAACAGAGAAGGTGGGAAACACCACAAGACTGTTGTTTGGAAAAACTGATCTCACTTGTCATCATTGTGGGCTTATAGGGCATATACAACCCCAATGTCCAAGGCTTATGGACAAAAAGGGGGGAAAGTACCTCAGTAAGGAGAGTATATGTTAATAAAGATTCTGAAGTAGCTAAGAGTCCACAATGTTACATGTTAAAGTGGGGTGACAAGCAGGATTAAGAGCAGTCCTTGTGGGAGGCGGTGACAGTGAATGGCTGTGCTAGATACTGGAGCACTTATTTAGGGTGACCAGATCGCCCGGGGTTTCCCGGTCCTAACCGGGAAACCTGGAGTGATCCGGGCCAACTGGGGGGCGGCGGGGGGAAACCGGGGCTGCGGGGGGTCACGCAGCGGTGGCGGTAGACCCGGTAGCTCTGGGCTGGGTTTTGGGGGGGATGGGAGTGCGAGGTGGGAGGGCCCCCCCACCACTTACCTGCTGAGGCGGCCGCTTCCCTCCGGTGCTCAAATCTACTGAGAAACAGGCTTCGCGGACTGTCCCTCAGTATCACGCCGGGTGATGATGTCATCACCTGGCGTTCTACTGAGGGACAGGCCGCGAAGCCTGTTTCTCAGTAGATTCGAGCACTGGAGGGAAGCGGCTGCCCCTGCAGGTAAGGAGCGGGAGGTGGGAGGGCCCTCCACTTACTTGCTGGGGCGGCCGCTTCCCTCTGTGGTAAGAGTCTTAAAATTTGACTCATGTAGTTTCGTGTCCCAACCGTCACTATCCCAATCAGACGAAAGACACGTGTAAGATCGAAAACTGGCTGCAGCTCTTTAATTTTCCTTCTTGCAAGAAGTGACCACCTAGGAATCAAAACCTAGAAAATGGTACTGACTACATATTTTGATCAACCTTAAATAGAAAAAATCATACAGGGATACATGGATCTTTGTTCAGTTAAACAGTGATTGATTTCTAAATTATCTTGAATACACATAGGCTTCAAAGAATCTTCTGATGTGGATTCAGTTAACTCTATCTTTGACTAAGAGACGGAATCCACAAACATTACAATCTTTGCCAGATAGCCTGTCTCCTAAGAAGGCAGAGTTCATTGATGTATCAGTTCTTCCTTTAACCTTTTGTCCCCGGCTTTTAGGAATGTAGCTACTATTAATTTCCCTACGTGTTTTCCTCTAACAAGTTAACCTGAGGTCTTCATGAGACACACTTTATTAACTCTTATTTCAGAGGCACGTATAAGGGAATTTTGAATTATCTTACCACACCTCCGGTGCTCAAATGTACTGATAAACAGGCTTCGCGGCCTGCTCCCCATTTACCAGCCTTGGTAGGAAACAAGTGCTCAGCGTTAGGGAGTGTCAACAAATTCCTTGTCGGGTGGCTTTTGCTACCAGACAAGGAATTTGTTGACGCTCCCTAATGCTGAGCACTTGTTTCCTGCAGAGGCCGGGAGCAGCGCGGGCATTTTAAAGCAGGCTCTTCTTCTTTCTCCTGCTGGGAGCCCAGGAGCAGGGCAAGAAGGGTGAGGGGGGCTGCAGGGAGTCATGCGGCGGTGGCGGAGATCGGCAGTGGCAGCGGAGGACCCGGTAGGTCCGGGCTGGGTTTTTTGGGGGGTGGGTGGGTGGCTTGGTGGGGGGGGGGGTGTCTGCTTGTTGGCCGCATGGTAGGGTGACCAGATAAAATCCAGGTCAGTACTCATGTAACTTTAACAATTGTAGAGCAAAGGGAATTTCAGCCAGTGTCGTTTGTATGCAATTAGTTCCTGGTGAAATTCCCTCTTTGTCACAACTGTTAAAGTTGCAGGGGCCCTGCTTTCTTTTGTATATGGTCACTCTAGTATAGTGCATGCACCTTTAACTGTTGTGATGAAGAGGGAATTTCACCAGGAACTAATTGCATACAAATAACACTGGCTGAAATTCCCTTTTCTTTACAACTGTTAAGGTTACATGAGCCCTGACCTGGATTTTGTCTGGTCACCCTAACTGGCCCTGGTCCAGGGTGACCATATGAAAAGGAGGCCAGGGCTCCTGCAGCTTTAACAGTTGTAGAGAAAAGGGAATTTCAGCAGTGTCATTTGTATGCATGCAGCACCTGGTGGAATTCCCTCTTCATCATGACAGTTAAAGCTGTTGTTGTTGTTGTTGTTATGATGCCTTGAGTGAGTACGTGGATGGGTGTTGTATATTTTATGTTATTTTATTTTTTGCCTTGGGTGTGTGTGCATGTCTGTGTGTAGATTTATTATGTTGATGAATGTTATTTTGCCTTGGCTGGCTGTGGATGATTATTATTATCATCATTTTGCCTTTGGTGAACGTGTGTGTGTGTGAATGAATTTTAATTTTTGCCTTAGGTAGGTGGATTCCCCACCATGAACAGCACCATTGGTTTGTTGCTATAATAAAAAAAAATATGGCTCCAAAACTGCTTTTGTGCTGATACTGATACAGATGTTGATTATTATTACTACATGCAAAGGGGTACATGCTCTCACAACTTTCAGCTCAGTTCCAAACATTGCTTTTCTGTATGGCTTTGAGATTATGGTTATTTTACAGTGTGGCTTTGTGGATTCCCCCCCCCCCCCAAAACCTGGTGAAAAGTTAACACTTAAAGTTGCAGGAGCCCTGCTCTCTTTTGTATCTGGTCATGCTTGGAATTGTCCTGTCCCAGCAAGATACTATAATAATAATAATAATAATAATAATAATAATAATAATAATTTATTTATAACCCGCCTCTCCCTCCGGATCGAGGCGGGGAACAACAATAAATATAAAATACAAAGACCACAATGAATGAGATATTAAAAACAAATAAAAACCAATACATCATTAAAAACATCTTAAAATTCAACTGGATAGGCCTGCTGGAAGAGAACAGTGAGTGCATAGTGTGGCTTGTCTTGTCTGAGTGAGTCTGGGTCTCCAGGGCTTTGAAAGCATCTTTCTGTAGAGCACCTGCTGGTTGCATGATCCATGAGGCCAGGCTCTGGTGACTGCATAGTTCTCCTTGACAGGAGGGGCTTGCACTTGCTGGAGAAAGGTAAACAGATGTGAAGAGACTGCGATTCTATATTCATTTATCTGGGAGTAAGCTTTATTGAAATCAATGGGACTTGTTTCTGAGGTTTCTTTGGGCAGTTTTCTTTGGGTCCCTGATTGGATTTCTGGTCTTTGCACACTGAGGCAGTGCAAATTCAGGAGATATTTGGATAAAAGGAGGGAAAGATCCTTGTCTAGCATTGTGATAATGGGTATCCGTTCTGGCCTTTCTTTGTATTGCTATTGGCCATGGTCTTGTTTACATCCTATCTAAACTGCTGAAGCCTAATAAACTGTTTGGCCGTAGGAGCGGTGGATGGAGGGCCTGTGTCTGTGTGTGCGCAACCTCTTAGGGGCTGGCCATGTTGGGGTGTTCTCTTTTTTGGTTTCCAAAATATGGCCGCCCTTCACACAGAGTATAGCAAAAGTTTCAAAGTACAGCAAAAGCTACAAAAGTAGGACTGAGCAAAGTTAATTTCAGATACATTGAATGTCTCACTTGTTCTTTATTTCTGTGATTTAAATATTAAGGTAGCATGTTTGTCTTAACTGTGTGCTGTGAAATCAGACACGTGACCGAGGCTATGTTCGGGTGGGCATGCCCCTTGGGGCTGGACCCGCCCCCTGGGGGCCGGACATGTTGGTGGGCATGCCCCCTTTGGGCGGCCATTTTGGACCTGGATTTTGGTTTCCAAAATCTGGTCACCCTAATTTCCTTAATTCGTGCGGATCTAGTAAATCCTGAGGAAATCGTTCCTCACAGAACAGTCGCCATTAAACTTGTGAGAGGCCCTACATTTGAAATCCCATTAGCTGAAATAAACGTTACATGGAGGGGTTTCCAAGGGAAGTTTATTCTGGGTGTGAATTCCTGTCAGGAAGAACCTCTGATTTGGGGAAAAGATCTTATGGAATCAGATGGCAGAAAGGTGTATATTGTGACCCAATCTCAAAAAGCAGCTGCTGACTTGTCAGAGAATTGTATCCAGCAGGAGGGAGCTGGCAGCTCACCTCTAGTGTTACTTAGTAACCCAGCTGAGTTGGATTCAGATACAAAAGAGAGGTTTGCTCAGGCTGATGAGAACTTTAAACTGGCTACAATGCAAGATGAATGGTAGGAAAGAGACGAAGTCTGGTGCTGGTTGACGTGTGTTTTTTATTTCAAATCCTGAGGAAGGATTTTTTCCGAAACGTTGAGCTTTTAATTTGAAATAAAAAACACACGTCAACCAGCACCAGATTTCGTCTCTTCCCTACCGTTCAGCATTGGTGCTACACCCTTCGTAACACTACAATGCAAGATGGCAATATTGAAAATTTAAGAACACAGGTGGATGCCAAAGGCATCTCTTGTAATAACCCTCAAAAAGAGCAGTTTTTGTGGAAAAATGGACTCTTATACCGAAAGTGGTTGCCCTTGAGAAAACAAGGAAATTGGGGGGTTGAAAAACAGCTTGTGGTACCTAAGCCATATCAGGACCAGCTGCTGGAAGTAGCCCACGATTCCTTCTTGGCAGGCCACATGGGTATGGGGAAAACCAGGAAACGGTTGATGGCTCATTATTACTGGCCAAACATGGCTAGGGATGTCATCGAGTTCTGTAGGTCCTGTGAGAGTTGTCAAAGAGTGGGGAAAAGTGGGGACACAGTTAAGGCTCCCCTAAATCCACTACAACTCATAAACTAACCCTTTGACAGGATTGGGCTTGACTTGGTAGGAACGTTTCCTAGACCTACACAATCAGGGAAAAGATTCCTGTTGACAATCATAGATTTTGCCACACGGTTTCCTGATGCTGAAGCCCTTAAGAACATCGATGCCCTGTCAGTAGCCGAGGCCCTATTAAGGATCTTTTGTAGGCTGGGGTTTCCCCATTAAATAATTAGTGATAGAGGCACAGCATTTCTGTCCGATGTTATGAAGTGTTTGTGGAGGTGTTGTGGGGTGAAGCATATCACATCTACAGCTTTCCACCCCCAGACAAATGTGCTTGTAGAAAACTTTAATGGCACCATTAAACAAATGATTAAAACCTATGGGGCAAATCATCCCTTTGATTGGGACAAGAAATTACCCTGTTTCCAATTTGCTTTTTGTGAGGTTCCCCAGGACTCCACCGGGTTTTCTCCTTTTGAACTGATGCTAGGGAGGAATGTCCGTGGTCCCCTTAGCACTCTTAGGAAGAGCTGGGAAGGGGAATTGGAGGAAGAAAAAGAGTCAGTAGTAAACTATGGCCTGAATTTACAAAATGACATGCGTGAAGTAATGGAGCTAGCACATACAAATCTAGCCAGAGCACAACAAAACAGAAAAGCTGGTATGACAAGAACGCTAGAGCCAGGAAATTTGATATTGGGGACAAGGTGATGGTGGTTTTGCCCAAGAAAAGCAATCAACTTGAGGCTGGTTGGGAGGGACCCTTTATTGTTCGACATAAATCAGACCCAACCACTTATTGGCTTGAGTTGCCAGATGTGGAGAAGTACAAGGTACGTACATTTCTAGGAACGGCAGGCTATTATCGCCAGTTCATACAGAAATTTAGAAAGATAGCTGCAGCACTACATGAACTAACCAAAAAGCGAGGACCAGGAAAAAAACCCAGTGGTCAGAGGGGTGCCAGAGGGCTTTTGATTTTCTTAAGCAAGCTCTGTGCACCGCTCCAGTGCTGATAGCACCAGACTTCGATAAAGAGTTCTTTCTAGCCTAAGACACTTGAGAAGTTGGAATTGGAGCTGTCCTGATGCAGACTAGAGCCGAAGTCAAGCACCCTGTAGCCTACTTTAGCAGGAAGCTAACAGAACGGGAGAAGAACTACTCGTTGGTGCAGAAGGAGTATTTGGCGATCGTGTGGGCCCTGGACAAGATTTGACCATATGTGTGGGGCGAGAGATTCCTTCTGCAGATGGATCATCGGCCATTGTTGTGGCTCTAGTCGATGTGTAAACACAACCTACTGTAACAGCGGTGGTCGTGGCGTTTCCTAGAGTTCCATGCAGAGATCCAGCCCATGGCCGGTCGAGAGAACGTCGTGGCTGATGGACTGCCTCGCAGAGAATCCTTGAGAGCAGCAAGCAAACGAAACTTTTACCTGGGACTTATTATTGTGCTCTCAGACTGAAATTGGAGCCATAAACCTTGATTTTTGGGACATTACTAATTAACATGTTTTTTTTACAGGTTGTTTATGTGTATATGTATGCTTTTATTGTTATTCAAGTTTAGGTCATTCCCAAAACCCTGCATCAAGGACGGAGTATTCAACCAGTTCCTCACTCAGGTTTTGAAAGAAAGGGGTGAGGGATATGTGGCATTACCCCACAAGGGTTTATCTTGTATATGTCTGATTTAGTATATCTGGTAAGTATAGAATGTTGAACTGAGTAGGTGTGGTTTATGATGTAATGGTTAGCGTGGTGTGGAGTGTATGTTAGGAGTTTGGGGGGGATTGGTGTTTGTTTGTGGAGTGAGAGGAGTTTAGGATTAGTGTGGAGAGTTTATTGTAGACTGGTCTGAAGATATTATATGCTGAATTAAAACTTTGTTAACTAAAATAAGCATATTATTGTTTTGTTAGCTACCAAATACCACGTGTCAGCTTGGCCTTATTTACCTGCCCTACCATTATTCAACACACAAACACCACATTATGCCTACAGTTTATTTTATTTTACAAGACGATCCAGAATTAAACCCTTTTCCCTCATAGCTAGGGGGAAGGTTTTATTTAATCCTCCCTCAGGTTTTTCAAGTGGTGGCGCTTGGCCTGAGAAGGGTTTATGTCACGTGCCTGACACAGGGGTTACGTCGCATTGTCGACCTCAGTCTTGCGGTTTGCCGATGAGCGCAAATGACTCCTGGCAATGTAGAGTTGTCCATGGCAAAAGACAGCTGTAAGCAGATAGAGGCCCACTTGGTCCACCGTCTGCCCCTGGCTCTTGTTGGTGCTAATGGCAAATGCCAGACAAATGAGGAACTGGTGACGTTGGACATGGAAGGGGAGAGATGAGTCAGAGGGTGCAAGGCTGGTTCTTGGCAGGTAGGAAGATCTGCTGGCCTTCAGCCTGTCCAGTGAGGGCTTCCTGATGCAGACACTTATTGGGCATGGCAAGCATATGAAGCTTGTGTCATGGATGAGAGCATGATTCACTCCCAGGTTCCTTAGCAGGATGACCACGGCACCCTTTTCAGAGTCCACTTGCTTGGTGGCAAACCACTTGGGCTGAGAGAGTTTAGGAGATCCGAAGAGCATTGCACATGGATCCTGGCATCTTCGCCATTGACTTCATCTGTGGTCAAGTAGGTCCTTCCCTGGGCTTCCGTTCTGTCCAAAGCCATCTGGCTGATGTAGTCACAGGGCTCGTTCTTGGGACACAAAATGATCATGCCACATGACCACGTACATCTGCCTTGCACAAATCAGTCCTAGAGACAGCAGTAACAATGTGTGTTAACACTGCATGAGTCTGGGACCTTGATCATGTCTTGTCCAAAATCTGGGGCTTTAAAATAGGTTTTAAGGATTGGAAGGAGACATGATAGCACTCTTCAAACCCTTGAAAGGCTGTCACACAGAGGACGGCCAGGATCTCTTCTCGATCAACCCAGAATGCAGGACAAGGAATAAAAGGCTCAAGTTACAGGAAGACAAATTCCAGCTGGACAGCAGGAAAAACTTCCTGACCCTTAGAGCAGTACGGCTGGCCGGCCCCCTCCTGCCCCTTCCTCCTTGTCCCATGATGGCGACTGCTATTAGCCAGGAAATGCCTCTGCTGCAACAGAGGTTTCATCAAATTCTTCTGCCATGGATAAGAGCATGGTTCTTCGCACACCTCCTGGCATCATCGCCACTGACTTCGTCTGCACTCAAGTCGGTTCTTCCCACGCCTTCCATTCTGTCCAATCCCATCTGGCTGATGTAGTCACAGGGCTCCTTCTTGGGACACAGAATGCATGAGTCTGGGATCTTGATCATGTCCTCTCCAAAATCTGGGCCTTTAAAATCATTTTTATTAATAAAACATAAGAATACAACGACCTCAGCCACCTTTAATTTTAGAATTAAATTGGAGTGGATTTTGAAATTTAACACCCTGTGACCACAGGAGATAAAGGAGGAGTTGGAATTTTTACCACTCCTGTAAATGTCATGGAGTTTTGAGACATTCGCTGATGTTTGCATGATATGAGAAGACCTTGAGTCCATTGCCCTGTCATGGTAATACCTGTAGGAAACTCAAAGAAAAAACTTGTCCAACAGTATAAAAACCATAGCCTTCATTCCATCCCATCTAGGCGCCAGTGTATGAACACTGAGGTCATTTTCCTGCTTCTTTTTCACAGAGCACATAGTTGAAAACCTAGTGATGGCCACCAATTTGGTTGGCTTTATAAGGGGGTTGGATACATGCCTAGAGGAGAAGGCTATTGATGGCTACTACTTCTGGTGGCTATGTGCTACCTCCAGTATCAGACATTCAGCCTATATACACCAGTTGTTGGGGAACATGGGCGTGAGGGTGCTGTTGCCCCTGTGTCATACTTGTGTGAACAGAATGCTGGACAGGATGGACTCTTGGTCTGATCCAGCATGGCACTTATGATGTTCTCATGTGTACACAAATGGCAGAAGCGTCACTGCTTGCTTTGGCAATGATAATAGTGCCTTGCACACGCATCTATCTGGAGGGGGGCAGGAGAGAGCCCACTCCTGAACTCATGGATTGTATTGACAGAAGTGGCCGAGGGAGGGAGGCAGCAGCAGCATGGAGGAGAAATTGGGCGGGGAAAGGGAAGTCATGTGGGGCGGGGAGGGAGAGGGGCTGCCCCAGAGGGGGAGGACAGTGGGCGTTCAATGCTGCTGACATCCCATAATATCCGGTGCACGTGGCAGGCTGCGTGATGCACTCAAAGGAAAACCGGCCCTGTAAAGAAGGGATCTGAATCCCACAAAGCCTCCAGGAGCAGCAGGAGCGGTGATGCTGCAGGGAGAAAATCCCCCTGCGGAAAAGCCCCCAGTTCTGTGTCTCTGCCAGGAGCATTTGGAGGAGCCTCTGCAGCGCTTTTGTGTTGAGTCCATCTAAAGGGTTAAATGGAACGAGTGTGCAGCTCCTAGAGGGGTTGGTGAAGAGCAAAGGTTGGATGAATGCACTCACTTCCTGCCCCAACCAGGATTTCTGCCTCGTGTTGCAAGCGCAGCCTCTTCTTCCCCTTGCAAAGGCTCGGGTGAGAGTAAAATGCACGGGGGTCCCAGGGGAGGGGAGGGGAGGGCGGGGGTCCCAGGGCAAGAGTGGAGAAGGGAGGGAGCCAAGGGGCAGGCTGGGAAGAGAGAGAGAGAGACCCCGGACCCCCACCCCGTGACTGACCCATTTGGGGTCCTTCCAGGAGACCCGCGCCTAGCAACTCCTTCCCTCTTTCCATAACCCGGGAAGGGAAGGCTGGAGAAAGGGGCCCTGAGAGGAGGCGCTGCGTCTTCAACAACACCGGTTTCTTGCTCCCGTTTTAAACTCAGTTTTCAAACATATTGAACCTTGAATAGCCTGAAGGCAGCTCTGGTTATCACCCCCCTCTCTCTCTCCCCCCCCCCCCCCAATTAAGGCAGAGCCAGAACGACATTTTCCACCGGGAGCCTTGATTCCTGTGGGACCGGGGTTGGTAGAGACACCCATTGGAGACAGGTCCTGGGTATTCAGTTGGCCACAGCTGTATCTCATTCATGCAGCTCCCCATTGTAATTCCTACAGCGCAGTCCTTGCTTAAAGAGAGCAATTGGCAGCAAAGGAAGGAGACCTTTTGAGTCCTGGTGGTAGCAGAGATGGAGAAGAGAACAAAGATGAAAGAGCAAAACTTTGCTGGCTCTGAAGCAGGAAACATCTCCTGTATCATCCAGGAAGGGAGCAGTGCAGAGTCCTGGAAAAGAAGAGAGCAGGAGAACCAACCTTGGAGCAACAACAGCTCAGATGTAGAGGGCCAGCGCTTCCGGGACTTCTGCTACCAGGAGGCCGAGGGCCCCCGAGAGGTTTGCAGCCGACTCCACCACCTTTGCTGCCAGTGGCTGAAGCCAGAAAGGAACACAAAATCTCAGATGCTGGACCTGGTGCTTCTGGAGCAATTCCTGGCCATCCTGCCCCCGGAGATGGAGAGCTGGGTCAAAGAGTGTGGAGCGGAGACCAGTTCCCAGGCAGTGGCCCTGGCTGAAGGCTTCTTCCTGAGCCAGGCCGAGGACAAAGAGCAGGTGAGAGCATTTCATCCTGAGAACTAAAAGGGATTGTGTTCTTAATACTTACCTCAACTTGTTTTTGCATGTCCTCTAATGAAGGGATGACCCAATTTCCAGTGCCCTCCTCCCCAAGAATAGTTGTTCTTAGTGTGTAGAGCTGGCCCTCCTTGAAGGATATTTAGACTAATGTGCATAGTTAAATTCATTAAACAATAAACCTACGGTTTATAAAACAACATTAAGGCTCTACCGTTTCCAACCAAGTACCAAAAAGCAGGGAAATTGGGAGTTAAGGCTCACAAGCCTTAACGCCACATCTTCACTAAGGTCGCAGAAATTGCAAGTGAAATTCCCATTCTCCCAAAGCAGATAAACCATGAGGACACGGTGGAGAATATGATATGCAGAGGTGACTGTGGGGTTGTGGAATACTGATGACGAAGAAGTTAGGGCCACCTACTTCGCTTTTTTTGTTTAGAGCAGCCCTTCTCCAACCTGCTTTCCTCCAAAGGTGTTGGACTACAACTCCCATCATTGCAAGTCAGTATGTCCCATGTCAGGAATGCTGGGACACTGTTCTAGTGCAAGGGCAGGCAGAATGTAGATCTTCAGATATTTTGGAGTTGAGCTCGTAAAAGCCCTTATCAGCATGGGCAGTGATCAGTAATGCTGGGAATTGATGTCCAAAACATCAGAGTAGATCTGTTTTCTGCCCACATCTGTTCTAAAGTATGATGTTTTCCAGCATTAAGTTATGCGATCCATCAGGGAACTCCATCAGTTTAAATAGATATGACAATGAATGGATCTTGAATGCCTAATCCAGATAGTTCTTCAGACGTCAAAGTTAGTTTTCAACTCATGGCATAGATTGTCAATTTACTGAATATCAGATATATGGTGTTGGGGGACTAACATAGAGGATTTTTCTTACATGTTCAGCAGTGTGAGATGAAAGGCAGAGCTAGCACCTAATGCTTTCATATATAAGGATTATTTAAAAACTACTGCTGAAAATGCCTGGAACATCCTCTTGTTCTAGATCTGTAATGAATAGTGGCCCTTTTGTTATCAAGCGTGCTGCTATATGCAAGATGTGTTTGAGAGAAAAGTATTGGGCAGACCCTGTATTTGGTAAGGATATGGAACAGCATTCCCCATCTTGTTGCCCTCCAGGTGTTTGAGATGACAAGTCCCAGCATTCCTGACCATGGGACATACTGACTTGCAATGATGAGAGTTGTAGTCCAACACCTTAGGGAGGATGTGGCGTTAAGGCTTATGAGCCTTAACTCCCAATTTCCCTGTTTTTTGGTGCTTGGTTGGAAACGGTAGAGCCTTAACGTTTTATAAACCGTAGGTTTTTTGTTTAATGAATTTCATGGCTTTGTGTAACGGATGTCCAGCTATTATACAGTAGACATCCAAGCCAATGTCAGCGAGTTGTCTTCCAAATATTTTGGACCAACAGCATTCCTGACCATTAGGCAAGCTGCAAGTGATTGATGGGAGCTGATGTCCAAAATATCTAGAGGGCATCAGGTTGGGGATGGCTGTATTAAAACAACAAAGTGACTTTAAATCTGTAAAGAGCACTAAAATAAATATTGCTTATTTTTTAATTTTTCCATAATTTCCTTTTTTTTTTTAATGGAAAAAATGGTTCCCCCCCCCCCCCAAGGCCTCAACATTCATTGAAATTTTACGTCTCTAAGTGAAATGTTCCTTTTTAGATTCTCACTTTGTTTTAAAAGCCCTAAGTATTTTGGTGTCAGCTGAAAATTTGTCCATCTCACTGCTCACTCCTAGTTCCAGATCAAATTCTTATTCTTATTATTATTAGTAGTAGTAATAGTAATATTTAGTATGAGTAGTAATACATTTATTATTATTACATTTATATCCTGCCTTTTTTCCTCTTGCGAGGAACCTAAGGTGGCTTACATGATCCGCCTTCATTTTATCATCACAACAACCCTGTGAGGTAGAAGAGTCTGTGCGTAGCCCAAAGCACCCATGGTAGAGTTCGTGACATTCCTGAACATTCTTAGCTTTTTAAATAATATTTTTTGATCAGGTTGAACAAAACTATTGTGTATCCTTTTATCCAGTTCCAACATCTTTGACAAGCTTAATAAAGGATTCATTGACCACAGGCTATTTTTAGAGCAAAAAAATTAAAATTAAAATTAAAATTTGGATAGTTTAAAATTAAATTGCGCAATATTTCTAATACAGCCACATGGCTACTCTTGGTACTGAGTCAGATGTAGTGTAGAAACGCCTAGTGTTGAATTAAAAATCAAGCAGCACAAAGATGAAATGAAGAATAAAAGAACATACATACACACACACAAACACAGCCTTATTGTATATTGGAAAGAAAATTATTGTGCTGGAAAGAAAAGGAAATCTTTACTACCACGCACACACACAACCCAGACTCAAATTTTAAAAATGCTCCAATCGTCTGCATGCTTACCTCGGAGTAAGACCCTCAGTGGCACCCAGGTGGGATGCAACAAACAACCAGATGTCATGCTGCTCCTGCCTCCAGGTGGCAATGGAGCAGGTGTATTTGGTTCCTGAGGTATGTTGCTTCCATTGGATGTGGGCCAATGCAGTCTTGCATCCTGGCACAGACATGTCTCTTACCCCCTTAGCTCCAGCTGCTGGCCCAGCACTACGCTACACAGGTATACCCTGGTATCCCTTCCCATAGATCACAAGCTAAATGTGAGCCAATTATGTGAGGTAACAGCAAAAAAGGCAAACACCATTTTGGATGCATAATATAAGTACAGCCTCCAATTGCACGAGGTACTGGCTCCCCTCTACTCAGCACTGGCTAGGCCTCATCTTGAGTATTGTGTCCAGTTCTGTGCACCACACTGCAAGAGGGATATCAACAAGCTGAGGAGGCGGGGTTGGATGAGTGGACATGATATCACTCCTCAGGTACTTAAAAGGTTGCCACACAGGGGATGGCCAGCATCTCCAGTCAGCCATCCCAGAATACAGGTCACGGAATGCTGGGCAAGCTACAGGAAGCCAGATTCCAGCTGGACATGAGGAAAAACTTCCTAACTGTCAGCCCAGCACAACAATGGAACCAATGACCCAGGGAGGTAGTGGGCTCTCCCACACTAGAGGCATTCAAGAGACAGCTGGACAGCCACCTTTCTGGTATGCTCCAAGGTGGATTCCTGCCATAGCCCATGGCATCCAATTGTGATTTAGGGGAAATGTGTGGAACAGATTACAGCAATCCAAGAGATGGAGGGTTGAATGGAGGAGGAGGAGGAGGAGGAGGAAGTGGTGCCTAGTGGTGGGAAGGCCAGGCAGGGAAAGGGAATCTCCCTCTCTTTTCTGTTCTCCTCCCCCCTCCCTTCTGATCAGCTCTAAGGCACCAGTGCTGCTGAGTGGCACTATGAAGTCAGATAGGGGCTCAATGAAGAATAAATATTCTTTAAAAATCAAATACATGGAATTTTATTTTAAAAAAAGAAAGGGGGGAGGCTTAAACCCTTCTCTCACGAAAAGCCTTGTTCCCTAAAATACACAGAGGTCCCAGAGAGAAGTACAACAAAATCCATACACCCCTTCAAGCTAGTGCATGGGAGTGAGACTCATTGCACTCAGTAGAACTTACTTCTGAGTAAACATGCCTTGGATTGAGTTGATATGAAAATCAATGATCAGCTCAATAATCAAATGAACATACACACATACAAAGCATGCAAGCAAGTTGTAACTTGTAGAGTTATTGTGCTGGAAAGGAGAGGGAATTCTCACTAACATCTCTCACTCTCCGCCTTCCAAGGTTCCAGACTGTTTTTTAAATAAAGGCTACAATCCTCTACACACTTACCTGGAAGTAAGACCATTAAGTTCAGTCAATGGAACTTACTTGTGAGAAGACACTAAGGCAATGTGTTTGCTAGAGGAAGAAACCATTGTAATGTAGGTGACACAGGAGGGAGGGGGAGGGAGACTACTGAGCATGTGCTGTATTCAAAATGGCCGCTGGATTTTTAAAGAGGCACAGTTTTAATTTAAAATCGACTTAAGCAAATTTTTAAAAAAGAAAAGCAGTTCCGCCTACACCAGCCACGTTGGAAGTAGACCCTGCCACTGAATTAATGAATAAGGCTGTCCTACGGTAAGGAGAGCTCTGCACAAATAGTTGCCAACCTTCAGTTCAATTTTCGGTTTCCGTTTGGCAGGGTACTTTAACCTTTTTATTTTAACTGTCCTCCTGCCTTCAATCTTTCACCAATTGTCTTGAAATTTTCAGGTAATGTAAAACCAACATTTCTTTCTGGCACATGTAAATTTCAGGAAGATTGGTGAAAAATTGTCAATTTTATAGCTGTTAGAATGACACCCCCCCAAATATGCCTTTATAATGGTAGAACATGTTTTTTACAGATACAGCTTAACAAAGGAGGCACTCTTGTGCCTCCTTTAAATATGCAATTCCCTACCACAGGATGTAGTGATGGCCACCCATTTGGACTGTTTAAAGTGGGACTTAGACAAATTCCTGGAGAAGATGGCTATCAATAACTACTGGTCCTGATGGCTATATCTTACTTCCAGAATCAGAAGCAGTACATCTATGTACACCAGTTGCTGGGGAACATGGGCAGAAGGGGGATGCTGTTGCACTCATGTTCTGCTTGTGAATTTGTGGTCGACAGCTGATGGGCCACTGTGGGAAGAGAAGGCTGGACAAGATGAGCCCTTGTTCTGTTCCAGAATGGCTCTTCTTACGTTCTTATGATCACAAGAGAAATGAATCGATTTGTGAAGTTCTGGGGGAGGAGGGGATCCTTCTTCAACCCGTGGCAGAGTCCTCCCAACAGGACAGAAATAGCATTTATAGACACCAAACTGATGTGTGAACAGCAGAAGATGCTGGATATCTGGGAATGTCTGGGAGGTTCTGTCTTTCCTCCTGGTTGGTTTTCTGAGAGTGTTCAATGACGTTTCTTATGCCAGAGTTAAACTCTTAGCCCCAAATCACACATCCCTTGATAAAAACATAGCTGAGTGTGCTGTGTGGCTTGGATGGTAGATCAACTTGAGAAGGAACACTGAAATGCAAACTAATTTGGAAATACAGCCCTTGGCCTGGACTTGACCCATTTCTTTCCTCCCTAATCCCTCTTCTCTCTCTCTGGGATCCCCCCTCCTTTTCCAGGTGCAGGGGATATTGGCCAAAGTGACCACAGATTTCCATGAGGCAGAGAAGGCTCCACCGGGCATCACACAGAGCCCGCTGGACAGGCGGATGTTGCTGGAGTTTGACGCAGGGCCCTCCTCACTGGGTAAGGATTAGTGCGATGTATTTCACCATGGTCTCCCTCTCTTGATTATGCCTGAGGTGCATGAGCTGCTTTAACGTTCTCCTTGAGCCTGATTTTGCGGATGGAGAGAGACTCTTTTTCTACAGATACTCAAACATTGCTTCCAGTAAACAATGAAAATGGAAATGCTTAAGACCTACAACTTACCTTCTCACCTTCTTTGCCTTCGTCACAGGGAGCGAAAAAACCTGCAGAGAGAATGAACTGATACTGGGGGATCCTTCTAGGCCTCCCTCGCTTTGTGGTGGAGTGGAAGCGGTTTCTGCACAGCCAGGGCAGGTAGGGGAGTCCTGGGTGCCTCTGTCTCCTTCACATCTCTTTGGTTCTGGAAGAACCTGCCCCTTTCCCTTTGCTCTTCTCCAAGGTGGCTGCTAGGAAGGCTTTGCAAGTCACTCATAAAGCTCTGGCATTCAGAAGGAGGACCTCACCATCATTGTCTTCATATATTACTACATAACATGTAAGGAGAACATCATTTCTTCTTCTTCTTTCAGGGTCTGGTGACCTTTGAGGAGGTGGCTGTGCATTTCTCAGAGGAGGAGTGGGCTCTGCTGGATCCAGGCCAGAGGTCTCTGCACAGTGAAGTCATGGAGGAGAATCGTGGGAACCTGGCCTCTCTGGGTAAGGAATGGGACGCTCTGTGTAAACCTCCCTCTTTGCCTTCTTAATAGATCCTGACTTGCAATGATGGGAGTTGTAGTCC
The DNA here is from genome assembly GCA_029215795.1 of Anniella stebbinsi. Classification (NCBI taxonomy): domain Eukaryota; kingdom Metazoa; phylum Chordata; class Lepidosauria; order Squamata; family Anniellidae; genus Anniella; species Anniella stebbinsi. The sequence continues at coordinate 180,074,248 of JARDYH010000005.1, forward strand.
AACACCATTGGAGGGCACCATGTTGGGGAAGGGCTGCTCTAAACAAACAAAGAAGAGAAGAACGTGGCCTTAAGTTGTTCGTCATCAGTTTTCCACAACCCCACAGTCACCGCTGCATTACATATTCTCTTTCCTGTCCTGATGGTTTTATCTGCTTTAGGAGAATGAGAAATTCATTTGCACTTTCTGCCTCCTTAGGGAGGATGTGGCGTTAAAGCTTGTGAGGACTCCCAATTTCCCTGCTTTTTGGTGCTTGGTTGGAAACGGTAGAGCCTTAACGTTTTTTGTAAACCGTAGGTTTCTTGTTTAATGAATTTCATGGCTTTGTGTAACGGATGTCCAGATATTATACAGCTGACAACCAAGCCAGTATCATCCAGGGTGTTACACCATGTTGACGTCCAATATAAAATCAAATCTAGTGTTATGCTCTCTGAATTGCAATCTGATAAACTTTTGAACGTTTCTATAGCCAATGTCCAAAAGAATTATAAAGCGGTACTACCGTATTTCTTCGATTCTAAGACACACTTTTTTCCCCATGTAAATGTCTCTAAAAACGGGGTGCGTCTTACAATCGATGGCATCTTAGAATTAGGGATGTGCAAGGCTGAAAATATTGTATCGTGAATTCGGATCAAAACAATTATCGGATCCGATTATATCGGAGGTCTTTTGAATCGTATCGGATATCTGATAATTATCGGAAATCCGATATTTATTTCAGATCCCTATTTTGCCCTATAGAGTTGCTTTTTGAGACAGATATGCCTAAAACTTCTGTATTTTAAAAGTTACAGACTTAAAACTTGGTCACAGTGACGACTTGAGTGTTGCTAATCATGTGTGCCAAATTTTAGAACAATCGGTGCAAGCGTTACTCGGAAGTAAGCTTTCAAAATCCACATTTTCAGGTGGCTGAAATGTGGTCCTTTTTCAAGGGACTTCCATTACAGATGAGCATCTCACAGATAGCCTTGAGGGGACTCATCTGTGCCCAATTTCAGAGGCACAGCTGCAGACGTTACTCGGAAGTAAGCTTTCAACACATGCACTGTTTCTGGTAATCCACTCCATGCTGCTGAGAACTCCTCATTTTGTAAGAGCTAATCCTTAAAGTTGGGGACCTTACCGAAGGGCTGTTGGGAGTGGACTCATGACATAGCTTGTCTCCGTGTTGGTATTGAAGCCAAAAACGCACATGCACATTGATTCTCCCAGGCTGGCCGGGCAGGCACACTGGCTGCAAAAAAGGCAATGTGTGAAATGCTTCTGCATCCCCTCACTAATGGAGTCCACGAGGAGGAGGAGGAGGAAGGCCATCCCTGTGCACACACACAGACAGCAGGCAGGCAGGCAGTTCTATTGGGCAGAGCTGGGCACATTGGCCGGAGCAGTGGCTCTTAAAAAAAAAAGGGAAATGTGTGAGGGATGCTTCTCTGCAGTCCCTCACTAATGGTGTCCACGAGGAGGAGGAAGGCCATCCACGTGCACACACAGCAGTCAGGCTGGTGTGCTTTTTGACCACACATTAGCTGAATTCGGACGACACAATAAGCAACTGGGGTTCGGGGAAAACAATCATCAGTTGTATTGACTATCGTGTCATCTGAATGCCGCCATAGTCAACTCAGCGCTGATCCTAATCCACACCACAGTTGATTATTTATTGCCATGTTGTGTGGGGAGTACCCCCTAGATGAACAACTGTAAAGTTGATTATTACCCCACCATTGACTATCGTGTTGTCCGAATTCAGCCATTGTGTAGTGTTATCCTCTGTAGCTGGATCACTTAAAGGTTAGCTAGTCCATTCCTAAGCCTTGTCACCACCGCACCGACTGCACATCTTGCAGGAAGCAGCTTGACCGGCTAGCCCTTACGGGTTACCCACTCCCTGTTTTAAACCATAAGGAGGACACTGTGCTGCCTTTGGTGCTGTGTGGGACTGATCCAGGACTTCAGTATGAATGCAGGCCGGGCACAGTACTTAGTGGTGATGCCCGTCCCATTGAAAGGACTGGGAGGAACTCTGCTGCTCCTAGCAGTAGCAGAACTGCTGGCTTCTCTCAATGGTCAGGCCATGCATGTCTAAGTACAAAGAAAAGGAAATGGGGGGGGGGGGGTAGGGGAATAGCACGGGCGTTCTTTTACAGCCAGCCGTAGCCCGGCAGGGCCTCATTGGGGCAGGAGAGACCCCTGCAGCGCGGCCACCTGGTTGATCCTTGCAGAAGCATATTCATGTGCTGCGCTGACAACTGCGAATGCCATCAAAACAACCCTCACCCACCGCCTTGCCCTCATCCTACTTGAAACGGCCCAGTCTGCCCGCCATCCCCGTGCAGGCTGGTTCAGGCAGTTCTTTATGGCACAGCTGGTCACATTGGCTGGAGCAGTGGCAAAATAAATAAATAAAAAAGGCAATGTGGGAGGGATGCTTTTGCAGTCCCTCACCAATGCTGCTACACCTGAATTAGGTGAAGTCAATGAGGTGCCTGGTTCCCAGGAATCCAGCAACTCACCCATCTCTGTCTGGAGAAGATGCACCTGGCTGAGGAGGACCCATCCCTAAATCATTTAAGGAATAATGAGGGAAGAGGATTGGGGGGGGGAGACAGTTGCATTAATGTGCACAATGGAGGGTCCAGGTGAGTGCGAACGGCAGCTGTGCGATCGTTGGGCCGCGTAGGCATTTGAAACTTTGAAATGAAGAGCAGACCCCCGAACGTGCTGCTGAGGGTGCCCTACATGGTTTGCGGGTGGACGTGGGGGAATCCATTGGGCTCCTGGAACCAGTCAGGTGTCCACAGCATCCCTATTAACAGGGAATCCGGGTTCGATTCCAGAGGGGTGGCCTAAGAAATGGCTACCAGACAGCCAAAGGAAGCAGGAGGCATGAAAGTTACCTGCCACTACAGAACCAGGGACGTCGTGACGACAAATAAGAATGCAGGGATCTGTCAAGGTGCTGTCACTGGAATGCCATGCGTACACGTTTTTGTGAACCAGCAGCCAAGCAGCTTCAACTATTGCGGCGGGAGGAGGGGGGAATGATTGTAAAATATCAGGATTTAGCTTTGACAACACATGGTCTAGGGTTATCCCGTGGAGCAGGTTCATATAAAGCGATGCTAGTTCCTCCATCAGCCTTGTCACCACCGACTGCACATCTTGCAGGAAGCGGCTTGACAGGCCAGGCTTCTGAAGCGCCAAGGAAGACGTGCTCCACCTGAAGCAGGTGAAGTCAGTGAGTTGCACAAATTGATGAGGGCGTTTGCCTCTCATCAAAGGAAAGCTCCGTTTCTTATTTTTACAATACGTAAGGCTACAAGCAGCCCTGCAAGGCAGGCACAATAAAACAGCCAGACGTCCAGACAGACTATTCCTGTGCACAGACGGCAGGCAGGCAGGCAGGCGGGCATGGGCAGATGCAGGCAGTCCTTTCAGGCAGAGGTGGGCACGGAGGCAGGCAGAGGGCCAGTTGCTTGCTCTTTGCACAAGTAAGCCATAGCCCCCTGGGACTGGACCCAGAGATCCCGCTACTTCACAAAGGCAGCTAACTGGCAGGCAGATGCAGGCAGGACTACTAAACCATAGGCAGTGTGAGATGCTTAGCATCCCCTCCATATGGGACGGTAGGAGAAACAAGATCCCTTGGAATCCTTCTATCAGAGTTGAGTTACTGAGCTGTAAAAACAGCAAATAATAATAAAAATTATTAACACAAAATATAAAAAAAGAAAAGTCTAGCCTGCCCGACTTAAAGAAAGGCGGGTCTCTCACTCCCCCAAAGGCCTGAGGGTGGGGTATCCCAGCAGGGGCAGATTGGCTTTGAGAAAGACCAGCTGCTCCACCAAATCAGCGTCCAAGCGGGAGCAGTGGGGTGTCATGACGTCGCCTGTCATCGAGAACCCCCACTCGCTTGGAACACTGGCTGGCAGGCAGCTCAGTCAATCTCTGGCCACCCAAGCCAGGTCTGGCCACGTCTGGCTCCGCGATGACCGGTAGGCCAGGGGTTCCGCGGAGATGTTCTCCTTGGCTTCTGCCAGGTAATGCTGCACAGCAGTTGCAGCGTCATCCTGACGATTGGGTTGGTTGCCTTCCTGACCAACCACTTCCTGTAGGGCATTTGCCCAGAACCCAAGGCCTCTGCTGCTCCTGCTGGGAGGGGTGCTGCTTCTGCTGTTGCAGGGACTGCTGACCCGTGAAGCCGTGGCTGCCGCCGCCGCCTCTGCCGCCTGCCCAAGACTGATTTCCCGCACAGCCCGAACTTCCCCCACCAGCAATTCCACCCACCCCAGCCTAGAATTGCCATCGCACATGCTGTCATTTAGACATGGATCACACATCGTGGCCAAGATGTAGATCCTGTCTTTCATCAGGGGCTCCATCCTCTTGGCTAGTCCTGCCTTAAGCCGGTTCAACACTTCCCGCACATCTTGCAGGAAGCGCTTCCCGGTGCCGGGATCCCCGTCTTCCAGAAACTGCCGCATCTTGGTCCGGAGATGCCTGGCCACAGGGATCACCTGGCTAAGGAGGGCGGTGCTGCTGCTGAGGGTCTCGGTGGCCTCAAGGAAGGGTTTGGTAGCCCACTGCTGCCTGGCCAGTGGGGCCTGGATACCTATGTCCCCGACCCTGCACATGTCGTGAATGGCACGCTGTTGCTCTACCATACGCTCGAGCATGAGGTATGGAGTTCCAGCGTGTCGCCACGTCCTGAAGGAGCCAGTGCTGCGGGAGATCCAACTCCGCCTGCTTCTCCCGCAGCAACCAACTTCCTTTGACACTGTGGTGGAAGCGTCCAGCCACCCTCCGACAGCTGTCCAGCACGTTACGGACTCCTGGCACGGGAGGGTGAATGACGCTGCTGCTGCTGCCCATGCCAAGGTCACCCCTCACAATTAGGTTAAAGATGTGCCCTCACTCACCGCCTTAACCATGTTGGTTCCCCTGTCCATGACCATGTAACCACGGGTGTGCTGATGCCCGGACAGCCACCCCTCCACCATGCGGTTAATGGCCTTGGTGATCTCCACTGCTGTGTGGGACTGGTCCATGACTTCAGTATGAAGGAGGGCCCAGCAGTAGTCCTCCTTCCCAGTCCCTGGAGTGATGGATGCTTCCTTCCCTGTGGCTCCCCACCAGTGAGCCATTAGGGACAGGTAAGCGTGCGCTCCGCCCTCGCTGGACCAAATGTCGGAGGTGAAGTGCGCCTTCTGCGCCTCTGCCTGGCACAGTCGACCCTTCACTAACTCCCTGCATGCCCGGTACAGGGAGGGCACCACACGGCTGCTAAGGGTGGTACGAGAGGGGATCTTATAGTATGGGACCACAAGAGCCATCAGCCTCTTGAACCCTGCATTGCCCACGAGGCTGAATGGCTGGTCATCCAACACCACCATCTCACCGATGCAGTCGGTGAGCTGGTCGGGCATTGGAAACCTCCAACGCGTGGCCCCATACTTCCTCCACCCCCCATGTCTTCCAGGGTGGCCTGCCTAAGATGCTTGAGGATGGGAGATGGAGAACTGGCAGTAGAAGCAGCCTTCTGCTTGCCCTTACTGCCACAAGCCAGCTGGGAGGTGCCCGCCTGTCTCCCAAGCAGGACCGTATGGTGGTTCCTCCTCAGGTAGTACAACATATTGGAGGTGGTGAGGTGCCTTGAATTCTACCCCTGCTGATTGATGGAGGCCTTGCAATGCCGACAGACAGCAAAGCAGGGATGTGGTGCCACCTCAAAATGCTCCCACACCATGCTGCCCTGTCGCTTCTGGGGTGAGCCAGTCTGCCCACCAATGCCTGGACTCTGGGGTGTGGGAGGAGCAGGGTTAGAAGCCCTCGAGGAGGTTTGGGAGAGTGGCTTTGACTACAGTTTGTGTAGTGTTATCCTGTGTAGCAGGCTACAGGACACACCAGCACACTCACAGTCAATCAAGCAAACACACACAGAATATAATTGTTTTTGCATTTTTTTTTTTGGTTTTTTTATAACTGTTAAACTGGGAAGGGAAGGGAACAACAACACACTCACTCAGTAACAGTACCCCCAGTCACGCTAACCTAACCCTTCAATCAAACCAACAAGCAAACGTAACACACACAAGCAACGAACCTGAGACACAGAAGGGAACAGAAAGATGCAAGAAAATAGAATGAATCTCCAACAATCGCCACCAAAACCCAGTAGTATAACTATAAGACATACAGAACTCCTCCAAAATCCACCCAGTTTCTTCAGTGCCTCACTCCCAACAGAGCTGCAAAACCCAAACGCGGCCGGCCACTCAGGCACACCCCCAACAGCTCGCTGGCCACGCCACCATAGGAACAAACGACGCCCGCCGTCCCACACCTGGCAGCCGGCACAGAGCTCAACAAGGGGCCAGCTCCTGCAAGCACGCGCGCTGTGCACCCGTTCGGCCCCCAAACGGAAAAGGAACGCCACCAGAAAGGAATCAGGGCAAAGGACGGGGAGGCCACGGGATATGTGCCACAACCAGCCCCAGGAACAAGGGGTACCACCACACACACACACACACCCAGCAAGGAGCACAGCAACCCGGGTGACACCGGCCCCCCACAGCCGCGCGTCCTTGACTGTCGCCTCACCTGGAAGCAGGCGGCCCGGGGAAGCGGCGCTCACCGAGCCCCCCTTCAGCCACCCAACACGGCCGGACAGCGCACACCAGCCATGGACATCCTCAAGACGCGGAGAATGCCAAGGCAAAGGGCTCCCGTGGGCAGCCCACCTCCACAACCTGCCGGATGGCCAGCTGCAGATGTTGTGAGAAACGGGCGAAGGTTTGCACAACATTCCCAAGGACACGAAGCGCCCGCAGCCAGCAACAACACCTCTACCGCCAAACAGGGCACATTCCCACCAAACACAACAGCTCACCAGCACCCACCATCCCACAAGCACACAGGACGGGGAACACCAGGAGAGGGCAAGGACAACCAGCAGCACCGTAACATCCCCCCACCGGCACCATGGACCCGGAGGGAGAGGAGAGCCGTGGCAGTCAGCCCAAGGACATCGGCTCATAGACCCCAGGAGAGGGAAGCAGCCAGGACCCCCCGGGAAGACACAGGGCACAGCACTGGTCCGAGGCGGAAATCGGGGACTTCATAGAGCTGTAGGGCAGCCGGGAAGCAAGGAGGATCATGGCCACAGCCAGGCACGACCACCTCTACCCCTGACTCTCCAGGCAGATGCAGGAACGGGGACACAACCACAGCGCCAAGCAATGCAAGGACAAGCTGCACGGACTCAGAGGAAGTTCAAGGAGACCGTAACGGACAATAACAGAACCGAGGTTGAGCCACACATCATGCCCTTCTATGACGAGCTGGCACGCCTGCTGGAAAAGCGCCACGATGTGGCAGGCAGTGGGTCGCAACTGGCAAGGCACCATGCACATGACAACGAGCCCAACAGGCCCAAGGGCCACGCCATGAGAACACTGCTACCAGGGCAGCCCAACTGCCGCCACGGAGGGATGCCCCACGCCCGCCACCAACCGGCATGCCGGCAGCGAGGGCATGGCCGGTCACGCCTAAGCCGAGGAGCGGGCCCACGGGATCCCAAAGCCCATCACTGCTGGCGTGGCTGCCACCTGTGCCTCCCGGGACAGCCCATTCCTCATGGAGTGTCTCCCCTGTGACAGTCTCCTCCAGCACCAACAGCCCTACAGTGTTCCTATGGCTGATCTGTGCAGAGTTACAGGTAGGGGACACCAGACCCGTCCTGCTAGTGCCAGAGATACAGCAGGAGGATGACCATGCAGGGCTATTATGCCCAGGGGTGCTGCCTGCGAGAGCATGCCCAACCGGCGCCACAGGGGGAGCAGGGCAGGCAGAGGCCACACCGCGTATGTGGGCGGGGTCGGCAAGCCACACCACCATGGTGGAGGGGATCACCTGCAGCATCATGGACGATGTTACAGGGATGGGGCCAGTGTCACAGGAGGAGCAGGATAAAATGGAGCAGCTCGTGGAGCTACAGGTGGCTGACATTCTGGAGCCAGAACTGTCACCTTCCCAGGAAGAGCTGCGGGCCATCGATACGCAGGCCACCGACCTTCATGGAAGTGGACGAGATGGAGGAGGTCACGCCTCTGGAAGCCGAACTCCAGGTTGGCGAGGCCGTGTTCACGGAGGAGATCGAGGGGCCCCCACAGCCGGAGGGCGCGGAGATGGAGGGCGCAGCCCCCCTAGAGGAGGAGCTGCCGCCTCTGCCCGCCAGCGAGAACATCACGGGACCGGCCGCTCAAGCCCGTCCCCTGACCAACGCACAGAGATGTGCCCGTATGTGCAACAGGTACAAGGCAGACCAGCTGTAGGTGGCGAGGGACCTGGTCACAGCCACGGAGGCAGCAGGGGGATGCATCCACGAGCTATTCACATGCATGGCGGGTGAGGAGGAGATCAGGAGCACCAAGGAGCGCGTCCTCACATAGTGGGTGACGCGCACGGCCACCCAAGCTGTGGAGGGATGCTCCCAAGCCATACGGGATGCGGGGCGGGATGTGCACCGTGGTCTGGAGGATCATGTCACTGGGATGGCCATGGCCATGGCAGCCACCGACACCATCATTGACCGAGGCATGCGCAAGCGCACAGCCGCCATCGACTGCCAAACCAAGGTCCTCAGGAAGCTTGCCCAGGCATTCCAGGGAGCGTACCATGGCCCCCCGCAGCCCACCCCCTACATGCCGCCATATGGATACATGCTGCCGCAGCAGTATCTGTCTCCGCCAGCGGCCGCAGCATACCAGGCCCACGAGCAGTGATCCAGGCGGCCATGCAGAACCATGGCAACAACAATGAGGATGTACTATGTGCCCGGCTGCGCTGCCTTGGTGGCGCCTTGCCTGCGGGGCCAACATTCGGGATGGTCGCTGGCCCCTCAGCGCTGCAGAGGCCTTGCCCTGTTGCTGGGCCGCTGTCCTGCCGCTGCTGTGCTGCCGTGATGCGGGCACGATGACTACGGGGGTGTTGGCCACAGGAATGGCCATGGAAGCCCTGCACCGCGGACCCCGTCTGGCTACATCGGACGATCTCCTTGATCAGCGCAAGGCCGTCCGCCGCTGGGCGCTCCCCCGGACGGATGCCATGTGGAAGGAGATGCAGAACTTGGAGGACTGGAACGACGAGCGTTTCCGGGGGAGCTTCCACATGTCCCGAGCAACGTTCAAGGTGCTGGTGGCCAAGGTGATCCCTGTCCTGCAGAGGCAGTGTACCATCATGCGCCCGTCCATTCCAGTCTTTTGCCATCTTGGCCTGACACTGTACAAGCTGGCATTCAACGTGGGGTACCTGCCGCTGTCGACGATCTTCGGGGTGCGCGTGTCCACTGCCTGCGAGATCTTCCGGGAGAGGGTGAGCATGCTGAACGAGCTGTACCTGGCCGACGTCATCTGGGTCGGGGACGAGCGGGAGAACATGCGTGGCTTCCGTGCCCCGGGCTTCCCGCGGGCGGGCGGGGCTCTGGACTCGACCCACGTGCGCATCCTGGGCCCCCCTCCCGCAGCGATGAGTACTACAACTGCAAGCATTTCTACAGCATGGTTCTCCAGGTGGTGGTGGATGCCATGGGCCGAGTCATGGATGTCTATGCAGGTGTGTCCGGGTGGAGCCACGACATGGCCATTTTCTGGAACTCCCCCCTGACAGCCAAGCTGTCGTCGGGCCGTTTCCTGACCTCCGGGCCTGCTTCCATGTGCGGGCGCGCCATGGGTCCCCTGCTCCTGGCCGACCAGGCTTTCACCCTCCAGCCGTGGCTGATGGCCCCGTACTGCTACCCCCACAACGCTGTGCAGCATAAATACAACTACTGCCACTGCCATGCCTGCCTGCCCGTGGAGCGCGCCTTTGGGCATTTGAAGAAGCGTTGGCGGTCCCTGTTTAGCTTGCTGGACTTGCAGGCTGACATCATCCCCAACGTCATGGTGTGCTGCTGCATCCCGCACAACATCTGCGAGTTCCGTGGGGACGTGTTACTGGCCAAGCACCCCGACCTCCCCCAGCCAGGCAAGGACGCTGATGCCATTGCTGTGGATGGACGGGACGTTGCACTGTTGCCCGGGCCCGTGAATCCCGTTGGGAAGCGCCGTGCCCTTGCGGAAGCGGCATGGGTGCGTGAGAGTATCAGTGACTGGATCTGGCTGCATTACCCCCACCCTGTGTGATCTGTGGGGTTCCTTCTGTGGACTGCCGTTGCTTCCTGGCAGTGTGCCCCTATCCGTCTCCCCATCGTCCCTTTCCACCGCTTGCTGCTTCAAGGTGCCCTGCTGTGCTGTCCTCTCAGCACTGTGCCTTCCCGGTCACCTTCTCTTAGCCCAGGGGCAACTGGCCTTTCCAGGACTCCGCCCATGCTTCGCAGTGGCCCTGTGCCCATGTAACCATTTTTATACGCCATGCTGAATAAAGCTTTTTCAGAACCCTTCTCTGGACAGTTTGATTTCCATTTTGAGATGCAACTAGACAGCGGGACAAATTTAATTTTGAAATATAGGTTTGTAGTAAACAATAGTGCAGTGCAGTGAGATGGTATAGGAGGATGTCATGACTGATGGTTTCCAAAGCCCCAGAAACATCCAAAGAAGCAACAGGGTTGAATTCCCACTTTTCAGTTCCTAGTTAAATTATCAGCAAGGACAAAATGGCAAATTTTTAAATGCATTATGGTTTTTCATTGTTTTCTTTTGTTCATTGATTGCTTGAGCTACTTTGAAAGAACGATTATATATAAATGAAACTGCTGTATATCACTTGAGTTGTCAGTTCTATTGAACGTCAGGGAATATTTAATAGATTTGGAAGGATCTGCCTCTCCACCTAATCTTTTTTATTCTGTTAATCAAATCAGCAAACCATTTGCTTTGTTCCCTGATTTCACGATTTCTGTTTTTATTCTTGCAGGCGAGCGCAGGGAGAGCAAGGAAAATGGTGTACACCAGAGAAGGAAAACTGAAACTGAAGAGAAGTGGGGAAACAAATCCATTTCTTTTGAACGGTCTGACGTCTGTGAAATTGCAATACTAGAAAAACCAAAGAAACTGAACATTCACAGTAGGAACACACAGAGGAAAAGCTCTCAGGTTATAAAGACTCAGAAGGTTCACCTTACCAAATCTCAACAATTTCACATGGAAGAGAAAAGATTTCAGTGCTTGGAGTGTGAGAAGCAATTCAATTCCAATTCAGAACTTACCTTCCATAAAATAATTCACTCAGTCGAGATGGCCTTTAAATGCTCTGAGTGTGGGCAGAGTTTCAGTTTCAGGTCAAGCCTTAAAGCACATCAGAGAATCCACATAGGAGAGAAGCCCTATAAATGCTCTGATTGTGGGAAAGGTTTCAATCAGCACATGAACCTGATAGCACTTGGAAATATCTACACAGGGAAGAAGCCCTACAAATGCTCAGAGTGTGCAAAGAGCTACATTCAGAGGTCCAACATCAGGTTTTATCGAAGCACTCACACAGGGGAGAAACCCTATAAATGTCTAGATTGTGGAAAGAGCTTTGGTCGCAGCACACATCTTAAGGAACATCAAAGAATTCACACAGGGGAGAAGCTCTATGAATGTCCCGAGTGTGGAAAGAGCTTCAACCTGAGCACAACACTTAAGCAACATCAAAGAATTCACACAGGGGAGAAGCCCTACAAATGCCTGGATTGTGGAAAGAGCTTCAGACAGAGAACAGCCCTTAAGTACCATCAAAGACTTCACACAGGGGAGAAGCCCTACGAATGCCTAGATTGCGGAAAGAGCTTCAAATGGAACTCGAACTTTAAGAACCATCAAAGACTTCACACAGGGGAGAAGCCCTACAAATGCCTAGATTGCGGAAAGAGCTTCAGGCGGAGCTCGAACCTTAAGAAACATCAAAGAATTCACACAGGGGAGAAGCCCTATAAATGCTCAGAGTGTGGAAAGAACTTTGCTCAGAGTTGCCACCTTAGGTTTCATCAAAGAACTCACACAGGAGAGAAGCTCTATGAATGTGCCGAGTGTGGAAAGAGCTTCAACCTGAGCACAACACTTAAGCAACATCAAAGAATTCACACAGGGGAGAAGCCCTACAAATGCCTGGATTGTGGAAAGAGCTTCAGACAGAGAACAGCCCTTAAGCACCATCAAAGACTTCACACAGGGGAGAAGCCCTACGAATGCCTAGATTGCGGAAAGAGCTTCAAACGGAACTCGAACCTTAAGGAACATCAAAGAATTCACACAGGGGAGAAGCCCTACAAATGCCTGGATTGTGGAAAGAGCTTCAGACAGAGAGCAACCTTTAAGCACCATCAAAGACTTCACACAGGGGAGAAGCCCTACGAATGCCTAGATTGCGGAAAGAGCTTCAAACGGAACTCGAACCTTAAGCACCATCAAAGACTTCACACAGGGGAGAAGCCCTACAAATGCCTAGATTGTGGAAAGAGCTTCAGTCAGAGTAGCCACCGTAGGCAACATCAAAGAATTCACGCAAAGGAGAAGCCATAAAAGTGCACCATTTGGAAAGCAATTCAATTACAAATTGCACCTTCCCTCTCATCAAACATTCCATTCAGGTGAGAAGCGCTATGAATGGTTTGTATGTAGAAAGCACTTTCGTTGGAGCACACACTGTAACTGGCATCAAAGAATTCACAAAGGAGACAAGACCTTTCCTGGTGAGATTTGAACTCACTACATTACTTCTGCCCTGCAGGGGTGGAGGTCCCATTTGTGTGGTCTTCCCCACTGATAGAATCCAATGGATTTCTGAATACTCTTTGTGATTTTCCAGTGAAGAGAGGGTTGGAAGACCTAAAGACGGTAGTGCACGCGCTGGTAACTTCGAGGCTCGACTTCTGCAATGCGTTGTACATAGGGCTACCTTTGTGCCTAGTCCGGAAACTTCAACTTGTTCAAAATATGGCAGCCAGGTTGGTCACCGGTACATCTAGGGGTGATCACATCACACCAGTTTTTAAATCGCTTCATTGGCTGCCAATCAGTTTCCAGGCGAAGTATAAAGTGTTGGTTATTACCTTTAAAGCCCTACATGGTTTGGGTCCAGGGTACCTGCGGGATCGCCTTCTCCCATACAATCCGCCCCGCATACTTAGGTCCTCTGGGAAGAATTTACTCAAGCCAGCCAGAACTCGGCTGGCAGGTGTTACCCAGAGGACCTTCTCTTCCATCGCTCCCAGACTATGGAATGGTCTGCCGGAGGAGGTTAGACAAATTGACAGTCTTCATGAATTCAAGAGAGTCATGAAGACTGTCCTCTTCCGACAGGCCTATCCAGATGAATTTTAAGATGTTTTTAATGTTGTATTTTTCTCTTGCTTTTAAGATTTTAACTGTTGTGATTTTTGTGTTTTATATTGTTGCTGTTCCCCGTCTTGATCCAAAGGGAGAGGCGGGCTATAAATAAATATTATTATTATTATTAAGCCAAGTCACAGCCATTTTCCAGGTTCTTAGCAGGGTGTTAACACCCTCCCCCATCAATGGAGCCCTGGTCCAGTCAAGGACTCACAGTGGCCTTTTTATGTTGCACTTGGAGGACAAAATCGCTTGTCTCCACAGCAAGCTTGACGCTGTAGTTAGCACAGCTCCAGTTGAGTGTCTGATGCCCCCATCTGCCCGACTGCCAACTACACCCTCATCTAGACAGAGATAGCCTAGCTACAGTGATCCATGCTCCGATAACTTCTCGGTTGGATTATTACAATGCGTTCTACGTGGGGCTGCCTTTGAAAACAGTCCAGAAATTTCAGCTAGTCCAAAACACGGCTGCGAGATTGTTAGATCATCATCTGTGGCTTTCTCCATGAGCCATCATCAAAGGAAGTGAGACAGGTGGCTACCAAGAGAATTGGGCCTCTTCTGCTGTGGCGCCCTGATTGGGGAATGAGCTCCCCAGAGTAGTTTGCCTGGCACCTGCATTGTACTCTTTCCCATGCCAGAGGAAGACTTTTTTATTTTCTAGTTTTTTTAACTTCGCTGTTTTAAAATTTTTAATCTCTGCACTGCTACTCAATTCTTTTTGTATTTTTGTACTGTTATATCGTGGTTTTATATTGTGGTTTACGTCTTATACCATAAATTGTATTATATGGTTTTCAGTTTTGTAAACCGCCCAGAAAACTTCAGCTATTAGGCAGTATAGAAATGTAACAAATAATAAACTGAATTAGCAAGACAAAAGACAGAAGCCCTATGGGTGAGTGGTTCCCAAGTCTGGGAGATAGGCTCCTTGGCTGATCTGGATGGGGTGGGACTCCCTCTGAAAGATCAGGTTCATAGTTTGGGGCTACTCTTAGACCCATGTGTGTGGCTGGAGACTCAAGTTGCCACGGCACCTCGGAGTGCCTTCTACCAGCTTCACCTGGTTCACCAGCTGTGGGCTCCTCTGGACAGCAATATCTTGACCACAGTTTAAAAGCTTTAGTAACCTCCAGGCTGGATTACTACAATGCACTCTATGTGGGGCTGCCCGTAAAGCTGTTCCAGAAGCTGGAGCTAGTGCAGAATGCAGCAGCTCGCCTGTTGTCGGGAGCTGCCCCTTTTCAGCATGCAACTCCTTTGCTTCAGGGCCAGATTTAAGGTTCTAGTACTAATGTACAAAGACCTAAACAACTTGGGACCAGGATACCTGAGAAAGCGCATTCTTCCCTATCAACCTGCCCTGTCACTGAGGTCATCTGAGGATATGTTTCTGGTGGTTCCTGTGATGTTCTACTGTTTAGGGATGTGAATGTGTTGCAAAGGTAATTATTGTGAGATGCGTTTAGTTATATGTCTTTAAAAAGTAAAGATTATAACTAGTGGGGTGAATGGCTAGGCCGGAGTGTACTCACTGTTTGGAGTTGCAGGTCTGGATGAGTATGGAATGAGTTGTAAGTGAGTGCTGATTGGCTAGTTGTTTGGAGTGCCTGGATTGGTGGGGTGTGTGAGAGTGGGAGGAGCTGGGGAGCGAATGAAGTATGTATGTGTCAGACAGAGAGAGAGATGACAGGGTTGAGCTGAGGAGGAGGGGTTGATTTGGGAGAGGGGAGAGAGAGAGAATTTGATGAAGTTTTGATTTAATATAGTGAGAATAAACAGTTTAGCTTTAAGAACAGTTTGAAACCCATAAACATTGTACTTGAAACTGCTATGCAAATGAACTGAGGAAACCAATAAGCTTACTGTGCATGTAATATACTTTATGTTAATAAATCTTGTTCATTTCATTCAACTGGTGTGGTCATTGACGAGTACCTGAGGAAGGTACTGGTGGCAGCCGGAACATAGATGCTTATCTGAGGCCAGGTTGCTGGGCTGTGGAGTTGTGGGGTCTACTAATAGTAAAGGCTGGACAGGGGCAGCAGCGGCAAGGGGCTAGGATAAGGTGTCACAGTTCCACATGGACCCATGGTCTGATTAGAGTCCACCAGGAGAAGAACCTTCAGTGTAGTGGCCCCCTTCCTCTGGAACTCCTTGCTTCTGGAGGTCAGGCAGGGGCCAACATTGTGTTTCTTCTAGCACCTACTGAAAACGTTCCACACAGCTTTCCCTGAATGACCGACCATGGTTTTTATCTGAACTCTGTTCTTTTAAATGTAATTTTTAGATGTTTTAATTCTTTAGTTATTCTTTGTTTACTCTGAAGTCTTGGATGCAGAGTGGTATATAAATATTGTAAATAATTAAATAAAGGATTTCAGTGATAACTCACAATTTAAACAACATCAAAGAATTCACTCAGGTGAGAAGCCCTCTAAATGCTCAGAATGTAAAAAAAGGTTCGGTCAGAGCTGCAGCCTTACAGGCGAGAAGTCCTTTATATGCTTTCCATGTGGAAAGGGTTTCACTTGGAGCATGAGCCTTAAAAACCACCACAGAATCCATACAGGGGAGAGGCCCTATAAAAGCTCCGAATATGGAAAGAGTTTCAGTCACAGTGTGAATCCTAAAGTACATCAAAATATCCACATAAGCAAGAAGCCCTAGAATGCGGAAAGAGCTTTGCTTTCAGGACACATTTGAAATTGGCACAAAAGTTAAGGATAGCTTGAGGACAATCAAAGACAAGTTAGAAGGGGTATGGATGAAATTTATTTAATTTCTAAATGCAGTAAATAGATCATGGGTGCATGTCTCCATCAGACTATACAGGGCTCTGGAGAGCGTAGATCTGTGGAAGCAAAGCTCCCGAGAGTAATAAAGGAGCTGGCAGAAGAACTCTCAGAACCACTATCTATGATCTTTGCGAAATCATGCAAGACGGGTGAAATGCCAGATGACTGGAGGAGGGCTAATGTTGTCCCTCTCAAAGATGTTACTTTTTATGCTGAACAGTACGGATTAGGTATTTCATTAAATTTTATCTCAGCATGCATAGTGGGAGCTCCATTTGAACCTTGTATTCCATTCATTTTTTAAAACCTATTTTGTTCTGTGTATTGATTTTGGTTTAAGACACCACCTTTTATAGTATTGATCCCATAACAGCCCTCCCGGTTCCACCAGGCAGCGAAACCTGGCAGGCTGCATGATGCACTCGAAGGAAAAACATGGCTGTGTAAAAGACCCATTGGACTCCCGCAAAGCATCCAGAAGCAGACGGAGCGGTGCGGTGCAGCTGCTGGGAGGTGGTGGGGTGTCTATAGGAGGTCGCATTGGCGCCTCGATCCCCACCATCCCGCACTTGCGCTCCTGCGGGTTGTCTCCACGGCAAGGAGTGGGTTCACCTCCGAAGGAGACGCTGCTGCCGCCCCTGTGCCATGGCGCCCATGTACCGAGGCTCGACTGTGCATCGCTGCAGGGCGTCCCCCACTTTTACTTTTTAAGAAATGTTTGCGCGCTTCTGCACGGGCGTCTTTCTGCACGCGGGAGAAGCGCAGACGCCTCCCAGTGGCAACCAGGGATCGCTATTGGCCAGGATAGGCCTTGGAAGAAGCAACGCTGGACGCCAGGAGACAGATGGTCCATGCTGGAGGCTGCAAGGGGGGAATGTCGGAATAAGTCCCCAATTTTTTCAATCCGGAGCTCCAGGGGAAAAAGCCCTGGGATGGCCCTGCAGTGGCTGCTGCATCCTATAAACGACCTTGTGCCACTGCAGAGCCGCTCCGGGAATTTCCCCTCCTCAAGACAACCGCAGGGATGAAAAGCCCCAGTTCCCTGTCTCTGCCAGGAGCCCTTGGAGGCGCCTCGGCAGCTCTTGTGGGTTGAGTCCACCTAAGGGTTAAAGAGAAGGAGAGGGCGCTGCTCCTAGAGAGGCCGTGCAGAGCAAGGGCTGAGCCGCTCACTTCCTGCCCCTCCCAGCCTGGGATGTTTGCATTGTGTTGCAAGCGCTGCATCGCTTCCCTTGCAGAGGAGCCGGTGAGGGCAAAATGCACGGGGGTCCCTGGGGGGGAGGGGATGGAAAGAGCCCCCATGGGTGGAGCAGAGAAGGGAGGGAGCCAAGGGCAGGGGGGCAGGTGTGCGCCGAGGGAGCCCCCAGGCGGCTGACCCACATGGGCCCCTCCAGCAGACCCACACCGTGCACCTCCACATCATTAGGGAAATCTGGAATGGAAGGAAAGATCCTGGGTGGGGAGAGGAGGAATCCCATCTGTGGGCGAAAAGCTGCTATAGGGCCATTTCTGCACTGCATTTTGTTTTGTTTCCCTGTTTTAAACCGAGTGAATAAGGGCCATGGGGCATTTCCCCCCCCCCCTTTAATTTAGTCTCAAAACCTTCGAAATAAACCTCAGGAGCTTTTATTAGGACACCCTAAAACAGACATTACTTGGCCCATAGGGAAACCAGGCCCTCCTATAGAGAAATAAACCTGGGGAGCTTTAATTTATTAAGAAGTGAGCATGCTTTTTGATTTAGTATGTTTCTCTTTTCTTTATTAAGTGAGCCTGCTGTTCACTGAAGAGTGAATAGAAATCACTGTTCGTGGGGTCACATTTGGGGTTCAAGTGCTGGGAACAGAGAGGGCTTTGAAGGAAGCCATGGAACGGATTGGGAGTGAAACTCTGGTTCATAAGCAGAGTTGTTTTTTTCCTTGAGGGCAGAAGGTTTTGCTGCCGGGAGCCTGAGAGGGAGGCAGTCTTTACTCTCAAAGTGGTGGTCAAGGTGTGGAACAAGAGGCCACTCTGAGAAGAAGTTTTGCTGCCGGGAGCCTGTTTTGTTTCCTCTCCCTGTTTTAAACCGAGTAAGTACCATGGGTCCTTTTCTCTCTCCTTCATTTAGTCTCAAAGCCTTCGAAATAAACCTCAGGAGCTTTTATTAGGATATCCTAAAACAGACATTACTTGGCCCAAAGGGAAACCAGGCCCTCTTATAGGGAAACAGAGGTCATAATGCCTTTGAAAGAAACCAGGGGCGCATTAATTTATGAAGAAGTGAGCATGCTGTTTGCTTTAGTACATTCCTCTTTATTAAGTGAACCTGCTGTTCACATCTAAAGAGTGAGTATAAATCACTGTTAGTGGGGCACATTTGGGGTTCAAGTGCTGGGAACAGAGAGGGCATCGAAGGAAGTTATGAAACTCTGGTTCATCAGTAGACCTGTTTTTTCCCTGAGGGCAGAAACTTTTGCTGCCTGGAGTCTGAGATGGAGACAATCCTGCTTTCAATTCAGTGGTCACATTGTGGAACAAGAGGCCACTATGAGAAGAAGTAGCAATATCAGTTATTCCTCACTGCTAGCGACTCCATGAGTCTGGAATGTTCCTTATATCCTGCTAAGGCCTAATCTAATATCGGCTGCCTAAAACTATGAAGAAATGACTATTAATGCAGGTTTCTGCCCACGCAGTATATCTTTCACCCATCCAGGAAAAAATGTTTACTTGGGAATTGAAAAAAAAAAGAAATAAAAAGGCTAAGCGGAAAGCAAAAGAGTTTCAGGGAGTCGGTGAATCAATAAAAAATTGAAATTTCAGAGAAGTTAACTGAAGTTCATTTCTCTCTCTGTTGGTCTGTTTTGCATGGCTACGAATTTTGCTTTCAAAATGCTAGTTTTGGAGCATTTTCAGCCAGAGGTTACATATTTGCCTTCTATTTGAGAGAACAAAGAAAATTTTGCTTTGACTATGTCTCTTATAAAGTTGTTGAGGCTGCAGCTGCCATCGCTTCTGAACCAGCTTTTGGGGGCTGGGGGCTTAGGTCTAGAGCAGCCTGAGACAGTTTTTGCCAACGATTTTATTTTACTCACTGGTGGAGCTCAGACTTCACTACTCTTTTCAGTTTTAAAACACCCTCTCTACTTTCTACCTGGATTATTTTTTCCTAGCTAGACTTGGATTCTAAAAAAAGTCTCTTTCAACTTTCCTCTAGGTCTGCAACATCCTGTTCTTCAAATCTCTACCTGGAATAGGGAGCTATACCTTCCTTTTAATTCCTTCTCCCCCCCCTCCCCTCCCCTGGCTCTCTTTCCTTCCTTTCCTATAAAAGTTTAGTTTATACTGTTATACAGTTGAAAATTTTTAACATTGCTTTTTACTAGTTTGGATTGGTGGAAGTTTAAGTACAGCTAAATAACAAT
This sequence comes from Anniella stebbinsi, assembly GCA_029215795.1. Lineage (NCBI taxonomy): Eukaryota > Metazoa > Chordata > Lepidosauria > Squamata > Anniellidae > Anniella > Anniella stebbinsi. The sequence continues at coordinate 180,093,772 of JARDYH010000005.1, forward strand.
TCAACTGCTGCTAGCTGGGCTGAGTAAGTATCCCCCCCTCCCATAGGTGATGACATGGAAGCTGCTTCAGCACCCATTTCAGACCGGTCCTGAGTATTCAGTTGGCCACAGCTGTATCTAATTCATGCAGCTCTCCATTTTAATTTCTTACACAGCAGTCCTTGCCTGGAGAGAGAAACTTGGAGTAAAGGAAGGGAGACCTTTTGACTCCTGGTGGTAGCAGAGATGGAGAAGAGAGTAAAAATGGAAGAGCAAAACTTTGCTGGCTCTGAAGCAGGAAATATCTCCTGTATCATCCAGGAAGGGAACAATGCAGAGCTCTGGAGAATACGTGTGCAGGAGAACCAGCCTGGAAGCAACACCAGCACAGATGCAGAGTGCCAGCGCTTCAGGAATTTTAGCTACCAGGAGGCCAAGGGGCCCAGAGAGGTTTGCAGCCGACTCCACCACCTTTGCTGTCAGTGGCTGAAGCCAGAAAAGAATACAAAAGCCCAGATGCTGGACTTGGTGATCTTGGAGCAGTTCCTGGCTCTCCTGCCCTTGGAGATGGAGAGATGGGTCAGAGAATGTGGAGCAGGGACAACTTCCCAGGCAGTCACCCTGGCAGAAGGTTTTCTCCTGAGTCAGGCAGAGGACAAAGAACAGGTGAGAGCGTTTCCTTCTAATAACTCCAAAGGAGTGATATCTTAATATTCCCTACCAGTAAGTCAACTTTTTTTGCATGAACTCTAAGAAAGGGCTTTCCCAATTTCGTATGGCCCATATCCTAGTTGTGATTGGTGTTTAGAGCAGGCCCTTCCTGTAGAATAGTTACACTAACAGTGCATAGTTAAAATATGCAGTTCCCTACCATGAGATGTAGTAATGGACACCAATTTGGAGGTATTTCTATGTGTGCTATGTGGCCTGTATGGTAGATCAATTTTGGAAGAAGCCCTGCAATGCAAACCGATTGGGAAACACTGCCCTTGGCCTTCACCTGACTCATTTCTTTCCTTCCCTCATTCCTGTTCTCTGCCTGGGATCCTCCCTCCTGTTTCAGGTGCAGGAGATGTTGGCCAAAGCGCCTAAAGACTTCCCTGAGGCAGAGAAGGCTCCATCGGGCAGCACACAGAGGACACTGGACAGGTGGATCTTACAGGAGGGTGATGGAGGGCCTTCCGCACTGGGTAAGGATTAGTGGGACAAATTTCCCCAATATCTCCATCTCTCAATTATGCCTGAAGTGGAGGAGCTGTTTTAATGTTGCCTTTGAGCCTGATTTTCTGGGTGGAGAGAGACTCTTTTTCTCTAGATACTCAAAAAAGATATGTTGTTTAGTAATGTGGACAAACATAGTTTCCTGTAAAACAATGAAAATGGACCTGCTTAAGAATTCTAACTTCACTTCCCACCTTCTTTGCCTTCCTCACAGGGAGTGGAAAAACATGCAGAGAAAGTGAGGATCCTTCTAGGCCTCCTTCGCTTTGTGGTGGAGTGGAAGCGGTTTCTGCACAGCCAGGGCAGGTAGGGGAGTCCTGGGTGCCTTTGTCCCCTGCACATCTCTTTGGTCCTGGAAGAACTGGCTTTGGAAATCACTCATGAAGCCCTGGCGTTCAGAAGGAGGAATTCCCCATTCTTGTTTTCAAATATTTCTACATAACATGTAAAGAGAACATCGTTTCTTCTTCTTCTTTCAGTGTCTGGTGTCCTTTGAGGAGGTGGCTGTACATTTCTCGGCTCTGCTGGATCCAGGCCAAAGGACTCTGCACAAGGAAGTCATGGAGGAGAATCGTGGGAACCTGACCTCTTTGGGTAAGGAATGGGACCCTCTGGGTAAGGCTCCCTCTTTGCCTTCTTGACAGATCCTAGAATGTGGAATTACATCTTTCTTTGTGTCATTGCATAAAAAAGAAGACTTTGGGGACAACAGTGCCTGGGCCATGTTCCTCAGATACTCTAGTCCAAAGAAAGCTACCTGGGTGATGTACATAAAACTTTGTGTTGAAAGTACATCATTGCTTGCCTGTTTGCTACTGGACCAAATTCAAGGTTGTTACTATTATATAAACCCCTAAAGAACTAGGGAGCTAGTAAAATGAGAATCTGCTTTCTCCCCTATAGACCCATTCAATTCTTGGGGTTATCTGGTGAGCTGGTGCCACATGCTTCTCAGGTTTCTTTGGTGATTGTTTAGCATCTCTAGATGTGACCAAAGATAGTATGGAGATGTGTCTCTAGACAACATCCCTGGCCAGTCCATGGGTGTGTTCATGACATATTGAGGCTTCAATCCCACGCAGCAGGGCATCTCCCCCAACAACCACCCTTCTCTTATTTTTGTTGTAGGCATTGATATTGATGCCTGCACTCGACTGACCTTGTGCCTCTTGCACGCTGATTCACGGGGTCCCCTGTAATTCCTCCTCTGCAGACTATCCTCCAGTACCTGAAGGCGGTTCCATAGTTCTATTGGTTCCACTGGTGCTGAATGTCTTCTAGCTCATTTGCTCCTGCTTCAACTTCCTGTCCCTCTTCCACCTCCTGTGCTTCTCTTTGCTGTTGTAGTTCCACCGTCCTGTCTAAGAACTCTTTGCCTTCTCTTATTCCTTAGAGGGTGGATACCTTTTTATTGTTGGAAGCCAATGGCCATATCAACATTCAACAAAACCATACAATCATTAAAACTTCAACTCGATTAGCCCAAAGCTTCATTAAGACAGGATGAATTATTTATAAAATTATGGCCAAATAACCATCCTACCTCGACATTTCCTTTACACATAGACAGATTCTTCCTCCCCCAAAAACGCCTTCCTTAATCTCAGTGCTGCTATAGCAAACAACGCTACATTATAACTTACAAATTTATCCTTATCTGCCAGCAGCCAATTGATCTTAAAATCCTCCGATTGGCCTTCCAGAGATCTCAGAAGAGGATATATAAATTTGTTCCGCGGGGCTCTATAGAGCTTACACTGTAGGACGTAATGAATCACATCTTCAATCTGGCCTTCATCACATATACAGAGACGTTCTTTTACAGGACGATTTTGATATCTTCCTTTTAAGAGTGCTGTAGGCATTGTCTGAAATCTGAGTTGAGTAAAGGCTCTTCTGACTGGGAAAAAGGTTATCTCCTTAAGATATATAGCCATCTTATGATCTAACTTACATTTAGAATACCAATAAGACAGTTTACATTCTTTAGTATAATCTAAATCCTCCCTAGCGTCCTTGCCAAATAGCATATCCCGTATTAGGCGGTTTGACACCTCACAAAGAGTTGTTATTAGGGAAGGTGAGTAGGAAGACATCAGATCTTTCCCTAAACACACCCAACCCTCCCTGTCCTGTAGGTCCAAAAATCACAATTTGGCCAAGTACTGATCAGGCATCTGTAAAAGTTTTTTAATATAAAAAATCACAGATTTATGTATGCGAACTTTCAACGAAGGTAATCCTAGTTCTGTTCTTAATAATGCTCCTGGAATGTTAGGAGCTGTTGCCAAAAGAGTACGTAGAAAATTATTTTGAACAGGTTCCAGTTCATTCCTGTAATAAACGCCCCATATTGCTGCACCCTATAAAATGTGTGCTACAATCTTGGCAATGTAAACTTTAACTACAGGTTCAACTAAATGGTGTCCCTTCATATAATATAGCTTTTTAATTGTGCCTAACGGGTGGTTAGCTGAAATTGAGATTGCTCTAATATGGGCATGCCACAAGGCATTTTCTGAAAATTGGAGGCCTAAATATTTAAACGTTTGTGTTTGTTCAATAATTGCCCACAAAGGGACCATTTATGTCGAATACGTCTTTTAGCAAAAACGACAACTTTAGTCTTATTATAATTAATGACTAGGCCCTCCTGTTTACAATATAGTCCCAATTGATCGAGCAGTCTCCTCATGCCTACCTGAGTTAGTCAGAGGAGAGCTATGTCATCAGCATAGAGTAGTACAGGAACTTTTTTTCCCCTATTGCAGGGGGAAAGAAGGTAGAGCTAAGTAGCTTTCGAGTTATATCATTAATATATAAATTAACAGAGGAGCTAGAATACAACCTTGCTTGACACCCTTTGATGTAGAAATTGGGTCAGTAAGGGATCCTGCTAGCCCATATCGTATTTTAACATCTGTATTGGTATACAAGCGTTGTATGAGAGAGAGAAGACGCCTCTCAACCCCCAAGTCCTGCAGCTTGTTCCATAGCCTCTGCCTATCTATAGAATCAAATGCAGAGGAAAGATCGACAAAAGCCACATACAGCTTCTTTGGTGGGTTATTCACATATTTTTGTATGATATAATTCAGGACAAAACACTGATGAATTGTACTATAACCTTTGCGAAAACCAGCCTGCAGTGGTGAGAGAATATTAAATTCTCATACCCATTGTTCTAATTTTTCCAGTAGATGCCTGGCATATAATTTAACAGGGACGTCCAGTAGACTTATTGGACGATAGTTGCTAGGATCCTGTGGATTACCCTTCTTATATATCGGCACTATTATACTTGATGTCCAACCCCATGGGAGAATGCCAGTTTTATCAATTGATGTGAAGAGTGTTGCCAATATTGGGCACCACCAGGCAGGGTTCGCTTGAAAAATTTCAGAAGGTAACATATCCCTGCCCGGGGCCTTTCCACAATTTAACTGGCGAATAAGACTTTTAATTTCCCCTTCCGTTACTGGGGACCAGATAGGTAAAAGGTCTAAAATCTGAGTCTAAGTCAAAGTCTGGGACTGCTTATCTACCGGATCAGTTTGCGTTGGCTGAGTTGCTCCAAAACCCGCCAGCAGTTGTCCGAAATGTTCTAACCATCTTTCCATCGATATTTGCTCTGCAGTCTCGAGCTTGGGGTTCTTTAGGCCCCAAGCCACCAAGTGCCAGAATCTCTTCCCATTTTTCTCAGTGGCAGCCTGTCCTAGATCTTTCCAATAAATAGTTGCATAGCTCAATTTTTTTGATCTTATAAGTGTCTTATACTCTCCTCTCTGTATCAGATGTCTTCTGATATTTATTTCCGTTTTATCCTTTCTCAGAGATCTGGCTGACTTTGCCAAGTTTTGTTTGGCCGTCCTGACTTCCATGTCAAACCATGAGTACATGCGTTGGCACTTCCTTGGACATCCAGGTTTAACTAGGAAGGGCCTTAGATTATCTACTAGGGTTTGATACAAACAAAAGGGGTCCTCAATCTTTCTAATAATTGATTCTCTAATCTTCAGCATATTCCCATTATCCAATAGTTGTTTTATATCATCCGCCAGCAGTGGAGTCCATCTAAGACGTTGCTCTCCAATATCTAAAGCCTGCGGGGGGTATTGAGTCGTGGGAAGTTTCCCACCGCTTGGACATTCAGTCTCCACTATCAGTGCTAGATGATCACTATCAGTGTGGTCATCCAGGCTAAAAGCGTGTGATTTTGAATAGAGACCCGCTGACATAAATATATAATCCACCACACGTCCTCCTTTCTCGGATACATAGGTAAAGTGACCCCTTGTTCTGTCCAGTGGGCCTCCATTCAGGCAATACAAGTGAAGCTTGTAAGTAAGAGAGAACAGAGTTTCCCCATACTTGTTAACAATACAATCAGAGGAACTTCTAGCTGGGGTAGTTTCAATTTCCCCATCTATCAGTAAGTCCGTATATAATTGTTCATTACCATTTCCCATCCGTGTGTTAAAATCTCCACACAATAATATCTCTGCACTGGGAATAGTTTCCTCCACTAGGTAAAGTACTCTGTCCAGTTCCGCCCATAGTTGGATATTATTATATTTAGAAGCTCTGGGGGGAATGTATACATTCATGCAAACAACCGGGAGTTTCATAAGAAATTTCACCATAACTGTTTGGATGTAACCACAATCTGACAATTCCAAATCTAACATGTCCATCCGGGTATCCGTAGAAAGGAGGGTCGCAATACCGCCACGGCCATGGCAGCCCCTCTTAATCGCAGGAAGAGCTAGGAGCTTAAAGCCTTGTAGCTGTATCGTTTCGGTGTCAATAATCCAGGTTTCTTGTAAACATAAGAGATCAAATGATTTTAGATAAATAATAAAGTCCGGATCAGCAAACTTATTTCTCCATCCTGCCATATTCCAAGACAGGATGCATAATCGCTGTGGATGATGTTCTTGTTGCTGTTGTTGCTCCGGAATACTAGTTATGGCTTCAGGGCAATCGGAGTGCTCAGTTGCCCTAAAAAAACACAGCTATTATTGTTTTGTATTAAATTCCTTAGTTCGCTGTTCCTACCCTTGGGTTTCTGTTGATGTTCTTTCGATGTACTGCCTAGCTCATATTCCTCCAGATATCTGCTGGCTATCCATTTCTCGTTAAAAGCTAGCATGTTATTTTTGGCGCTATCCGAAGAAACAGTGGTGGGCAAGTGAGAGAAGAAATCCACTCTTGTATCCTGATTATTTCAGATGAGTCTTTCCCAGGTGGTGGTCGCTTACATATTACAGGTCCACTAGATTGTTCCTTTGTCATTGGGTGTATTTCCACCGTTGTTACAAAATGATGTTTACATGAGGTCTCATTCGACTGTATTTGAGCCTCCTTGTCCCCTTGTGCCCTACAGATTATATGTTTCTTTGTTATCCTTTCCTCATAATCTTGGCACTCATTAGGATCAACATTCAAGTTATCTAGGATAATCAGTTCATTAATATTCTCCGGCAGATCAGTGCCCAAATTTTGTAGATGTTTCATAGGTGTCCCACCCCATATTTTATTTATTTCATTTTTATTTACAGTTCCCATTTGTCCCTCTTGAGTAGATCTAGTTTGTCCCAAAATCTGAGTAGTAATAAGGGTATTACGTAATTGTACGGGAGAGCAAAGAAAGAGTCTATCAGTCTTTTTTCTTCTTCAGTAGACAGTTTGTTCTTTACATTTTCCTTATTATTCATATTCAAATTCAGATTCAAATTCAAGTCTTGACTGGGATTATTCTGTTCTCTTGGGAGCTCTCGGTATTTATTAATATGGCAGTTTTTTGTTTTGAAAAGTATTGTGAAGTTCCGTGTATCAAGGTTGTAATAGTTTCATTCTTAAAACATTTACTTACTCCCATTCCAATTTTCTCTAGTCTTCCTTTTACTTTGAACGTTTCCCTAGTAGTTTGATAATTCTGAAAAGTAACTATTGCACGGGTGTAAGCATGAGTGTAAGCATTATCTTGATTGAAACAGTGGTATTCTATATTCAGTATGTTCTCTGTGTATATTTCCAATGATGTTACATTTTCTTTCATTAGATAAATAAAATGAGCTTTACGTTGAGGTTGTGATAACCTTCCCCATGGTTTGGGATAATTTGAGAAGGCTAATTTCAGATTATCAAGGACTAGGCTCCAGGAAGGTGGGGTTTGTTTATTTAGTTTTTGTACTGATTGGTGTTGCTGAGTGGCTTGTATATTTTGAGATAAAACATGTTGCCAAGGATCTTGTATCATACTTGAAACTGTAATTGATTTCTGAAGTTTATTGTTTGAGAGGGGAGTCTCTGAATCGCTCTTATTATACAGTCAGGTGTTGGTTGCAGTTTTTCCTCTTTTGCTTCCTTCTTTCTTTTCCCCCCAGTTTTGTCCCTATCTTGATAAATTTTAGCATTTTCCTTATTTTGGGATTCTAAAAGTCTAAATAGATTCTGGAAATTCATCTTATTTAGTTTTTTTATTGTTAATTGGCTTTCTAATGTTTTTACTTTTCTTTTGTAGCTTATTGTTGATGTACACTTTCCCATTTCTTCTTGGTTTTTTTTTCCTCTTAACCCGTCCAGAATTCGTACAGTTTGTGTTGACACCTTTATCGCAGTGGTCTAATTTCTGCAAGGTGTCAATGGGATGTTCCTTTCGTCTAGCTAGTTCTGCCAAAGTGACCAACAAAGCACAAGTCTCTGATAGGTATTTCTTGATCACTTTTAAATCTTCTATTACTTCATAGGAGTGTTTATCAAAAAGAACCGATAGTGAAATTAGATGGTCTTCTACAGAATTGTTATATATATTTTCATAATTCAATTCAGCATCAACATCTATACTTGAGTTTATTGTAGAATGACTTTGTCCATAAGCTACTTGCACTCTCTGTTTATTATTGCCTACGGTTACATCCGGCTTTGTTGTTAAGTGGGAGTGACTTTCTGTATGCTCAAAAGTGTTGATCTCTTTCCCATAAAACGCTTCAACATCGACTCCAACCTCATCCTCAGCTTCAACTACAGCTCCTATTTCAGCTTTCTCTGATTTCTCTATTTCGGCTATTTCAGTGGCCAAATCTATGGCCGACTCTAGGCTTTCAGAATTAATTAAAGTCTCAAATCCTCTCCAGTGCGAGGTTATTGACCAATCAAAGAGACTGTAATCATCTGTATTTGCTTTGTTGTTAGGTTGAACTTTAGGGTGAAAGAACCTTGATATTTTGGTCTTTTGTCTGTTTTTTTCTCTGTGGTAGATCAAAAACAGGTGGTGAGTCAATTCCCTGTTCTCTGCATTGCCGTCTCGTATTAACCATTGTAGGCCACCTGTAATCACTCCGTCTTAACTCTTAAGGTAGCACAGACGCACCCGGACTGTGTTTAAAAATTCAGGTATAAAATCAAGACTAAAATTCCAAGTGTCACATAGTATTGAACCCACGCAAGCTTATAAATTGTAAAAATTATAAAAGTTAAAAAAGGTCCATTCCTCTGTCATTCCTTATCATTCTTCTTCCTAAGCCTATAGTAAGCCGTTTTTGCCGTTTATCTCACAGAGTGAAGGAGTGTAGGAGTATAGTAGTAAAACAATACAATGAGATATAAAGAGCAAAGATGTCAGAAGCAGCCAGGGAGAAGGTTCATTAAAAGGAGCCTTTGAAGAAATGCCAAGAGCAGCCAGATAAAACTTATAACCTTTGAATTCTTTACGGAGCTGCTTCTCCTCGACTCATTCCCTCAGGACAAGCCAACCGGAAGTCGAGGGTGGATACCCATCACTCAAGTCCTCTCACTTTTTCTTCCAATAGTGCAACCAGCTTGCATAAGTTGCAGGTGTACGCCATGTTGATCTCAGGCCGGAACACAAACATGGGACACACTCTGCAGGTCACTCCCACTGGAGAATCCTGTATGTCCATAGTCTCTATTCCCTTTTTGTTTGTGCCTTTCCGATTGCATTGAAATATCCTGTGCTTTGTCCTGTCCTCCCTGAAGGTGAACAACCGAGTCCCCTAGTATAGGAGTCTGTATGTTATTACAAGAGAACAAGTTTCTGTTTGAGACCTCCCCCTTGACCTCCCCTGCCAGGCACGGACAATTCTCTTTCATATGGATGTCGAAGGCACATCTGGTCCTTGGACTTGTGGTTGTACATTCATATTTGAGCATCCTCCTCCTTGGTTGTACATCTCTTCTCCATGTCCCTTTTGAGTCTCAGCTTATCAGGGAGCTCCCAATGCAGCCAATCTGGCTTCTTTAAATGCCCCCCCCCCCATTTTTTCCCTTCTCCTGGGAATAGTTTTCCTTCATAATTTCTGACTATGGGATCTCTGGCATGGACATTGGACAGCCGTCATCATTACCATGGATTTGAAGATGACATAGTCACTTCCTCCCAAAGATTCTGCCAGCTTTACTCTATCCAACGTTCTTCCATATTGGTTATGATTAAGTCCAGGACAGCGGATCTGCATGTTGCTTCTTTCACCTACTTGAGAGTTAGACTATCAGAAGATGCCAGGATAGCTGAAATTCTCTATTATTACCGTGACTTGCCTATGTGAATGTTTGATCATCTTTTCTTGGAAAGCATCATCTATGTCTTCTGACTGGCTGGATGGTCTGGACAATCCTGCCATGACCATAACATTCTTGTTTCTCACTCACATCTTTGCACACTTGCTTTCAACAGGGCTTCCTTTCTCAGAATTTCCTACAGGTGTTTACCTTCCTTTCATATAACAATACTCACCCTCCCTTTTCAGTGGCTATATTCCTATCATGAGTCTTATCCCATCAGGTCTCAGTGACACATCTCGGATCGTACCTACAACCCCTGTATTCGGATTTCATGTTCATCCTTTTTTTCTCCATGGTCCGTGGGTTGGTGTATGGACATCGGAGGCCACGGATCTTCTCTTGCCCAGTTTCCCTGCCCACTTTACGTAGAAATTCCTGGGCTCTACATCCAGCTGTCTTTCCTTTCCCTTTGACCCGTGTGTTCTTTGTACCCAATACATGGCTCCATAGTTAATCACAGAATTTTGATATCCCCTCCTCAGAAGTCATAGAATCATAGAATTGTGGAGCTTGAAGGGATCACAAGGATCATCTAGTCCAACCTTCTGCAATGTGCAGGAAAACCCATTAAATCATCCATGAGAAGTGGCTGTCCAGCCTCTTCATAAAAACTTCCAGAAATGGAGAACCCACAACCTCTGAAGTGAATTTCAAGCCATCTTGATCAGGTTAGCGACGCTCAACCATGAAACCAAACATTTTCCAATGACAACATGATCCATGGTGTGATGAAGCTTTGTCAATTCTGTTGTCATTTAGGGATAAAGTACCTGATCAAGTCCTGTAACCTTCACAAGGAAGGAGGATCAAATGTGATGACCGGGCCCTGGAAGCGAACAATTCAAGATGGTTTTCTGTGCTTGCTGGTGTAGTTTCCCACAGAGTCCTTCCAAGGCCTTGGGCTCTCGATATGGTTGCTCTGAAATCCACTTCAACAAATTGAAAAGCTTTGCCACCCTCACAGTTTTCTTAGGAGCTTTTGAAATGAAACAATTGGTTTGATGGCTAAAATACCAGGAGGAAAACCATCTGAAGACGTGACAAAACATTGACAGAAGCCCGTTTATGGACTTATTCTGTGGCAATGATAGCTACAAATAAATCTTACTTTGCTGCCATGATTGCATCTGCATAATGATAAAGATGTTACAGATATTATCTTAATGGTCTCCATACAACTAGACAGCAGGACAAAATTCATTTTGAAATATAGGTTTGTTAAAAACAATAGTACAACCTAGCGAGATGGTCTTGGAGGATGCCATGACTGAGGGTTTCCAAAGCCCCTGAGACATTGAAAAGAACCATTTGGGGTTGAATTCCCACTGTCCTGTTCCCAGTTAAATAAACGGCTAGGACAAAATGGCAGATTTTAAGTGCATTTGTTTTTACAGTATTTTATGTTCATTTATTGTTTGAGCTACTTTGTAAGAGTTAGTATATATAAATGAAAGCGCTGTATACCACTCTAGTTCTCAGTTCTATTGATCATCAGAGGATATTTGATATATTTAGAAGAATCTGCCTTTCCACCAAATATGTTTTTATCCTGTGAATCAACTCGGCAAACCGTTTGCTTTGTTCCCTGATTTTGGGATGATTTCTGTTTTTATTCTTTCAGTTGATCACAGCGAGAGCAAGAAAAATGGTGTACACCTGAGAAGGAAAACTGAAACTAAAGAGAAGAGGGGAATCAAATCCATTTCTTTTGAAGGGTCAGAAACCTGTGAAATGCCAATACGAGAAGAACCAAGTAAAGGGAATATTCACAATAGAAAGACACAGAGGAAAACCTCTCAGGATGTAAAGACTCAGAAGATTCATCTTCCCAAATCTCAATGGTTTCACACAGGAGAGGAAAGATTTCAGTGCTTGGAATGTGAGAAGCAATTCAGTACCAACTCACAACTTAACATGCATAAAAGAATTCACTCAGGGAAGAGGCCCTATCAATGCTCTGAGTGTGGACAGAGCTTCACTATGAGCAGCCACCTTAAGTCACATCAAAGCATTCACACAGGGGAGAAGGCTTATGAATGCCTAGACTGTGGAAAGAGCTTCAGACGGAGCTCGTACCTTAAGAAACATCAAAGAATTCACTCAGGAGAGAAGCCCTATCAATGCTCAGAGTGTGGGCAGAGCTTCACTTTGAGCAGCTATCTTAAGTCACATCAAAGCATTCACACAGGGGAGAAGCCTTATGAATGCCTAGACTGTGGAAAGAGCTTCAGACTGAGCTCGGACCTTAAGGATCATCAAAGAATTCACACAGGGGAGAAGCCCTATAAATGCTCTGAGTGTGGGAAGTGTTTCAATCAGCGCATGAACCTGAAAGCACATGAAAATATCCACACAGGGAAGAAGCCCTACAAATGTTCTGAGTGTGGAAAGAGCTTCAGTCAGTGGTCTTATGTCAGGTTTCATCAAAGTACTCACACAGGGGAGAAACCCTATAAATGCCTAGATTGTGGAAAGAGCTTCAGACGGAGCTCAAACCTTAAGGAACATCAAATAATTCACACAGGGGAGAAGCCCTATAAATGCTCAGAGTGTGGAAAGAGCTTCAGTCAGAGCTACCGCCTTCTGTTCCATCAAAGGAATCACGCAGGGGAGAAGCTCTATGAATGTCCCGAGTGTGGGAAGAGCTTCAATCAGAGCACGACCCTTAAGCAACATCAAAGAATTCACACGGGGGAGAAGCCCTACGAATGCCCAGATTGTGGAAAGAGCTTCAGTCAGAGCTCGTCCCTTAAGCAACATCAAAGTATTCACACAGGGGAGAAGCCCTACGAATGCCTTGATTGCGGAAAGAGCTTCAGTAGAAAGACAACCCTTATGCGACATCAAAGAATTCACACGGGGAGAAGACCTATCAATGCTCAGAGTGTGGAAAGAGCTTCACTGTGAGTGACCACCTTATGTTGCATCAACGAATTCACATGGGTGAGAAGCCTTATAAATGCTTAGAGTGTGGGAAGAGCTTCACTCTGAGCAGCCACCTTAAGCAACATCAAAGAAATCACACAGTGGAAAATCCCTATAAATGCTCTGAGTGTGGAAAGTGCTTTGCTGACATCACACAATTTATGCTACATGAAAGAATTTACATGAATGTGAAGCCATAAAAGTACTCAGTTTGGGGGCGGAGCTTGGGTGCCAAGGAAATGGCTGCGTAAGGTGAGAGCTCCTCAGCCTGAATGCAAAAAAGCTGCCCTGAAAAATCCTAAAACGGCTCAAAAACAATTGGAAAGCTCAGCTTTGGATAGGGAATGACAACAGACAGACAGAGAACCAGAGAAAACAACATCAAACATTATTTTAAACCAAGGAATCGAGATCTAAAAAATAGCAAAAGAGACCTCAAACAAAGCAGACAAGATGGCTGACGGAAGCTCAGCAAACACTGCAAACACCACACAGTTAACACAGGAGCAACAGCAATGCATGCAATTCATGGCAAAAACACTTAAAGAGGAAATAAATCAGCAACTTACTTGGACAACAATTCTGGAAACTAAACTGCGGACTTTAAACACAAAGATGGAACAAATGGAAAAAATAACAGCCATGACAGAAATAAAGGTAACACTGCATGATGAGAAACTTAAACATCTTAGAAAGCAAAATACAGAAACAAAATACAAACTGCAGGAAATTGAGAACCGAAATTGCAGAAGATACAGAAGGAGGCAACAAAGAAGACTTTTTAGCAAAGTGGTTCTCCTCCCTGGTCCCAGATTTCCCAATGGCACCAGACAATTTTGAAAGAACTCACAGAGCTCTGGGACCGAGGAGGAAGGATGCAAACTCTCCTAGAGACATAATTGTGTGCTTTGCAAGATACAACAAAAAAGAGACCCTGTAGAAAAAACTGAGGGAACTGAAGGAAATCATGCAGAATGGTGCAGCTGTAATGATATTGCAAGACTTGGCACCAGAAACATTGCAACAGTGACAGCAACGGAGACCCTACACATTAAAACTGCAAAAGGCCGGATACAGATATTTTGGGGTGGCCCAGCTATGCCCCTATCTGGACAGGGATAACCTGGCTTCAGTTGACCATGCTCTGTTAACCTCCAAGTTAGATTACTGCAATGCACTCTACGTGGGACTGCCTTTGAAGACGGTTCGGAAGCTGCAGCTTGTGCAAAATGCAGTGGCCAGATTGATAACTGGGACCAGAAGGTTTGACTATATAAGACCTACTCTGTCCCGCTTGCATTGGCTGCCTGTATGTTTCCGAGCCCGATTCAAGGTGCTGGTTTTAACCTATAAAGCCTTACACAGCTTGGGACCACAATAGCTGATGGAACGCCTTTCCCGACATGAATCTACCCGAACACTACGTTCAACATCTAAGGCCCTCCTCCGAGTGCCTACTCCGAGGGAAGCTCGGAGGATGGCAACAAGGGAGAGGGCCTTCTCTGTGGTGGCCCCCCAATTGTGGAACGATCTCCCTGACGAGGCCCGCCTGGCGCCAACATTGTTATCTTTTCAGCGCCAGGTCAAGACTTTCCTCTTCTCTCAGGCATTTGGCAATATCTGAGGAGCCTGGGTTTGTTTTTTTGTAGCTTTTTGGGTTGTTGCAGTGGTTTTAAATGTATGTGTGTATTGTGTGTATGTTGTATGTTTTTGCTATTTTAAATTTTGTATATTGTTTTTAATTGTTTTAATCCTATGTAAACCGCCCAGAGAGCTTCGGCTATGGAGCGGTATACAAATGTAATGAATAAAATAAATAAATAAATAAATAAATAAATAATAGCGACAAGCAAGAAAGAAGCGGCTTTAATTTTAAAAGAACTGAGACTGGAACTCCCAGAAGGGGTCCCCATTGAATATGCAGACAGAGAAGAGGATGATGAGGAATCTGAAGAAGGAAGCTGGGAAATCATGCACAGGAGACGCAGACAAAGATCCAGGGATAGAGGTCAAATATTGGAAGGTTCAACCAGTATGCTGAGATCCTTAACAAACAGATGGACATGAATGGACAAGAAAGCTAAGGTGACGGGACATTATGTGAGTTGATATACAGAACAGTAGGCATAGACTGTTCTTGAGCACTGCTATTTGAATTTCTCCTTTACGTATAAGGAGAGTAAGAGAAACAATCTAAGTTCTATTGTTATAGTAATAATTTAACAGGGCAAAAAAAGTATGTGAAAAAAAATTCAGTAAGGCTGTGAGAGAATCTCATTCATAGGTCTGACCATCCACCTGCAGAGAGAGAAAATATAATTATTAAAAACAGTAATTATATATTTTTATGTAGGCGGGTACCACTTTTCTGTTAAAGTAAGGTGCAAGCTATTGCTCCAGGAAGGGATGGAACGGTATGCACCCCCGCAAAGGCAGCAAGGAAGTGGAAAAGGGAACATGCTGCTGGTTTTAATTTTAATTAGTCGGGTTTGGTTCTTGTTTTCAGAGATTGTGGGGGGGGGGGCAAGGTATGTATACCAAATCCACTAGCAAGGAAATGCAGAAAATGCCAAACTGCAAAGAACATATGATACTTCGTAAATGCAGATGGGTGATATAAAAGTAGTAATGATAAATATAAAAGGAATGGGCAGCACAATCAAAAGTCCAGACTATACAAACTTTTTAAGGAACTACAGCCAAAAATATTAATGCTTTAAGAAACTCATAATGCATAAGGAAAAGAAGGAATTTTCAATAATAAAATGTGGGACAAAAAAATTATAACACCAGGATCTAACAAATCAAGGGGAGTGGCTATCATTACTCACTCTGATATTAACTTTGATCCTAAGCGTATACTGAAAGAGAAGGAGGGCAGATATATTTTTGTGGAAGGTGTACTGAATGGAGATCAGACTGTAACTTTGGCTTCCATTTATGGACCAAATGAAGGGCAATTAAAATTCTTTAGTAAGACTCTTAAAAAATTGAATACATTTTCTGAGGCAGATCTTATTATAGGTAGAGACACTAACTGGAATTTGCAAGGCGCTAGAACATCCCTTCAAATGAGAAAAACTGACTTGGTGGGAAGAATATACACAAGTAAAACATGCAAATAAATTGATGTCCTTACTAAACAAATATAAACTATATGAGACATGGGCAGAATGCCACCCTAATTATTTTAGCCACACTTTCTATTCCAGACCATATGGAATGTTTTTTTTTCTTTTTAAATTTTTATAATACAACATAAAACAACAACATAAAATACAATACATACCACATACCCCCCGTGCTCCCCTCCCCCCAGGAGACCTTCAATTATACATTATTCTTCTTTCCAAAAGTGTAAAGACTCTTTTGAAGGTATTTGCCCCTTCCCGTTCTTAATACATATTCCAAAAATAGGCTCCATATATCTCCAAAATCATTCTTACTGGACATTCCCCTCTTTATTTTCATTTTACACGTTAGCTTATCATTAAGTGCCATATCCCATATTTCTTTATACCATTCTTCTATAGTATATATCCCTTGCCCTTTCCAGTTTTTAGCAATCATTATTCTGACGGGAGCCAGGAGGTTGTTTATTAATTCTCTCTTATTTATATTCTCATTGCCTTTATCCCATATTGCTAGTAGAGCCAGCTTTGGGCTTAATTCCAATTTACTTCCAATTATTTCACTTATTTCTTTGAACACCCTTTCCCAAAATTTTTGTACACATATGGAACGTTTTCAAGGCTAAAACTCATTGATAATAACTGAGCGATTTTTAAGATTGACCAAAAAGATAGAAATAGGCCAAATAAAGGTATCTGATCACGCAGCTGTCTCCATAGTATTCAAAAGGGAAGAACCAATCCATTACACTCCAACATGGAAATTGCACCCCACTTTGCTTGCTAGAACAGAGTGTAAAGACAGAATTAGAGAAGGACTAGAGCATTACTTTAAAGAGAATTTAATTTCAGAAACAAAAGAAACTACTCATTGGGAAGCAATGAAAGCAGTAATCAGAGGAATTTGTATTCAAGAAATTAGTTACATAAGAAGACAAACTAAATTTAAGAAATCAGAATTAGAAACTGACCTAGAACTGCTAACAACACAATACAAACAGGTTCAACAAAAATAAGACAACGAATGGAGAAAAGACGTACTGAACTTAATCTTTTAGATATCAATAAGTCCATGATAAACCTACTGTACATGAAACAGAAATTCTAATTATTTTGAACTGTATAAAAATAAAAATATAGATGGCACACTAATAGAGAAGTATCGGAGAGAAGCTAAAATCCCAGCAATTTCAGTTGACCAAAAAGCTCATTTTGAGTAACCAATCACTGAAGAAGAAATTAGAGAAGTAATCAAAAATCTTAAATCCCACAAAGCTCCTGGGCCTGATGGATGTACAGGAGAATACTACAAAAATTATAAGGATTTATTGATTCCACATTTAAAAATATTATTTAATACTATTCTGAATGGAGCCTTCCTACGCAATACTTGGTCACAATCTAGAATAGTACTAATATTTAAACCCAACAAGGATCCAACCAATCCTGACTCCTATAGACCTATATCTTCTCTCAATGTAGATGACAAGATATTTGCTTCGATATGGGCTAACAGATTAAAAACAGTGTTAGGATCTGTAATTCATCCAGATCAATTTGGTTTTTTGCCCAAATGTTACATTGCAGATCCAATCTGGAGAATATATAGTATAATCAAATTTTGCAAGACATTTAACAAAACTTTAGTCATCATGGCAATAGACTTATTTAAAGCCTTTGACAGCGTAAATTTAGACTTTCTTTTGGAATCCACAAATTTTTTAAAAAATTTGGCCAAAGATTCTTTCATGTTCTGAACTTAGTCTATGCAAAAACCACAGCTACAATTAGATTTAACAAGTGGGAAACTCGCAAGATTGATATCCATGCTGGTACTAAACAAAGTTGCCCACTCTCCCCGTTACTCTTTACATTAGTTATCGAATTTCTGGCAGACAAATTGAGAAGTAATGCACAAATTAAAGGAGTGAAAATTAATGCTCAAACTCATTTAATCAGTCTATATGCAGATGATATAATTTTAGTAACAGAACACCCTAAAGAAGATGCAATAGCCATTAAAAAAAAGAATTAGAGACTTTCCAAAATGTCTCTGGTCTTAAAGTAATTTTTTCTAAATCTGAGTTATGTTAAAATGTCAACCCCAATACACAATTGGCTACTTCTAAAATAATGGGCATTCCCCTAGTAAATTCATCTTTTCGATATTTGGGAGTCCAAATTAGTAAAAACATCAACAAAACCATTAGTAATAATTATGGTAAACTTTGGAAGTCTGCGCAAATTGACCTAAAAAGATGGAATCGTTTAAACCTTTCATTACTAAGTAGACTATCGACAATTAAAATAATGATAGTTCTTAAATTAACTTTTCTGTTTTATGTTCTACCAATAGAAGTCCCAATACAACATCTTAAGATCTGGCAAACCAAAATTGAAAAATGTATCTTTCAAAGTAAGAAGCCTCGTACTCCAAAACTGTTAAAATACAGGCCATTAGCTGAGGCAGGATGGGGAGTCCCTAATCTTAAACTTTATTATGAAGCGTATCAACTCAGACACCTCTTATCTTTTATGAATGACTCACAAGAAAAGCAATGGGTACAAATACAAAGATCTTTATTTAAACGCCCAGACCCGCAGATAATACCCTTTATTTAAAAAGATATCAGAAATGCCTTGAAAAACCAAAATACACTACTTAAAGCACCATTGAAGATATGGAAATACAGGAAGGAGGGCCTTACGCCTGGAATTTCACCAATGATACCTCTTCATGGCCACCACCAATTTCAAAGGAATGACAGGCCCACAAATAAAAAAAAACATTAAAAGAGACAGAACTATTTAGATTAGGAGATTATTACAAAAACGCACAACCCCTTTCACAAGATTTGTGGAGAGACAAACTAAGGAATACAGACATAACCTGGCTTCTCTGGGATCAGATTAGCACATTTATAAGAAAACCAATAATATTGCAACAGGGAACCAGAAATCTAACAGAGTTTGAAACAATATTGATAAACATGGATGAAAAAGAAAAGGAACTGATATCGAGACTATATTCACTGCTAATCTCAAAAGATATGGGATCACACCAAAGTCTATGTAAGATTTGGGAAGCAGACTGGAATTTACAAATAGAAGAAGTGCAATGGTCTGCTGTGTTGGGTAAATTTCCATATAAGGCCTCCCCAGCACGCTGTAAAGAGATATCCATAAAGCTAATACAAAAATGGTATATAACTCCTGAACAGCTAGGACACATGGATAAGAGCTCATCACCACTCTGTTGGTGAAAGTGTGGATTGGTTGGTTCATTTCAACACATGTGGTGGGAATGTGCAGGAGTTGCTAACTTCTGGAAAAAGGTCTTTCATGAAACCTCTACTATAATTGGAGCAGAAGTTAAGGCGACCCCAGAATTAGCCCTCTTGCACATATTCAAAGATACCAATGAACTCTTACTAAGAAAGACTTTAATAGGATTTTTGCTGATAGCAGCCAAATTATTAATAGCCAGATGCTGGAAAAATGCAACAGGATTGACGATACAAAAATGGTACAACATAATATGGGAGCTTGCGCTCTCAGAAAAACTAACACAAAAAATAGGTGTGTCGAGGGGACAGAAAAAAAGGGAAACATTCACTGCTGATTGGTGGGACTTTATTACATACACAAATCAAGATGATGTGACAATACAAGTTCCAGTTGCCTTTCAAAATTTGTGGTCACAATAATAATAAAAAAGTATGTTGATAACGGATTGAACTTACCTGCATGAGTTTAAAATTTTTATTAATATTACTATTTGTGTATTTCTGTATCTTTCTGGCTGAAGTTGAAGAACATTATAACAACAGGTATTCTATTATGTGTGGTTTGGTATAATTACCCATGTTGTGTTAAAATTGTTTCGTAAAGTTGTTTTAATGTTGAAAATCAATTAAAAAGTTTTTTTTTTAAAAAAAGTGCACAGTTTGGAAAGCAATTCAATCACAAATTGCACCTTCCCTCTCGTCAGACGATCCATTCAGGTGAGAAGCGCCATGAATGGTTTGTATGTAGAAAAGCGCTTTCGTTGGAGCACACACTGTAACTGGCATCAAAGAATTCACACAGGAGACAAGGCCTTTCCTAGTGAGATTGGAACTCACTGCTTTACTTCTCTCCTGCAGGGATGGAGGTCCCATTTCAGTGGTCTGCCCCACTAGATTGATGGAATCCAATGGATTCCTGAATCCTGTTGGGGATTTTCCAGTGGAGAGCGCTGGTGATCCGGCCGAGGCCTTAGCCTCTCTGTGGAAGAGTGAGATGCAGAGGGCCGTTGATGTGATTACAACCTGAGTGCTCTCTCCAGCCCTGTAGAGCCCGCTCTGCTCCTTGGCATACCGGGGAGCTGCTGTCGATGGAACAGGCTGGACGACAGCTAGAGCACAAATGGCGTGAGACTCGAAGTGAAGATGACCGAGCACCTTCTAGAGCGCATAATCGTGCCTAAAGATTGGCAGTGCGGGCAGCAAAGAAGGCTTATTTTGCTGCCTCCATTGTGTTGTTGAATAGGGGTCCAGTGGAATGCTTCTGGGTGGTCTGTGGGTTGTATAAAAATAGTGTAGGGTCCACCTGCTCTCCTTGTAAGTGAGGCCCATGGTCAACCACCCAGATTTTCCCCAGACACCCACCTCCCTAGCCCACTAGCCAATGCAGCTGATGACTAACCAACGGAAGAACATTACACCACGTTAAGGGCCAAAGCAATTTATTAAAACTACCCAGGTCAGGCTTTAGCCAGAATCCATTACATGCTTTATAGCAGAGGGCAGAGGGAGGGGGAAGAGATGGAAAGGTTGTGAAAGAAGCGGATAAACTGTAGCCGTGAAACAATTGGAAGCAAGCCATGCAACCGAGTAAAGAGTCATACATCCTACCCATAGGCAGCTGGGTTCCTGGAGTAGCCAGACCACGAAATAAATCGTTCTGGCTAACCTGCATCCTAACCCAACCCATCAGGGACCCCTTCACAGGTCCAATACCATTTCCTCCCAGAAAAGCAAAACGGCATTGTACCTAACCCAATTTTATCCCCTCAGAGGCAGCAGGATCAGCCCAGCCCAATCCAGCCCCTTCCCACCTGGGCCCTGGAAGAGGCATGCTTTCCCATGGCCTCAGTTAGGCTAGATTTCCCACAGCTAGCATCCAATTCACACTGACCTTAAAGGGGAGGACGGCAATCAGCTACTGATTTCATCCCGGTGATGTTATTCAATACAGTAACGGTTTCTCAAGAACAGAGAGACCAAGTTCTCAAGAATTGAATGACAGAGGCCAGGCCAGGGGAAGCTAGGTTGCAGATGGAATAAAGAGGGAAGGGAGCATGAACAAGCTGGAGAAAAAAGAGAGCAAAGCTCTGATGCTGTGTAAAAATATTTTTCTTTATTTCTTATATCCTGTCTTCTAGCTGCTCGACGCGTTTCGGTTACAAAACCTTCGTCAGGAGCTACATAAAACAATATAGCCACATTCCAGCCAACTCTAAGATACAACATAAAATCATTAACCATTATATTAAGCAAGCATGAAACAACACCCATGTTAAACTGAAACACATCTTAGTTTACATTCCTTTGCTATCAAACACACTACAAATATTCAGCATTTACACATTCACGTGCAAGATTTGGTACACTGATCTGGAGCACTTCTCTACAATTTCATGTTTGTTACTATGAAAAGCTGAATCTAGAATACGAATTAAAGATCAAAGTTTTCTGCTCATGTGATGTCCCAATAGGCTCAGTCGTCTCAAAATTCTGAGCTTTCAAACTGAACCTGAGCTCAGAATTTTGAGACCTATTGGTACATCGCAGGATGACCACAGTGGCCTTCTTCAGAGTCCACTTGCTTGGTGGCAAAGCACTTGGGTTAAGGGGTAGTTTGGAACTCCGAAGGGCATGGCACATGGATCCTGGCACCGTCGCCTCTGACTTCATCTGCACTCAAGTCAGTTCTTCCCACACCTTCCATTCTGTCCAATGCCATCTGGCTGATGTAGTCACAGGGCTCGTTTTTAGGACACAGATTGGCCTTGACACCTCAGCACGTACATCTGCCTCACTAAATACTGTCCCAGAGACAGAAGTGACCATGTCCATGGTCCCCTCTACAAGGATTCGCTTTTGCGCCCGGTTAGGCGATTATGCGCATAATCGCAGAAGCGCATTTACGCCTATTCCCTCTGCACAAGAGGCGGCGAGAGGCGGCGAAGCGCATTAAAGGATGTCCAAAATGCGGTTTACAAGTAGTTAATGCGCATAAGCGCATATGCACACAGTCAAAATGCGCTTTAACGGACGGAGCAAAATAAAACTCGCGATTTAATGCGCATTCGATAATGCGCATAATTGGAGAGATAATGCGCCTCTACACTCCATTTGCGCTCCGCTGGTGTGGAGGTAAATTTTTTAATGAGACTTCAAAGAGCTTTAAATGCCTCTTGTAGAGGCAGCCCATGTCAACAATGCATGAGTCTGGGATCTTGATCAAGTCCTCTCCAAAATCTGGGGCTTTGAAATAGTTTTTAATAATAGAAAATAACAATACAACGACCTCAGCCACCTTTAATTTTAGAATTAAATTGGGAGTGGATTTTGAAATTAAACACCCTGTCTCCACAGGAGATAAAGGAGGAGTTGGAATTTTTATCACTTTTGTAGCTGTTCTGGAGTTTTGAGACATTCCCTGATGTTTGCATGATAGGAGAAGACCTTGAGTCCGTTGCCCTGTCATGGTAATGCCTGTAGGAAACTCAAAGAATAAACTTGTCCCACAGTATAAAAACCATAGCATTCATCACATCTAGTTGCCAGGTCATTTTCCTGCTTCTTTTTCACAGAACACATAGTTGAAAACCTAGTGATGGCCACCAATTTGGTTGGCTTTATAAGGGGGTTGGATACATGCCTAGAGGAGAAGGCTATTGATGGCTACTACTTCTGGTGGCTATGTGCTACCTCCAGTATTTGAGGCATTAAACATATTTGAGGCATTAAACCGCCCAGAGAGCTTCGGCTATGGGGTGGTATATAAGTGTAAATAATAATAATAATAATAATAATAATAATAATAATAATAGACCAGCTGCTGGGGAACATGGGCGGGAGGGTGCTGTTGCCTCTGTGTCCTACTTGTGAGTAAACAGATTGTGTGAACCGAGTGCTTGACTAGATTAGGCTGACCATAAGAAAAGGAGGACAGGGCTCATGTAACTTTAAGTTGTAGAGAAAAGGGAATTTCAGCCAGTGTCATTTGTATGCAATTAGTTCCTGGTGATATTCCCTCTTCATCACAACAGTTAAAGTTGCAGGAGCCCTGCCTTCTTTTGTATATGGTCACTCTAGTATAGTGCCTGCAACTTTAACTGTTGTGATGAAGAGGGAATTTCACCAGGAACTAATTGCATACAAATGGTACTGGCTGAAATTCCCTTTTCTCTACAACCGTTAAAGTTACATGAGCCCTGTCTTCCTTTTCTTATGGTCAGCCTAGACTAGATGGACCCTTGGTCTGATCCAGCATGGTTCTTCTTATATTCTCATGTGTGCACAAATGGGAGAAGCGTCACTGCTTGCTTTGGTAATGATAATAGTCCCTTGCACACACATCTGGAGGGGGGCAGGAGAGAGCCCACTCCTAGGCTGACCATAAGAAAAGGAGGACAGGGTTCATGTAACTAACAGTTGTAGAGAAAAGGGAATTTCAGCCAGTGTCATATGTATGCAATTAGTTCCTGGTGAAATTCCCTCTTCATCACAACAGTTAAAGGTGCAGGCACTATACTAGAGTGACCATATACAAAAGAAGGCAGGGCCCCTGCAACTTTAACAGTTGTGAAGAAGAGGGAATTTCGCCAGGAACTAATTGCATACCAATGACCCTGGCTGAAATCCCCTTTTCTCTACAACTGTTAAAGTTACATGAGCCCTGTCCTCCTTTTCATATGGTCAGCCTACCCACCCCTGAAGTTATGGATTGTATTGACAGAAGTGGCCGAGGGAGGGAGGCAGCGGAAGGAAGGAGGACAAATTGGGCAGGCAAAGGGGGTCATGCGAGGTGGGGAGGGAGAGGGGCTGCCCCAGAGGGGGAGGGCAGTGGGCGTTCAATGCTGCTGACATCCCATAACATCCAGTGCGCGTGGCACTCAAAGGAAAACCGGCCCTGTAAAGAACCGATCTGGATCCTGCAAAGCCTCCAGGAGCAGCCGGAGCGGTGATGCTGCGGGGAGAAAAAGCCCCCTGCGGAAAAGCCCCAGTTCCCAGTCTCTGCCAGGAGCATTTGGAGGAGCCTCTACAGCTCTTTTGCGTTGAGTCCATCTAAGGGTTAAAGGGAATGCGAGGGTGATGGATCCTAGAAGGGCTGGTGAAGAGCAAGGGCTGGATGAGGCCCCTCATTTACAGTCCCACAGTTCCTGCCCCCTTTGCAAAGGAGGCTGGGATTCCCCATGCCCGGCCTGCGTCGTGTCTGCCATCTGCAGCCTCTCTTCCCCCTGCAGAGAAGCCGGTGAGTGAAAAATAAACGGGGGTCCCAGGGGGGAGGGGAGGGGTGGAAAGAGCCCCCAGGGCAGGAGCAGAGGAGAGAGGGAGCCAAAATCAGGGGGCGAGTGGGAAGAGAGACCCCTGACCCCCCCAGGTGGTTGATCCATTTGGAGTCCCTCCAAAAGACCCATGCCTTGCGCCTCCTTCCCTCCCCATAATTAGGGAATCAGGGAAGGGAAGGTTGGAGAAAGGGGGGGGGGGAGACTGGGAGGGACAGAAGGGGAAAGATGCTGGGTGTGAGGAGGAGGAATCCCATCTGGGGACCAAAAGGCTGTTCTGGTGCCCTGTTTACATTGCATTGTGTTTGGTTTCCTCTCCGTTTTAAACGGAGTCAACAAATACTTGAGCGCCTCTTCTTTACTTTAGTCTCATTGCCTTTTAAATGAACCTGCGGTGGTTTTATTGAATAAGAAGTGAGCCTGCTCTTCGCATCCT
Organism: Anniella stebbinsi; assembly: GCA_029215795.1. Taxonomy (NCBI): domain Eukaryota; kingdom Metazoa; phylum Chordata; class Lepidosauria; order Squamata; family Anniellidae; genus Anniella; species Anniella stebbinsi. The sequence continues at coordinate 180,118,607 of JARDYH010000005.1, forward strand.
CAGAGTGAGTGGAAATCACTGTTACTTAGGAAGAAGCCATGGAATGGATTGGGAGTATCCCCCATCTTGTAACTCTGCATTTGGTTTTTTTTTCCTAGGTGTAGAACTTGGCATTTATCCCTATTCAATTTAATTCTGTTGTTTTCAGCCCAGTACCCCAGCCTATCAAGATCACTTTGAAGTTTGTTTCGGTCTTCCAGGGAATTAGCGATCCCACCCAATTTTATGTCATCTGCAAATTCTATAAGCATTCCCTTCACCTCCTCATCCAAATCATTAATAAAAATGTTAACGAGCGCTGGGCCCAGAACTGAGCCCTGCAGTACCCCACTCGTTACCTTCCCCAGTTTGAGAAGGCACCTTTTGAGTCCAATTCTGTAGCCAACTGTGGATCCACCTAATAGCTGTTCCATCTAGCCCACTTTTAGCTAGAATCAGAATGTCATGTTGTTCCTTCACCATTGTCTATCAATCTCAAGCTGCAATCCTGCCCCTTCACCTTGTACTTCGTTTTTGCCAGGGGGGTCATAGACCTTCTTTTGGGAGAAGCCTGAGCCAAAGTAGGAATTGAACATTTCTGCTTTTCTTTGTCCTCTGCTATCATTTTCCCATCCTCATTGAGTAGTTAACCACCATTTCTTTCCTCTGTCTTTTGCTATGCACGCACCTGAAGCAAACTTTTCTGTTGCTTTTAGCATCCTTCCTTAACCTCAGCTCATTCTCAGCTTTAGCCTTCCTGATGCCATTCCAGCACTTCTGTGCTACCTGCCTATACTCTTCTTTTGTATCCTGGCCTTCCTTCCACTCCCTATATGTGTCCGATTTTTGTTTCCAGGTCTTCTCTAAGCTTTTTGTGGAGCCGCATTGGCTTCCTCTAGTATATAGACATCAAAGACCAAATGCTTTATATATAGTCCGGCTTCCTTCCTACATTATTGTGAAGAGTATTATTAGGCACTATTAGAACTGTTCTCTCTGTTATGGTGCATAAGTCTCCATCCATTGTTACCTCCAAGTTTACGTCTCCCTCCTGATAAAGTTCTTCATGCTGTGGCCAAACACATTCTTCCCAGTCCTTGTGAAGTGCAACTCATCACTTGCCAGCAGTCCATCTTCCAAGAAGTGTAGCCCTTGGTCCCAGAATGCAAATCTCTCATGACGGCACCACCATTAGCCAGTAGTTTACCCGGAATGTTTTTCTTTCCCTTTCTGTTCCTCTTTCAAATACTGGAGGGAGGGATGAGGAAACTATCTTGGCCCCAAAATTCTTTCCTTCCCAAGGCTTCAAAGTCTGATGTGATTTCTTGATAGCTCTGCTTGGCGCTATCATTTATTCCCACGTGGATGAGATGAAAGGGATACGTGTCAGTGGGCTTTATGAGCATTTGGCAACAGTTTGGTCACATCTCTTATCTGGGAGACAGCTTCCCTGGTGAGTCCATGAGACTGTTCGTGACATACTTGGGTTTCAATCCCATGCAGCAGGGAGTCTCTCCCAACAACCACCCTTCTCTTCTTGTTGTAGGCCTTGGTTTCATTGACTCTACTCGACAGACCTTCTGCCTCTTGCCTGCTGTGGCGTCGGGTCCCCTGTAATTATTCCTCTGCAGGTCACCCCCACTGGAGAATCCTTTCTGTCCATGGTCTCTATTCCATTTTTGTTTCTGCCTTGCTGATTGTATTGGAATAGCCTATGGTTTTGTCCTGTCCTCTCTGAAGGTTAACAACAGAGTCTCCTAATAGTTGAGTCTGTGTGTTGCAAGAGAACAAGTTTTTGTTAGGGACCTCTCCTGCCAAGAACTGACAATTCTCTTTTACATGCATGTAGAAGACACATCTGGTCCTTGGATTTGTGGTTGTACCCTCAGTATTTGAGTGTTCTCCTCCTTGGTTGTTCATCCCTCTTTCCATCTCTTCTCCATGTCTCTTTTGCGTCTCAGCTTATCAAAGAGCTCCCAGTGCAGCCAATCCGGATTCTTTAGGTGTCCCCCATTTTTCCCTTCTCCTGGGAATAGTTTCTGCTTCTGCCCTCAGTACTTAATTATTTAACTTTTCGGGATCTGCCATCCCTCCTGAACTCTGTTTTCCTTCCTAATTTCTAGCTATGGGATCTGACCCAAACTTTCAATGAGCTTTTTGAAGTTGGCCTTCTTAAGGTCCGATGTCCATGCCAACTAAGCTTCATTTTCAGAGCCTGCGGTGGAGAAAATCGGAAGTCTATCTTCATTTTGTATATTTTCTTTTTTTCCTTTTGTTTTTTTTCTGCTGTTGTTGAGGTTTCTCTTTTTGGACTTTGTGGTGTTTGTTTGTATGTTTGTTTAGTCTGTTGGTGTTGTGAAAAATGAAAAAGAAACTCCATCTATTGGGCGGTATAGAAATGCAATGAATAATAAACTAAACCTGAATCCTGGCAAGATGGAAGCCCTGTGGGTGAGTGGTTCCGGACTCCGGGACACAGGCTCATTGCCTGTCCTTGATGGGGTGCCTCCCTGTGGAAGATCAGGTTCCTAGTTTGGGGGGTCTCTTAGACCCCTCTGTGTTGCTGGAGGCTTAAGTTGCTGCGGCAGCTCGGAGTGCCTTTCACCAGCTTTGCCTCTTTTGCCAGCTACAGCTTCTCCTGGACAGGGATAGCTTAGCCACGGTGGTACAGGCATTAGTAACCTCCAGGCTGGATTACTGCAATGTGTTCTATGTGAGGCTGCCCTTAAAGCCGTTCCGGAAGCTGGAGCTAGTACAGAATGCAGCAACTCAGCTGTTGTCGGGAGCTTCTCCTATTCAGCCTGCAACTCCTTTGCTGAGGGAACTGCACTGGCTACCCATTTGCTGCTGGGCAAGGTTTAAGATTCTAGTACTAATGTACAAAGCCCTAAATATGTCCCCACAGCATGTCTGAGTGTGGGGGAGGAACTTTCCCTGGAGGCAGCACCTTCCAAAGCTGTCTGAGTAGTCCTGGCTTGAGTCCCCTTTCCCATGAGGATCATTCCATGAGCACAGCTACCTGATCAAGGTCTTTTTGTAAGCCAACGTGTCTCCCAATCAGCAATTAATCTTCTAGCTGGACCTGCAAACACCTGTATGGCACCTTCAACATTCACAAATATACTGCAAACTAAACATCAGCACACCGAATGGGGGAGGTTCTGAGCATGCCTCAGATTTTTTATTATTATTATGGCATGGCTTCTCCACGTTTTCAAAGGGGAATGTTAAAAACTCAATTTCTCCAAGTTTAGGGGGGTTACCAGTCTATGTGTAAAATGTACCCTCCAATTGAATGTGCCTCTGAGAAGACAAGGGGAAGTGACTTCACTAAGGGAGGCTGATTAGAAAAAACAAACGTTAACAAAATATTTAATTTAACTGTGTTTATTGAGCCATCCAAAGTGTTACATCATTTATCTTTATAAAACTTTCTTAAATCCAATTGTACTTGGTGTAAACTCCAGGGCGGCCCCTGTGACGTCCTTGTTCTCGTCCATCGATGACTTGAATTGTGAGGTTTTCCAATGAGTACAGATGACTCCTGGCCGAGTAGGGTTGTCCATGGCAGAAGACAGGTGTAGGCAGAGAGAGGCCCACTTGGCCACAGTCTGCCCCTGGCTCTTGTTGGTGCTCATGGCAGAGGCTGGACAAATGGGGAACTGGAGACGCTTGAACTGGAAGGGGAGAAATGAGTCAGAAGGTGCAAGGCTGGTCCTTGGCAGGTAGGAAGATCTGCTGGCCCTCAGCCTGTCCAGTGAGGGCTTCCTGACGCAGGCACTTGTTGTGCATGGCAAGCATGATGCACCTTGTGCCATTCATAAGACCATGATTCACTTTCAGGTTCCTTAGCAGGATGACCACTGGAAGACAGGTATAGGCAGAGAGAGGCCCACTTGGTTTACCTTCTGCCCCTGGGGAACTGGCGACATTGGAATGGAAGAGGAGAAATTAGTCAGAAGGCGCAAGGCTGGTCCTTGGCACGTAGGAAGATCTGCTGGCCCTCAGCCTGTCCAGTGAGAGCTTCCTGATGCAGGCACTTGTTGTGCATGGCAAGCAGATGAACCTTGTGCCATTAGTCCCAGAGCCAGGCAGGATTTATTTACCCCAGCAAGAGCAAAAGCTTAGTGAATATTTTTTTTGTTTACATATGACATCAGTGTTTCAGAAAACTGAGTCTTACAAAATTCTAGTGGTGTTGGGGGCTGTATGTTGATGTCATCAGTATTGCTGCCATGCTACTATGTAGTTGCCACAGTTAAATATGCATTATTTCTCACCCATTTATGCTACAGAGATGGGGTTTTTTTTTCTGAAATGTTTCAAATTTAATGACAAATACTTTTTGTAATTACACATTTTTTGTTAACTCCATTAGTTTTTGAGATAATTTCAGCTGAACGTATAATCGGGGGGGGGGGGAGGGCACGGATTTCAAAGTGTCACACAGACTGTAGCATCCTCTTAGTGGACTGGGCAGTCCCGCCCTGTTGGCACATGGACATGGTTTGCAGGTCACAGGACTTGTCTGTCAAGTGGCTTGGAATAAGTTCATCTTATTCCAGCCCACTACGATGACGCTACAGCCAAATGACACTTTCAAAACAGTGCCCCCCACCTTTCCACCCTACCCAGGTTCCCAACGAAACCTATTCCAGCTGTAAGGACATTTCAGGGAGTGAGAGAGCTACTCCCGTGAGACACTCTGACAGAGATAAGCTTGCAGAGACATTGCCATTGCAGTGATTACTGGAAGGCAACCTCCTGGACCCAGCCAGCAATCTCCTCCTTACTTGATGTAATGAGCCATGAAGGGCATTTATAGGGCTTCTCACCTGTATGGATTGTTTGATGTGAGGCAAGGTGCAACCTCTGAGCGTTCCACACTCTGAGCACATTTATGGCTTCTCCTCTGTGTGAATTCTCTGATGTTGCTTAAGCTGTTTGCTTTGAGCAAAGCTCTTTCCACACTCTGAGCATTTATAGGGCTTCTCCCCTGCGTGAATTCTTTGATGTTGCTTAAGTTGGCTGTTCGCAGTGAAGCTCTTTCCACACTCTAGGCATTCATAGGGCTTCTCCCCTGTGTGAATTCTTCGATGTTGCTTAAGGTGGTTGCTCTGAGTGAAGCTCTTTCCACACTCTAGGCATTCGTAGGGCTTCTCCCCTGTATGAATTCTTTCATGCAACCTAAGACGGCTGCTCGTAGGGAAGTTCTTTCCACAATTTAAGCATTTATAGGGTTTCTCACCTGTGTGAATTCTTTGATGCTGTTTTAGGGTGAAGCTCCTGCTGAAACATTTCCCACACTCTGAGCATTTGTAGGGCTTCTCCCCTGTGTGGATTCTGTTATGCATCTTAAGGCTTTTGCTGTAACGGAAACACTTTCCACATTCAAAGCATTTATAGGGCTCCCCACCAGTGTGAATTCTTTGATGTTTCTTCAGACTGCTGCTGATAGTGAAGCTCTTTCCACACTCCGAGCATTGATAGGGCTTCTCCCCCGTGTGAATTCTTTGATGTTGCCTTAGGTTCATGCTGTGAGCAAAGCTCTTTCCACACTCTGAGCTTTGATAGGGCTTCTCCCCCGTGTGAATTCTTTGATGTTGCCTTAGGTTCATGCTGTATGCAAAGCTCTTTCCACATTCAAAGCCTTTGAAGGGCTTCTCCCCTGTGTGAATTGTGTGATGTAACTTAAGTTGGCTGCTCATAGTGAAGCTCTGCCCACACTCTGAGCATTGATAGGGCTTCTCCCCTGTGTGAATTCTTTGATGCAAGTTAAGTTGTGAGTTGGAACTGAATTGCTTTTCACACTCCAAGCACTGAAATCTTTTCTCTTCTGTGCGAAACCGTTGAGATTTTGTAAGGTGAATCTTCTGAGTCTTTATATTCCGAGAGCTTTTCCTCTGTGTCTTTCTATTAGGAATATTCCTTTTACTTGGTTCTCCTATTATTGGAATTTCACGGACATCTGACCCTTCAAAAGAAATGGATTTGTTTCCCCACTTTTCTTCAGTTTCAGATTTCCTTCTCTGGTGTGCGCTATTTTCCTTGCTCTCCCTGAGCTCGCCTGCAAGAATAAAAACAGAAATCATCCTGAAATCAGGGAACAAAGCAAACAGTTTGCTGAGTTGCTTCACAGGATCAAAAAATATTTGGTGGAAAGGCAGATCCTTCCAAACAAATTAAATATCATTAAACAAAAAACCTTACGGTTTACAAAACCAACGTTAAGGCTCTACAGTTTCCAACCAAGCACCAAAAAGCAGGGAAATTGGGAGTTAAGGCTCCCAAGCCTTAACGCCACATCCTCCCTAAGGAGGCAGAAAGTGCAAGTGAAATTCTCATTCTCCCAAAGCAGATAAACCATGAGGACAGGATGGAGAATATGATATGCAGAAGTGACTGTGGGGTTGTGGAAAACTGATCACGAACAACTTAGGGCCACCTACTTCTCTCTTTTTTGTTTAGAGCAGCCCTTCCCCAACCTGGTGCCCTCCAAAGGTGTTGGACTACAAGTCCCATCATTGCAAGTCAGTATGTCCCATGGTCAGAACTATGGAGCCATGTATTGGGTACAAGAACACAAGGGTCAAAGGGAAAGGATAGTTGGATGTAGAGCCCAGGCATTTCTACGTCAATAGAAGCAGGGAAACTGGGTAAGACGGCATGGAGATTGGAACTTCAAAAAGCCAACTTCAAAAAGCACAGAGAACGGTTGGGTCAGATTCCGTATCTGGATATTAGGAAGACAAACAGAGTTCAAGAAGGATGGGAGATCCCAAAAACTTCATTACTGAGGGCACAAGTGCAAACTATTCCCAGGAGAAGGGAAAAATGGGGGACATTGAAAGAAGCCAGGTTGGATGCCCTGGGAGCTCTCTGATAAGCTGAGACTCCAAAGGGACATGGAGAAGAGCTTGAAGGACGGATGTGCACCCAAAGAGAAGGATACTCAAATACTGAGGGCACAACCAAAAGTCCAAGGACAAGATGTGTCTTCAACATCCATATAAAAGAGAATTGTCTGTGCCTGGCAGGGGAGGTCCCAAACAGAAACTTATTCTCTTGTAACACACACACTCCTATACTACGGGACTCTGTTGTTCACCTTCAGGGAGGACAGGACAAAGCACAGGCTATTCCAATCCAATTGGAAAGGCAGAAACAAAATGGGAATAGAGACTACGGAAGAAAGGATTCTCCCGTGGGGGCAACCAGCAAGGTGTGTGCAATGTTCGCGTTCCTGCCTGAGTTCAACATGGCGTACACCTGCAAGAAGTGCCAGCTGATTGCACTGTTAGAAGAAAAAGTGAGAGGACCAGAGCGGCCACTGGCCGCCCTCCAAGGAAGAAGAGAAGGCAAAGAGTTCTTAGACAGGACGGTGGAACTTCAGCAGCAAAGAGAAGCACAGGAGGTGGAAGAGGAACAGTATGTTGAAGCAGGAATGACGAATGCAGAGGCTAGGGAAAACGAAGTAGAGGAAAATGCCAGGAAAAGGGTGACAGTTAGGAGCAGAAGAACTAGAAGACACTCTGCACCAGTGGAACCAGTAGGACTGTGGAACCACTTTCAGGTACAGGAGGGTGAGACTGGAGGACAGTCTGCAGAGGAGGAATTACAGGGGACTCCATACAACAGCGAGCAAGAGGCAAAAGGTCAGTCGAGTGCAGGCAACAATATCAATGCCTACAACAGCCTACAACAAGAAGAACAGAAGAGTAGTCGTTGGGGGAGACTCCCTGCTGCGAAGGATTGAAGACTAAATATGTCATTAACACTCCCATGGACTGGCCAAGGATGCTGTCTCCCAGATTAGAGATGTGACCGAATGGTTAACAATGCTCATGAAGCCCACTGACATGGACCCCTTTCTGCTCAACCATGTGGGAATAAATGATAGTGCCAAGCAGAGCTATGAAGAAATCAAATCAAGTCTGCATCCTTCTTGAGGTGTGGTGCCCAGAACTGGATGGATGCAGCCAAACTGGAGCATGTTCAGGGGAGGGCAAGGAGACATGCTAGCACTCTTCAAATACTTCAAAGGTTGTCACACAGATGAGGTCCAGGATCTCCTTCTCGATCATCCCAGAATGCAGGACACGGAATAATGGACTCAAGTTACAGGAAGCCAGATTCCAGCTGGACATCAGGAAAAACTTCCCGACTATCAGAACAGTACAACAATGGAACCAATGACCTAGGGAGGTGGTGGGCTCTCCCACCCTAGAGGCCTTCAAGCTGCAGCTGGACAGACATCTGTCGAGTGTGCTTTAAGGTGAATTCTTACATTGAGCAGGGCATTGGACTTGATGGCCTTATAGGCCCCTTCCAACTCAACTACTTTATGATTCTGTGACCACACCATGGGCACTACCGTGCTAAACAATCACAAAGAAGATCTCAAAAACATGTGGCACCACATCACCAGATGACCCCAAGCACTGAATGAGTCATTAGTGGAGAAGGCAGATTCTCAATTTTCCAGTTCCCAAGTTCTTTAGGGCTTAGATACTAGCAACAACCTTGAATTTGGTCCAGTAGCAAACAAGCAATCAATGGAGTACCTTCAACACGAGGCTTCATATACATCACTTGGTGAGCTTCCTCTGGACTAGAGCATCCCAGGAACATGGCCCAGGTACTATTGTCCTCAAAGACATTCTTATTACGCACTGACACAAAGAAAAAAGAGCTGCAATTCCACCTTCTAGGAGCTGTCAAGAAGGCAAAGGAGTCTTACCCAAAAGGTTGCATTCTTTACCCAGAGAGGCCAGGTTCTCACAATTCTCCTCCATGACTTCCTTGTGCAGAGCCCTCTGGCCTGGATCCAGTAGAGCCCACTCCTCCTCCGAGAAATGCACAGCTACCTCCTCCAAAGTCACAGGACTCTGACAGAAAAAGAAGAGAACATGTTCTCTTTACGCATTATGTAGCAATACCTGAAGACAAGAATGCTGAGGTCCTCCTTCTGAATGTCAGAGCCTCATGAGTGATTTTCAAAGCCATCTTGGAGAAGAGTAATGGGAAAGGGGCTGGTTCTTCTAGGACCAAAGAGATGTGAAGGAGACAGAGGCACCCAGGACTCCCCTACCTGCCCTGGCTGTGCAGAAACCTCTTCCACTCCACCACAAAGCGAGGGAGGCCTAGAAGGATCCCCCAGTATCAGTTCATTATCTCTGCAGGTTTTTTCGCTCCCTGTGAGGAAGGCAAAGAAGGTGAGAAGGTAAGTTGTAGGTCTTAAGCATTTCCATTTTCATTGTTTACTAGAAGCAATGTTTGAATATCTGTAGAAAAAGAGTCTCTCTCCAGCCGCAAAATCAGGCTCAAGGAGAACGTTAGATCAGCTCATTCACCGCAGGCATAATCGAGAGAGGGAGATCATTGTGAAATACATCGCACTAATCCTTACCAAGTGAGGAGGGTCCTGCGTCAAACTCCTGCAACATCTGCCTGTCCAGCGGCCTCTGCGTGGTGCTTGGTGGAGCCTTCTCTGCCTCACGGAAATCTGTGGTCACTTTGGCCAACATCCCTTGCACCTGGAACAGGAGGAGGGATCCCATAGAGAAGAAGGATTAGGGAAGGAAAGAAATGGGTCAAGTCCAGGCCAAGGGCTGCATTTCCAAATTAGTTTGCATTTCAGTGTTCCTTCTCAAGTTGATCTACCATCCAAGCCACACAGCACACTCAGCTATGTCTTTATCAGGGGATGTGTGATTTGGGGCTAAGAGTTCAACTCTGGCATAAGAAACGTCATTGAACACTCTCAGAAAACCAACCAGGAGGAAAGACAGAACCTCCCAGACATTCCCAGATATCCAGCATCTTCTGCTGTTCACACATCAGTTTGGTGTCTACAGATGCTATTTCTGTCCTGTTGGGAGGACTCTGCCACTGGTTGAAGAAGGATCCCCTCCTCCCCCAGAACTTCACAAATCGATTCATTTCTCTTGTGATCATAAGAACGTAAGAAGAGCCATTCTGGAACAGAACAAGGGCTCATCTTGTCCAGCCTTCTCTTCCCACAGTGGCCCATCAGCTGTCGACCACAAATTCACAAGCAGAACATGAGTGCAACAGCATCCCCCTTCTGCCCATGTTCCCCAGCAACTGGTGTACATAGATGTACTGCTTCTGATTCTGGAAGTAAGATTTTATTTATTTATTTATTGCATTTTTATACCGCCCCATAGCCGAAGCCTCCCTAAGGCATTGGACTACAACTCTCATCATTGCAAGTCAGTATGTCCCATGGTCAGGAATGCTGGGACTTGTCATCTCAAACACCTGGAGGGCAACAAGATGGGGAATGCTGTTCCATATCCTTACCAAATACAGGGTCTGCCCAATACTTTTCTCTCAAATACATCTTGCATATAGCTGCACGCTTGATAACAAAAGGGCCACTATTCATTACAGATCTAGAACAAGAGGATGTTCCAGGCATTTTCAGCAGTAGTTTTTAAATAATCCTTATACATGAAAGCATTAGGTGCTAGCTCTGCCTTTCATCTCACACTGCTGAACAAGTAAGAAAAATCCTCTATGTTAGTCCCCCAACACCATATATCTGATATTCAGTAAATTGACAATCTATGCCATGTGTTGAAAACTAACTTTGACGTCTGAAGAACTATCTGGATTAGGCATTCAAGATCCATTCATTGTCGCATCTATTTAAACTGATGGAGTTCCCTGATGGATCGCATAACTTAATGCTGGAAAACATCATACTTTAGAACAGATGTGGGCAGAAAACAGATCTACTCTGATGTTTTGGACATCAATTCCCAGCATTACTGATCACTGCCCATGCTGATAAGGGCTTTTACGAGCTCAACTCCAAAATATCTGAAGATCTACATTCTGCCTGCCCTTGCACTAGAACAGTGTCCCAGCATTCCTGACATGGGACATACTGACTTGCAATGATGGGAGTTGTAGTCCAACACCTTTGGAGGAAAGCAGGTTGGAGAAGGGCTACTCTAAACAAAAAAAGCGAAGTAGGTGGCCCTAACTTCTTCGTCATCAGTATTCCACAACCCCACAGTCACCTCTGCATATCATATTCTCCACCGTGTCCTCATGGTTTATCTGCTTTGGGAGAATGGGAATTTGACTTGCAATTTCTGCGACCTTAGTGAAGATGTGGTGTTAAGGCTTGTGAGCCTTAACTCCCAATTTCCCTGCTTTTTGGTACTTGGTTGGAAACGGTAGAGCCTTAATGTTGTTTTATAAACCGTAGGTTTATTGTTTAATGAATTTAACTATGCACGTTAGTCTAAATATCCTTCAAAGAGGGCCAGCTCAACACACTAAGAACAACTATTCTTGGGGAGGAGGGCACTGGAAATTGGGTCATCCCTTCATTAGAGGACATGCAAAAACAAGTTGAGGTAAGTATTAAGAACACAATCCCTTTTAGTTCTCAGGATGAAATGCTCTCACCTGCTCTTTGTCCTCGGCCTGGCTCAGGAAGAAGCCTTCAGCCAGGGCCACTGCCTGGGAACTGGTCTTAGCTCCACACTCTTTGACCCAGCTCTCCATCTCCGGGGGCAGGATGGCCAGGAATTGCTCCAGAAGCACCAGGTCCAGCATCTGAGATTTTGTGTTCCTTTCTGGCTTCAGCCACTGGCAGCAAAGGTGGTGGAGTCGGCTGCAAACCTCTCGGGGGCCCTCGGCCTCCTGGTAGCAGAAGTCCCGGAAGCGCTGGCCCTCTACATCTGAGCTGTTGTTGCTCCAAGGTTGGTTCTCCTGCTCTCTTCTTTTCCAGGACTCTGCACTGCTCCCTTCCTGGATGATACAGGAGATGTTTCCTGCTTCAGAGCCAGCAAAGTTTTGCTCTTTCATCTTTGTTCTCTTCTCCATCTCTGCTACCACCAGGACTCAAAAGGTCTCCTTCCTTTGCTGCCAATTGCTCTCTTTAAGCAAGGACTGCGCTGTAGGAATTACAATGGGGAGCTGCATGAATGAGATACAGCTGTGGCCAACTGAATACCCAGGACCTGTCTCCAATGGGTGTCTCTACCAACCCCGGTCCCACAGGAATCAAGGCTCCCGGTGGAAAATGTCGTTCTGGCTCTGCCTTAATTGGGGGGGGGGGGGGGAGAGAGAGAGGGGGGTGGTAACCAGAGCTGCCTTCAGGCTATTCAAGGTTCAATATGTTTGAAAACTGAGTTTAAAACGGGAGCAAGAAACCGGTGTTGTTGAAGACGCAGCGCCTCCTCTCAGGGCCCCTTTCTCCAGCCTTCCCTTCCCGGGTTATGGAAAGAGGGAAGGAGTTGCTAGGCGCGGGTCTCCTGGAAGGACCCCAAATGGGTCAGTCACGGGGTGGGGGTCCGGGGTCTCTCTCTCTCTCTTCCCAGCCTGCCCCTTGGCTCCCTCCCTTCTCCACTCTTGCCCTGGGACCCCCGCCCTCCCCTCCCCTCCCCTGGGACCCCCGTGCATTTTACTCTCACCCGAGCCTTTGCAAGGGGAAGAAGAGGCTGCGCTTGCAACACGAGGCAGAAATCCTGGTTGGGGCAGGAAGTGAGTGCATTCATCCAACCTTTGCTCTTCACCAACCCCTCTAGGAGCTGCACACTCGTTCCATTTAACCCTTTAGATGGACTCAACACAAAAGCGCTGCAGAGGCTCCTCCAAATGCTCCTGGCAGAGACACAGAACTGGGGGCTTTTCCGCAGGGGGATTTTCTCCCTGCAGCATCACCGCTCCTGCTGCTCCTGGAGGCTTTGTGGGATTCAGATCCCTTCTTTACAGGGCCGGTTTTCCTTTGAGTGCATCACGCAGCCTGCCACGTGCACCGGAGGTTATGGGATGTCAGCAGCATTGAACGCCCACTGTCCTCCCCCTCTGGGGCAGCCCCTCTCCCTCCCCACCCCACATGACTTCCCTTTCCCGGCCCAATTTCTCCTCCATGCTGCTGCTGCCTCCCTCCCTCGGCCACTTCTGTCAATACAATCCATGAGTTCAGGAGTGGGCTCTCTCCTGCCCCCCTCCAGATAGATGCGTATGCAAGGCACTATTATCATTGCCAAAGCAAGCAGTGACGCTTCTGCCATTTGTGTACACATGAGAACATCATAAGGGCCATGCTGGATCAGACCAAGAGTCCATCCAGTCCAGCACTCTGTTCACACAAGTATGACACAGGGGCAACAGCACCCTCACGCCCATGTTCCCCAACAACTGGTGTATATAGGCTGAATGTTTGATACTGGAGGTAGCACATAGCCACCAGAAGTAGTAGCCATCAATAGCCTTCTCCTCTAGGTATGTATCCAACCCCCTTATAAAGCCAACCAAATTGGTGGCCATCACTAGGTTTTCAACTATGTGCTCTGTGAAAAAGAAGCAGGAAAATGACCTCAGTGTTCATACACTGGCGCCTAGATGGGATGGAATGAAGGCTATGCTTTTTATACTGTTGGACAAGTTTTTTCTTTGAGTTTCCTACAGGCATTACCATGACAGGGCAATGGACTCAATGTCTTCTCAAATCATGCAAACATCAGCGAATGTCTCAAAACTCCATGACATTTACAGGAGTGGTAAAAAATTCCAACTCCTCCTTTATCTCCTGTGGTCACAGGGTGTTAAATTTCAAAATCCATTCGAATTTAATTCTAAAATTAAAGGTGGCTGAGGTCGTTGTATTCTTGTGTTTTATTAATAAAAATGTTTTTAAAGGCCCAGATTTTGGAGGACATGATCAAGATCCCAGACTCATGCATTCTGTGTCCCAAGAAGGAGCCCTGTGACTACATCAGCCAGATGGGATTGGACAGAATGGAAAGTGTGGGAAGAACCAACTTGAGTGCAGACGAAGTCAGTGGCGATGATGCCAGGAGGTGTGCGAAGAACCATGCTCTTATCCATGGCAGAAGAATCATCATGCTTGCTATGCCCAAGCGTCTGCATCAGGAAGCCCTCACTGGACAGGCTGAAGGCCAGCAGATCTTCCCACCTGCCAAGAACCAGCCTTGCACCCTCTGACTCATCTCTCCCCTTCCATGTTCAATGTCGCCAGTTCCTCATTTGTCCGGCATTTGCCATGAGCACCAACAAGAGCCAGGGGCAGATGGTGGACCAAGTGGGCCTCTATCTGCCTACACCTGTCTTCTAAAGAAAAAGGAGAGCAAAGCTCTGGTGCTGTATAAAAATATTTTTCTTTATTCTTTTATCTTATTCTCAGACTGCTCAACACGTTTCAGATACAACCTTCGTCAGGAGCTACATGGAAAACAAGTATAGCTACAGTTTAAACAACTCAAAGATAAAACAGAAAATCAATTAAAATTAAGCACAAAACAACACCCATATCAGATAAAACACATATTTTTTTGCATTCCTTTACTAACAAACAAACATGAATACTAAACATTTGCACATTCATCTCAAGATTTAACAAGTGAACTGACCTGAGAGGAACAAAGACGCTTCTCTGTAATTTTGTTATTGTTGCCTCATTACAAGAAACAAAACCAAATACAGAATAAGAGATGAAAACAAAAGTTCTCTGCTCATAACACATCCCAGTAGGCTCAGTCGTCTCGAAACTCTGAAACCAAGGTCAGTTTGAAAGCAATTTGAGCAATTCCATTCAAACGCGTCGAGCAGTCTGAGAATAAGATAAAAGAATAAAGAAAAATATTTTTATATAGCACCAGAGCTTCGCTCTCCTTTTTCTTTGGTTCGGTGGTGCTCTTTTCCCTCTTCTTTCCATCCACACCTGTCTTCTGCCATGGACAACTCTATGTTGCCAGGACTCATCTGTGCTCATTGGAAAACCTCACAATTCAACTCGTTGATGAATGAGAACAAGGACGTCACAGGAGCAGCCCTGGAGAATAATCGTATTTAAGGAAGTTTTGTAAAGATAAAAGATGTAAGACTTTGGATGGCTCAATGAACGTAGCTAATTAAGTTAAGCCTTTTGTTATGTTTGATTTTTTCTTAACAGTTACACTTGGTGAATTCACTCCCCTTTTCTTCTCAGAGGCACATTCAATTGGAGGGTACATCTTACACATAGACTGGTAAGCCCTTTACACTTGGAGAAATGGGGGTTTTAACGTTCCCCTTTGAAAAAGTGGAGAAGCCATGCCATAATAAAAATAAATAAATATGAGGCATGCTCTGAATCTCCCCATTCAGTGCGCTAATGTTTAGTTTGCAATGTATTTGTTAATGTTGAAGGCGCCATACAGGTGTTCGCGGGTCCAACTAGAAGATTAATCGCTGATTGGGAGACACGTTGGCTTACAAAAAGACCTCGATCAGGTAGCTGTACTCATGGAACGATCCTCTTGGGAAAGGTGACTCAAGCCAGGACTACTCAGACAGCTTTTGAAGGTGACAGCTCCAGGAAAAGTTCCTCCCCCACACTCAGACATGCTGTGGGGACTTTTCTGGCACATTTAGGGGTTATTGCATTAGTACTAGAATCTTAAACCTCACCCAGCAGCAAATGGGCAGCCAGTGCAGTTCCCTCAGCGAAAGAGTTGCAAGCAAAAAAGGAGAAGCTCCCAACAACAGCTGAGTTGCTGCATTCTGTACTAGCTCCAGCTTCCGGAACAGCTTTAAGGGAAGCACCATATAGAGCGCATTGCAGTAATCCAGCCTGGAGGTTACTAATGCCTGTACCACCGTGGCCAAGCTATCCCTGTCCAGGAGAGGCTGCAGCTGGCGAAAGAGGCAAGGCTGGTAAAAGGCACTCCGAGCTGCCGCAGCAACCTAAGCCTCCAGCAACACAGATGAACCCCAAACTTGGAACCAGATCTGTCACATGGAGTGCACCCTATCCAGAACAGGCAATGAGTCAGTATCCCAGAGTCTGGAACGTCTCACCCACAGGGCTTCCATCTTGCCAGGATTCAGTTTTAGTTTATTATTTATTTATTGCATTTCTATACCGCCCAAAGGCTGAAGTTTTCTGGGCGGATTACAAAAATTAAAACCATAAAATACAATTTACAGTGTAATAGTTAAATCATAATACAAAACAGATAAGGACCCCAGATGATGATCTTAGGGACCAGGCAGGTACACATGGGAGGAGGCGTTCCTTCGGATAACCTCACCCCAAACAATTTAGGGCTTTGAATGTTAATACTAACACTTTGAATCGGGCCCAGACCTGGACTGGCAGCCAGTTCAGCTGGAAACGTACTAGCATAATGTGGTCTTGTTGGCCAGTCTCTGTTAACAATCCTGTGGCCCTGTTTTGGACCAGCTGAAGTTTCCAAACTATTTTCAAAGGCAACCCCAAGTAGAACGCATTGCAATAATCCAACCGAGAGGTTATTGGAGCATGGATCACTGTAGCTAGGCTATCTCTGTCCAGATAAGGGCATAGTTTGCAATCAGGCAGATGGGGGCATCAGACTTACTCCTTTTTGAAGATATATAAACAAAGTGATGGATTCTGCGCTCTCTTTACACACCCCACGGAAGAGCTCCACTGGATTCCACCTCAACGACGCAATGGAGGCAGAAAAATAAGCCTTCTTTGCTGCCCGCACTGCCAATCTTTAGGCATGATTATGCGCTCTAGAAGGTGCTCGGTCATCTTCACTTTGAGTCTTACGCCATTTGCACTCTAGCTGATGTCCAGCCTGTTTCATCGACTGCAGCTCCCCAGTTTGCCAAGGAGCAGAGCGGGCTCTACAGGGCTGGAGGGGGCACTCAGGTTGCAATCACGTCAATGGCCCTCTGCATCTCACTCTTCCACAGAGAGGCTTCAGCCTTGGCCAGATCACCACCTGTCTCCACTGGAAAATCCCCTAGAGCATTCAGGAATCCATTCGATTCCATCAGTCCAGTGGGGCTGACCATTGAAAAGAGACCTCCACCCCTGCAGGGCAGAAGTAATGCAGTGAGTTCAAATCTCACCAGGAAAGGCCTTGTCTCCTGTGTGAATTCTTTGATGCCAATTACAATGTGTACTCCAACAAAAGCCCTTTCTACATACAAACCATTCATAGCACTTCTCACCTGAATGGATAGTTTGATGAAAGGAAAGGTGCAATTTGTGATTGAATTGCTTTCAAAACTGAGCACTTTTATGGCTTCTCCCCGTGTGAATTCTTTGATGTTCCTTAAGGTTAGTGATGCAGGCAAAGCTCTTTCCGCACTCTAAGCATTTATAGGGCTTCTCCCCTGTATGAATTCTTTGATGTTGCTTAAGGTTTGTGCTCTGACTGAAGCTGTTTCCGTAATCTAGGCATTCATAAGGGTTCTTCCCTGTGTGAATGCTTTGATGTTCCTTAAGGTCCCAGCTCCGTCTGAACCTCTTTCCACACTCTAGGCATTCATATGGCTTCTCCCCCGTGTGAGTCCTTTGATGAAACCTAAGGAATCAGCTCTGACCGAAGCTCTTTCCACAATCTAGGCATTCATAAGGCTTCTCCCCTGTGTGAATGCTATGATGTTACTCAAGGGTCGTTCTCCTACTGAAGCTCTTTCCGCAATCTAGGCATTCGTAGAGTTTCTCCCGTGTGAATTCTTTGATGTTCTCTAAGTGTTGTGCTGCAACCAAAGCACAGCAGCAACACACAGTCGAGCCGCAGTACATGAGCACCATGGCAGAGGTGCGGCAGCAGCGGCTCCTTGGGCGGTGAACCCACTCCTTGCCCTGGAGACAACTCGCAGGAGCGCAAGTGCGGGATGGTGGGGATCGAGGCGCCAATGCGACCTCCTATAGACACCCCACCACCTCCCAGCAGCTGCACCGCACCGTTCCGTCTGCTTCTGGATGCTTTGCGGGATTCCAATGGGTCCCTTACACAGCCATGTTTTTCCTTCAAGTGCATCATGCAGCCTGCCAGGTACGCTGCCTGGTGGAACCGGGAGGGCTGTTATGGGATTAATACTATAAAAGGTGGTGTCTTAAACCAAAATCAATACACAGAACAAAATAGGTTTTAAAAAATGAATGGAATACAAGGTTCAAATGGAGCTACCACTATGCATGCTGAGATAACATTTAATGAAATACCTAATCCGTACTGCTCAACATAAAAAGTAACATCTTTGAGAGGGACAACATTAGCCCTCCTCCAGTCATCTGGCACTTCACCCATCTTGCATGATTTCGCAAAGATCATAGACAGTGGTTCTGAGAGTTCGTCTCCCAGCTCCTTTATTACTCTCGGGAGCTTTGCTTCCACAGATCTACGCTCTCCAGAGCCCTGTATAGGCTGATGGAGGCATGCGCCCATGATCTACTGCGTTTAAAAATTCAATAAATTTCATCCACACCCCTTCTAACTTGTTTTTGATTGTTCTCCAGCTATCCTTAACTATTGTGTCAATTTCAGATGTGTCCTGAAAGCAAAGCTCTTTCCTTATTTTAGGGCTTCTCGCTTATGTGGATATTTTGATGTACTTTAAGATTCACACTGTGACTGAA
This sequence comes from Anniella stebbinsi, assembly GCA_029215795.1. Taxonomy (NCBI): domain Eukaryota; kingdom Metazoa; phylum Chordata; class Lepidosauria; order Squamata; family Anniellidae; genus Anniella; species Anniella stebbinsi. The sequence continues at coordinate 180,136,995 of JARDYH010000005.1, forward strand.
ACGTTTTCCACACTAACCCACACATTTATAGGGCCTCTCTCCTGTGTAGATTCTGTGGTTTTTAAGACTCATGCTCTAACTGAAACCCTTTCCACATGCAAAGCATATAAAGGACTTCTCGCCTGTGTGTTTCCTTTGATGCAACTTCAGGCGGCAGCTCTGACCGAAGCTTTTTTTTTACATTCTGAGCATTTAGAGGGCTTCTCACCTGAGTGAATTCTTTGATGTCGCTTAAATTGTGGGTGAGCACCAAAATCCTTTAATTATTTACAATATTTATATACCTCTCTACATCCAAGATTTCGGAGTGGTGAACAAAGAGTAAAAACAGAATTAAAACATCTTAAAAATTACATTTAAAAGAACAGAGCAGATAAAATCACAGACAGTCATTCAGGGAAAGCTTCGGCTATGGGGCGGTATATAAATATAATAAATACTAATAATACTAATAATTAATGGAGGCACAGCCGTGCCTCCATTGTTAAGGGCCATCAGTAAAAAACACATTCCACCATGTTAAAGTGATAATTGGGGGGGAGGGTCATTCTAACAGCCATAAAATCAAAAATGTTTCACCAACCTTTCTGAAATTTACAGGTGCCAGAAAGAAATGTTTGTTTTACATTACCTGAAAATTTCAAGAAGGTTGGTGAAAGATTGAGGGAAGGAGAGCAGTTTAAGGTAGAAAAGGAATACAAACCTGTCTCCCTGCTTTTGTAAAATTACTTCCGGGTTGCGGGTTTTGTGCTCACAATTTGCATAATTTCTAGAGCCGTATTAATTAATCCAGTGGTGGGGTCTTCTTCCTCCTTGACTGTACTTGGTGGAAAGCTTTTCGTTTTTTAAAAATTCCCTTCGGTTGACTTTTAAGGACTATTTTAACCTCTCATTCAAGTCAATGAGGCGGCCATCTTCCCTCATAGCGCGAGGCACGCTCAGTAGCATCGCTCTCCCCCCTCCCTCCTGCCTTAGAATGTGGGGTGGGTGAGTGAAATGGCCGCTGCCTCTAGCACAGACCTTTTGAGTGAAGAAGAAGAGTTTCTCTTCTGGAACATGCATTCCTTTGGCTCTGAGAGTATTTTGGGCTATCTTCATAAGGCCAGTTTGCTCTTTTGCTCCCTGGTGAAACAGGGTGTGGTTCCTCTGGATCCATGGTAACCTGATCTTCAGATCTCTCCTGGGAATAGGTGGCTATACCTTTCTTTCTATCCCCCACCCCCCACCCCATACACACACAGTGCTCCTTCTCTCTTTTCTAAGTGTTTGGTACATACTGCTATAAAGTTGAAAGCTTCAAACACTTCATTTAATTAGTTTGGGCCGGTGTTAAGTTTTAAGTACAATGTTGAAACCTTTCAAAGTGCTTCTGGGCCTATAAAGTTGGTTTCGGCCTAGTCACCCTGTTTTTCTAATAAGGTTTAGAAACATTTGAGCTGTCGTTTATTTTGCATAGTGTACACACATGGATTTTCTTTCTAATCCTTGCAGTCTACACTGGCTCCCTCCTTGATGTGATTTTGGATGCAGACAAACCCTTTTTTGTTCCAGCAGGCCTTTGGCAAATAATCTGGACCTCTGTCTATACCTTTGACTTTTAAATTGTTATGTATTTAAAATGTTTTAAATGCTTTAATATTGAAAAGTATTTAATTATATTTTTAACTTTTGTATATTTAGGCTGACCATATGAAAAGGAGGACAGGGCTCATGTAACTTTAACAGTTGTAGAGAAAAGAGAATTTCAGCCAGTGTCATTTGTATGCAATTCGTCCCTGGTGAAATTCCCTTTTCTCTACAACTGTTAAAGTTACATGAACCCTGTCCTCCTTTTCATATGGTCAGCCTAGTATATTCCTATTTATAGGTTTTAGCTGTATATGTTTTAGTTTTGTAAGGCTGCCCTGAGGCACAGCATTGGGCAAAAGGTAGGATACTACTACTACTACTACTACTAATAGTAATGTTTCAGATTTCACTTCTGCATCTGATGTTCTTTTGCATTTACTTTTCGTTGTAAACCATTCATATCTTAAGACTTCTTGTGTGGCATGTTTTCATTGGTTTAACAAGTTAAAAGGGGTATTCACTGTTTTCATGCTTATGTTATAAAATCTATTTTCAATAGGCCTAGTAACTTCAAGAGTAACAGAGTTGGGGAAAATCCTCAATCTCTTTGCTATCAGAGGCACTGAGTAAGGGACCCTTGGAGATAATTTAGACTGACCCCAACCACAAAACACTATTCCCCCTTCTGAAGAGATCTGAACCACAGACTACTAAAGACAAACAAAGTAGCAGGCCATAATAACAGTTATCATGTGGCCATTTGCCTTATGAGGCAGGTGTTCTGCGGGCTACCAAATGGAGGGACTAGCAGGCCATAAAGTTGCCTGGCTGGGTCTGCCAGAAATCCAGCCTCAACACTCCTGGAAGGTCCATGTTCTATAGCACCTGCTGTCAGAGGAACTTGAGGGAATCCCACCCTCCACCCCTGGGTTTAATTTACTGACTTCCCCTAGCTGGACCTTGCAGGAAACTATAGGGACAGAGCAGGCGTTCATAGCACACATAGAATGCTGAGACTGGCAAATCTAAAAGCAAGTGTGCTGCTTTTCAAGAACCTAGGAAATTCAATGGGTCTTACTTTTGAGTAAATATCTAGGGCTGGAAATGCAGCCTGTGCAAGAACTGAGTAGGGTGACCATATTCGAGAAACCAAAAAAGAGGACACCTAGTGGGGGGGGCAGGAAAATGGCTTTCTGGGGCCACCTTAAAGTCCCCAATTGGAGCGGAGGAAGGGAAAACATGTCATTCTCACCCCCACCCCACTGCTCCAATCAGGCCCTTTTCTATAATGACACATTTTTCCCTTTTAAGGCCTTGATTGGAGCAGTGGGAGAGAATGACACACCTCCAGAAAGCATGTCATTCCCCCCTGCCACGCTAATGGTGGCCTTAAAAGGGAAAGTGTGTAATTCCAGGTCATTATAGACTATTGCATAAAATCCCCCCTGACACTGAGCATAGAACAAAAACCAGGAGAAATCTGGGGAAATCCTGACAGTTTTTTATTATTATTTATTATTGCATTTATATCCCACCTTTTTTCAGCCAAGAAACCCAAGGCTGCATACATAATCCTCCTCCTCCTCTCCATTTTATCCTCACAACAGCAACCCTGTGAGATGGGTTGGGCTGAGAGTCTGCAACTGGCCCAAAGTCACCCAATGGGTTTTCATGGCTAAGTGGGGAGTAGAACCCAGATCTCCCAGCTCCCAGTCCAACACTTTAGCCACTAGGCCACACCCTAGTGGTCACCCTAGAATTGAGCCATGCCAAGTTGAAAGCAGATCGGTTCGTGCCTTGATTTTTAGGATTTTTTAAAAAAAGTTTGACTTCAATTTTTTTTCTAAAATTCAAGGCATGAACCAATCTGCTTTCAACTTGGCATGGCTAAAGCCTTACTTAAGAGGTACCATGGTGCCAAGTTTCATCTCTTCATCTTTACTTTCTTTTTTTTTAATGTACTGCTCAAGGCCCTAGACCCCAAAGAGGAGTATTGGGTTTGAAGTTTTAAAAATTCCTAAAACTCAAGGCATAAACAGATCTGCTTCCAACTTGGCATGGCTCAATCCCTACTTAAGAGCTACCATGCTGTCAAGTTTCATCCCTTTATCTTTAAAAATGATGGAATTGTAAACATTTTAGTTAATTAAAAAATTAAATTGAAGTTTTAAACATTTCTAAAAATCAACGGATGAACGGAACTGCTTCCAACTTGGCATGGCTAAATCCCTACTTCAGAGCTACCATGGTGCCAAGTTTCATCTCTTTATCTTTCATTTCATTTTTTAAACTTGTACTGCTCAAGGTCCTGGACCCCAAAGAGATTTCTGTTTGAACTTTAAAAAATTCCTAAAAATCAAGGCATGAACGGATCTGTTTCATACTTGGCATAGCTATATCCCTACTTAAGAGCTACTATGATGCCAGGTTTCATCTCTTTATCTTTAAAAATGAGGGAGATGCAAGCATTTTGGTTGATTTATTAATGTTAAAAGTGAGTTCAACACTAGCTTTGATTTTATATTGGATGTCAAGATGGTATAACATTCTGGCTGACGCTGGCTTGGTTGTCAACTGTATAATATCCAGTCATCCGTTACACAAAGCCATGAAATTCATTAAACAAAAAACCTACGGTTTACAAAAACAATGTTAAGGCTCTACAGATTCCAACCAAGCACCAAAAAGCAGGGAAATTGGGAGTTAAGGCTCACTAGCCTTAACGCCACATCCTCCCTAAGGAGGCAGAAAGTGCAAGTGAAATTCTCATTCTCCCAAAGCAGATAAACCATGAAGACAGGGTGGAGAATATGATATGCAGAGGTGACTGTGGGGTTGTGGAAAACTGATCACGAACAACTTAGGGCCACCTACTTCTCTTTTTTTGTTTAGAGCAGCCCTTCCCCAACCTGGTGCCCTCCAAAGGTGTTGGACTATAACTCCCATCATTGCAAGTCAGTATGTCCCATGGTCAGGAATGCTGGGACTTGTCATCTCAAACACCTGGAGGGCAGCAGGATGGGGAATGCTGTTCCATACCCTTACCAAATACAGGGTCTGCCCAATACTTTTCTCTCTCACACATCTCGTATATAGCAGCATGACTGATAAAAAAAGTGGCACTATTCATTACAGATTTAGAACCAGAGCATGTGCCAGGCACTTCCAACTTTTGGTCAATATCCTGCCTTTCAAAGAACCAATTTTTTTTCTTTAAATGTATTTATAAAAAATATACTGTTCACTCCCCACAATCCCTGCACAATACATCATCTCATCAAAGCAACAGTGGAGCAGAAGAGGTTTAGTTTGGCTGTCTTGAACACTTTTCAGATGAGATTAGTTTGCAATCCTATACCTCTTGGGAGAAAGCCCTAGTGAATTCAGTGGCACTGGCTTCTGAGAAGACATGTATAGGAGTCAACCTTCTCCAGCCTGGTGCTCTCCATAACACATAACTCCCATGTTATGTGTTATAGGGAAGACAAAAATCAATTCATACTTAATTTTAAAATAATACTTACGCATGAAAGTATTAGGTGGTAGCTCTGTCTTTGATCTCACACTGCTGAACTAGTAAGAGAAATCCTTTATCTGATATTCAAGAAACAGACATCCTATGCCATGTGTTGAAAACTAATGTTGATGTCTGAAGGGCTATCTGGATTAGGTATTCAAGATTCATTCATTGTTGTTTCGTTTGGTTTTGACAGTTTATTTAAAGTGATGCAGATCTTTTGTAGTTCCTTGATTGATCACATATCTTAGTGCTGGAAAACATCATACTTTAGTACAGATGTGGGCAGAAAATAGATTTATCCTGATGATTTGGACATCAACTCGCGGCATTCCTGATAACTGCCCATGCTGATAGGGGCTTTTACAAGTTGAATTCCAAAACATCTGGAGATCTACGTTCTGCCTTCCCTTGTTCTTGAACAACATTCGCCAACCTGGTGCCTGTCAGATGTGTTGGGTTGCAACTCTCAACATAAGGAGATGCTCTAAGAAATGAGAAGTAGCTGGTCCTAAGTTGTTCATCATCATTTCCCACAACCCCACAGTCACCTCTGCATATTAAATTGCATATCTAGATTTTTGAGATGACAAGTCCCAGCATTCCTGACCATGGGACATACTGACTTGCAATGATGGGAGTTGTAGGCCAACACCTTTGGAGGGCACCAGGTTGGGGAAGGGCTGCTCTAAACAAAAAAAGAGAAGTAGGTGGCCCTAAGTTGTTCGTGATCAGTTTTCCACAACCCCACAGTCACCTCTGCATATCATATTCTCCACCCTGTCCTCATGGTTTATCTGCTTTGGGAGAATGAGAATTTCACTTGCACTTTCTGCCTCCTTAGGGAGGATGTGGCGTTAAGGCTTGTGAGCCTTAACTCCCAATTTCCCTGCTTTTTGGTGCTTGGTTGGACTCTGTAGAGCCTTAACATTGTTTTTGTAAATCGTAGTTTTTTTGTTTAATGAATAATAACAATAAGCTGTGTGGAACGTTTTCAGTAGGTGCTAGAAGAAACACAATGTTGGCCCCTGCCTGACCTCAAGAAGCAAGGAGCTCCAGAGGAAGGGGGTCACTACGCTGAAGGATCTTCTCCTGGTGGACTCTAATTGAACCTTGTGAAGGACATGGGTTTCTGAAGGCCTTGGCGCTTCCAGAGGAGGGAGGGAGAGGCGCTCATGTGTTGACATATTTCTGAAGTACTTATCTTTTTTAGTACCAGCCGAGAAGAGCAGGTGCTCCCCGCTAACGAGCAGGCCTTAACGACTTACAGCTGAAAAGTCGTTAGGGAGGGTTTGGATTCCCAGGCTGTGGGGGGGCGGAGGGCTGGTGGGGAAGGAATGATAAAGAACGAAAGCCATGACGTGATTTCATCTCTCTTCGGACCTAGGCGCGGTGAAGAGCTGATCTCCGTCCTGGCTGGATTTAGCCGGGTGTTAGATAGAATTTTTATTGCTTTACAAGCCCACTCGGTTTGGGGTTGCTTAGCACTTTTAAGAGTGTGCCTAATTGATTGATTGGGGAAAACCAATTGTTTTATTGATGTTGTATTTCTGTGCTGCTACCCTATCTACCTCTTCCCCTCACAACCCCCCCCTTGTTCCCTTCTCCCATCTACCCTTACCTGTTTTGACCAAGGCCTTAAACTTAGTATAGTGTGTAAATAAACTTGCTTTGGTCCTTAATTTGGTGTGGTTATTTCAAGCGTTGGCTCAAGCCAGCTTTGGCTGGGGAACCGGGTGGCGGGACGGGGTTTGTCCGCCACGGCAGGGGAACATTGTTTATGTTTCCTTGACAAACCTCTTTCCACACTCTAGGTATTCATATGGCTTCTCCAGTGTGAATCTTTTGATGAAATCTAAGGAGGCAGCTCTGACCAAAGCTCTTTCCACACTGTGAGCATTTATAGGGCTTCCCCCCTGTGTGAATTATTTGATGTTCCTTAAGGTTCGAGCTCTGTCTGAAACTCTTTTCATGTGCTTTCAGGTTCATGCGCTGATTGAAACCCTTCCCACACTCAGAGCATTTATAGGTCTTCTCCTGAGTGAATTCTTTGATGATCCTTAAGGTTCGAGCTCCGCCGGAAACTCTTTCCACAGCCTAGGCATTCATAAGGCTTCTCCCCTGTGTGAATGCTTTGATGTGACTTAAGATACTTGCTCATAGCGAAGCTCTGCCCACACTCTGAGCATTGATAGGGCTTCTCCCCTGAGTGAATTCTTTGATGTTCCTTAAGTTTCCAGCTCCGTCTGAAGCTCTTTCCACAGTCTAGGCATTCATAAGGCTTCTCCCCTGTGTGAATTCTTTGATGTTCCTTAATGTGTGTTCTTTGAGCAAAATTCATTCCGCACTGTAGGCATTTATAAGGCTTCTCACCTGTGTGAATTCTTTGATGTTGCTTAAGGAGGGTACTCTGACTGAAGCTCTTTCCACACTCTGAGCACTGATAGGGCTTCTCCCCTGTGTGACTCCTTTGATGGTTCTTCAGGGTCGTGCTGTGATTGAAGCTCTTTCCACACTGTGGACATTCATAGGGCTTCTCCCCGTTGTGAATTCTTTGATGTTGCTTAAGGTTCGTGCGCCGACTGAAGCTCTTTCCACACTCGGGACATTCATAAAGCTTCTCCCCTGTGTGAGTCCCTTGATGAAATCTAAGGAGGCAGCTCTGACCGAAGCTCTTTCCACACTCTGAGCATGTATAGGGCTGCTCCCGTGTGTGAATTCTTTGATGTTGTTTAAGGGTCGTGTGCCAACTGAAGCTCTTTCCACATTCTGAGCATTTATAGGGCTTCTCCCCTGTGTGAATTCTTTGATGATCCTTAAGGTGGTTGCTCAGAGAGAAGCTCTTGTCACACTCTAAGCATTTATAAGGCTTCTCACCTGTGTGAATTCTTTGATGTTGCTTAAGTTGTGTGCAGCGAGCAAAGCTCTTTCCACACTCAGGGCATTCATACGGCTTCTCCCCTGTGTGAATCCTTTGATGTCGCTTAAGGTGCGTTCTTTGAGCAAAGCTTGTTCCGCACTCTGGACATTCATAGGGCTTCTCCCCTGTGTGAATTCTTTGATGTTTCTTCAGGTACTTTCTCTGACTGAAGCTCTTTCCACACTCTGAGCATGTATAGGGCTTCTCTCCTGTGGGAATTCTTTTATGCAAGTTAAGTTGTGAGATGGAACTGAATTGCTTCTCACACTCCAAGCTCTGAAATCTTTCCTCTGCTTTGTGAAATCTTTGACATTCTGTGAGGTGAATCTTCTGAGTCTTTAGATACTGAGAGCTTTTCCTCTGTATGTTCCGATTGTGAATATTCCTTTTACTTGGTTCTCCTATTATTGGAATTTCATGGACGTCTGACCCTTCAAAAGAAATTGATTTGTTTCCCCACTTCTCTTCAGTTTCAGTTTTCCTTCTCTGGTGTGCGCTATTTTCCTTGCTCTCCCTGCGCTCGCCTGAAAGAAGAAGAAAAATTCTTCCTGAAATCAGGGAACTAACAAAATGGTTTGCTGTTTTGATTAACAGGATAAAAAAGATTTGGTGGAGAGGCAGATCCTTCCAAATCTATTAAATATTCCCTGACGTTCAATAGAACTGACAACTCAAGTGATATACAGCAGTTTCATTTATATATAACCGTTCTTTCAAAGTAGCTCAAGCAATCAATAAACAAACGAAAACACTGAAAAACCAAAATGCATTTTAAAATCTGCCATTTTGTCCTCGCTGATTATTGAACTAGGAACTGAAAAGTGGGAATTCAACCCTGTTGCTTCTTTCGATGTCTCCGGGGCTTTGGAAACCCTCAGTCATGACATCTTCCTAGACCATCTCACTGCGTTGCACTATTGTTTTCTACAAACCTATATTTCAAAATGAAATTTGTCCTGCTGTCTAGTTGTATCTCAAAATGGAAAAACTGTCCAGAGCAAGCTTCTGAATATGCTGTACTCTGCTCTCTGGTGCTTCCTCCGTGGAGATCATTAAGATCATATCTGTAACATCTTCCACATTATGCAGATGCAATCATGGCGGCAAAGTAACATTTGTTTGCAGCCATCACTGCCACAAAATAAGTCCATCAATGGGCTTCTATCAATGTTTTGTCAAGTCTCCAGTGTTTAACTCCTTGCATTTTAGACGTCAAACCAATTGTTTCATTGTCTTCAGCTCCTAAGAAAACTGTGAAGGTGACAAAGCTTTTCAATTTGTTTTACGTGTATTTTGGAGCAATCATATCGATAGCCCAAGGCCTTGGAAGGACACTACACAAAACTCCCTCAGGAAGTACAGAAAACCATCTGGATTCCTTCTCCTCCAGGGCCCGGTCATCACAATTGATCCTCTTCCCTTGTAGAGGTGACAGGACTTGACCAGGTACTTATGCCTTCATGGCAACAGAATCCCCAAAGCCTTATTTAGCCACGGATCATGATATCATTGGAAAATGTTTGGTTCATGGAAGATCCTTGCTAACCTGATCGAGAGGCCTTGAAATTTACTTCAGAGGTTGTGGGTTCTCCACCTCTGGAGGTTTTTAAGAAGAGGCTGGACAACCACCTCTCATGGATGGTTTAATGGTTTTCCTGCACATTGCAGAGGGTTGGACTAGATGATCGTTGTGGTGCCTTCCAACTCCATAATTCTATGACTTCTGAGGAGGGGATATCAAAAGTCCAGGAGTCACTTTGGAGCCATGTATTGGGGACAAGAACACAAGGGTCAAAGGAAAAGAGAAGACTGTTGGATGCAGAGCCCAGGAATCTCTACATAAATAGAGCAAGAAAACTGGGTAATTGTAAGACCCGTTGCCTCCGATGTCCATATACGAACCCATGGATCATAGGGAAAAACAGCATACAACTGAAATCCTAATATACAGTGGAATAAGACTCACAATTGGAATATATCCATCGAAAGGGAGACCTTGATCCAAAGGGATATAAGCCCAACAGGAAGAGAGGAGTAGGAGTGTTATATGTAAGGAATGTAAATGCCTGTAGGGAAACTCATGTCAAAAGCAATGGGAAAAGCTGATTATTTAACTGGCAATTGGAAAGTGGGAGTTCAACCCTATTGCTTCTTTTGGATGTCTCAGTGGCTTTTGAAACCTTCCGTCTAGACCACCTCCCTGGGTTGTGTTTTTATTAGAACTATGTTTTAATATGTAAGGAAGGTATGCACCTGTAGGGAAATTCTGAGAAAGGAAGCCCTGTTGAAAGGAAGCTGGTAAAGACGGAGTGGGAAACTAGAATGTTATGGTTGTGGCAGGATTGTCCAGACCATCCAGCCAGTCAGAAGACATGGATGATGCTTTCCTGGAAAAGAGGATCAAACGTTCACATAGGCAAGTCATGGTAGTAATGCAGAATTTCAGCTATCCTGGCATCTTCTGATAGTCTAACTCTCAAGTAGGTGAAAGAAGCAACAAGCGGATCTGCTGTCCTGGACTTAATCATAACCAATATGGAAGAACGGTGGATAGAGTAAAGCTGGCAGAAACTTTGGAAGTGACCATGTCGTCTTCAAATCCATAGTAAAGATGAGAGCTCTCGAATGTCCATGCCAGAGAAAAGTTAGGTCAGATCCCAGTTAGAAATTATGAAGGAAAACTATTCCCAGGAGAAGGAAAAAAATAGGGGACATTTAAAGAAGACAGAGTGGCTACATTGGGAGCTCTCTGATAAGCTGAGACTCAAAAGGGACATGGAGAAGAGATGTACAACCAAAGAGGAGGATGCTCAAATATGACGGCACAACCACAACTCCTAGGACCAGATGTGCCTTCGACATGCATGTAAAAGAGAATTGTTGGTGCCTGGCAGGGGAGGTCAAGGGGGGGGGGGGAGGTCCCAAAAAAAATATGTCCTCTTGTTGTAATACACACACACACACTCATCTACCAGGGGACTCTGTTGTTAAACTCCAGAGAGAACAGGACAAAGCACAGGATATTTCAATACAATTGGAAAGGCAGGAACAAAAAGGGAATAGAGACTATAGACAGAAAGAATTCTCCAGTGGTTGCGACCTGCAGAGTGTGTGCCATGTTTGTGTTCCAGCCTGAGATCAACCTGCACACACGTTGATCATGTGCCAGATGGTTGCACTATTGGAAGAAAAAGTGAGAGGACTTGAGTGATGGGTGTCCACTCTCCAAGGAATGTGAGAAGACAAAGAGTTCTTAGGACGGTGGACCTTCAACAGCACAGGAGGTGGAAGAGGGACAGGAAGTTGAAGCAGAAGTGGGGAATGCTAAGGCTAGGAAAGCCAATGAAGAGGAAACTCCCTGGAAAAGGGTGGCAGTTAAGAGCAAATGAACTAGAAGACATTCAGCACCAGTGGAACCAGTAGAACTATGGAACCATGTTCAGGTACTGGAGAATGAGACTGGAGGACAGCCTGCAGAGGAGGAATTACAGGGGACCACAAGCCACATCGAGCAAGAGGCAAAGGGTCAGTCGACCAAGAAGAAGAGAAGAGTAGTCGTTGGGGGAGACTCCCTGCTGTATGGGACTGAAGCCTCAATATGTCATGAACACTCCCATGGACTGGCCAGGGATGTTGTCTCCCAGATTAAGGATGTGACCAAAGAATTGCCAATGCTCATAAAGCTCACTGACTCGGACTCCTTTCTGCTCAGCCATGTGGGAACAAATGATAATGCCAAGGAGAGCTAAGAAGAAATCAAATCAGACTTTGAAGCCTTGGGAAGGAAAGAATTTTGGGGGCAAGATCATTTTCTCATCCATCCTTCCAGTATTTGGAAGAGGAATAGAAAGGGAAAGACAAATACTCTGGGTGAACAACTGGCTGCAATTCCACATTCTCGTATTTGTCAAGAAGGCAAAGAGGGAGCCTTACCCAGAGGGGCCCCATTCCTTACCCAGAGAGGCCAGGTTGCCATGATTCTCCTTCATGACTTCCTTGTGCAGAGACTTCTGGCCTGGATCCAGCAGAGCCCACTCCTCCTCCGAGAAATGCACAGCCACCTCCTCGAAGGTCACCAGACCCTGAAAGAAGAAGAAGAAATGATGTTCTCCTTATATGTTATGTAGAAATATGAAGACAAGAAGGGGGAGCTCTTCCTTTTGAACACCAGAGCTTCATGAGTGACGTTCAAAGCCTTCCTAGCAGCCATCTTGGAGAGGAGCATAGGGAAAGGGGCAGGTTCTTCTAGGACCAAAGAGATGTGAAGGGGACAGAGGCACCCAGGACCCCCCTACCTGCTCTAGCTGTGCAGAAACTGATTCCATTCCACCACAAAGCGAAGGAGGCCTAGAAGGATCCCCCAGTATCAGTTCACTTTCTCTGCAGGTTTTTCCACTCCCTGTGAGGAAGGCAAAGAAGGTAAGAAGCTAAGTTGTAGGTCTTAAGCATTTCCGTTTTCATTGTTTACTGGAATCAATGTTTGAGTATCTGGAGAAAAAGAGTGTCTCTCCACCCGCAAAATCAGGCTCAAAGAGAACGTTAAAGCTCATGCACCTTAAGCATAATCGAGAGAGGGAGACCATTGTGAAATACATCACACTAATCCTTACCCAGTGAAGAGGGTCCTGCGTCAAACTCCAGCAACGTTCGCCTGTCCAGCGGGCTCTGCCTGATGCCCGATGGAGCCTTCTGTGCCTCATGGAAATCTGTGGTCACTTTGGCCAATATCCCTTGCACCTGGAAAGGGAGGGGGGATCCCAGAATTAGAGAGTAGAGAGATGAGGGAAGGAAAGAAATGGGTCAATTCAAGGCCAAGGGCTGTATTTCCAAATTAGTTTGCATTTCAGTGTTCCTTCTCAAGTTGATCTACCATCCAAGCCACATAGCACACTCAGCTATATCTTTATCAGGCGATGTGTGATTTGGGGCTAAGAGTTCAACCCTGGCATAAGAAAAGTGCTTAAACACTCTCCGAAAACCAACCAGAAGGAAAGACAGAACTTCCCAGCCATTCCCTGATATCCAGCATCTTCTGCTATAAACACAGCAGTTTGGTGTCTACAAATGCCATTTCTGTCTTGTTGGGAGGACTCTGCCACTGGTTGAAGAAGGATCTCCTCCTCCCCCAGAACTTCACAAATCTATTCATTTCTCCTGTGATCATAAGAACCATTCTGGATTAGAACAAGGGTCCATGTAGTCCAGCCTTCTCTTCCCACAGTGGCCCATCAGCTGTTGACCATAAATTCACAAGCAGGACATGAGTGCCAACAGCATCCCCCTTCTGCCCATGTTCCCCAGCAACTGGTGTACATAGACATACTCTTTCTAATTCTGGAAGTAGGATACAGCTGTCAGGACCAGTAGCCATTGATAGCCATCTCCTCCAGGAATTTCTCTAAGTCCCACTTTAAGACGTCCAAATGGGTGGCCATCACTACATCCTGTGGTAGGGAATTGCATATTTTAACTATGCACTGTTGGTTTACATATCCTCTGAGGAGGGCCAGCTCTACACACTAAGAACAACTATTCTGGGGGGAGGGGGCACTGGAAATTGGGTCATCCCTTCATTAGAGGACATGCAAAAACCAGTTGAGGTAAGTATTAAGAACACAGTCCCTTTTAGTTCTCAGGATGAAATGCTCTCACCTGCTCTTTGTCCTCTGCCTGGCTCAGGAGGAAGCCTTCTGCCAGAGCCACTGCCTGGGAACTGGTCTTAGCTCCACACTCTTTGACCCAGCTCTCCATCTCCGGGGGCAGGATGGCCAGGAATTGCTCCAGAAGCACCAGGTCCAGCATCTGAGATTTTGTGTTCCTTTCTGGCTTCAGCCACTGCCGGCAAAGGTGGTGGAGTCGGCTGCAAACCTCTCGGGGGCCGACAGCCTCCTGGTAGCAGAAGTCCCGGAAGCGCTGGCGCTCTACATCTGAACTGGTGTCGCTCCAAGGTTGGTTCTCCTGCTCTCTTCTTTTCCAGGACTCTGCACTGCTCCCTTCCTGGATGATACAGGAGATGTTTCCTGCTTCAGAGCCAGCAAAGTTTTGCTCTTTCATCTTTGTTCTCTTCTCCATCTCTGCTACCACCAGGACTCAAAAGGTCTCCTTCCTTGGCTGCCAAGTGCTCTCTTTAAGCAAGGACTGCGCTGTAGGAATTACAATGGGGAGCTGCATGAATGAGATACAGCTGTGGCCAACTGAATACCCAGGACCTGTCTCCAATGGGTGTCTCTACCAACCCCGGTCCCACAGGAATCAAGGCTCCCGGTGGAAAATGTCGTTCTGGCTCTGCCTTAATTGGGGGGGGGGGGGGGGGGGAGAGAGAGAGGGGGGTGGTAACCAGAGCTGCCTTCAGGCTATTCAAGGTTCAATATGTTTGAAAACTGAGTTTAAAACGGGAGCAAGAAACCGGTGTTGTTGAAGACGCAGCGCCTCCTCTCAGGGCCCCTTTCTCCAGCCTTCCCTTCCCGGGTTATGGAAAGAGGGAAGGAGTTGCTAGGCGCGGGTCTCCTGGAAGGACCCCAAATGGGTCAGTCACGGGGTGGGGGTCCGGGGTCTCTCTCTCTCTCTCTTCCCAGCCTCCCTCTGCCCCAAACCTGCCTCCTCCCCCTGGGCCCCCTCCCTTCTCCACTCCTGCCCTGGAACCCCTTTCCACCCCCTCCCCTTGGGCCCCCTCCCTTCTCCACTCCTGCCTAGGCCCCCTCCCCCTGGGCCCCCTCCCCCCCGGGACCCCCGTGCATTTTGCCTTCACCCGAGTCTTTGCTGGGGAAGAAAAGGCTACAGGTTGCAACACGAGGCAAAAATCATGGGGGGAGGGGAGGAAGTGCATTCATCCAACCTGTGCTCTTCACCGGCCCCTCTAGGAGCTGCACACTCGTTCCATTTAACCCTTTAGATGGATTCAACGCAAAAGCGCTGCAGAGGCTCCTCCAAATGCTCCTGGCAGAGACACAGAACTGGGGGCTTTTCCGCAGGGGGATTTTCTCCCTGCAGCATCACCGCTCCAGCTGCTCCTGGAGGCTTTGCGGGATTCAGATCCCTTCTTGACACAGACGGTTTTTCCTTTGAGTGCATCACGCAGCCTGCCATGTGCACTGGATGTTATGGGATGTCAGCAGCATTGAACGCCCTCTGGGGCAGCCCCCTCTCCCACCCCACCCCACCCCACATGACTTCCCTTTCCCCGCCCAATTTCTCCTCCATGCTGCTGCTGCCTCCCTCCCTCGGCCACTTCTGTCAATACAATCCATGAGTTCAGGAGTGGGCTCTCTCCTGCCCCCCTCCAGATAGATGCGTATGCAAGGCACTATTATCATTGCCAAAGCAAGCAGTGACGCTTCTGCCATTTGTGTACACATGAGAACATCATAAGGGCCATGCTGGATCAGACCAAGAGTCCATCCTGTCCAGCACTCTGTTCAAATGAGCTGTTTACTCATATGTAGGACACAGAGGCAACAGCACCCTCACGCCCATGTTCCCCAGCAACTGCTCTATCTATATGCTTAATGCCTCAAATACTGGAGGTAGCACATAGCCATCAGGGCTAGTAGCCATCAATAGCCTTCTCTAGGCATGTATCCAACCCCCTTATAAAGCCAACCAAATTGGTGGCCATCACTAGGTCTTCAACTATGTGCTCTGTGAAAAAGAAACAGGAAAATGACCTTAGTGATTAGATACTGGCGCCTAGATGGGATGGAATGAAGGCTATATATTTTTTTACTGTGGGACAAGTTTATTCTTTATTCCTTCAGGTGTTAACGTGATAGGGCAATGGACTCAAGGTCTTCTCATATCATGCAAACATCAGGGAATGTGTCAAAACTAGAACAGCTACAGAAGTGGTAAAATTCCAACTCCTCATTTATTTCCTGTGGAGACAGGGTGTTTAATTTCAAAATCCACTCCAATTTAATTCTAAAATTAAAGGTGGCTGAGGTCGTTGTAGTTATTTTTTATTATTAAAAACTATTTCAAAGCCCCCAGCTGTTGGAGAAGACATGGACAAGATCCCAGACTCATGCATTGTTGACATGGACATGGTTACTGCTGTCTCTGGGACAGAATTTAGTGAGGCAGATGTACATGCTGAGGTGTCAAGGCCAATCTGTGTCCTAAAAAGGAGCCCTGTGACTACATCAGCCAGATGGCATTGGACAGAATGGAAGGTGTGGGAAGAACCGACTTGAGTGCAGATGAAGTCAGAGGCAACGGTGCCAGGATCCATGTGCCATGCCCTTCGGAGTTCCTAAACACTCTCAACCCAAGTGATTTGCCACCAAGCAAGTGGACTCTGAAGAAGGGCGCTGTGGTCATCCTGCTAAGGAACCTGGGAGTGAATCATGCTCTCATCCACAGCACAAGGTGCATCATGCTTGCCATGCACAACAAGTGCCTGCATCAGGAAGCCCTCACTGGACAGGCTGAAGGCCAGCAGATCTTCCTGCTTGCCAAGGACCAGCCTTGCGCCATCTGACTCATCTCTCCTCTTCCATTCCAATGTCGCCAGTTCCCCAGGGGCAGAAGGTAAACCAAGTGGGCCTCTCTCTGCCTATACCTGTCTTCTGTAATGGACAACTCTACGTTGCCAGGACTCATCTGTGCTCACTGGAAAACTTCACAATTCAACTCGTCAATGGACGAGAACAAGGACGTCACAGGGGCAGCCCTGGAGAATGATTGTGTTTAAGGAAGTTTTGTGAAGATAAAAGATGTAAGACTTGGATGGCTCAATAAACACAGCTAATGAAGTTAAACCTTTTGTTATGTTTGATTTTTTTCTTATCAGTCACACTTGGTGAATTCACTTCCCTTTTCTTCTCAGAGGCACATTCAATTGGAGGGTACATCTTACACATAGACTGGTAAGCCCTTTACACTTGGAGAAACGGGGATTTTAACATTCCCCTTTGAAAAAGTGGAGAAGCCATGCCATAATAAAAATAAATAAATATGAGGCATGCTCAGAACCTCCCCATTCAGTGCACTGATGTTTAGTTTGCAATGTATTTGTTAATGTTGAAGGCGCCATACAGGTGTTTGCGGGTCAAAATAGAAGATTAATCTCTGATCGGGGACACGTTGGCTTACAAAAAGACCTCAATTTAGGTAGCTGTAGTCATGGAATGATCCTCCTGGGAAAGGGGACCCAAGCTAGGACTACTCAGACAGCTTTGGAAGGTGATGGCTCCAGGAAAAGTTCCTCCCCCACACTCAGACATGCTGTGGGGACTTTTCTGGCACATTTAGGGGTTATTGCATTAGTACTAGAATCTTAAACCTCGCCCAGCAGCAAATGGGCAGCCAGTACAGTTCCCTCAACAAAAGAGTTGCATGCTGAAAAGGAGAAGCTCCCGACAACAGTTGAATTGCTGCATTCTGTACTAGCTCCAACTTCCGGAACAGCTTTATGGGCAGCCCCATATAGAGCGCATTGCAGTAATCCAGCCTGGTGGTTACTAATGCCTGTACCACCATGGCTAAGCTATCCCTGTCCAGGAGAGGCTGCAGCTGGTGAAAGAGGCAAAGCTGGTAAAAGGCACGCCAAACTGCCGTGACCACTTGGGCCTCCAGCAACACAGAGGGGTCTAAGAGACCCCCCAAACTAGGAACCTGATCTTTCACAGGCAGTGCACCCCATCCAGAACAGGCAATGAGCCTGTATCCCGGAGTCTGGAACCACTCACCCACAGGGCTTCCATATTGCCAGGATTCAGGTTTAGTTTATTATTTATTCATTGCATTTCTATACTACCCAATAGATGGAGTTTTCTGGGTGGTTAACAAAAATTAAAACCATAAAATACAATTTACAGTGTAAGAGTTAAATCACAATACAAAACAGAGACGTACCTGAGATGATGATCTTAGGTACTACGCAGGTACACATGGGAGGAGGCGTTCCTTCGGATAACTTCACCCCAAGTCGTTTAGGGCTTTGAATGTTAATACTAACACTCTGAATCGGTTCCAGACTTGGACTGGCAGCCAGTGCAGCTGGAAACGTACTGGCATAATGTGGTCTCGTTAATGTTAACAATCGTGCAGCCGTTTTGGACTAGCTGAAGTTTCTGGACTGTTTTCAAAGGCAGCCCCACATATAATGCATTGCAGTAATCCACCTGAGAGGTGGTCAGAGCATGGATCACTGTAGCTAGGCTATCTCTGTCCAGATGAGGGTAGATGGAGGCATCAGACACACACAAACAACAAAGTGCTAGCCTTAACCAAAATCCACAAAACGAAAAAAAAAAGTTAAGGAGAAAATATGTAATATATTTTAATACTAATAAAATATATTTATCACAGAAAAACACTATTCAACATATATATGTATAATATCAAAGTAAAAACAAAGCTCTTATGATTCTGGCCAAACGCGTTTCGACAAAAGTGTCTTCTTCAGTGGCCAAATCACTGGAAATAAACAACAGAAATAATAAAACATTTAGTAGTGCCTTAGATGGAGGAAAATTTAGTCTTTTCCAATATGTAATATAAGATTTTTTAAATGACCCACCTAAATTGTTTGAGTACCAGGCAGATGGGGGCATCAGACACACAACTGGAGCTGCGCTAACTACAGCGTCAAGCTCGCTGCAGAAACAAGCGATTTTGACCTCAAAGTGCAATACAAAAAGGTCACCATGAGTCCTTGACTGGACCAGGGCTCCATTGATGGGATCAATACTATAAAAGGTGGTGTCTTAAACCAAAATCAATACACAGAACAAAATAGGTTTTAAAAAATGAGTGGAATACAAGGTTCAAATGGAGCTCCCACTATGCATGCTGAGATAAAATTTAATGAAATACCTAATCCGTACTGTTCAGCATAAAAAGTAACATCTTTGAGAGGGACAACATTAGCCCTCCTTCAGTCATCTGGCATTTCACCCGTCTTGCATGATTTCGCAAAGATCATAGACAGTGGTTCTGAGAGTTCTTCTGCCAGCTCCTTTATTACTCTCGGGAGCTTTGCTTCCACAGATCTACACTCTCCAGAGCTCTGTATAGGCTGATGGAGCCATGCGCCCATGATCTATTTACTGCGTTTAGAAATTCCATAAATTTCATCCATACCCCTTCTAACTTGTCTTTGATTGTTGGCCAGTCGCTGTTAACAATCTTGCAGCCGTGTTTTGCACTAGCTGAAGTTTCTGAACTGTTTTCAAAAGCAGCCCCATGTAGACCGCATTACAATAATAAGGTTATCGGAGCATGGATCACTATAGCTAGGCTATCTCTGTCCAGATGAGGGTGTAGTTGGCAATCGGGCAGATGCGGGGCATCAGACACTCAACTGGAGCTGCGCTAACTACAGCGTCAAGCTTGTGCTGGAGACAAGTAATTTTGTCCTCAAAGTGCAATACAAAAAGGTCACCGTGAGTCCTTGACTGGACCAGGGCCCCATTGACGGGGAAGGGTGTTAACACCCTGTTAAGAACCTGTTAAAAACCTGGAAAATGGCTGTGACTTGGCTTCCCCTGGCCTGGCCTCTGTCAGGGAATTCTTGAGAACTTGGCCTCTCTGTTCTTGAGAAACCATTACTGTGTTGGAATAACATCACCGGAAAAGTATCAGTAGCTGATTGCCGTCTTAGCCCTTACTGTCAGTGTGAATTAGATGCCAGCTGTGGGAACACTAGCCTAACTGATGTGATCATTAAGTACACCTCTTCCAGGGCCCAGGCGGGAAGAGGCTGGGCTGATCCTGCTGTCTCTGAGGGGGGAAAAGTTGAGTTAGGTGTCATGGCTTTTTGCCTTTCCGGGAGGGAATGCTACTGGACCTCTGAAGGGACCCTCAATGGGTCAGGTAAGGATGCAGGTAACCCAGAATGGTTTATTTTGTGGTCTGGCTGCTCCAGGGAACTAGCTGCCTACAGACAGGATGTAGGACTCTTTACTCCGTTTCACGGCTTGCTTCTAATTATTTTACAGCTACAATTTATCTGCTACTTTTACAACCTTTCTGTCTCTTCCCCCTTCTATAAAGTATGTAATGGATTCTCTGGCTAAAGCCTTACCTGGGTAGTTTTAATAAATTGCTTTGGCCCTTAACGTGGCGTCGTTACTTTCTTCCATTGACTAGTCATCAGCTGCATTGGCTGGTGGGCAAGGGAGGTGGGTGTCCGGGGGAAATCTGGGTGGTTGACCACAGGCCTCCCTTGCAGGGAGAGCAGGTGGACCCTGTGCTCTCTTTACACACCCCACGGACCACCCAGAAGAACTTCGTTGGATGGCTACTCAACGATGCAATGGAGTCTTCTTTGCTGCCCGCACTGCCAATCTTTAGGCACGATTATGCGCTCTAGAAGGTGCTCGGTCATCTTCACTTCGAGTCTTACGCCATTTGCCCTCTAGCTATTGTCTAGCCTGTTTCATGGGCCACAGCTCCCCGGTATGCCAAGGCGCAGAGCAGGCTCTACAGGGCTGGAGGGGGCACTCAGGTTGCAATCACATCAACAGTCTTCTGCATTTCACTGTTCCACAGAGGCTAAGGCCACGGCCGGATCACCAGCTCTCTGCACTGGAAAATCCCCAAGAACATTCAGGAATCCATTGTATTCCATCAGTCTAGTGGAGCAGACCACCCAAAGGGGACCTCACCCATTTCACCAGGAAAACTCCTGTGTGAATTCTTTGATGCAAGTTACAGTGTGTGCTCCGACGACAGCGCTTTCCACTTATTTATTTATTTAATCTTTATACTGCCCATCAGCTGAAGCTCTCTGGGCAACGCACAGTTAAAAAGCATAAGAACAACAATAAAAATTTAAACACCAAAAAGTTAAAAAGGCAGTATAAAACAAGCTACATTAAAAACCAGGAGAACCCTGTGTAAAAAGGTATGTCTTCAGGCGGCGTTTAAAAGTTGTAACGTTTTCTGCCTTCTGAACCGCACGAGGGAGGGTTTTTCCAGAGGGTGGGTGCCGCTACAGAGAAGGCTCTGCTGTCCAGGTTCTTCATGGCAGCATTCCGTTCGTCTTGGAATGGCCAGTAGGCCATTGGATGACAATCGTAGTTGTCATCCATGTTCATATAAGGGAAGGCTGTCTGATAGTTCCAAGTTGTTTAGGGGTTTGTAGGATTACAGCATAACCTTGTATGTGGCTCAATAGCTAACAGGCAGCCAGTGCAGTTCTTTTAATACAGGTTTTATTTATATGAACAGAGCTAGGTGTCCCCGTGAGCACCCTAGCTGCTGTAGTCCAGTTGTGAGGTTACCAGTTCATGAATGACCATGGCAAGGCTCTCTCTATCCAGGAAGGGCGTAGTTGGCGCACCAACTGAAGTTGATAATGGGCGCTCCGGGCCACCGAGGTCACCTGAGCCTCCAGTGACATAGATGGATCCAGGAGCACTCCCAAACTATGGACCTGCTTCTTCAGAGGGAGTGCAACCCTATGCAGAACAGGCAAACACCCCAATTCCCGGACCTGGGAACCACCAACCCACAAGGCCTCTGTCTTATCAAGATTCAGCTTCAGTTTGTTGGGCCTCATCCAAGCCATAACTGTATCCAGGCCCTGGTTCAGAACATGCACGGCCTCTCCCGATTCAGATGTTACAGAGAGATAGAGCTGGGTGTCATCAGCATACTGGTGACACCTTGCTCCAAATCTCCTGATGACTGCTCCCAACAGCTTCATATAGATATTAAATAACATTGTGGAAAGGATGGTGCCCTGAGGCACCCCATAGTTCAACTGCCATGGGGCAGAAGTATATCCCCTCAATGCTATTTTCTGGGACCGATCCCACAAGTATGAACCACTGTAAAACAGTGCCGCCAACCCCCAACTCACGGAGGCGTTCCAGAAGAATACCATGGTCAACGGTATCAAAAGCTGCTGAGAGATCAAGGAGTAGTAACAGGGTCGCACTCCCCTTGTTCCTCTCCCGAAGCAGGTCATCCATCAGGGCGACCAAGGCTGATTCCGTCCCAAAACCAGGCCTGAACCCAGACTGGAATGGATCCAGATGATCACTTTCATCCAAGAGCGCCTGCAGCTGAGATGCCACCACTCTCTCGAGCACCTTCTCAAAAATGGGGTATTGGTGACCGGACGATAGTTACCATAACTCTCTGCATCAAGGGAGGTTTTTTTTCCAAGAGTGGTCACACCACTGCCTCCTTTAAGGCAGCAGGGATCACCCCATCACACAATGATGCGTTCACCACTCCCCCGATCCAGTCGGTCAGCCCCCCACGGCTAGTTCGGATAAGCCATGAAGGGCAAGGGTCGAGAGACCATGTGGTGGGTCGAACAGATGCAAGTGTCTTGTCCACATCCTCAGGCTCCAAAACCTGAAAGTGATCCCACAAAACAGGCTAAGACAATGCCCTGGACACCTCAGCAGACACTGGATCAATAGCGGTGCTCAAGTCAGCGTGAAGGTGAGCGATTTCTTGCAAATTCCTCACAGTGAGTGTCCAAGGGTTACAATATCAGATTAGATGTAAGTAACCCCCGTACCACCCGGAAAAGCTCAGCTGGACGACAGCCTGAGGATGCGAGGGAGGCAGCAAAACAAACCTTCTTTGCTGCCTTCACCGCCACGCAGTAAGCAGGATTGCACGCTCTTGCGCATGTTCGGTCACCTTCAAGATAGGTCTTGTGCCACTTACCCTCCAGCCGTCTTCTGACCCGTTTCACTGTCCGGAGCTCCCCAGTAAGGTTGGTGTTCCTTGTTAAGTTTATGTGTTAAGAGAGGCCTAAAATGGTTTTTAGTAGTGTAGTTGTAAAATTTAGCCATTTCGTGCAGGTTTAAATGTTTGATTTTTAAAAAACAGAGAACTTTGTGTTTTGCAAACTAAAAGTAAGTAGGCATTTGGGGTGGTCATAAAAAAAACCACAAACCAAAAAGTTTGCAACATTTACCATCTGAGAGGGATGTATGTATAGTTTCCTTTCAGTCTTACTAAGGAATGTGTATTTATGTATGATAACTATTTTATTATTATATCATTCAAAGCAGTAATATCACTATGTATTTTTTCTTCTTTTGAAAAGAACCGCAGAAATTAAAGCTTACAGTTATGTCAATACAAACATACAGGTTCCTTCAAATGCATGTTTGGGAATGTACTATTTGATGTGGGTGTTGTTTTTGTCCAGTTTTTATCACTGTGTGTATTTTATTCTTTAGAGCTCCTGAAGAAGGATTATTATCCAAAACGTTGAGCTTTAATACAACATTAAAAGATACGCACCTTTTGCAGCACCAGAGTTCATCTCTTTACTTTCTCCTCTCACACAGAGCCTGGCAGCCTTCTTGCATCCAAACCAACGGGGGGGGGGGGGGGGGGGAGGGGGGATTGCACCCACGTGGCTCCCCAAAGTGGTCGGCCCCACCACAGCCACAGCCGCCCCCAAGGCAGGGCTGCTTCTTATAGGAGCCTCTTACAGGTGGGGCTCTGGCCCAATCCAGCCACCACAACCATCTCCAGCTGCAAACCCTCATTAGCAAGCTGCAAGGTAAAACAGTCCAGCAGAGCTTGGAAACGCAGGAAGGCACCCTTGCTAGCAGGCAACAGCAGCTAAGGCAGGGGCTAGGCAGTTCTTGGTGGCACCCATCAGACTCCCTTACCAGATAGTCTCCTGTACTGCTCCCAGGACTTACGAACTTCTCACCTGAATGGATCGTTTAATGAGAGGGAAGGTGCAATCGGTGACTGAATTGCTTTCCAAACTCTGAGCATTTTCATGGCTTCTCCTTCATGTGAATTCTTTGATGTCGCTTAAGGGTTGTGCTCTGAGCAAAGCTCTTTCCACACTCTAGGCATTCATAGCACTTTTCGCCTGTGTGAATTCTTTGATGTTGCTTAAATCCCATATTCCAAGTGAAACTCTTTCCACACTCTGGGCATTGATAGGGCTTCTCCCCTGTGTGGATTCTTTGATGTTGCTTAAGGGTCGTGTTCTGACTGAAGCTCTTTTCACACTCTGAGCATTTATAGGGTTTCTCCCCTGTGTGAATTCTTTGATGTTGCTTAAGGTTGCTGTTCATAGTGAAGCTCTTCCTACACTTTGAACATTGATAGGGCTTCTCACCAGAGTGGACTGTTTGATGTCGCTTAAGGTGTGAGCTTTGAGCAAAGCTCGTTCCACATTCTGGACATTCATAGGGCTTCTCCCCTGTGTGAATTCTTTGATGGGACTTTAGGTGACTGCTCCAACGGAAACTCTTTCCACACTCTGAGCATTCATAAGGATTCTGCCCTGTATGGATTCTGAGATGGTATTTAAGGCATATGTTGCGACTGAAACACCTTCCACAATCTGAGCATTTAAAGGGCTCCTCACTTGTTTGACTGCTTTGACGAAACTTAAGGTGGCCGCTCTGACAAAACCTCTTTCTGCACTCTAAACGTTTAGAGGGCTTCTCGCCTGTGTGAATTCTTTGATGGGTTTTAAGGCTCATGTTTTCAGTAAAACCCTTTCCACATTCAAAGCATTTATAGGGCTTCTCCCCTGAGTGATTTCTTTTATGCAAGTAATGTTCTGAGTTGAAATTGAATTGCCTCTCATGCTCCAAACATTGAAATCTTTTCTCTTCCATGTGAAATCGCTGACATTTGGTATGGTGAATCTTCTGAGTCTTTATATACTGGGAGCTTTTCCGCTGTGTCTTCCTATTAGGAATGTTCCTTTTACTTGGTTCTTCTAGTATTGCAATTTCACGGGCGTCTGACCATTCCAAAGAAATGGATTTGTTTCCCCACTTCTCTTCAGTTTCAGTTTTCTGTCTCTGGCGTATGCCATTTTTCTTGCTCTCCCTGCGCTCGCCTGAAAGAACAGAAACAGAAATCTTCCTGAAATCAGGGAATAATAGACATGGTTTGCTGATTTGATTGACAGGATAGAAAATCCTGATGGCAAAAGCACAAACTATTCCCAGGAGAAGGAAAAAATGGGGGACATTGAAAGAATCTGGTTAGGCTGCCCTGGGAGCTCCCTGAAAAGCTGAGACTCAAAAGGGACAT
Organism: Anniella stebbinsi; assembly: GCA_029215795.1. Classification (NCBI taxonomy): domain Eukaryota; kingdom Metazoa; phylum Chordata; class Lepidosauria; order Squamata; family Anniellidae; genus Anniella; species Anniella stebbinsi. The sequence continues at coordinate 180,161,990 of JARDYH010000005.1, forward strand.
GGAGAAGAGACTGAAAGAGGGATGAACAACCAAGGAGGAGGATACTCAAATACTGAGGGCACAACCACAAGTCTCAGGACAAGATGTGCCTTCAACATGAATATAAAATAGAATTGTCGGTGCCTGGCAGGGGAGGCCAAAACTTGTTCTCTTGTAACATACAGACTCCTATACTGGGGGACTCTGCTGTTAACCTTCAGGGATTATAGGACAAAATCACAGGCTATTCCAATGCAATTGGAAAGGCAGAAACAAACAGGGAATAGAGACCAGGGACAGAAAGGATTCTCCAGGTGGGGGGTGACCTGCAGAAGAAGAATTATAGGGGACCCCACGTCACAGCGGACAAGAGGCAGAAGGTCCATCGAGTAGAGGCAATGAAACCAAGGCCTACAACAAGAAGAGAAGGGTGGTTGTTGGGAGAGACTCCCTGCTGCATGGGACTGAAACCCAAGGATGTCACGAACACTCCCATGGACTCCCCAGGAATGTTGTCTCCCAGATTAGAGATGTGACTGAAGGGTTGCCAATGCTCATGGAGCCCACTAACATGGACCCCTTTCATCTCATCCATGTGGGAATAAATGATAGAGTCAAGCAGAGCCATGAAGAAATCAAATCAGACTTTGAAGCCTTGGGAAGGAAGGAATCTTGGGGCCAAGATAGTTTTCCCATCCACCCTTCCAGTATTTGGAAGAGGAATAGAAAGGGAAAGAAAAATACTCTGGATGAACTGCTGGCTAGGAAGATGGTGCCGACGTGAGAGAATTGCATTCTGGGACCACGGGCTACGCTTCTTGGAAGATGGACTGCTGGCAAGTGATGGATTGCACCTCACAAGGACTGAGAAGAATGTGTTTGGCCACAGCATGAAGAACTTCATCAGAAGGCCTTTAAACTGAATCCTACGGGGGAGGGAGACGTAAACTTGGAGGCAACAATGGATGAAGGCTTATGCACCATAACAGAGAGAACTGTTCTAATAATGCCTACCAACAGTCTTCACAATAATGTAGGAAGGAAGCCAGACTAAAGATAAAGCACATGGACTTTGATGTCTATGAAGCCAATGTGGTTCCACAAAAAACTTAGAGAAGACCTGAAAACGAAAAGCAGACACATATAGGGAGTGGAAGGAAGGCCAGGCTACAAAAGAAGAGCACAGATAGGTAGCACAGAAGTGCTGGAATGGCATCAGGAAGGCTAAAGCCGAGAATGAGCTGAGGTTAAGGAGAGATGCTAAAAACAACAGAAAAGCTTTCTTCAGGTATGCGCACATTAAAAGTCAGAGGAAAGAAATGCATGACTGGAGGAGGGCTAATGTTGTCCCCATTTTCAAAAAAGGCGAAAAGGAGGAACCTGGGAGCTACAGGCCAGTTAGTCTGACATCAATCCTTGGGGAAATTTTGGAGCAGATTATGAAGAAGTCAATCTGGAACAACCTTGAATACAATACAGTGATTAATAGAAGCCAGCATGAGTTTTCAAGAACAAATCCTGCCAGACTAAACTGATCTCATTTTTTAGTCGGGTCCCCTCCCTTGTGGATAGTGGAAATGCTGTTCACATAGAATCATAGGATAGTAGAGTTGGAAGGGGCCTATAAAGGCATCGAGTCCAACCCCCTGCTCAGTGCAGGAATCCATCTTAAAGCATCCCTGACTGATGGTTATCCATCTGCCTCTTGAATGCCTCTGCCATGGGAGAGCCCACGACCTCCATTGGTAATTGGTTCCATTGCCGTATTGCTCTGTCAAGAAGTTTTTCCTGATGTCCAGCCGGAATCTGGCTTCCTGTAACTTGAGCCCATTATTCCATGTCCTGCACTCTGGGTTGATTGAGAAGAGATCCTAGCCCTCCTCTGTGTGATAACCTTTCCAGTATTTGAAGTGTTCTATCATATCTCCCCTCAATCTTCTCTTCTCCAGGCAAAACAAGCCCAATTCTTTCAGTCTCCTCTATTTGGCACTGGTGAGGCCTCATCATGAGTATTGTGTCCAGTTCTGGGCACCACACTTCAAGAAGGATTCTGTCATGGCCCCTCCTGAGGAATCTTCATCTGAGGAGGAAGCTGCCTTACCAGAGGCTGCACATTCTCCTTTTCCCGTGGACATGCCGGAAGCAGCATTGCAGGGAGAGAGGGGCCGTGCAGCTGAGAAGGCAGGTCCCTCGGAAAAGCCCTGTGAAAGCCATCCTCCTCCACCTGCTGTCTCTAACGAAGCAGACTCTGAGCCCGAACAGAGTCATCCACCCAGTCCTCAGGAAAGAAGGCGACTGAGGCGTGCAGAGCAAGTCCGGCCGGCAAGAGGAAGTCTGTGACTGCAGAAACGCAGCACGGTGGACGCAGACCTTAAATAGCTGGCTGAAGGGAGGCTCAGTAATGAGACACAGCTGGGCATGCGTGGATCCAGGCTGAGACTCTGCATAAAAGCCTCCATCTGGGAACAACCCCATGCTGGCAACAACCATCGTGAGGTTGCTAGTTTCGCTGCCTGCTCCGTGTTTGTTGATTGTGGATTCGCTGTGGCTTTGACCCCTGGATTGGACTCTGGACTTCTGCTCTTTGAACAGTGACAATTTGGCAACCAGGACTTGTTGGGAGTTAATTTCTCACTGCTTGGTGACCAGGAGCATCGCCATTGGCTGCTTTCCTAGAAAGGACAGATAAGAGCTGGCTGGCTGGTTTCCCAGGAAGGCCTTGATAAGAGAAGCCCCAAACACAACAGATTCAGACAAGCTGGGGGGGGGGGGAGGTTCAGAGGAGGGAAAGATGGATGATCACAGTACTGGAAACAAAGCCCTATGAAGAGAGACTGAAAGAACTGGGCATGTTTAGCCTGTAGAAGAGAAGAGTGAAGGGAGACATGATAGCACTCTTCACGTACTTGAAAGGTTGTCACACAGAGGAGGGCCAAGATCTCTTCTCGATCATACTAGAGTGCACGAAGCAGAACAATGGGCTCAAGTTACAGGAAGCCAAGTTCTGGCAGGACACCAGGAAAAACTTCCTGACTGTTAAAGCAGTATGACAATGGAACCAATGATCTAGGGAGATCATGGGCTCTCCCACACAAGAGGCGTTCAAGAGACAGCTGGGCAGCCATCTGTCAGGTATGCTTTAAGGTGGATTCTTGTATTGAGCCTGGGGTTGGACCCGATGGCCTCATAGGCCCCTTCCAACTCAACTATTCTATTATTCTGTGTCCACACGGTGGGCACTACCACACTAAACAATCACGAAGCAGACATCAAAGGCACGTGGCACCATCTCACCAGATGACCCCAAGAACTGAATGGGTGTATTGGGGAGAAGGAAGATTCTCAGTTTACAAGCTCCCAAGTTCTTTAGGGCTGCAATTCCACATTCAAGGATCTGACAAGAAGGCAAAGAGGGAGCCTTACCCAGAAGGTCCCATTCCTTACCCAGAGAGGCCAGGTTCCCACGATTCTCCTCCATGACTTCCTTGTACAGAGTCCTTTGGCCTGAATCCAGCAGAGGCCACTCTTCCTCCGAGAAATGCACAGCCACCTCCTCAAGAGTCACTGGACACTGACAGAAGAAGAAGAAATGATGTTCTTTTTATGCATGATGTAGCAATACATGTCTGTGTCATGCTGCATTCCAAATGCCGCTTTGTGTTTGGAGGCCATTGTTCCCTCTATTAATTTACAGGCCTAGCGCAGGACACTTCATTATTGGCTTCGGCTGAACTTAGCTCCCACTGGTTTACTTCCCTTGGTTCTGCAGGATTCCCATGAGAGTGTTTGGATGAAGGCCACCCCTGTAAAACTTTACTCCTCTGGTCTATCACCACCACATTTACTAACTCTGGGGTTTAGCAAAGCAAAAGGTCTAATTAGACAGCGCCTACATGATATTGAACAACAGAACAATTTGGCCACTAGAAGAAAATTTAGTCCATGGTATGACTACATTGCATCTGGTCTTTTTGACACATTGGCATCTTATTTGCAAAACTTAACAATTCTAAAATACAGATGAGCTTTCACTTATGCAAGACTGAATATACTGCCATCAGCTGTACCCAAGGGCTGATTTAAAAGAATCCTATTGGAAAACCGCATATGCCTGTGTGGAGATGGCAGTATCGATACAGTAGCTCGTGTATTAGTATTTTGTACTTTTTACAGAGACTTGAGGAAAGAGGTGATCACTCCACTACAGTTATCTATTCCAGGGTGGTCAGTTATTGCTTCAGTATCTTATCTTCTTGCAGACCGAAATAAGCAGGTGACAGCAAAACCTGCAAAGTTTTTAGCAGCTGCTATCAAAATCAGACCTACCATTTTATCACAGTCTCAATTATTCACAGTTGTCACAGTTTGACGGAACAGAAGTTTATTTGTTTTATTTATTTTTATTTTATGTGTAAAGGACTATGTATCAATATTGGAATTTGTAGTTAATGTAAATTTTTAGAATGCCACTTGGGCAATTTTGGTCAAGTTTAATATTGCTATTAGTTTTTGTACATTTCATTTCAAATGCCAAGGGCTTGTGGCTGGTGCAAATAATGGAACCTATCTAACTATCTATCTATCAGGAAGACAAGAATGAATAGGGAGGTCCTCCTTCTGAACGACAGAGCTTCATGAGTGACTTTCAAATCCTTCCTAGCACACATTTTGGAGAAGATCAAAGGGAAAGGGGCAGGTTCTTCCAGGACCAAAGAGATGTGAAGGGGACAGAGGCACCCAGGACTCCCCTACCTGCTCTGGCTGTGCAGAAACCGCTTCCACTCCACCACAAAACAAAGGAGGCCTAGAAGGATCCCCCAGTATCAGTTTACTCTCTCTGCAGGTTTTTCTACTCCCTGTGAGGAAGGCAAAGAAGGTGGGAAGGTAAGTTAACGTTTTTAAGCAAGTCCATTTTCATTGTTTTACTGGAAACAATGTTTGTCCACATTACTAAGCAACATTTCCTTTTAGAGTAGATAGAGAAATGGAGTCTCTCTTCTCCTTCTTCCCCCAAAGAAAAAAAAATCAGACTCAAGGAGAACATTAAAGCAGCTCATGTGCCTCAGGCGTAATTGAGAGAGGGAGCCCATGGGGAAATTTGTCCCACTAATCCTTACCCAGTGAGGAGGGTCCTCCGACACCCTCCTGCAAGATCCACCTGTCCAGCGGCCTCTGTGTGGTGCCCGGTGGAGCCACCTCTGCCTCAGGGAATTCTGTGGGCGCCTTGGCCAACATCTCCTCCACCTGGAAAAGGAGGAAGGATCCCAGACAGAGAAGATGGATCAGGGAAGGAAAGGAATGGCTCAGGTGAAGGCCAAGGGCAGCGTTTCCCAATCAGTTTGCATTTCAGGGCTCCTTCTAAAGTTGATCTACCATCCAAGCCATGCAGTACACTAAGTTGCGTCTTCATCAAAGGAATACATAAGGATGTGTGATTTGGGGCTAAGTGTTCAACCCTGACATAAGTAATGCGCTTGAAACCCCTCCAACAACCAGCCAGGAGGAAAGACAGAATCTCTGAGACATTCCCAGATATCCAGTATTTTCCGCTGAAAATATAGCAGTTTGGTGTCTACAGATGCTATTTCTGTCCTGTTGGGAGGACTCTGCCACTGGTTGAAGAAGGATCCCCTCCTTCCCCAGAACTTCACAAACCCAATCATTTCTCCTGTGATCATAAGAACATAAGAAGAGCCATTCTGGATCAGAACAAGGGTCCATCTAGTCCAGCCTTCTCTTCCCACAGTGGCCCATCAGCTGTCAATGGGCACATCAGCTGTCATGTCCACAAGCAGGATATGAGTGCAACAGCACCTTCACTCCCATGTTCCCCAGCATCTGGTGCTCATAGACATACTGCTTCTGATACTGGAGACAGCCTATAGGCATCAGGATTAGAAGCCATTGATATCCATCTCCTCCAGGAACCTATCTACCGCCCTTTTAAATACATCCTAATTAGTGGCCATTAATACATCTTGTGGTAGGAAATAGCATATTTGAACTATGCACTGTCAGTTTAACTATCCTCCAGGGAGGGCCTGCTCTACACACCAAGAACAATTAGGAAACAGGCCATAGGAAATTGAGGCATCCCTTCCTTAGAGGACATGCAAAAAAACATTGACTTACTGGTGGGGAGTATTAAGATATCATTCCATTGGAGTTAAGAGGGTGAAATGCTCTCACCTGCTCTTTGTCCTCTGCCTGACTCAGGAGAAAACCTTCAGCCAGGGCCACTGCCTGGGAACTGGTCTCCGCTCCACATTCTCTGACCCAGATCTCCATCTCCGGGGGTAGGACGGCCAGGAACTGCTCCAGGACCACCAGATCCAGCATCTGAGGTTTCGTGTTTCTTTCTGGCTTCAGCCACTGGCGGCAAAGGTGGTGGAGTCGGCTGCAAACCTCTCGGGGGCCCTCAGCCTCCTGGTAGCTAAACTCCCTGAAGCGCTGGCACTCTGCATCTGAGATAGTGTTGCTCCGAGGGAAGTTCTCCTGCACTCTTCTTTCCCAGGGCTCTGCATTGTTCCCTTCCTGGATGATACAGGAGATATTTCCTGCTTCAGAACCAGCAAAGTTTTGCTCTTCCATTTTTACTCTCTTCTCCATCTCTGCTACCACCAGGAGTCAGAAGGTCTCTTTCCTTTGCTCCCAGTTTCTCTTTCCAGGCAAGGACTGCTGTGTAAGAAATTAAAATGGAGAGCTGCATGAATTGGATTCAGCTGTGGTCAACTTAATACTCAGGACCAGTCTGAATTGGGTGCTGAAGCTGCTTCCATGTTATAACCTATGGGAGGGGGGATACTTACTCAGCCCAGCTAGCAGCTGTTGAATTGTTATTTAGCTCTACTTAAACTTCCACCAATCCAAACTAGTAAAATGCGAAGTTAAAAGCTTTCAACTAAATAACATTATAGTCTAAACTTTTATATGAAGCGCGGGGTGGGGATGGGGAATTAAAAGGAAGGCAGCTGATTCTGTCTCACCTTTACTATTTTAGGCACCACAGCACCACAGCCCAGCAACCTGGCCTTCAGTTTACCCCTTTTCAGCTGCTACACGTGTGCCAAATTTCAGAATAATCTGTCCACCCCTGTATTTTATATGAATTTTTTAAACTGTACATTTTTTGACAGATCTCTGAATGCACGTGGTGAGCTGTCATTCAGAGCTGCACGATCTTTCAAAAATTCATATAAAATACACGATTGGAGGAATTGTTCTGAAATTTCATACACATACTTAGGCATACGTCATAGGCACACTGTGACCAAGTGTCAAGTCTCTAATTTGAAAATACAGAAGTTATAGGCCTTTCTTTCTCAAAAAGCAACTCTATAGGGCAAAATAGGGATACAAAATAAAATATCGGATTTCCGATAATTATTGGGAATCCGATACGATTAACCTCCGATATAATCGGATCGGAATTCTTTTTTAAAATGCTTTCCGATAACGATACGATAATTTCAGGCATGCACACCCCTAATCAATACTATAAAAGGTGGTGTCTTAAACCAAAATCAATACACAAAACAAAATAGGTTTTAAAAAATGAGTGGAATACAAGGTTCAAATGGAGCTACCATTATGCATGTTGAGATAAAATTTAATGAAATACCTAATCCGTACTGTTCAGCATAAAAAGTAACATCTTTGAGAGGGACAATATTAGTCCTCCTCCAGTCATCTGGCACTTCACCAGTCTTGCATGATTTCGCAAAGATAATAGACAGTGGTTCTGAGAGTTCTTCTGCCAGCTCCTTTATTACTCTCGGGAGCTTTGCTTCCTTAGATCTACGCTCTCCAGAGCCCTGTATAGGCTGATGGAGGCATGCGTCCATGATCTACTTACTGTGTTTAGAAATTCCATAAATTTCATCCATACCCCTTCTAACTTGTCTTTGATTGCCCTCAAGCGATCCTTAACTTTTGTGTCAATTTCAAATGTGTGCTGAAAGCAAAGCTCTTTCCGCATTCTAGGGCTTCTCGCTTAGGTGGATATTTTGATGTATTTTAAGATTCACACTGTGACTGAAACTCTTTCCATATTCGGAGCATTTATAGGGCTCCTTCCTTGCCTGTGTGGATTCTGTGATGGTTTTTAAGTCCCATGTTCCAACTGAAACACTTTCCACATGCAAAGCATATAAAAGACTTCTTGCCCGTGTGTCTCCTTTGATGCAACTTAAGGTGGCAGCTCTGAACAAAGCGTTTTTTACATTCTGAGCATTTCGAAAGCTTCTCACCTGAGTGAATTCTTTGATGTTGCTTAAATTGTGGGTTATCACTGAAATCCTTTATTTAATTATTCACAATATTTATATACCACTCTGCAACCAAGATTTCAGAGTAGTAAACAAAGAATTACAGAATTAAAACATCTAAAAATTACATTTAAAAGAACAAAGTTCAGATAAAAACCACGGTCGGTCATTCAGGGAAAGCTGTGTGGAACAACGTTTTCAGTAGGTGCTGGAAGAAACACAATGTTAGTGCCAGCCTGACCTCCAGAAGCAAGGAGTTCCAGAGGAAGGGGGCCACTTCGCTGAAGGCTCTTCTCTGGTGGACTCTATTCAGACCATGGGTCCATGTGGAACCATCAGAAACATATCTACAGATGACTTCAGTGACAGGGCAGGTTGATAGGGAAAAACGCGCTTACTCAGGTATCCTGGTCCCAAGTTTTTATGGTCTTTGTACGTTAGTACTAGAACATTAAACCAGGCCAAGAAGCAAAAGAGTTGCAGGCTGAAAAGGGGCAGCTCCCGAAAACAAGCGAGCTGCTGCATTCTGCACTAGCTCCAGCTTCTGGAACAGCTTTTAAGGGCAGCCCCACATAGAGCGCATTGCAGTGATCCAGCCTGGAGGTTACTAAAGCTTTTAAACCGTGGTCAAGATATCGCTGTCCTGGAGAGGTCGTAGCTGGTGAACCAGGTGAAGCTGGTAAAAGGCAATCTGAGGTGCCGTGACAACTTGGGCCTCCAGCGACACAGATGGGTCTAAGAGTAGCCCCAAACTACGAACTGGACCTTTCAGAGGGAGCCCCACCCCATCCAGAACAGCCAAAGAGCCTATCTCCCAGACTTGGGAACCACTCACCCATAGGGCTTCTGTCTTGCTAATTCAGTTTATTGTTTATTTGTTGTAGATTACTACCTGAATATGAGCCAACAATGTGATGTGGCTGCAAAAAAAGCAAATGCTATTTTGGGCTGCATTAATAGAAGCATAGCTTCCAAATCACATGAGGTACTGGTTCCCCTCTATTTGGCACTGGTTAGGACCCATCTTGAGTATTGCGTCCAGTTCTCGGCCCCACACCTCAAGGAGGATGCAGACAATCTGGAGCGTGTTCAGAGGAGGGCAACAAGGATGCTTAGAGTCTGGAAACAAAGCCCTATGTGGAGAGACTGAAAGAACTGGGCATGTTTAGCCTGGAGAAGAGAAGATTGAGGGGATCTTGAAAAGTTTGTCACATAGCGGAGGGCCAGGATCTCTTCTCCATCAACCCAGAATGCAGGACACAGAATAATGGGCTCAAGTTAAAGGAAGCCAGATCTCAGCTGGACATCAGGAAAAACTTCCTGACTGTTAGAGCAATATGACAGTGGAACCATTTACCTAGGGAGGTGGTGGGCTCTCCCACATTAGAGGCCTTCAAGAGGCAGCTGGGACAGCCATCTGTCAGGGCTGCTTTAAGGTAGATTCCTGCATTGAGCAGGGGGTTGGACTCGATGGCCTTATAGGCCCCTTCCAACTCTACTATTCTATGATACCTAACGCATGGTCAGTATGCTATTTCCCCCTCCGTTGCCTAATGTGTCGTGTGAAACCACCCAGGGTCAAAGCAAAAATGTCTTTGTTCTCTCGAAAAGAAGGCAAACATGCAACCTCTGGCCCCAAATGTTCCAAAACTAGCCTTTTTAAAGCAAAATTTGGAGCTATTCAAAACAGACCAGCAGAAAGAACTGCAGCAAAGTTAAATTTCTTTAAATTTCAGTCCCTTTTTGAGTCACCGACTCTCCTAAACTCTTTTGCCTTCTGTTTGGTCTTTGTCTTTTTCATTTGCCAAGTAAACATTTTGTCCTGGATAGGTGAAAGACATCCTGGGTGGGCAGAAACCTGCATCAATAGTCTTTTCTTCATAGTTTTAGGCAGCTGATGTTAGCTTAGGCCCTAGCATGAGATAAGGAACATTCCAGACTCCCGGAGCCACTAGCCATGAGGAGTCACATACATTGCAACTTCTTCTCAGAGTGGCCTCTTGTTCCACACCTTGACCACCACTTTGAGAGTAAAGACTGCCTCCCTCTCAGGACTTTCTGCCCTCCAGGAAAAAACCAGGTCTGCTCATGAACCCTAGTTTCACTCCCAATCCATTCCAGGGTTCCATAAATTCATTCCATCAATAAGAATGGTTTTAAATGCATGTATATATTGTGTGTATATTGTATTTTTTTGCTGTTTAAATTTTTGTATATTGTTTTTAATTGTTTTAATCTTATGTAAACTGCCCAGAGAGTTTCAGCTATGGGGCGGTAGACAAATGTAAAAAAATAAATAAAGGGTTTCCTTCTAAGTCCTCTGTGTTCCCAGCACTTGAACCCAAAAAGTGTCCCGAGTAACAGTGATTTCTACTCACTCTTAGGATGTGAACAGCAGGCTCACTTAATAAATAAACGCGGAGCATACTAAAACGAATAGCATTAAGACACCCCAGGTTTCTTTCAAAGGCATTACGACCTATGTTTCCCTGTAGGAGGGCCTGGTTTCCCTATGGGCCAAGTAATGTCACTTGGTTTAAAATGTTCACTTCAAAGGCTTTATGACTAAATGAAAGAAAAAATGTACCATGGTCCTTAGTCACTGGGTTTGAAACGGGGAGAGGAAACAAAAGAAAATGCAATGCAGAAATGGCCCCATAGCAGCCTTTTGCCCACAGATGGGATTCCTCCCCCCCCCCCCCCAGGATCTTCCCCCTTCTTTCCCCCTCTCCTTTCTCCAGTCTTTACTCCCTCCCTTCTCTGCTCCTGCCCTGGGGGCTCTTTCCACCTCCCCCCCCAGGGACCCCCGTGCATTTTGCCCTCACCGGCTCCTCTGCAAGGGAAGCGATGCAGCGCTTGCAACACAATGCAAACATCCCAGGCTGGGAGGGGCAGGAAGTGATCGACTCAGCCCTTGCTCTGCACGGCCTCTCTAGGAGCAGCGCCCTCTCCTTCTCTTTAACCCTTAGGTGGACTCAACCCACAAGAGCTGCCGAGGCGCCTCCAAGGGCTCCTGGCAGAGACAGGGAACTGGGGCTTTTCATCCCTGCGGTTGTCTTGAGGAGGGGAAATTCCCGGAGCGGCTCTGCAGTGGCACAAGGTCGTTTATAGGATGCAGCAGCCACTGCAGGGCCATCCCAGGGCTTTTTCCCCTGGAGCTCCGGATTGAAAAAGTTGGGCACTTATTCCGACTTTTTCCTCTTCTGTCTACTTGCTTCGGTGTTGCTGCGGAGGCATTTCCTGGCCAATAACAGTCGCCGTAGTGGCAGTTCTCTGCCTGGGATAGGGAGCTATACTTTTCTTTTAATTCCAAGCCATCCCCGCTCTCTTTCCTTCCTTTTCTGTCAAAGTTTAAACTATACTTTTATATAGTTGAGAGCTTTTAACTTTGCATTTTACTAATTTGGACTGGTGGAAGTTTAAGTAGAGCTAAATAACAATTCAACTGCTCCTACCTGGGCTGACTGAAGTATCCCCTCCACCCATAGGTGATGACATGGAAGTAGCTTCAGCACCCATTTGAGACAGATCTGGAGTATTAAGTTGGCCACAGCTGTATCTAATTCATGCAGCTCTCCATTGTATTTCTTACAGGACAGTCCTTGACTCGAGAGAGAACTTGACAGCAAAGGAAGGAGACCTTTTGAGTCCTGGTGTGAGTGGAGATGGAGAAGAGAGAAAAGGTGAAAGAGCAAAACATTGCTGGTCCTGAAGCAGGAAAAGGGTCACGTACCATCCAGGAAGGAAGCAGTGCAGAGCCCTGGGAAAGAAGAGAGCAGGAGAACTTCCCTGGGAGCAACACTGTCTCAGATGCAGAGCGCCAGCGCTTCAGGAAGTTTAGCTACCAGGAGGCTGAGGGACCCCGGGAGGTTTGCAGCCGACTCCACCACCTTTGCCATCAGTGGCTGAAGCCAGAAAGGAACACGACAGCCCAGATTCTGGATTTGGTGATCTTTAAGCAGTTCCTGGCTCTCTTGCCCTCAGAGATGAAGAGGTGGGTCAGAGAATGTGGAGCAGAAACAAGTTCCTAGGCCGTGGCCCTAGCAGAAGGCTTCCTCTTGAGTCAGGTAGGGGACAAAGAGCAGGTGAGAGCATTTCATCCTCTTAACTCCAAGGGATTGAGATCTTAATACTCCCCATCAGTAAGTCAACTTTTTTGCACATCCTCTAAGAAAGGGGTGCCCCAATTTCCTATGGCCCATTGCCTAATTGTTGAAGGATAGTTAAACTAACTGTGAATAGTTAAAACATGCAATTCCCTACCACGAGATGTAGTAATGACTACCAATTTGAATGTATTAAAAAGAGGGTTAAACAAATTCCTAGAGGAGACTGATAACAATGGCTTCTAATCCTGATGGCTATATCCAACCTCCCAGTTGCTGGGGAACACGGGAGGGATGGTGGTGTTGCACTCATGTGCAGTTTGTGGGTATGTAGTCAACAGCTGATGGGCCAATATGGGAAGGGAAGGCTGGACTAGGTATTCCCTTGTTCTGAACCAGAATGGCTCTTCTTACGTTCTGATGATCACAGGAGAAATTAATGGGTTTGTCATGTTCTGGGGAAGGAGGGGATCCATTTTCAAGTGGTGGCAGAGTCCTCCCAACAGGACAGCAATAGCATTTGTAGACACCAAACTGCTGTATTTACAGTGGAAAATACAGGATATCAGGGAATGTCTCGGAGATTCTGTCTTTCCTCCTGGCTGGTTGTTGGAGGGAGTTCAAGTGCATTACTCCATTTTGGGTTGCTAGAGAAAAAGTCTCTCTCCCCTCCCCAAAATCAGGCTCGAGGAGAACATTAAAGCAGCTCATGCCCTATAAATGCTCAGAGTGTGGAGTTTCACTATAAGCAGCCAACTTAATTTGCATTGAAGAATTCACACAGGAGCAAAGCCCTATCAATGCTCTGAGTGTGGAAAGAGTTTCACTTGGAACACAGAACTCTGATGAGAAGCCCTATAACTGCTTAGAGTGTGGAAAGACCTTCACTATGAGCTGCCAAGTTCGGTTTCATCAAAGTGCTCACACAAGCAAACAGCCCTATGAATGCCTGGAATGCAGAAAGTGCTTTGCTCACAGAACGATCCTTAAGCAACATCAAAGAATTCACTCTGGTGAGAAGCCCTATAAATGCTCAGAGTGTGGAAAGAGCTTTGCTCACAGCACATTCCTAACGCGACATCAAAGTACTCATACAGGCGACATCAAAGTACTTACTCAGAACATCACCCTGAAAGCACATCAAAATATCCACATGGAGAAGAAGCCCTATGAATGCCTAGAGTGTGGAAAGAGCTTTGCTCACAGCACAAACCTTAAACGACATCAAAGAATTCACATGTAGGGGAAGTCATAAAAGTGCTCAGAGTGCAGAAAGCAATTCAGTCAGAGATTGCACCATGCCTCTCATCAAATGATCCATTCAGGCGAGAAGTGCTATGAATGCTTTGTATGTGAAAAGAACTTTTGTCGGAACACACGATAACTTGCATCAAAGAATTCACACAGGAGACAAGGCCTTTCCTGGTGAGATTGGAACTTATGGCGTTTCTTCCCCCCTACAGGGGTGGAGGTCCCATTTGGATGATCTGCCCAACAAGACTGAAGAAATCCAATGGATTTCTGAATGCTCTTTGGGATTTTCCAGTGGAGAGAGGTGGTGATCCCGCCGAGGCCTTAGCCTCTCTGTGGAAGAGCGAGATGCAGAGGGCCATCGACTTCACTGCACCTGAGTGCCCCCTCCAGCCCTGTAGAGCCCGCTCCTCTCCTTGGCATACTGGGGAGCTGCACTCGATTAAATAGACTGGATGTCGGCTAGAGCGAAGAGAAGGTGACTGAGCAGGCTCTAGAGCACATAATTTTGCCTATTGGTTGGCAGTGCAGGCAGCAAAGAAGGCTTATTTTGCTGCCTCTGTTGCATCCTTGAGTAGCCATCCAGTGAAGCTTTTCCAGCCAATGGGGCCCTGGCCCAATCAAAGACCCACTGTGACCTTTATGCATCGCTCTTTCAAGACAGAATCGTTTGTCTCCGCAGCAAGCTTGACGCTGTTGTTAGCGCAGCTCCAGTTGAGGTGTCTGATGCCCCCATCTGCCCAATTGCCAACTGCGTCCTTATCTGGACAGAGTTAGCCTAGGTACAGTGATCCCTGCTCTGACAACCTCTCAGGTGGATTATTGCAATGCATTATACGTGGGGCTGCCTTTGAAAACAGTCCAGAAACTGGACCAGTGCCTAGACTCAGCAATGGGCTGGATGAGTGCCAAGGTGCTTGGCCATGTCCAATCCACCACCTGTGTGCTTGACCTTTGCCCCTCATGGCTCATTATATCAAATAAGGAGGGGATTGCCGGCTGGGTCCAGGAGGCTGTAAATTCCTCCCTGAGAGAGGGAGTGGTGCTGGCCTCATTAAAAAAAGGTGGCAATCAAGCCACTCCTGAAAAAGTTAACTTGGACCTTGAGGATGTTAACAGTTATAGGCTAGAGGCTGTAAAGGAGACCAGATAGACTGTGCTGGGCTGAAGAGAGAGAGTTGGGGGGGGGGGGAATAGCTTAGGTAGCAAGTAGGACTTAGTAGAAGGGTTCCAATAGCAGTAGAGAAATTAGTAAGACAAAAGGCCCTGGGTTTTGCCACCTGTGGGGAGATAAGGACTTCAAGGCCTCTGGAGCAGGAAAGCCTGGGCTATCTCAAGCTGTAAAACTCAAGGCTGGCGTAGGAGGTGTGAAGAGGAGAAGAGCTCTGGCGCCGAGATGGGAGGGGGAACATTCCAGAGGGAAGGGATATAACCCAGCGTGAGAAAGGATCGGGGTCTTGGTTTTGGGGGACAAGCCAAGGTTTTAGCCCGCGCTGGAGGAACTGGCTGCTGAACTCTGTATGGCATCAATGGGCCTTGCTGTAGATAAAATGAATTTTTAGACTGCTTGACCTGCTCTTCAACTAATAAAGATGTTTCTCAAGTACGTGAGTCTTGGTTTGTGTCTCTGAGTTCTGCACACTCCTGGTAGGAGACTTGCCTGAGGGCAATTCTTCCTTTACAGAGGCTAGCATCCTGTTGTATCCGAAGAGAGGCAGAGTAAACCTATAAATCCTTTATTCAAAAGTAGACACTGCAAGGCTAGCAGCAGTAGCAGTATGCCTGACTAAGCCTCCCAATTTCTGTTCCCTTATAGGCTGCCTGCCACCTGTCAGCTGGGTATAATGCCATCTCTCTTCAAGATACAGTGCCTATACATAACCACATTTCTCCCCATCTTAAGAACCTCCATAATCCCACAACCTAACTCTACGTAACATAATCCTTTGTCCAAGCAGGTGGTTGTCTGACACGGACTGGCCGCCTGTCTGATTCACTCCCGGTTGGTCAGGCCCAGCTGCTGGCATAGTCTCTAGTGTGGGTGAGAAAGGCAAATCCTCTAACACAAAATGGGTATCTTCCTCATCTTTGCAGTCTACTGGAGCAAGATAAGCATTCACCACACATCCATCAGAAAGTTTATAAATATGATCCTCTTCTTTCAATAATTTTACAAGGAGATGTGAATCTCTGTTCTCCCTTTTGTAAAATCCCAGGTTTCCTAACTCGAACAAAGGCATTACATTGGAATGTTTGTTCCTTAGCACCATGACATCCATCTGTATATACTTTGGATTTCTTTTGTTTCTCTTTAACCTTCTCTCTCATCTCAGATTCCAAAGGAATATCTGGTCTAGGTTTTAACACCCCAGCTACGTTCAATTTTGTATGCATCTCTCTCCCATGCAATAACTCTGCAGGTGATTTCTGTGTTGACGCATGCTGTGTAGCTCCATATACTTGCAAAAAGTCAGTAGTGAAAGTTTTCCATGCTTTCCCTTCTAACTTAGCTGTTAAACCTTTCAATCTCCCCATTAGCTTAAGGGTAATACACAGATGATCTCCAATGGGTAATATTACGCTCCTCTAAGGTTTAAAATTCCATTGAGGTGAACTGAGCTCCATTATCTGAAATCAGTTCTTTCGGATTTCCTTCTCTACTAAAAACACTGGAGAGGAAACTAATAACTGTAGCTGAGGTGACTTGAGATGTGAACGCTGCTTCCGGCCATTTGCTATAATAATCAGTTAATGTGATAGTGTAACGACAATCAATTGGAGCAGCATCAAAAGGTTCTTCGATATCAATTGCAACTTTTTCCCATGCTGCATCTGGAAGTGGGACTGGCTGTAATGGTGATGCACGTGTTATTGCTGTCTTATCGTGTAATTTACATGTAACGCATGATTTTATAGCCGCTTCTGGCCACCAATACAGATCTCTCAATCTCTATTTAGTTCTAACAATCCCTTGATGGGTATCATGTGCCAAACGTATAAATGTAGACTGCAATTCCCCTGGCACAAGTAAACGATGTGCTCCCCATACCACATCATGGGAAGAGAGTTCATCACGTATCCTAAAATAAGGCAACAAAACGGGTTCAAGCTTTTTCTTATTACTAGGCCATCTGCCTGTCAAGAATTCCTTTAACTTTTGTTGAATTGGACATGCCAAACATGCAGCTAGAAATTGCTCTTGTGTAACTGCCTTAGGTGCACTAGTAATAATAGCAACTACTTCATCACCTTCGAATGGATTCTCAGTTGATGGCAAAGTCAAACGGGACACATTCTGAGTCCCTGGTTGATACTCTAGGGGTGCCTCTTCACGAGAGGTTTAATGCTCTTTGAAGTCTCATTAAAAAATTTACCTCCACACCAGCGGAGCACAAATGGGGCGTAGAGGCGCGTTATCTCTCCGATTATGCGCATTATCGGATGTGCGTTAAATAGCGAGTTTTCTTTTGCTCCGTCCGGTAAAGCGCATTTTGACTTTGTGAATATGCGCTTATGCGCATTAACTACTTGTAAACCGCATTTTGGACATCCTTTAATGCGCTTCGCCGCCTCTCGCCGCCTCCCGTGCAGAGGGATTAGGCGTAAATGCGCTTCTGTGATTATGCGCATAATCGGCTAACCAGGCGCAAAAGCGAATCCTTGTAGAGGGGACCTATTTCATA
This sequence comes from Anniella stebbinsi, assembly GCA_029215795.1. Classification (NCBI taxonomy): domain Eukaryota; kingdom Metazoa; phylum Chordata; class Lepidosauria; order Squamata; family Anniellidae; genus Anniella; species Anniella stebbinsi. Next base: position 180,179,276 of record JARDYH010000005.1, read on the forward strand.
TCTAAAGGGGAGTAGTTTTGTTGTCCATCTAGCAATACGATTTCCTACTTGTCCCACTCTTTTTGTGGCTAAACAACGTTGTCAAAGGCTTATGGTCAGTACGTAGTTTAAATACATGGCCTCAGAGATATATCCTCCACTTTTCTGTAGCCCAAACACAAGCAAGCGCTTATTTTTCAATAGTTGCATATTTCCTCTCAGCCTCAGTAAGTGTTCATGATGCAAATACAACGGTCTTTCCCAATTTATCCTCCTGGAGCTGTGTAAGGCAGAGATGTTTTCTCAATTAGCTGGTCTCTAATCATCTCTTCCGCCATATCTCAAAAGTTACATGAGCTCATTAAGTCTCTCAAAGCAGCAGTATACTGTAGTATCGACTCCCCCGGCTTCTGCTCATGCTGGCAAAATTTTTAGCGATTAGCTACCACATTCACTTTTGGCACAAAAAAAATCTTTAAAGCAATGCATGAAGTCTCATATTTATGATCAACAAGTGGAAGGTTGTAGAACATACATTGTTCTTCAACTCCAACTAAAGTGCTTAGAGTGTGGAAAAAGGTTCAGTTATGGTATAAGTCTTACATCCCATCAAAGTATCCATACAGGGAAGAAGCCCTTTCAATGCTCGGAGTGGGGAAAGAGCTTCAGTCAACGCAATACGCTTCAACTCGCATCAAAGAATTCATACAGGCAGAAGCTCCATCAATACGCAAAAGAATGTGTAATGAGCATCCATCATAGCAATGGCCTGAAATCGCACTGAAGGTCACACATGGGGAAGGGTCCAGTAAATTCTAATAGTGACTGGAATGTGGGGAAACTTTTCAGTAGAGCATAGCCCTTCATTTTAAAAGACTCAATTCCAGAAGAATGAATATAATTCGAGTAGAATATTTGACCAATCAAATCTTAATGACCCGGAGAAAATCACACAAGCATGGAGTGTTCAAAATGTGGCAGAAATGTCCCAACAGCATGTCTCTCTGTGGGGAAGGAACTTTCCCTGGAGGCAGCAGCACTTTCCAAAGCTGCCTGAGTAGTCCTGGCTTGGGCACTTGCCTGGTCATCTGGGAGGAATAAACGTTGCCTGACTATGTGAGTCCCCGTTGCCATGAGGATCCTTCCATGAGAACAGCTACCTGATCAAGGCGATTTTGAATGCCAACATGTCTACCGATTAGAGATTAATCTTTCATTTGGACCCACAAAGAGCTTAAAACTTTAACAAAGAAATAGCAAATTAAAGATCAGGGCACCGAATGGGGGAGGTTCAGAGCATGCTTCAGATCTTTTTTGTTATGGCATGGCTTCTCCACATTTTCATGGGGATTTTAGAATTCAAAGTGTTACATCTTTTATCTTTTCAAAACTTCCTTAAAGACAACCTCGGTGTAAACTCCAGGGCGGCCCCTGGGACATCCTTGTTCTGGTTCATTGATTACTTGAATTGCGAGGTTTTCAAATGCGCACAGATGACTCCTGGCAATGTAGAGTTCTCCATGGCAGAAGACAGGTATAGGCAGAGAAAGGCCAACTGGGTCCACAGTCTGCCCCTGACTCTTGTTGATACTAATGGCAAAGGCTGGACAAATGGGGAACTGGAGACGCTTAAGCTGGAAGGGGAGAAATGAGTCAGAAGGTGCAAGGCTGGTTCTTGGCAGGCAGGAAGTTCTGCTGGCCTTCAGCCTGTCCAGTGAGGAGTTCCTGATGCAGGCACTTGTTGTGCATGGCAAGCATGATGGACCTCGTGCCATGGATAAGACCATGATTCACTTCCAGGTTCCTTAGCTGGATGACCACAGCACCCTTCTTCAGAATCCACTTGCTTGGTGGCAAAGCACTTGGGTTGAGAGCGTTTAGGCCCTCCAAAGGGCATTGCACATCGAGCCATTGGCTTAATCTGCGCTCAAGTAGGCCCTTCCCTCGCTTTCCGTTCTGTCCAAGGCCATCTGGCTGATGTAGTCACAGGGCTCATTCTTGGAACACAGAATGACGTTGCCACATACATCCGCCTCACTCAAGTCAGTCCCAGAGACAGCGGTGACAATTTTCGCATTCGTCTGGGATCTTGTTCACGTCTCCTCCAACATCTGAGGTTTTAAAATAGGTTTTACAGCTGTGTGTTTTTTAAAAAATAAGAATGCAATGACCTCAGCCACCTTTAATTTCAGAATTAAATTGGAGTGGATTTTGAAATTAAACACCCCATGTCCACAGGAGATAAATGAGGAGCTAGAATTTTCATCACTCTTGTAAATGTCTTGGAGTTTTGATACATTCTCTGATGTTTGCATGATACGAGAAAATCTTGAGTCAATTGCCTTGTTGTGGTAGCCTTCAACACATCACATCTAGTTGGGAGCGTATAAACACTGAGGTCATTTTCTTCTCGTTTTTCACACAGCGTATATTTGAACTATGGAACTGGCTACTGCAAGACGCAGTGATGGCCACCAATTTGGATGGCTTCAAAAGGGGGTTGGATACATTCCTGGAGGAGAAGGCTATCAATGGCTACTACTTCTGATAGCTATGTGCTATCTCCTGTATCAGAGGCATTAAGTAGGCTGACCATATGAAAAGGAGAGCTGGGCTTTTGTATCTTTAACAGTTGTAGAGAAAAGAGAATGTCAGCAGGTGTCCTTCGTATGCATGCAGGACATGGTGAAATTATCTCTTCATCACAACAGTTAAAGCTGCAGGAGCTATACTAGAGCGATCAGATACAAAAGAGGGCAGGGCTCCTGCAGCTTTAACTGTTGTGATGAAGAGGGAATTTTACCAGGTGCTGCACGCATTCCTATGACACCGGCTGAAATTCCCTTTTCTGTGCAACTGTTAAAGATACAGGAGCCCTGTCCTCCTTTTCATATGCTGTTGAACCATGTTGTGCTTGTGGGTAGACAGCAAGAGCATTCGGACGACATATTATGTAACAGAGGGGGGAATAACACATTCCCTGTGCATTATTTCCTGGGTGCCAGACAGACAACATGTCCTGGCCCTATCCCATCATGCACCTCAACTTCTGACGAATGTATAGGAGCGGCAAGGGGGGGTTGGCCGCTCCTGCTGGGGTACTCTATGACCGACTGGACTAGTACATGGAGAGGGGGGGATCCCGACTCATGGCACTTTAATCAATGGATTTCGGGATAAACAACGGAGCAGCTCATTGTTTTCCCCCGTTGTTTAATTCACCAAAATAGCCTACTGTCAGGTGAGTGTGTGTTATCGGACACACAACACAATAACACAACTGGCAGTTGATTCCCCCCCCCCCCGTTGATTATTGTGTGGTAGCAATGCTGCTAGCTTGTGTGAACAGAGTGCTGGACTAGATGGACTCTTGGCCTGATCCAGCACGGTTCTTCTTATGTTCTCACGTGTAGACAAATGAGAGAAGCGTCACTGCTTGCTTTGGCAATGATAATACTGCCTTGCACATGTGGTGGGGGAGTTGAGATCAGAGATCTAAAGTTATGGATTGTATATATAGAAGCTGAGGTAGGGAGGCAGTGGAAGGAAGGAGAGGTTGGGGGGCGAATTATACCAAGGGGAGGGAGAGGGGCTGCCCCAGAGGGGGAGGACAGTGGGCGTTCAGTGCTGCTGACATCCCATAACATCCAGTGCAAGTGGCAGGCTGCGTGATGCACTCAAAGAAAAACCGGCTGTGTAAAGAAGGGATCTGAATCCCGCAAAGCCTCCAGAAGCTGCCGGAGCGATGATGCTGCGGGGAGAAAAGCCCCCCAGTCCAGGTCTCTGCCAGGAGCCCCTGGAGGAGCCTCGACAGCTCTTGTGGGTTGAGTCCATCTAAGGGTTAAAGAGGAAGAGTGTGCTGCGTCCTAGAGAGGCCGGTGAAGAGCAAGGGCTGGATGATTGCAGTCACTTCTTGCCCTCCCACCCCCCCAAATGGGAAAAGCAGCCTGGGGATGTTTGCATTGTGTTGCAACCACAACCTCTCTTCCCCTGCAGAGGAGCAGGTGAGGGCAAAATGCACAGGGGTCCCTGGGCGTGGAGGGGGTGGAAAGAGCCCCCCAGGGCAGGAGAAGAGAAGGATGGGAGCCAAGGGCAGGGAGTCAGAGTTGGGGCAGGGGGTGGGTGGAAAGAGTTCGGGGTCCCTCCAGAAGACCCCCGCCTTGCACCTTCTTCTCTCCCCATAATTAGGGAATCCTGGAAGGGAAAGCTGGAGAAAGGGGGGGGGTCTGGGAGGGACAGAAGGGGAAAGATGCTGGGTGGGGGGAGGAGGAATCCCATCTGTGGGCAAAAGGCTGCTACGATTCCATTTCTGCATTGCATTTTGTTTTGTTCTCTCTCCTTGTTTTAAACTTAGTAAGGACCATGGGGCATTTCCCCCCTTTAATTTAGCCACAAAGCCTTCGAAATAAACCTCGGGTGCTTTTATTAGGACACACTAAAATGAATGACAGTACTTAGACCATAGGGAAAACAGGCCTGCCTATAGGGATACATTGGATGGGACCTTCCCATAGAGAAGATATTCCTGCCCGTAGGGAAACCCTACTTGCCTGTAAGGAGACATAGGTCAGTCTCTGTGCATAGGGCCTGCTGCCTTCAGGTGTGACGGAGGATGCCGTTCCATGGCCCGTGTTGAAGATGGATTCAGCTGTCAATCCTGTTGGCTTTGTCCAGGGAATGGGAGGGGACCCATCTGTTCCTGTGCCTCAGTGCCTCTACAAGAGAGGTTTAATGCGCTTTGAAGGTTCATTAATTTTTTTACCGCTACAAGAACGGAGCGCAAATCGGGCGTAGAGGCGCGTTATCTCCCCGATAATGTGCATTTTCGAATGCGCGTTAAATCGCGAGTTTTATTTTGCTCCGGCCGTTAAAGCGCATTTTCCCCGTGTGAACAAGCGATTATGCGCATTAACTTCTTGTCCAAAAAGCGCTTTACATCTATTAATGTGTTTCGCCGCCTCTCGCCACCTCCCGTGCAGAGGGATTAGGAGTAAATGCGCGTCTGCGATAATGCGCATAATCGCACAACCAGGCGCAAAAGCGCATCCTTGTAGAGGGGGCCTCAGACAGCAAAATGTCTTTTGTCAGCTGGAATAAGCCACTTGCTTAAGTCCCCAAACCTTGTACAAACAAGTATGTTTTAAAATGGTATTCATTAGTGCCTTTGGAGGGAGAAAGAAAGAAGGCTCCTCTCCCACCACTTCTCAGATGCTGATTAAAGACTAACATGTTATTCAGGGATCTAGGCTTATGCCTATAACCCCCAGCATGCCTTGGACAGGAGGGAAGACTGATCAGGCTTTGGCAGCCATCATCTGGTAGTGGCTCACCCTCCTGGGCCTAAAGGGAGAGCGTATGGGGCCAGCTGCCTCAGTCTCTAGGCCCCATCAAGGGCAGGAGGGTGCAGCTCTGGTCCTGTTGCCAGCTGCAACCAAGCTAACTGTCAGTCAGTCAGCAGGGCGGCTCCCTCACAGCCTACCTAGAGGCACCAATTGAATAGTGCAGTGTGGACTGGCTCAGCCAGACTTCCCTTCCCATGAGTCTCAGCAGAAGGACTCCCATTGGGAAAGTCAGGCAACACGGTGAAAGGCATGCCTGGAGTTGTAGTTTTGTTTTTTGTGGGGACAAGGAAAACCATGGCGATGGCTTTAAGGCTGCCCTGGCCATGCATCAGGGGTAAGAGAGAAAAGAAACACATTTAATTTGTTTTAAAGTGACCTCACAGGCCTAGCACCAGCCTACCCTGCGGGTTGTTGTGAGGTGAGAGGAAAAAAGAAACAAATGTAATTTGATTAAAAGTTAACTCACAGGCCTAGTACCGGCCTACTACTTTAAGATGATTACCTCACAGACATATATCTTAGGGGTCCAGAACAGTGCCAGGTATATCAGCTTTTTTCTTTATAAACCATTCATATCTTAAGGCTTCCTTTGTGGCATGTTTCATTTGTTTAACAAGTTAAAGGAGCATTCACTGTTTGCTTGCTCAAGTTTTAAAACAAACTGAAGCTGAATCCAGACAAGACACAGGTGCTTACTGTCAAGGGCCACAACCTGGGGTTGGAGGTGTGTCAACCAGTTCTGGATGGGGTTGCACTCCCCCTGAAAGACTGTGTTCGCAGCTTGGGGGTGCTCCTGGATCCGTCGCTCCAAATGACATCCCAGATAGATGCAACGGCCAGGAGTGCCTACTATCAGCTTCGGCTGATACGCCAGCTGCGCCCCTTCCTAGAGTTGGAAGACTTAAAGACGGTAGTACACGCGCTGGTAACTTCGAGACTCGACTTCTGCAATGCGCTGTACATAGGGCTACCTCTGTGCCTAGTCCGGAAACTTCAACTAGTTCAAAATATGGCAGCCAGGTTGGTCACTGGTACACCTAGGGGTGACCATATTACACCAGCTTTGAAATCTCTCCACTGGCTGCCAGTTAGTTTCTGGGCGAAGTACAAAGTGTTGGTCATTACCTTTAAAGCCCTACATGGTTTGGGTCCAGGTTACCTGCGGGATCGCCTTCTCCCATACAATCCGCCCCGCACGCTTAGGTCCTCTGGGAAGAATTTATTACAGTCAACAAAAACTAGACTGACAACTGTTACCCAGAGGACCTTCTCTTCTGCCGCTCCCAGATTATGGAATGACCTGCCGGGAGAGATCCGTGAACTTACCAGTCTTCAGGAAATTAAACAATCTATAAAGACTGAGCTCTTCCGGCAGGCCTACTCAGATGAATTTTAAGTGTTTTATTGGTGTTTTATTGGTATTTTAATGATATATTGGTTTTATGTATTTTTAATTAGTTTTGTGTGTTTTATGATGATGTTGTTCCCCGCCTCGATCCAGAGGGAGAGGCGGGTAATAAATAAATATATTATTATTATTATTATTATTATTATATTGAACTTTTAATAGCCTTAAGTCAGCTCTGGTTACACCCTCTCTCTCCCATTGGGGCAGAGTCAGAACCTCATTTTCAATCACGGGTCTGGTTCCTGTGGATCCAGGGTTGTAGAGACCCATTTGAGACAGGTCTTGGGTATTAAGTTGGCCACAGCTGTATCTAATTCATGCAGCTCTCCATTTTATTCCCTACAAGACAGTCCTTCCCTCAAGTGAGAAATTGGCACAAAGCAAGGAAAACCTTCAAGTCCTGTTGGCATCAGAGATGGAGAAGAGAGTGAAGACAGAAGAATTTCCTTGCCCTGGGGCAGGAAAAGGACCCTGTATCATCCAGGAAGGGAGCAGTGTAGAGCTCTGGAAAAGAAGAGTGCAGGAGAACCAGCCAGGAAGAACCACCAGCTCAGACGTAGAGCGCCAGCACTTCAGGGGGTTTTGCTACAAGGAAGGTGAGGGCCCCCGAGAGGTTTGCAGCCGACTCTACCACCTTTGCTGCCAGTGGCTGAAGCCAGAAAGGAACATGAAAGCTGAGATGCTGGATCTGGTGATTCTGGAGCAGTTCCTGGCCATCCTGCCGCCGGAAGTGGAGAGCTGGGTCAGAGAATGTGGAGCGGAGACAAGTTCCCAGGCGGTGGCCCTGGCAGAAGGCTTCCTCCTGAGCCAGGCAGAGGACCAGGAGCAGGTGAGAACATTTCATCCTCCTAACTCCAAGGAACTGAGATCTTAATCCTTACCTCATCTTGTTTTTGCATGTCCTCTAAGGAAGGGATGCCTCAATTTCTAGTGACCACCCACCCACCTCAATAATAGTTGTTCTTGATTTGTAGAGCAGGCTCTCCTTGGAGGATAGCTAAACGAACAGTGCATAGTTAAAATATGCAATTCCCTACCACAATATGCAGTGAATGCCACCCATTTGGATGTATTTAAAAGGTGTTTAGACAAATTCCTGGAGGAGAGGGCTATCAATGTCTACTACTCTGGATGGCCATATCCTACCCCAAGTATCAGAAGCAGTATGTCTATGAACACCAGTTGCTGGGGAATATGGGCAGAAGGGGGATGCTGTTGCACTCACGTTCTGCTTGTGAGTTTGTGGTCAACAGCTGATGGGCCACTGTGGGAAGAGAAGGCTGGACTAGACTGACCCGTGTTCTGATCCAGATAGCTCTTCTTAGGAGGGGATCCTTCTTCAACCAGTGTCAGAGTCCTCCCAACAGGACAGAAATGGTATTTGTAAAGACCAAACTGCTGTGTTTACAGTGGAAGATGCTGGGTGTCAAGGAATGCCTGGGAGGTTCTACCTTTCCTCCTGGCTGGTTTTAGGGGGGGGGGGGGTCAAGCGCATTACTTATGCCAGGGTCGAACTCTTAGCCCCAAATCACACATCCTTATGCATTCCCCTGACAAAGACACAACTTAGTGTGCTGTGTGGGTTGGATGGTAGATCAACTTTGGAAGGAGCCCTGATTGCAAATCTATTTGGAAATGCTCTCCTAAGCCTTGATCGGACCCATTTCTTTCCTTCCCTAATCCCTCTTCTCTGCTTGGGATCCTCCCTCCTGTTCCAGGTGCTGGGGATGTTGGCCAAAGCATGCACAGATTTCCCTGAGGCAGAAAAGGCTCCATCCGGCACCACACAGAGGCCGCTGGACAGGTGGATCCTGCAGGAGGGTGACGGAGGACCCTCCTCACTGAGTAAGGATTAGTGGGACGTATTTCCCCATAGTCTCCCTCTCTCAATTACGCCTGAAGTGCATGAGCTGCTTTAATGGTCTCCTTGAGCCTGATTTAGCTGGGGAAGAGAGACTCTTTTTCTCTAGGTACTCAGAAAAGAAATGTTTAGTAATGTGGGCAAACATTGATTCCAGTAAAACAACGAAAATGGAAATGCATAAGAATGTTAACTTACCTTCTCACCTTCTTTGCCTTCCTCACAGGAAGCAGAAAAACCTGCAGAAAGCGTGAACTGATCCTGGGGGATCCTTGTAGGCCTCCTTCTCTTTGTGATGGAGTGGAAGCAATTTCTGCACAGCCAGATCAGGTAGGGGAGTCCTGGGTGTCTCTGTTTGCACATCTATTCGTCCTGGAAGAACCTGCCCCTTTAGCCTTTGATCTTCTCCAAGATGGCTACTTGGAAGGGTATGAAAGTCACTCATGAAGCTCTGGCATTGAGAAGGAGGACCTCACCATTTTTGTCTTCAGGTATTGTGTAAAGAGAATATCATTTATTCTTCTCCTGTCAGAGTCCGGTGACCTTTGAGGAGGTGTCTGTGCATTTCTCGGAGGAGGAGTGGGCTCTGCTGGATCCAGGCCAAAGGGCTCTGTACAATGAAGTCATGGAAGAGAATCGTGGGAACCTGGCCTCTCTGGGTAAGGAATGGGACCCTTCTGATTTGGGCAACCTCTAGTCCAGATTAAGGTCACAAAGTGATGTACATAAACCCTTAAAAGTACAGGTAAAACACTCACGTCATCTCCAACCCTTACCTGTTGGTCTTCTTATAGTCTCTTTGAGATGTGGATGCTGGTTTGAATTTGGAAACAGCAGGATGTCTCTCCTGTTGGGGCTTCCCATGACTAAGAAGTGGCCAAGACCTAGGCTATTGGCATCTGATCTGCAATCGCCTTATTAATATGAATTCTGAGCAAGGTTTAAGAGCAGCAAATATGATCCTTCTTGTTCCAAACAGCATCCATCCACCTTCATTCCCCCCCAGCTGCCTCCCCCTGCGCAGAAGTGACAAGATCTGGCCATCCGTCCTTTGATCTTTTAGGGCTGTTTTGAACCTCTGAATGTTACACTTTTGTTGAATGTACTCCACTGGCTGCCTATTTTTTACTGGGCCAAATTTAAGGTTGTTGCTAGTATATCATTATTCTAGGATGCAGTTCATTGGGCCTTGGGGGTTTGAACTCACTCAAAGCAATTAGGTGTTCCTTGAGCATTTATTGATCTCAAGCTGCAATCCTGCCCCTTCAGCTTGTACTTCTCTTTTGCCAAGAGAGTCATAGACCCTCTTTTGGGAGAAGCCTGAACCAAAGTAGGAATTGAGCACTTCTGCCTTTTCTTTGTCCTCTGTTATCATTTTGGCATCCTCATTGAGTAGTTCAAACACCATTTCTTTCCTCTGTCTTTTACTATGCACATACCTGAAGAAAGCTTTTCTGTTCCTTTTAGCATCCCCCTTAACCTCAGAGCAGTCTCAGCTTTAGCTTTCCTGATGCCATTCCGGCACTCCTGTGCTACCTATCTGTCCTCTTCTTTTGTAGCCTGGCCTTCCTTCCAGTCCCTCTATATGTCCTTTTTTGTTTTCAGGTCATCTCTAAGCTTTCTGTGGAGCCACATTGGCTTCTTCTGTAGTATATAGACATCAAAGACCATGTGCTTTATATTTAGTCGGGTTTCCTTCCTACATTATTGTGAAGACTATTATTAGGCGCTATTAGAAGTGTTCTCTCTGTGATGGTGCATAAACCTTCATCCATTGTTACCTCCGAGTTTATATCTCCCTCCCCCATAGGATTCAGATTAAAGCTGTCAAGGATAAAAATCCACTTTGCTTGTAAGGCAATGCTGTTTTCTTGAGCGTAATACAGCTGTATGGAGAGAGTCCTGTAGACAAAGAACTGCTCAACTGGCAGTGTGAAAAGCAGGTATATTTATACATAGCAGCATTGTGCCACCACCTATATATTAGGCCCGGTCGTGAGCACCCCTTCTCAAGACAAGTGCCACCACTTGAATAAGCCTGAGGAAAGGGCAAAATAACACTACCTTTTCCCTCTCCGTGAGGGAACAAGGCGAAGACTTTGTGGAATAGGTTTCTGCTTGTGGATATACTGGGCTATAGGTTAAATGTAATTTGTGGATTTAGGAACCAATAGCGCAGGTGACAAAGCCAAGCTGACGCATGGTTTTGCGGTAGCAAAATAAAGAAAATGTTTATTGTCGTTTACAGTTCTTGGTTTCTTCAAATTCAGTTTAAGTCCTGCCTATTCTTAATAATACTAGTAATAATCCTAATATTAATAATCCTAAACCCCTACAATCTTATATCCATTCCTTCCTCGCACACTCTTCTCACACTATCTCCTTCCCTACTCTATCCCACACCTACCCACATATAAGCCCCAACAACTAGCTCTCAAACTCCCCCCCCACTCCCTTATATAGCATCACTAGCCACACCCACTCAGTCTAACATTCCGAACTCTCTAAACATACTCATCCAGACATACCTAAGGGAACAGAAATGTGGAGTATCGCCACAAGCATCTTAGCCAATTAGCAGTTGGCAAAATTCTAAAGCAAACCAAAGACAGTAAAGAGAAAACTTCTTCATTATACCTTATCGATAGGTGGCCAATAACTCTTCTAGCAATGTCAGATTGATCTGGATGGTCAGTCCTCCTTATCAAACTAGCTTATTTGTCTCATACTTTATCAAAAAGGTCTTGACAGGGTTGTGTTGAACCGGTGCTTGGCTGCGACAATGGACTGGATGAGAGCTAATAAACTGAAACTTAATCCAGACAAGACTGAGATGCTGTTGGTGGGGGGTTCCTCTGACCGGATGGAGGGTGTTCAACCTGTTCTGGATGGGGTTGCACTCCCCCTGAAGGAGCAGGTTCGTAGCTTGGGGGTTCTCCTAGAACCATGTCTGTCACTTGAGGCTCAGGTAGCCTCAGTGGCAAGGAGTGCCTTCTACCAACTTCGGCTGGTGGCCCAGCAACGTCCCTATCTGGACAGGGATAACCTGGCTTCAGTTGTCTATGCTCTGGTAACCTCCAAGTTAGATTACTGCAACGCACTCTACGTGGGGCTGCCTTTGAAGACGGTTCGGAAGCTGTAGCTTGTGCAGAATGCAGCGGCCAGATTGCTAACAGGGACCAGAAGGTTCGAACGTATAAGACCGATTCTGGCCCGTTTGCATTGGCTGCCTGTATGTTTCCGAGCCCGATTCAAGGTGCTGGTTTTAACCTATAAAGCCTTACACGGTTTGGGACCACAATACCTGATGGAACGTCTTTCCCGACATGAACCTACCCGTACACTGCACTCAACATCAAAGGTCCTCCTCCGGGTGCCTACTCGGAGGGAAGCTCGGAGGACGGCAACAAGGGAGAGGGCCTTCTCTGTGGTGGCCCCTCAATTATGGAATGATCTCCCCGACGAGGCCCGCCTGGCGCAAACACTGTTATCTTTTCGGCGCCAGGTCAAAACTTTTCTTTTCTCCCAGGCATTTTAATAGCTCAAGTTGAGTTTTTAATTGACATTGTGGCCAGGCTTAACAGTTAAAATGTTTTAAAGTGTTTTAATGACAGCTGTTTTATGGTTTAAAATTTTGTATATTGTCTTTTTAATGCTCAAGCTTTTTAATTTTTGTAAACCGCCCAGAGAGCTTCGGCTATGGGGCGGTATATAAGTGTAATAAATTAATAATAATAATAATAATAATAATAATAATAATTGACAGAAATTCTAATTAAGTATTTCCTTCCAATTAAGCAGTTTCAGAATTACAGCACATACATCATTCCAATCCCATCATATAATTCACTTCTAAGAACCAAACTACATACAGAGGCCTACATACAGAGCAGGTATATCAAGGTTTGCGGCCTAGCTTCTCAAAGCGCTCCTGATGAAGTTCTTCATGCTGTGGCCAAACACATTCTCCCCAGCCCTTGTGAGGTGCAGCCCGTCACTTGTCAGCAGTCCATCTCCCAAGTAGCGTAGCCTGTGGACCCAGAATCAGAATCTCTCATGTCAGCACCATCTTCATAGCCAGTTGTTCACTCAGAGTATTTTTCTTTCCCTTTCTAATTCTCTTCCAAGAACTGGGAGGATGGATGAGAAAACTATCTGGGCCCCAAAGTTGTTGAGTTTCCTTCCCAGAGCTGCAACGTCTGATGTGATTTCTTCGTAGCTCCGCTTGGCAGTATCATTTCCTCCCACCTGGATGAAAAGAAAAGGATATGTGTCAGTGGGCTTTATGAGCTTTGGCAACCCTTCAGTCACATCTCTAATCTGTGCTCCAGGGAGATAGCACACCTGGCGAGCCCATGGGTCTTCATGACATACATGGGTTTCTATCCCACACAGCAGGAATCTTCCCACAATGACTACTCTTTTGTTGTTGTTGTAGGCCTTGGTATTGATGCCTGCGCTCAACTGATCTTCTGCCTCTTGCTCGCTGTGGCATGGGGTCCCCTGTAATTCTTCCTCTGCAGGCTGTCCTCCAGTCTCATCCCCTAGGACCTGAACCTGTTCCATAGTTCGACTGGTTCCACTGGTGCAAAGTAACTTCTAGTTCTCCTCTTCCTAACTGTCAGCCTTTTCCAGGGAGTTTCCTCTTCATTGGCTTTCCTAGCCTCAGCATTCTCCACTTCTGTTTCAACTTCCTGTTCCTCTTCCACCTCCTGTGCTTCTCTTTGCTGTTGCAGGTCCACCGTCCTGTCTAAGAACTCTTTGCCTCCTCTTATTCCTTGGAGGGTGGACACCCGTCACTCAAGTACTCTCACCTTTTTCTTCCAATACTGCAACCCGCTTGCACTCATTGCATGTGTACGCCATGTTGTTCTCAGGCAGGAACACAAACATGGCACACTCTTTGGAGGTTACCACCACTGGAGAATCCTTTCTGTCCACAGTCTCTATTCCCTTTTTGTTTGTGCCTTTCCGATTGTATTGAAATCTCCTGTGCTTTGTCCTGTCGTCCCTAAAGGTTAACAGCAGAGTCCCCTAGTAGATGTGTGTGTGTGTGTTACAAGAGGACATAGGGACCTCCCCCTTGACCTCCCCTGCCAGGCAACAACAATTCTATTTATGCATATTGACGGCACATCTGGTCCTTGGACTTGTGGTTGTGCCCTCAGTATTTGGGTATCCTCCTCCTTGGTTGCACATCCCTCTTTCAAGCTCTTACCCATGTCCCATTTGAGTCTCATCTTATCAGTGTAGCCACGTCAGATTCTTTCAGTGTTCCCCATTTTTTCCTTCTCCTGGGAATAGCTTGTGCTTGTGCCTTCAGAATATACGTTTTTGGGATCTCCCATCCGCTGTGCTTGGGATATCAGTACAATTGCTCTGAAATACACTTAAAACAAATTGAAAAGCTTTGCTACCTTCACATTTCCCTTAGGAGCTTTAGGTAAGGAAACAATTGGTTTGTTGGCTAAAATACCAGGCGGGAAACCTTGTAGATACTTGGGAAGAAAAACTGATAGAAGCCCATTCATGTACTTTCTCTATGGCAGTGATGGCTACATACAAATCTTACTTTGCCGCCATGATTGCATCTGAATGGTGTCGAATATGTTATAGGCGTTATCTGAATGGTCTCCACGGAGGAAGCACCGGAGAGCAGAGTACGGCAGATTCAGAAGCCTGCTCTGGACAGTTTCCTTTCCATTTTGTGATGCAACTAGACAACAGGACAAACTTCATTTCGAAATATAGGTCTGGTTAAAACGATAGCACAACCCAGCGAGATGGTCTTGGAGGATGCCATGACTGAGGGTTTCCAAAGCCCCTGAGACATCCAAAAGAAGCAACAGGGTTGAAGTACCACTTTTCAGTTCCTAGTTAAATAATCAGCGAGGACAAGATGGCAAATGTTAGGTGCACTGTATATCAAATATCCATCAGAGGACCTTCTCTTCTGCCGCTCCCAGACTGTGGAATGGCCTGCCGGAGGAGATTTGACAAATTAGCAGACTTCTTGAATTTAAGAGAGCCGTGAAGACTGATCTCTTCCAGCAGGCCTATCCAGTTGAATTTTAAGATGTTTTTAATAATGTATTAGTTTTTATTTGTTTTTAATGTTTTATCTATTTTGTGGTCCTTGTATTTATATTCATTGTTGTCCCCCACCTCGATCCGGAGGAAGAGGCGGGTTAGAAATAAATAAATAAATACATTATTATTATTATTATTATTATTATTATTATTATTAAATATATTTGGAAGGATCTGCCTCTCCAGCCAAATATCTTTGTACCATTAGGTTTGTTCCCTGATTTCAGGAAGATTTCTTTCTTTTTTTATTATTCTTGCAGGTGATCGCAGGGACGGCAAGGAAAATGGCATACACCAGAGAATGGAAACTGAAACTGAAGAGAACTGGGGAATCAAATCCATTTCTTTTGAAGGGTCAGACGTCCATGAAATTCCAATATTAGAAGATCCTTTTGAACGAAGTAATAGGAATATGCACAGTGGGAAAACACAGAGGAAACGCTCACTGTATATAAACACTCAGAAGATTCACCTCACCAAATGTCAACAATTTCATACAGAAGAGAAAAGATTTCAATGCTTGGAGTGTGAAAAACAATTCAGTTGCAACTCAGAACTTAACTTGCATAAAAGTATTCACTCAGAAGAGAAGCCCTACAAATGCTCAGAGTGTGGAAAGAGTTTCACTTGGAACACCGTCCTTAAGTCGCATCAAAGAATCCACACAGGGGAGAAGCCCTATAAATGCTCAGAGTGTGGAAAGAGCTTCACTGTGAGCAGCAACCTTAAGTCACATCAAAGAATTCACACAGGCGAGAAGCCCTATGAATGCTTAGAGTGCGGAAAGAGCTTTGCTCACAGCACAGACCTGAAGCGACATCGAAGAATTCACACGGGTGAGAAGCCCTATAAATGCTCAGAGTGTGGAAAGAGTTTCGCTAAAAGCAACCAACTTAACTCGCATCAAAGAATTCACTCAGGGGAGAAGCCCTATAAATGCTCAGAGTGTGGAAAGAATTTCACTTGGAACACAGACCTGAAGCGACATCGAAGACTTCATACAGGTGAGAAGCCCTATCAGTGCTCAGAGTGTGGAAAGAGCTTCACTATGAGCAGCCATCTTAAGTCACATCAAAGAATTCACACAGGGGAGAAGCCCTATGAATGTCTAGAGTGTGGAAAGAGATTTGCCGAAAGCAAAAACCTTAAGCGACATCAAAGAATTCACACAGGTGAGAAGCCCTATCAGTGCTTCGTGTGTGGAAAGCGTTATACTCACAACATCATCCTGAAAGCACATCAAAATATCCACACGGAAGAGAAGCCCTTCAAATGTTCTGAATGTGGCAAATGTTTCAGCAGTAGCTTATGCCTTAAATGGCACCAAAGAATTCATACAGGGGAGAAGCCCTATGGATGCCTGGAGTGCAGAAAAACCTTTGCTCACAGCACAGAGCTTAAGCGACATCAAAGAATTCACTCCAATGAGAAGCCCTATAAATGCTCAGAGTGTGGGAAGGGCTTTAATCAGAGCTGCCACCTTAAGTCACATCAAAGAATTCACACGGGGGAGAAGCCTTATGAATGCTTAGAGTGTGGAAAGAGGTTTTCTTCCAGCACAAACCTTAAGCAACATCAAAGAATTCATACAGGGGAAAAACCCTATGAATGTCTAGAGTGCGGAAAAACTTTTGCTCACAGCTCAGAGCTTAAGCGACATCAAAGAATTCACTCCAGTGAGAAGCCCTACCATTGCTCAGAGTGTGGAAAGAGCTTTAATCAGAGCTGCCACCTTAAGTCACATCAAAGAATTCACATGAAGGAGAAGCCATAAAACTGCTCAGAGTGTGGAATGCAATTCAATTTCACCTTCCCTCTCGTCAAACGACCCATGCAGGTGAGAAACGCTAGGAATGCTTTGCATGTGGAAAGCGCTTTCGTCAGAGCTCACACTGTAACTTGCATCAAAGAATTCAGCCTGGAGAAAAGCTCTTTCAGAGGTCTGAGTGTGGAGTCCAGGACATACTCTTGGTTTTATTTTTGTTTCAAGTTCTGAAACGGGCAGTCTGAAGATTTTGCGGGGAGGGCGCTCCAAGTTTGTGGCCTCTGTTCTGTCCTTGAGTAGCCATCCAGCGGAGCTCTTCTAGGTGGCCCATGGGCTGTTAGTAACCTCCCCAGCCAATGGAGCCCTGGCCCTGTCAAAGATCCACTGTGTCTTTTATGCATTGTACTTTGAGGACAAAATATCTTGTCTCCACAGCAAGCCTGATGCTGTTGTTCGCGCAGCTCCAGTTGAGGTGTCTGATGCCACCATCTGCCCGATTTTGTGGGATCCTTTCTAGTTGTTGCAGCCTGATGATGTGGACGAAGTGCTTGCAGCAGAGTGACCGATCACTTAGAATCATAGAATAGTAGAGTTGGAAGGGGCCTTTAAGGCCATCGAGTCCAACCCCCTGCTCAATGCCGGAATCCACCTTATAACATACCTGACAGATGGTTGTCCAGCTGCCTCTTGAATGCCTGTAATGTGGGAGAGCCCACCACCTCTCTAGGTCATTGGTTCCATTGTCATACTGCTCTAACAGTCAGGAAGTTTTTCCTAATGTCCAGCCGGAATATGGCTTCCTGTAACTTGTGCGCATTATTCCATGTCCTGCATTCTGAATTCCTCTAGTGTGGGAGAATCCATGACCTCCACTCTGGATTGATCGAGAAGAGATCCTGGCCCTCCTCTGTGTGACAGCCTTTCAAGGGTTTGAAGAGTGCTCTCCTGTCGCCCCTCAATCTTCTCTTCTCCAGGCTAAACATGCCCAGTTCTTTCAATCTCTCCTCATAGGGCTTTGTTTCCAGACCCCTGATCATCCTCGTTGCCCTCCTCTGAACCCCCTCCAGCTTGTCTGCATCCTTCTTGAAGTGTGGTGCCCAGAACTGGACACAATACTCAAGATGGGGCCTAACCAGTGCCCTCTTGATCCCTGTCCCTCCAGGATAATAAAAACTAATCAAGGGGGTGTGACTGGGTAGGTCAGGGAGTGATAAATGCTTCAGGATGATGTGGTCCCTGCTGTCCTTAAGGAAGCAGGAGTGCAACCACTCCTGAAGAAGCCCACCTGGACCCAATGGTACTAGACAACTACTGCACAGTCAGTAACACCCCCTTCCCCTGGAAGGTACTTGTGAGGGTTGTGGCGGAGGGACTGCAGGCACTCTTTTTTTAAAAAAAAATTTATTTTTGTACAATAACATAAGAAAAAGACATAAACACATCACTTATAAATCATATGACTAACATTATAAATCTAACATAATTCACCTAACTAGTGCACCCCACCCCCTGGGACCAGCTACTACATTTCTATATAACATTTTTTATATATCTATATCATCTATATCTATATATATTTTAAACATTCTTCCAAAATTGCATAGATTCATATGACGGTGCACACCCCTTCCCCTTTTTTAATACATAATCCACAAATCATCCCCATACATTTCCAAATTCATTTTTTCTTAATATTCCTCTTTTGACTTTAACATTGTTTGTTAACTTATCGTTTATAGCAATATTTCACTCTTCTTTATACCAATCTTCTATTTGGTAGTTGCCTTGCATTTTCCATTGTCTGGCTATTATTAACCTCACTGCAGTCATTAAATTCATAATTAAATCTTTAACATTTTGCTCTCCTTCTTTATCATAAATTGATAATAAAGCTATCCTAGGGCATATCTCAAACTTTAAATCTGTTATCTTTTTTACTTCTTCAATTACTTTTAACCAAAATATTTGCACATGTTTACAAGTCCACCACATATGAAAATACGTTCCAATTTCTTGACACCCTCTCCAACATAGCTTCGAAAGTTTCTTATCTATTTGATTTAATTTTACCGGTGTTAAATACCACCTCCATGTTATTTTATAATAGTTTTCTTTTATTCTTACTGATATAGTGTTCAAATTATGCAAATTCCATATTTCCCCCCAACTTTGATCATTTACTTGTTCTTTTAAATCTTTTTCCCATAATACTTTAAATTAATTTTGCTTCTCTTCTCCTTTTACCAAAATTTTATAAATTTCACTTACCACCCCTTTAATATTCTTATTTATATCCTCCTCTTCTGTCATTATACTCATCTTCTCAAATTTTGTAAAATTTCAAAGCTCTTTGTTATTCTTTTTTCATTTAGCCATCCATTGTTCTAGTTGGATAACTTTAAACCATGCTATTTTCCTTCCTCTCATAAATTCTTCTAATTGTTCTTTAGTACTCATCTTTTCCAACCAATCCTTTATTTTAAAAAATTTCTGTTCTCTAAAAACTATTTCTAAGTCTTTCTTTAAATTTTCTGGAAAGTCTTCTAGCAACACCACTGGGTTCAATGGGGAAATATCTGCTAATAATTTTTTTATATACTTTAACCAAACATCTATAATATTTCTTAACAAGGGATTTTCTAATCTTTCTATCATCTTCTTATTTACTTTAATAAAAAAAATATTACTTAACCTCAATTCTAAATCCTATCCATCTCCAACCAATTTATTTCATTTGGTCTTGCAATCCCATCTATTACATGCCTCAGTTGATTAGCTGTATAATAGTACTTTAAATTCGGGAGACCTAATCCCCCTTTTTTCTGAGATTTATACCAATTCCCTTTATTAATCCTTGCTTTCTTATTACCATTACAAACATTATTTATTATAACTTGCCATTTCTTTAACTGTAAACTGATATCTTAATTGGTAACATTCTAAACAAAAAATTAAACTTAGGCAAAATTTTCATTTTAATAAGCGCTATTCTAGCAAGCCATGAAAGTTTAATCTTTTTATATTCTTCTATTTTTTTCTTAATCTCATTTAATTTATTAAAATTCTCCTCTTCTAACTTATCAACTTCCCTTGTAATATTTACACCTAAATACTTAATCATATTCTTTACCTTAACTCTATATTTTTTACTTCGGCTCCTCCTCTTTCATATAATTGAATAATATCATTTCTGATTTATCCCAGTTAACTTGCAAACCAGATATCTCCCCAAACTCTTTCAGATGTAACTTTATTTCCTCCATTTTTTCTATTGAATTCTCAATTGCTACTAGCGTATCATCAGCAAACAAACTAATTTTTACTTTTTCTTTATTACCTATCCCACTAAGATTCTTATCTTCTCTAATTGCATTAGCTAAAAGTTCTATAACTATAGCAAACAAAATCGGGGAAAGAGGGCAACCACTGCAGGCACTCTTAAAGGATCCTGATTATCTTGACCCATCCCAGTTTGGGTTTTCTGGATCAACCTCCTGGATCAACCCCATGGGATGGGCATCGGAGTCTCTGTGCTACAGTGGTTCTGGTCCTACATATGGGGCCAATTTCAGAGAGTTAACATTGGGGAATTATTCCTCGGCCCCTTGGTAGTCAAGCTATGGGGTTCTGCAGGGTACCATCTTGTTCCCAATTTGTTCAACATCTATATGAAGCCTCTGGGAGTGGTCATTAGGGTCATCAGGGGATTTGGAGCCAAATGCCATCACTATGCTGATAGAGCAAACAAAGAGAGGAGCCCTCACAAGCATGAGACAAACAAAAACAGGACGAGAGGATAATGGCAATTCAAGAAACGGATGTACAACAATACTCATGGTTGAAATATTTCATACAAATATCAAACAATGTTTTATTGGCTCATCTGAGCTTGACAATGAGCAAAAACCTAGTGGATTGATAATTCACCAGCAACATTAAACTGCTAATAAACTTTTTATAAAATTGTACATTAACAATTAATGAATAATATTTCAACACATGAGAATTCATAAAATCTCTGTACAAATACAAATGTTTTCTCAATTCGAGCTACAATGACAAGCGATAACAGACTGTAACTCCAGAATTGTGTAATCCATTTCCACATTTCATCAGTGATTGAGGAGTGACATTCAAGATAATAGAAGATGCAGACAATATAAGACACTCTGTCACCCATGGGAGAATAGACACAACTGGATAAAATGGAGATAAATAAATTGCTCAGTGTGATGAAAGTCATAAAATGTTATACTATTCTTGTATTTTTATAGGTAAATTAACTTTATACCTTCCTAAATAGGATTTGTAATTTCTTCAAAATGGGTCAATGCCTCCTTATATTTTCAAGGGATGTAAATCATCACCTGTATATAACATTTAATGAATAAAAATAAAGTCATCAATCCTTTAACTAATACACATACTGAAACTATTCCTAAAACATAATAACAGAAGGACTTGCCTTTAGAACCTCCATAAACTAGTGCTGATATCTAACCATACGGGTGGGAGGATGTGGATAACATGCGTACCAGATTGCCATTCTATAGTTAAGTTAATTGTCTT
Source organism: Anniella stebbinsi (assembly GCA_029215795.1). Taxonomy (NCBI): domain Eukaryota; kingdom Metazoa; phylum Chordata; class Lepidosauria; order Squamata; family Anniellidae; genus Anniella; species Anniella stebbinsi. The sequence continues at coordinate 180,200,290 of JARDYH010000005.1, forward strand.
CACTAAATTACTATACATTGGCAATCTGGTAAACGTTGATATTTGTATGAAATATTTCAACCATGAGTATTGTTGTACATTCATTTCTTGAATCACTATGCTGATGACACAAGCTCTACCTGCCTGTGACATATAAGTCAGGTGAGATTGTGCAAGTCCTGGACCAGTGCCTAGACTCAGAAATGGGATGGATGAGGGCCAAGGTGCTGGGCCAAATATGGTCGACCACCTGTGTGCTTGACCCTTGCCCTTCATGGCTTATTACATCAAATAAGGAGGAGACTACCAGCTGGGTCCAGGAGGTTGTAAATTCCTCCCGGGAGTGGTGCCAGCTCCTTTAAAAGAGGCAGCAATCAAGCCACTCCTGAAAAAGCCTAACCTGGACCTGCAGGATGTTAACAATTATAAGCCAGTGGCTAACATCCCCTTCCTGGGCAAGGTGCTTAAGTGGGTGGTTGCAGGACAACTCCGGGCACTCTTGAATGCAACGGATAATCTAGTTCCATTTCAATCAGGCTTCAGGCCTGGTTTGGAATGGAAACTGCCTTGGTCACTCTGTGGAATGACTTTTGCTGGTGAGGGACAGGGGGAATATGAACCTGTTTGTGTTCCTGGACCTCTCAGCTGCCTTCAATACCATCTACCATGGTATCCCTCTGGATAGGTTATCTGGGCTGGGAGCTGGAGGTTCCACTCCTACTTAGATGGCCGATTTCAGAAGGCGGTGCTAGGGTGACTATTGCTCTGTGCCATGGCACCTAGGCGGTGGGGTTCCACAGGGCTCTGTTTTATCCCCTATGCTGTTCGAACATCTACATGAAACCTCTGGGAGATGTCATCCAGAGATGTGCACTGAGGTGTCATCAATATGCGGATGACACCCAGCTCTATCTCTCTTTTTCACCACAACCAGTGGCTGTTCTGAATCAGTACCTGGGCACGGTAATGGACTGGCTGAGGGCCAACAAACTGAGACTCAATCCTGTCCGGCTAGGTGATGTTCAACCTGTTCTGAAAGGGTTTGCAGTACCCCTAAAGCTTTGGGTTTGTAGTTTGGGGGTGCTCTTGGATCCAGAACTGTCACTTGAGGAACAGGTGGACTCAAGGGCTCGGAGCACCTTTTATCAGCTTAGGCTGATATACCAACTGCACCGTTATCTGGACAGAGATTGCCTAGCTACAGTTATCTGACAACCTCTCGGTTGGATTACTGCAATGCGTTATACATGGGGCTGCCTTTGAAAACAGTCCAAAAACTTCAGCTAGTCCAAAACATGGCTGCAAGATTGTTAACAGGGACTGGCCAATGAGACCACATTATGCCAGCACTTTTCCATTCAAAGACCTAAACGGCTTGGGGAAATGTTACCTGTAGGAATGCCTCCAAATGTATCTGCCGGAACCCTGAGATCATCATCTGGGGCCCTTCTCTGTGAGCCCCTGTCAAAGGAAGTGAGGCAAGAGACTACCAGGAGGAGGGCCTTTTCTGCTGTGGCACCCAGACTGTGGAATAGGTGCCAGAAGGTCCGTCTGGCACCTATGTTGTAATCTTTCCAATGTCAGGTGAAGACCTTTTTTATTTTTCCAGTATTTTCACCTTTTACTATCCTAGTCTTTTAAATTTGCTGATTTAAAATTTATATCTCTGCCCTGCTGCTCAGTTTTATTCTGGTTGTACTTTTATACTCTTAGATTTTACATTGTGGTTGAAGTCTTATACTGTAAATTGTATTTTATGGTTTTAATTTTTGTGAACCACCCGGACAGCTTCAGCTATTGGGTGGTATAGAAATGCAATAAATAAATAAACGGAAACTGAATCCTGGCAATATGGTGGCCCTGTGGGTGAGCAGTTCCAGACGCCGGGAGACAGGCTCATTGCCTGTTCTGGATGGGGTGGGACTCCCTCTGAAAGATCAGGTTCGTAGTTTGGGGCTACTCTTAGACCCATCTGTGTTGCTGGAGGCCCAAGTTGCCACGGCACCTCAGAGTGCCTTTTACCAGCTTCACCTGGTTCACCAGCCACGGCCTCTGGACAGCAATATCTTGGCCACGGTGATACAGGCATTAGTAACCTCCAGGCTGGATTACTGCAATGCACTCTATGTGGTACTCCACATGGGCCCATGGTCCGATTGGAATCCACCAGAAGAAGAGCCTTCAGTGTAGTGGCCCCCTTCCTTTGGAACTCCTCTGGAGGTCAGGCAGGCTCCAACGTTGTGTTCTTCCAACACCTTCTGAAAATGTTGTTTCAGACAGCTTTCCCTGAATGACTGGCTGTGTTTTTTATCTGGACTCTCTTCTTTTAAATGTAATCTGTAATATGTTTTTATTCTGTTTTTACTGTTATTTACCACTACGCAATCTTGGTTGGGGAGCGGTGTATAAATATTGTAAACAAATAAAGGATTTCAGTGATAACTCAGCAACATCAAAGTATTCATTTATGTGTGAATCCCTATAAATAAACAGAGTGTAGAAAAAGCTTCACAGAGAACCACTATCTTAAGTTGCATCAAGGGACTCACACGGGCGAGAAGCCCTTGATATGCTTTGAATGCGGAAAGGGTTTCACTTACGCCATGAACCTTAGTAACCACCACAGAATCCACACAGGCGAGAAGCCCTATCAATGCTCAGTATGTGGAAAGAGTTTCAGTCACACTGTGAAACTTAAAGCACATCAAAATATCCACACAGGTGACAAGCGCTTGAATGTGGAAAGAGCTTTGCTCGCAGTACACATGTGAAATCACATCAAAGAACTCACACAAAGGAGAAACCCCATAAGGCCTCAGAGTGTGCAAAGCAATTGCTCAGCTTCACATTTTCATCAGCAAAGCGCTACTCAAAACCCGCTAGGAAGTGGAAGAAGCAACAGTTAGGCATTATGGATTGTTTAGTAGCCATTCAAATGATGTTGGTTCCAAAACATTTATTTCTATTCCAAACATTGCCATTTTGGATCACTAAAAACCAACTGCAACATTGGCAGAAACAATAAAATTAGTTTAGGTACTTATGCTCCTAGATTACATTAATTACTCTTGTATAGGCAATATGAGAAGTTTGGGTGGGGAATCCCAAACTTGGCATGTTATTATGAGATCAAACCAACTCGAACATATAATTCCCTTGATGGAAGAAGACGTTTCCAAACAGTGGGTTCACATGGAAAGGACCAAGTGTGAAGGGGCTTCAAAGAGTTTCTTGCCATTTTGGAAGCATTAATTTCGATCCTTAGTGGATTGTAACATCTGAAACAGACGTAAGTGACCCACTCTGAATGGTGAGGGAGGCAGACCTTGGAATCCACACAGAGGAAGCGATTTGGACTGCTTTGTGGGACATCTGCTTCAAACAATATCGGTTAAACATAGTTATCCAGATTAACCAGTAACAGAGGCAGTAAGCCTATATGCACCAGTTGCTGGAGAACACGGGCAGGAGGGGGCTGTTGCATCCGTGTCCTGCTTGCGTGTAGGCAGTTTGTGTGAACAGAGTGCTGACCCAGAACGGCTCTTCTGATCTCGTGTACACAAATGGGAGGAGCGTTACCGCTTGCTTTGACAACGATAATACTGCAGGGGGGTTGGAGGGTGGGCAGGAGAGAGCCCACTTCTGGCGTTATGGATTGTAGTGGCAGAAGTCGCGGAGGGACGGAGGCAGCGGAAGTAAAAGGAGACCGGGGAAGGGGATCATCATGCCAAGTGGGGGGCGGGGGCGGCAGAGGGGCTGCCCCAGAGGGGGAGGACAACAGGCATACAGTGCTGCCGACATCCCATAACATCCCTCCAGGCTCCACCGGCCAGTGCACATGGCAGGCTGCGTGATGCAGTCAAAGGAAAACCGGCTGTGTAAAGAAGGGATCTGAATCCCGCAAAGCCTCTAGAAGCAGCCGGAGCGGTGATACCGCGGGGAGAAAAGCCCCCGGTTGGAAAAGCCCCAGTTCCCTGTCTCTGCCAGGAGCATTTGGAGGAGCCTCTGCAGCTGTATCATGTTGAGTCCATCCAAGGGTTAAAGAGAACGAGAGGGCGCTGGGACCTAGAGAGGCCGGTGAAGTACAAAGGCTGGATAAATGCACTCACTTCCTGCCCCCTCTTTCCCCCTCCCCATGGCAAAAGAGCCTGCATCGTGTCCGCCCCCCTGCAGCAGCTTCTTCCTCTGCAAAGGAGCAGGTGAGTGCAAAATACACGGAGGGGAGGGGAGGGGTAGAAAGGCCCCCCAGGCCAGGAGCAGAGAAAGGAAGGAGCCCAGGGCAGGGGGTGGGAGAAGAGAGAGAGAGAGAGGCCCCCTTCCCCCCCCCCCCACTTGGGGCCCCTCCAGAAGACCCACGCCTTGCACCTTCTTCTCTCCCCATAATTAGGGGATCCTGGAAGAGAAGGCTGGAGAAAGGAGAGGGGGTCTGGGAGGGACAGAAGGGGAAAGATGCTGGGTGGGGGGAGGAAGAATCCCATCTGTGGGCAAAAAGCTGCTATGGTGTCTTGTATGCATTGCATTTTCTTTTGTTCCCTCTCTCTGATTTAAGCTTAGTGAATAAGGGCCATGGGGCATTTTCTCTCCTTTAATTTAGTCACAAGGCCTTCGAAATAAACCTCAGGTGTTTTTATTAGGACACACTAAAACGAATGACAGCGCTTGCCCATAGTAAAACCAGGCCCCTCCTATAGGGAAACATAGGATGGTACCTTCCCATAGGGAAAATATTCCTGCCCATAGGGAAAACCCCTACTTCCCTGTAGGGAGACATAGGGCAGTCTCTGTCCATAGGGCCTGCCCTGTGACCCCTAAGCCACCCTACTGCCTTCAGGTGTGACGGAGGATGCCGTCCCATCGCCTGTGTTGAAGAAGGATTCAGCTGCCAATCCTGTTGGCTTTGTCCAGGGAATGGGAGGGGGGCTCATCTGTTCTGCGCCTCAGGCAGCAAAATGTCTTTTGCCAGCTGGAATAGACCACTTGCTTAAGTTCCAAAACCCTGCACAAACAAGTATGTTTTTAAATCGTATTCATTAGAGCCTTAGGAGGGGAAAAGAAAGACTTTTTTTGTATATAGAACACATAATCCTTACACCTCCCCATGCTTGTATGCACTGCGTACCTTTCACAACCCAGACTCCTAAGGTCGGTCTCGAGGAGTCAACCCAATTCCACACAAAAGGGAAGAACCCACATAAATGGGCTTTGTCCATTTGCTGTGCCTCCTCCCACCCGGCATGCGTGCTTTTAAAATCATAACTAGATACAACAGCGTGACTTTTAGAGACCAAACTCTGGTCATGCTCAAAGGCACCCCATCCTGATATTGCTGTTTTCTGAGAAAATGGAGGAAGTGCGTGCGCAGCCTTCACCCTTAAGAGGGAGGAAGGGGAAGCACTCTGTGCATGCCCAGAAACAGGTCCAATGAAGGAGGCAATTGCCTAGCCCTGGCCCTTCAGTACAGGCTCCTAGTGGAGCACCTGGTGGACAAGAAGCACGGGCTGAGACAGTCCCAGCAGGACTTGGCCGGAGCTGGGCACGTCCACTGACAGCCGCTTAACTCCCCTCCTCAGCGATGCTATGCCTCGATGCTCTATCGAGGAGCAGCTTTGGCAACGAGAGGAGGGAAGCGCCTCTCAGAGGACTCGGGCACCTGTGGGCCGTGAAAGGCATGCTGGGAGGTGTAGTACTGGCATGTCGAGTGGCTGATTTTAAATAAAGCATCAGTTAGCAAACCAGGTCACTGTCTCTCAATCCTAACTCACTAACTGTCTTTGTTCTCCTTCCAACTGACTTTCTCCAACTGCCACTAACCCCCCTCCCACCATTCCATTCCTGCCTCAGCTAAGTCAGTCATTCCTCCATTCACTCTTCTGTCTCAATGGTGGAGTCAGGCTTTTACATAAAAATCAAAAACTTTATTCAGTAACTCCTGCATCTGCCCTGGAACTTTGTGGTTTAGTTATGACAAAAAACAAAACAAAGCAAGCAGCATAAAAATCTCATCAAGTTAAAAGGCCTTGGGGGGAAAAATATATTCCCTTGGCACTGGAAGGCCATGAATGCAGCCACTAGGCCAGCCTGCCTGGGAAAATGAAATCCATAAGCAGGGTACCACAATGTTGTTGTTGTTGTTATTATTATTATTATTATTATTATTTCTTACCTGCCTTTCCCTCCGGATCGAGGCGGGGAACAACATGAGTAAAAACAATGCAAAATACATATAAAATACATAAAACTGATTAAAAGCATATAAAGTTAATACATTATTAAAATCAACAAAGTCTTAAAATTCGACTGGGTAGGCCTGCCGGAAGAGATCAGTCTCCAGTTGTCTCCCACCATACCTCAGTTGGTGTTCAAAGACTTAACACATTCAGGGACCTAGACTTATGCCTACAACTCCCAGCATGCCTTGGACAGGAGGGAAGACTGATCAGACTTTGGCAGCCATCATCTGATAGTGGCTCTCCCTCCTGGGCCTGAAGGGAGAGCGCCTGGGGCTAGCTGCCTCAGATGCTAGGCCCCATTGAGAGCAGGAGGGGAGGAGGGTGCAGTTCTGGGCCTATTGGCAATGGCAACTAAGCTAACCCTCAGTCAGCAGGCCAACTCCCTCATGGCCTACCTACGGGCACCGATTGAACAATGCAGTGTGAACTGGCTCAGGCAGACTTCACTTCCTGTGAGTCTCAGCAGAAGAACTCCTATTGGGAAAGTCAGGCACCGTGGCAAAAGGCATGCCGGAAGTTGTAGTTTTCATCTTCTGTGGGGACAAGGAAAATTATGGCAGTGGCTTTAAGGCAGCCCTGGCCATGGAGAGAGAGAGAGGCATTTAATTTGTTTTCAAGTTACTTCATAGGCCTAGCATCAGCCTACCTTGCAGGGTGAGAGAGGAAAACAAACAAACAAACAAATGTGATTTGATTAAAAGTTAACTCACAGGCCTAGCACCGGCCTACTACTTTAAGATGATTACCTCACAAACATAATCTTAGGGGGTCTGAGCAATGCCGGGTATATCAGCTAGTTTCTTTATAAACCATTCATATCTTAAGGCTTCCTTTGTGGCATGTTTCATTTGTTTAACAAGTTCAAAGAATATTCACTGTTTGCTTGCTCAAGTTTTAAAATGAACTTTCAAACATGTTAAATGTTGAATAGCCTTAAGTCAGCTCTGATTACACTCTCTCTCCCATTGGGGCAGAGTCAGAACCTCATTTTCAATCACAAGCCTGATTCCTGTGGGACGGAGGTTGTAGAGACCCATTTGGGACAAGTCCTGGGTATTAAGTTGGCCACAGCTGTATCTAATTAATACAACTCTCCATTGTAATTCCTACAGGATAGTCCTTGCCTCAAGAGAGGAGACTTTTTGAGTCCTGGTGGTGGCAGAGAAAAAGAAGAGATTAAAGATGAAAGAGCAAAACTTTGCTGGTCCTGAGACAGGAAAAGGCTCCTGTATTATCCAGGAAGGGAGCAGTGCAGAGCTCTGGGAAAGAAGAATGCAGGAGAACTTCCCTGGAAACAACACCAGCTCAGAAGTAGAGCACCAGCACTTCAGGAAATTCTGCTACCAGGAGGCCAAGGGCCCCCGAGAGGTTTGCAGCCGACTCCACCACCTTTGCCGCCAGTGGCTGAAGCCAAAAAAGCACACAAAAGCTCAGATGCTGGATCTGATGGTACTGGAGCAGTTCCTGGCTGTCCTACCCCCGGAGATGGAGAGCTGGGTCAGAGAATGTGGAGCAGAGACCAGTTCTCAAGCGGTGGCCCTGGCAGAAGGTTTCCTCTTGAGTCAGGCTGAGGACAAGGAGCAGGTGAGAGCATTCCATCCTGATAAGTAAAAGGCACTGTTTTCTTAATACTTACCTCAACTTGTTTTTGCATGACCTCTAAGGAAGTGATGACCCAATTTCCAATGACCCCCCCACCCCCGAAGAATAGTGGTTATTAATTTGTAGAGCAGGCCCTCCTTGGAGGATAGTTAAACTAACAGTGCATAGTTAAACTATGCTATTCCCTACCACAAGATGTAGTAATGACACCAATTTGGATTATTTAAAAGGGGGTTAGACAAATTCCTGGAGGAGAAGGCTATCAATGGCTTCTAATCCTGATGACTATATCCTACCTCCAGTATCAGAGGCAGTATGTCTATGAACACCAGTTGCTGGGGAACATGGGCAGGTGGGTGCTCTTGCACTCATATTCTGCTTGTGAGTTGGTGTCAACAGCTGATGGGCTACTGTGGGAAGAGAAGGCTGGACTAGATGGACCCTTGTTCAGATCCTGACGGCTCTTCTTAGGTTCTTATGATCACAGGAGAAATGAATGGGTTTGTGAAGTTCTGGGGAAGGAGGGGATCCTTCTTTAACCAGTGGCAGAGTCCTCCCAACAGCAGAAAATGCTGGATAGCATGGAATGTCTGGGAGGTTCTGCCTTTCCTCCTGGTTTGTTTTGGGAGAGTGTTCAAGCACTTTGCTTATGCCAGCGTTGAACCCTTAGCCCCAAAGCACACATCCTTATGTGCTCCCCTGACAAAGACAGTGGCTCAATTCGGACGACACAATAGTCAATGGTGGGGTAATAATCAACTTTACATTTGTTCAACAGGGGGTACTCCCCACACAACATGGTAATAAATAATCAACTGTGGTGTGGATTAGGATCAGCGATGAGTTGACTATGGCAGCATTCGGATGACACAATAGTCAAAACAACTGACAATAGTTTCCCCCACCCCAGTTGATTATTGTGTCGTCCGAATTGAGCCAGTATGTGCTCTGTGGTTTGGTTGGTCAATAATCTTTAGAAGAAACCCTGAAATGCAAACAGATTAGAAAAACAGCTCTTGGCCTTGATCTGACCCATTTCTTTCCTTCCTAATCCTTTTTTTTCTGTCTGGGATCCTGTTCCAGGTGCAAGGGATGTTGGCCAAGGCATGCACAGGTTTCCTTGAGGCAGAGAAGGCTCCACCGGGCACCACACAGAGGCTGCTGGGCAGGTGGATCTTGCAGGAGGGTGACGGACGACCCTCCTCCCTGGGTAAGGATTAGTGGGAGGTATTTCCCCATGGTCTCCCTCCCTCAATTACGCAAGAGCTACTTTAAGTTTTCCTTGAGCCTGATTTTGCAGGTGGAGTGAGACTCTTTTTCTCCAGATGCTCAAAACGCTGATTACAATGAAACAATGAAAATGGAAATGCTTAAGAGCTATAACTTACCTTCCCACCTTCTTTGCCTTCCTCACAGGGAGTGGAAAAACCTGCAGAGAAAGTGAACTGATACTGGAGGATCCTTCTAGGCCTCCTTTGCTTTGTGGTGGAGTGGAAGCTGTTTCTGCACTGCCAGAGCAGGTAGGGGAGGCCTGGGTGTCTCTGTTTGCACATCTCTTTGGTCGTGGAAGAACCTGCCCATTTAGCCTTAATAATAATAATAATAATAATAATAATATAATAATAATAATAATAATTTTATTTATTTATTACCCGCCTCTCCCAACGGATCGAGGCGGGGAACAGCATCAAACATAAAATACAAAACTGATTAAAACACATAAAACCAATACACCATTAAAATACCAATAAAACACCAATAAAACACTTTAAAATTCATCTTGATAGGCCTGCCGGAAGAGATCAGTCTTTATAGATCTTTTAAATTCCTGAAGACTGGTGAGTTAGCGAATCTCTCCCGGCAGGTCATTCCACAATCTGGGAGCAGCAGAAGAGAAGGTCCTCTGGGTAACGGTTGTCAGTCTAGTTCTTGTTGACTGTAGTAAATTCTTCCCAGAGGACCTGAGCGTGCGGGGCAGATTGTATGGGAGAAGGCGATCCCATAGGTAACCTGGACCCAAACCATGTAGGGCTTTAAAGGTAATAACCAACACTTTGTACTTCGCCCGGAAACTGATTGGCAGCCATTGAAGAGATTTTAAAACTGGTGTAATGTGGTCACCCCTAGATGTACCGGTGACCAACCTGGCTGCCATATTTTGAACTAGTTGAAGTTTCTGGACTAGGCACAGAGGTAGCCCTATGTACAGCGCATTACAAAAGTCGAGCCTCGAAGTTACCAATGTGTGCACTACTGATTTTAGGTCTTCCAACTCTGGGAAGGGGCGCAGCTGGCATAGCAATAGGCACTCCTGGTCGTCGCATCTATCTGAGCTGTCATTTGGAGCGACGGATCTAGGAGCACCCCCAAGCTGCGGACACAGCCTTTCAAGGGGAGTGTAACCCCATCCAGAACTGGTTCACACCTCCAACCCCAGGTTGTGGCCCTTAACAGTAAGCACCTCCGTCTTGTCTGGATTCAACTTCAGTTTGTTTTTCCTCATCCAGCCCATTACCACCTCCAAGCAATCATTCAGAGGAGACACACTATCCTTAGCTGACGCTGTTCTCAGAGGCATAGAGAAATATATTTGGGTGTCATCAGCATACTAATGCCTCTGGATGATCTCTCCCAGCAGCCTTTGATCTTCTCCAAGATGGCAGCTAGGAAGGATTTGATAGTCACTCATGAAGCTCTGGCATTGAGAAGGAGGACCTTACCATTCTTATCTTCAGGTATTGTATAAAGAGAATATCATTTCTTCTTCTGTCAGAGACCGGTGACCTTTGAGGAGGTGGCTGTGCATTTCTTGGAGGAGGAGTGGGCTCTGCTGGATCCAGGCCAGAAGTCTCTGCACAAGGAAGTCATGGAAGAGAATCGTGGGAACCTGGCCTCTCTGGGTAAGGAATGGGACCCCTTTGATTTGGGCTCCCTCTAGTCCAGATTAAGGTCACAAAGTGATATACATAAAGCCTTAAAAGTACAGGTAAAACACTCATGTCCTCTTCAACACTTACCTGTTGGTCTTCTTATAGCCTCTATGAGACGTGGATGCTGGTTTGACTTTGGAAACCGCAGGATGTCCCTCCTGTTGGGGCTTCCCATGACTAAGAAGTGGCCAAGACCTAGGCTATTGGCATCTGATCTGCAATTACTCTATTAATATGAATTCAGAACAAGGTTTCAAAGCAGCCTATAGAGTCCAGTAGCAGAATGATTCTTCTTGTTCCAAACACATCCTTCCACCTTCAGTCCACCCCAGCTGCCTTCCCCTGCGCAGAAGTGACAAGATCTGGCCATCCATCCTTTGACATTTTTAGGGCTGTCTTGAACCTCTGAATAATACTCTTGTGTTGAAGGTACTCCACTGGCTGCCTGTTTTCTACTGGGCCAAATTTAAGGTTGTTGCTAGTATATTATTATTCTAGGATGCAGTTCATCGGGCCCTGGAGGTTTGAACTCACTCAGAGTAATTAGATGTCCCTTGACCATTTATTGATCTCAAGCTGCAATCCTGCCCCTTCAGTTTGTACTTCTCTTTTGCCAAGGGAGTCATAGACCTTCTTTTGGGAGAAGCCTGAACCAAAGTAGGAATTGAGCACTTCTGCCTTTTCTTTGTCCTCTGTTATCATTTTGACATCCCAATTGAGTAACTGAACCCCCATTTTTTCCTTCTGTCTTTTACTGTGCACATACCTGAAGAAAGCTTTTCTATTCCTTTTAGCATCCCCCTTAACCTCAGATCATTCTCAGCTTTAGCTTTCCTGATGCCATTCCAGCACTTCTGTGCTACCTGTCTGTGTTCTTCCTTTGTAGCCTGGCCTTCCTTCCACTTCCTATATGTGTCCGCTTTTTGTTTTCAGGTCTTCTCTAAGCTTTCTGTGGAGCCACATTGGCTTCTTCTGTAGTATATAGACATCAAAGACCATGTGCTTTATATTTAGTCCGGTTTCCTTCCTACATTATTGTGAAGACTATTATTAGGCGCTATTAGGACTGTTCTCTCTGTGATGGTGCATAAACCTTCATCCATTGTTACCTCCAAGTTTATATCTCCCTCCCCCATAGGATTCAAATTAAAGCTGTGAAGGATAAAAATCCACTTTGGTTTTAAGGCAATGCTGTTTTCTTGAGCGTAATACAGCTGTATGGAGAGAGTCCTATAGACAAAGAACTGCTCAACTGGCAGTGTGAACAGGTGGCCCATAACTCTTTTAGCAATGTCAGATTGACCTCGATGGTCCGTTCTCCTTATCAAACTAGCTTATTTGTCTCATATCAAAAAGGTCTTGACAGTTAGAAATTCCAATTGAGCCTTTCCTTCCAGTTAAGCAGTTTCAGCATTACAGCACATTCGGGCACATACATCATTCCAATCCCATCATGCAGTTCACTTCTAAGAACCAAACTACATACAGAGGCCTACATACAGAGCAGGTATATCAAGGTTTGTGGCCTAGCTTCTCAAAGCGCTCCTGATGAAGTTCTTCATGCTGTGGCCAAACACATTCTCCCCAGCCCTTGTGAGGTGCAGCCCGTCACTTGTCAGCGGTCCATCTCCCAAGTAGTGTAGCCTGTGGACCCAGAATCCGAAGCTCACACGTCAACAACAGCTTCATAGCCAGTCGCTCACTCAGAGTATTTTTCTTTCCCTATCTATTCCAAGAACTGGGAGAATGGATGAGAAAACTAACTGGGCCCCAAAGTTGTTGAGTTTCCTTCCCAGACCTGCAAAGTCTCATGTGATTTCTTCGTAGCTCCGCTTGGCAGTATAATTTCTTCCCACCTGGACGAGAAGAAAAGGAGATGTGTCAGTGGGCTTGATGTGCTTCGTCAACCCTTCAGTCACATCTCTAATCTTTCATCCAGGGAGACAGCATCCCTGGCGAGTCCATGGGCCTTCGCAACATACATGGGTTTCAATCCCACGCGGCAGGAATCTCCTACAATGACTACTTCTCTTGTTGTTGTAGGCCTTGGTATTGTTGCCTGCACTCGACTGACCTTCTGCCTCTTGCTTGCTGTGGCGTGGGGACCCCTGTAATTCTTCCACTGCAGACTGTCCTCCGGTCTCACCCCCCAGTACCTGAAAGCGGTTCCATAGTTCTATTGGTTCCACTGGTGCTGAATGTCTTCTAGTTCTCCTCCTCTTAACCTCCTCCTCCTAACTGTCAGCCTTTTCCAGGGAGTTTCCTCTACTTTGTTTTCCCTCGCCTCAGCATTCTCCACTTCTGTTTCAACTTACTGACCCACCTCCTGTGCTTCTCTTTGCTGTTGCAGGTCCACCGTCCTGTCTAAGAACTCTTCGCCTCCTCTTATTCCTTGGAGGGTGGACACTGGCCCCTCAAGTTCACCTTTTTCTTCCAATATGGCAACCAGCTTGCGCTTGTTACAAGTGTATGCCATGTTGTTCTCAGGCAGGAACACAAACATGGCACACTCTTTGGAGGTCACCGCCACGAGAGAACCCTTTCTGTCTATTCCCTTTTTGCTTCTGCCTTTCCGATTTTATTGGAATAGCCTGTGCTTTGACCTGTGCTCCCTGAAGGTGAACAACAGAGTCCTCTAGTGTAACGTCCCAGGGCCCCTGGCTGTTTGGTCCTTTAAGCATCATGGAAATCGCATACTCAAACTCAAAGGTTTACTCACAAGGAGACAGTTTATTAGGGAAACTTGCGGCATATCAGCACTGCCCCATAAAGAGTGTGGCCTCAGATAGCAGGTGCTCTTCCACAGAGCCGCTGACCCATCTGGACCCATGGATGGGGGGTGAAAGCAATTGATGTACTGTTCTGCACTTGGCAGCGGTACAAGCACCAAGCCATAACACGACGTGCATTCCCACCATATAATACTATGGTGGCTCTAGCATAAGCGAGCATATCTCTTTGGGAACTAACTGCTTTGGCCTTTCTTCTTGACTCAACAGCTTTGGAATGTAAGTTTGTTATTACTCTGTCCAGCTTGCTGGGCCTGGACAGATAAGGTGCAGGTGTGAGATATCTCTGATCCATTTCCCCAGCAGTTAGCAAGATGCAATACGGCAACCCAGCAGGCTCAGCTTATCAGAGAGCTCCCAGGGCAGCCAAAGCACGTTCTTTCAATGTCCCCCATTTTTTCCCCTTCTCCTGGGAATACTTGCGCTTGTGACATCGGAATTTAAGTTTTGGGGATCTCTCGTCCCTCTTGAACGCTGTTTTCCTTCCAGATTTCATCTGCATAATGTTGAAGATATTACAGATAATATATATATATATATATATATATATATATATATAGGCTGACCATATGAAAAGGAGGACAGGGCTCATGTAATTTTAACAGTTGTAGAGAAAAGGGAATTTCAGCCAGTGTCATTTGTATGGAATTAGTTCTTGGTGAAATTCCCTCCTCATCACAACAGTTAAAGTTGCAGGCACTATACTAGAGTGACCATATACAAAAGAAGGCAGGGCCCCTGCACCTTTAACTGTTGAGATGAAGAGGGGATTTCACCAGGAACTAATTGCATATCAATGACACTGGCTGAAATTCCCTTTTCTCTACAACTGTTAAAGTTACATGAGCCCTGACCTAGATTTTATCTGGTCACCCTATATATATATATATGCTATTATCTTAATGTTCTTCACGGAGGAGGCACAGGAGAGCAGAGTACAGCAGATTCAGAAGCCTGCTCTGGACAGTTTGTTTTCCATTTTGTGATACAACTAGACAGCAGGACAAACTTCATTTTGAAATATAGGTCTGTTCAAAGCAATAGCCAAACCCAAGGAGATGGTCTAGCAGGATGCCATGACTGAGGGTTTCCAAAGCCCCTGAGACATCCAAAAGAAGCAACAGGGTTGAACTCCCACTTTTCAGTCCCAGTTAAATAATCAGCGAGGACAAAATGGCAGATTTTAGGTGCACTGTATATTAACTATTAATCAGAGGATATTTAATATATTTGGAAGGATCTGCCTTTCCAACCAAATATTCTTTTTACCATTTGGTTTGTTTCCTGACTTTACAAAGATTTATTTATTTTAGTTCTTGCAGGTGATCGCAGGGAGGGCAAGGAAAATGGCGTACACCAGAGAATGGAAACGGAAAGTGAAGCGAAGTGGGGAATCAAATCCATTTCTTTTGAAGGGTCAGACGTCCATGAAATTCCAATACTAGAAGAGCCTTTTGAACAAAGTAATAGTAATATGAACAGTGGGAAGACACAGAGGAAAAGCTTAGAGTGTGTAAAGACCCAGAAGATGCACCTTACCAAATGTCAAATATTTCACACGGAGGAGAAAAGATTTCAATGCTTGGAGTGTGAAAAGCAATTTAGTTACAACTCAGAACTTAATTTGCATAAAAGAATTCACACAGGGGAGAAACCCTACAAATGCTCAGAGTGTGGAAAGAATTTCACTTGGAACACAGTACTTAAGCGACATCAAAGAATTCACACAGGGGAAAAGCCCTATGAATGCTCAGAGTGTGGAAAGAGCTTCACTATGAGCAGCCACCTTAAGTCACATCAAAGAACTCACACAGGCGAGAAGCCCTATGAATGCTTAGAGTGCGGAAGGAGCTTTGGTCACAGCACAGACCTGAAGCGACATCGAAGAATTCACACAGGCGAGAAGCCCTATCAATGCTCCGTGTGTGGAAAGCGTTTTACTCACAACATCACCCTGAAAGGACATCAAAATATCCACATGGAGGAGAAGCCCTTCAAATGTTCTGAATGTGGCAAATGTTTCAGCAGTGGCTTAAGCCTTAAATGGCATCAAAGAATTCATACAAGGGAGAAGCCCTATGAATGTCTAGAATGCGGAAAAACCTTTGCTCACAGCACAGAGCTTAAGCGACATCAAAGAATCCACTCCGGTGAGAAGCCCTATAAATGCTCAGAGTGTGGAAAGGGCTTTAATCAGAGCTGCCACCTTAAGTCACATCAAAGAATTCACACAGGGGAGAAGCCCTATGAATGCTTAGAGTGCAGAAAGAGCTTTGCTCACAGCACAGACCTGAAGAAACATCAAAGCACCCACACAGGGGTGAAGCCCTATGAATGTTTAGAGTGCGGAAAAAGCTTTGCTCACAGCACATTCCTTAAGCGACATCAAAGAATTCACTCTGGTGAGAAGCCCTATAAATGCTCAGAATGTGGGAAGAATTTCACTATGAGCAGCCAACTTAAGTCACATCAAAGAATTCACATGGGTGAGAAGCCTTACGAATGCCTTGAGTGAGGAAAGAACTTTTGCTCACAGCGCGAACCTAAAGAGACATCAAAGGATTCACACGGGAGGAGAAGCCATAAAAGTGCTCAGAGTTTGGAAAGCAATTCAGTCACCCATTGCACCTTCCCTCTTGTTAAACAATCCATTTAGGTGAGGAGCTCTATGAATGCTTTGTATGTGGAAAGCAATTCCGTTACTTCCATCAAAGATTTCACTCTGAAGAAAAGCTCTTTCAGAGTTCTGAGTGTGGAGTCCAGGACATACTCTTGGCTTTGTTTTTGCTCCAAGTTCTGAAACGGGCAGTCTGAAGATTTTGGGGGGAGGGCGCTCCAAGTTTGTTGCCTCTGTTCTGTCCTTGAGTAGCCATCCAGCGGAGCTCTTCTAGGTGGCCCATGGGCTGTTAGTAACCTCCCCAGCCAATGGAGCCCTGGCCCTGTCAAAGATCCACTGTGACTTTTATGCATTGTACTTTGAGGACAAAATCTCTTGTCTCCACAGCAAGCCTGATGCTGTTGTTAGCGCAGCTCCAGTTGTGGTGTCTGATGCCCCCATCTGCCCGATTGCCAACTACACTCTTATTTGGACAGAGTTAGCTTAGCTACAGTGATCCATTCTCTGACAACCTCTCGGTTGGATTATTGCAATGCGTTATATGTGGGCTTGCCTTTGAAAACAGTCCAGAAAATTCAGCTAGTCCAAAACACAGCTGCAAGATTGTTAACAGGGACTGGTCAACGAGACCACATTATGCCAGTATGTTTCCAGCGGCACTGGCTGCCAGTCCAGGTCCAGGCCCGATTCAAAGTGCTAGTATTAACATTCAAAGGCCTAAACTGCTTGGAGCAATGTTACCTGAAAGAATGCCTCCTCCCATATGTACCTGCGCGAACCCTGAAATCATTGTCTGGGGTCCTTCTCTGTGAGCCCCTGTCAAAGGAAGGAGGAGGGCCTTTTCTGCTGTGGCACCTTGGCTGTGGAATGAGCTCCCTAGAAGGTTTGCCCATCACCTACGTTGTAATCTTTCCAATGTCAGGTGAAGACCTTTTTTATTTTCTCAGTATTTTAACCTTTTACTACCCTTGACTTTTAAATTTGCTGTTTTAAAATTTGTATCTCTGCACTGCTGCTCAGTTTTATTCTGGTTGTATTTTTATACTCTTATATTTTATATTGTGGTTGAAATCTTATACCGTAAATTGTATTTTATGGCTTTAAGTTTTGTGAACCACCCGGACAGCTTCAGTTGTTGAGTGGTATAGAAATGCAATAAATAAATAAACTGAAACGGAATCCTGGCAAGACAGAAGTCCAGTGGTTTAGTGGTTCCCATGTCTGGGAGATAGACTCATTGCCTGTTCTGTGAAAGACCAGGTTCATAGCTTGGGGCTACTCTTAGGCTCAATTCAGACGACACAATAAACAACTGGGGTGGGGTAAACAATCGTCAGTTGTATTGACTATTGTGTCATCCGAATGCTGCCATAGTCAACTCAGTGCTGATCCTAATCCACACCACAGTTGATTATTTATTACAATGTTGTGTGGGGAGTACCCCCTAGACGAACAACTGTGAAGTTGATTATTACCCCACCACTGACTATCATGTCATCCAAATTGAGCCACAGATTCATCTGTTGTTGCTAGAGGCCCAAGTGTATTTCTTCCAGCACCTCCTGAAAACGTTGTTGTTCCAGACAGCTTTCCTTGAATGACCGACTGGTTATTATCTGAACTCTGTTCTTTTAAATGTTATTTTTAAGATGTTTTTATTCTGTTTTTGCTATTCTATTTGTTCACCACTGCAAAATCTTGGATGTAGAGCGGTATATAAGTATCGTTAATAAGTAAATAAAGAATTTTAGTGATAATCCACAATTCAAGCAAGATCAAAGAATACACTCAGGTGAGAAACCCTATAAATGCTCCAAGAGTAGAAAAAGCTTTGATCAGGGCAAGAAGACCTTTATATGCTTTGCATGTGGAAACAGTTTCAATTACAGTATGAATCTTAAAGCACATCAAAATATCCACACATGCAAGAAGCCCTAGAAATGCTCAGCAGGTGAAAAGAATTTCAATCACAGTGTGAGTCTTAAAGCACATCAAAATATCCCACAGGCGAGAAGCCCTAGAGTGCAGAAAGAACTTTGCTTACAGTACACATCTGAAATCACATCCTAGAATTCACAGAGAGGAGAAGCCATCTAAGGGCCTGGAGTGTGGAAAGAGCTTCACTCTCAGTTCGCACCTTAAAGCCCATGGAAGAATCTACACTAGGGAGAGGCCATAAAAATGCTTAGAATGTGGAAAGTTATTTAGTCATAGTGTAAGTCTTATATCCCATCAAAGTATCCATACAGGGCAGAAGCCCTATCAATGCTCAGAGTGGGGAAAGAGCTTCAGTCAACACAATAGGCCTTAAACCACATTAAAGGATTCATCTATTCGAGCCACCACATGCTCTGTTGACCCTTGCCCATCATGGCTTATCTGAGCTAGCTGCGAGGGGCTGACCAGATGGATCGGGAGTAGTGAACGCATCACTGCACGATGGAGTGGTCCCTGCTGCTTTGAAGGAGGCAGTGGTGAGACCATTCCTGATAAAACCTTCCCTTGACCCAGAGATTTATGCTAACTATCATCCGGTTGCAAATACCCCGTTCTTGAGCAAGGAGCTCGAGAAAGTGGTGGTGTTCCAATTGCAGGCACTCTTGGATGAAACTGATTATTTGGATCCATTCCGGTCTGGGTTCAGGCCTGGTTTCAGGATGGAATCAGCCTTGGTCACCCTGATGGATGACCTTCTCAATGTCTCAGTGCTTTCGATACCATTGACCACGGTATCCTGCTGGACCACCTGCGTGAGTTAGGAGTTGGAAGCATGGTTCTAAAGTGGTTCGACTCCTATTTGTGGGGTCAGTTCCAGAGAATAGCATTGGGTGACTGCGCTTCAGCCTCACAGCAGCTGAACTATGGCGTGCCACGGGGCACCATCTTGTTCCCTATGTTATTCAATATCTATATGAAGTTGTTGGGAGCCATCATCAGGAGATTTGGGGCAAAGTGTTACCCATTTGCTGATGACAACCAGCTTTATTTCTCCGTAACCTCTCAATCGGGAGAGGCCATGCATGTCCTGAACCAGTGCCTGGATACAGTTATTGCTTGGATGAGGGCCAATAAACTGAAGCTGAATCCTGATAAGACAGAGGCCTTGTGGGTTGCTGGTTCCCAGGTCCGGGAATTTGGAGTATTTGCCTGTTCCGGATGGGGTTGCACTCCTTCTGAAGGAGCAGGCCTGTAGTTTGGGGGGTGCTCCTGGATCCAACTTTGTCACTGGAGACCCAGGTGGCTCGGAGCACCCATTATCAACTTCACCAACTACGCCCATTCCTGGATAGGGATAGCTTAGCCACGGTCATTCATGCACTGGTAACCTCACGATTAGATTGCTGTAATGGCTCTATGTAGGGCTACCCCTGTGTGTGGTTCGTAAGCTGCAGCTTGTGCAGCATGCAGCAGCTAGATTGCTCACCGGGACACCTAGTTCTGCCCACATGAAACCAGTGTTAAAAGAATTGCACTGGCTGCCTGTTAGCTACCGAGCTACGTACAAGTTCATAGTATCCTATAAAGCCCTAAACAACTTGGGACTAGGATACCTAGTAGACCACCTTCCCGTATACACACCCAGACAACATTTACGATCGTCAGAGGAGGTCCTGCTCGTCATTCCAAGACGAACAAAATGTCATCATGAAGAACCTCATCGGCAGAGCCTTCCCTGTTGCGGCAACCACCCTCTGGAAAACTCTCCGTCGTGCCGTTCAGGAGGCAGAAAATATAACATCTCTCAAACACTTCCTGAAAACACATCTTTTTAGACAAGCCTCCCCTGCATTATAACTTTTCCTGGTTTTATATGACATTTTTATTTTTTTAAAAAAGTTTTAAATTCTGACTTTGTATTTGTGGTTTTAATTGTGAAATGCCCAGAGAGCCTTGGCTGTTGGGTAGTATAAATATGTAATAAAGAATACCGGCAGAAGCTACATCAATGCTCAAAGAGTGCGCAAAGAGCATCCATCATAGCAGAGGCCTGCAATTGCACTGAAGGTCACACATGGGGAAGAGTCCAGAAAATTCTAAAAGTGACTGGAATGTGGGTAAATCTCCCAGTGGAGCCTTCGTCTTGAAAGACTCAATTCCAGAAGAACAAATGCAATTAGAGTAGAATCTTTGACCAATCCAACCTTCATGACCCATAGAAAATTCACACAAGCATTGAGTGCTCAACATGGGGCAGAAATGACCAAGCAGCATGTCTGACTGTGGGGAAGGAACTTTTCCTGGAGCCGGCACCTTACAAAGTAGTTGATTGAGTAGTCCTGGCTTGGGCACTTGCCTGGTCATTTAAGAGGAATAAATGTTTCCTGACTACATGAGTCCCATTTCCCATGAGGATCGTTCCATGTGTACAGTTACCTGATTGAGGTGATTGTGTAAGCCAACATGTCTCCCGATTAGAGATTAATCCTCTATTTGGACCCACAAAGAACTGTATGGTACTTCATATATTAACAAATAAATAGAAAACTAAACATCGGGGCACTGAATGGGGTTGGTTCTGAGCATGCCTCAGATCTATTTATTTTTTATGTCATGGCTTCTCCACTTTTTCAAAGGGGGATGTTAGAACCCCTATTATCCCAAATATACAGGACTAACCAGTATATGTGTAAATTGTACCCTCCAATTCAATCTGCCACTGAGAAGGGAAGGGGAGTAAATTCACCAAGGGTGGCTGATCGGGGAAAAAACCAAATATAACAAAAGGGTGAACTTAACATACTGCGTTTATTGAGACATTTAAAGTCTTACATCTTTTATCTTTACAAAAAATCCTTAAATACAATTATTCTTGGTGTAAACTCCAGGGCTGGTGCATTGACAAATTGAATTGTGAGGTTTGCCAATGAGCACAGATGAGTCCTGGCAACGTAGAGTTGTCCATGGCAGAAGACAGGTGTAGGCAGAGAGAGGCCAATTTGGTTCACAGTCTGCCTCTGACTCTTGTTGATACTAATGGCAAAGGCTGGACAAACAAGGAACTGGTGATGCTTGAATTGGAAGGGGAGAGATGAGTCAGAAGGTGCAAGGCTGGTTCTTGGCAGGCAGGAAGTTCTGCTGGCCTTCAGCCTGTCCAGTGAGGAGTTCCTGATGCAGACACTTGTTCATGGCAAGCACGATGAAGCTTGTGCCATGGATGAGAGCATGATACATGCCCAGGTTCCTTAGCAGGATGACCACAGTACCCTTCTTCAGAGTCCACTTGCTTGGTGGAACAAGCCACTTGGGTTGAGAGTGTTTAGGCCCTCCAAAGGGCATTGCACATTGAGCCATTGGCTTAATCTGCGCTCAAGTAGGTCTTTCCCTCGCTTTCCGTTCTGTCCTATGCCATCTGGCTGATGTAGTCACAGGGCTCATTCTTGGGACACAGAATGACATTGCCACATGAGCACATATATCTGCCTCACTAAAGCCAGTCCCAGAGACAGCAGTGGCAATGTCCATGTTAACACAATGCATGAGTCTGGGATCTTGATCATGTCTTCTCCAACAGCTGGGCCTTTAAAATGGCTTGTGCAGTTTGTTTTTAAAATACGAATACAATCGCCGCCCCCTTTAATTTCAGAATTAAATTGGAGTGGATTTTGAAATTAAATACCCTGTTTCCACAGGAGATAAATAGGTAACCACTCTTCGAATCATAGAATAGTAGAGTTGGATGGAACCTATAAGGCCATTGAGTCCAACCCCCTGCTCAATGCAGGAATCTACCTTAAAGCTTCCCTGACGGATGTCCAGCTGCCTCTTGAATGCCTCTAGTGTGGGAGAGCCCACCACCTCCCTAGGTCATGGGTTCCATTTTCGTATTGCTCTAACAGTTAGGAAGTTTTTCCTGATGTCCAGCCGGAATCTGGCTTCCTGTAACTTGAGTTGATTGTTCTGCATCCTGTATTCTGGGATGATTGAGAAGAGAGCTTGGCCCTCCTCTGTGTGACAACCTTTCAAGGGTTTGAAGAGTGCTATCATGTCTCCCCTCAGTCTCCTCCTCTCAAAACTATGCCCAGTTCTTTCCGTCTGTCCTCATAGGTCTTTGTTTCCAGACCCCTGATCATCCTCATTGCCCTCCTCTGAACACGCTCCAGATTGTCTGCATACTTCTTGAAGTGTGGTGCCCAGAACTGGGAGCAATACTCAAGATGAGGTCTAATCAGTGCTGAATAGAGGGGAACCAGTACTTCGTGTGATTTGGAAGCTATACTTCTATTAATGCAGCCCAAAACAGCATTTGCTTTTTTCCCCCCAACCACATCACACTGTTGGCTCATGTTCAGCTTGTGGTCTGCAACAATTCCAAGATCCTTCTCGCTTGTCCTATTGCTGAGCCAAGTATCCCCATCTTGTCACTGTGCACTTGGTTTCTTTTTCCCAGGTGTAGAACTTGGCATTTCTCCCCATTAAATTTCATTCTGTTGTTTTCAGCCCAGCGCTCCAGGCTATCACGATCACTTTGGACAGTGGGCTTGCGATGACATCCCATCACATCCAGTGGAAGTGGCAGGCTCCGTTAAGCACTCAAAGGAAAACCGGCCCTGTAAAGAAGGGATCTGAGTCCCGCAAAAAGCCTCCAGAAGCAGCCGGAGCGGTGATGCTGCAGGGAGAAAAGCCCCCTGTGGAAAAGCCCCAGTTCCGTGTCTCTGCCAGGAGCCCCAGGAGGAGCCTCTGCAGCTCTTTTGTGTTGGGTCCACCTAAGGGTTAAAGAGAAGGCGTGTGCTGCTCCTAGGAAGGCCGATGAAGAGCAAGGGCTGATTCACTCCCTTCTCCTTCCCCCATTGGGAAAGCAGCCTGGGATGTTGGCATTGTGTTGCAACCGCAGCATCTTCTTCCCCTGCAGAGGAGCCGGTGAGGGCAAAACTACTGGGGGTCCCAGGCTAGAGCAGAGAATAGAGGGAGCGCAGGGCAGGGAGGCAGGTTTGGGGCAGGGGGTGGGTGGGAGGAAGACCCCTTGCTCCCCTGGCGGCTGACCGATTCGGGGCCCCTCCAGAAGACCCGCGCCTGGCACCTCCTTCCCTCCCCGTAATTAGGGAATCCTGTAAGAGAAGCGGGAGAAGGGGGTGGGGGGCTGGGAGAGACAGAAGGGAAAAGATCCTGGGTGGGGGGAGGAGGAATCCCATCTGGGGGCGAAAAGCTGTTCTGGTGTCATGTTTGCATTGCATTTTGTTTGGTTTCCTCCCCGTTTTAAACTGAGTGAATAAGGACCATGGGACCATCTCCTTCCCCCCACTTGAGTCCTAATGCCTAAAAAATAACCCCTGGGCTTCTTCCCCTTGTAAAGTGAGGCTGCTCTTCCTATCCTCAGAGTGGGTGGAAGGCACAAGCCTCCTTCCTGTGGGTCAGGGTGGGGGGTGTTATGGAGACCCATGTGTAGCTGTAACTGGCTAACAAAGGGCCCTTAGAAGCTTGACCGCCAACACTGCCTTCATTTAGAAACCAAGTTAAAACATGGCTTTTTATCATTGTTAATCCGGTCACTTTTGGGGTTCAAGTGCTGAGGACAGAGAGGGTTCAGAAGGAACCCATGGAAAGGATTGGGGGTGAAAGTCTGGTTCATAATCAGACCTGTTTTTTCCTTGAGAGCTGAAGGTTCTGCTTCCTGAAGTCTGAGATGGAGGCAGACCTGTTCTCAAAGCAGTGGCCACATTATGGAACAAGAGGCCACTCTGAGAAGAAGTTGCAATGTCTGTTATTCCTCACGGCTAGTGGCTCTGTGAGTCTGGAATGCTCTGTATACCCTGATAAGGCCTAACATAACATCAGCTGCCTAAAATGAAGAACAAAAGACTATTGATGCAGGTTTCAGCCCACCCAGTACGTCTTTCACCCATTCAAGACAAAATCTCTACTTGGCAAATAACCGTTGAACTGCTGCTAGCTGGCCTGACTGAAGTTTCCCCCCCTCCAGCACCCATTTGAGACAGATCCTGAGTATTAAGTTGGCCACATCTGTATCTAATTAATGCAGCTCTCCGTTTTAATTCCTACAGGACAGTTCTTGCCTGAAGAGAGAAATTGGCAGCAAAGGAAGGAGATCTTTTGAGTCTCCGTGATAGCGGAGATGGAGAAGAGAGTGAAGATGAAAGAGCAAAACATTGCTGGCCCTGAGGCAGGAAAAGGGTCCCGTATCATCCAGGAAGGGAGCAGTGCAGAGCTCTGGGAAAGAAGAGAGCAGGAGAACTTCCCTGGGAGCAACACCAGTTCAGAGGTAGAGCGCCAGCAGGGACTTCTGCTACCAGGAGGCCGAGGGTCCCCGAGAGGTTTGCAGCCGACTCTACCACCTTTGCTGTCAGGGGCTGAAGCCAGAAAGGCTCACGAAAGCTCAGATGCTGGATCTGGTGGTCCTGGAGCAGTTCTTTGCCGTCCTGCCCCAGGAGATGGAGATCTGGGTCAGAGAATGTGGAGCGGAGACCAGTTCCCAGGCGGTGGCCCTGGCAGAAGGTTTTCTCTTGAGTCAGGCAGGGGATAAAGAACAGGTGAGGACATTTCATCCTAATGAGTAAAGGGGACTGTGTTCTAAATACTCCCCACCAGGGTTCCCTAAGGGAGGGATGCCTCAATTTCCTATGGCCCATTTACTAATTGTTCTCAGTGTTTAGAGCAGGCCCTCCTTGGAGGATAGTTAAACTAACAGTGCATAGTTAAAATATGCAGTTCCCTACCACGTGATGTAGCAATGACCACCAATTTGGAGGTATTGAAAAGGGGGTTGAACAAATTCCTGGAGGAGATGGATATCAGTAGTTCTAATCCTGATGGCTATATCCTACCTCCAGTACCAGAAGCAATATGTCTATGAACACCAAATGCTGGGGAACATGGGAGGCAAGGTGCTACTGCACTCAAGAGAATGCTGAACTAGATGGACCCTTGTTCTGATCCAGAATGGTTGTTCTTATAATCAGTGGTTCCATTGTTGTACTGCTCTAACAGTCAGGAAGTTTTTCCTGATGTCCAGCCGGAATCTGGCTTCCTGTAACTTGAGCCTGTTATTCCGTGTTATTCCGTGTCCTGCACTCTGGGTTTATCAAGAAGAGATCCCGACCCTCCTTTGTGTGACAACCTTTCAAGAATTTGAAGAGTGCTATCATGTCTCCCCTCATTCTTCATGTACTACTACATATTGCGTAAAAAAAAATCATTTCTTCTTCTGTCAGGGTCCATTGACTTTTGAGGAGGTGTCTGTGCATTTCTCAGAGGAGGAGTGGGCTCTGCTGGATCCAGACCAAAGGATTCTGCACAAGGAAGTCATGGAAGAGAATCGTGGGAACCTGGCCTCGCTGGGTAAGGAATGGGACTCCTCTGGGTTGGGGTCCCTCTTTGCCTTCTTGACCGATCCTAAAAGGTGGAATTGCAGCTCTTCTTTCTTTGTGTCACTGCATAATAAAGATGTCATTGAGGACAGCAGTGCCTGGGCTATATTCCTGGGATACTCTAGTCCAGGTAAAGCTCACAAGGTGATGTATATAAAGTCTTAAAAGTGTAGATAAAGCACTCAAATCCTCTCCCACCCTTATCTATTGGTCTTCTTACAGCCACTGTACGATTTGGATACTTGTTAGACTTTTGAAACTGCAGGATATCCCTCCGGTTGGGGCTTCCCATCTCTAAGAAGTGGCCAAGACCTAGACTATTGGCATCTGATCCGCAATTGCCCTATTAATATGAATTCAGAGCAAGGTTTCAAAGCAGCCTATAGAGTCTAGTAGCAGACTGAGTCTTCTTGTTCCAAACACATCCTTCCACTTACATTCCACCCCAGCTGTCTTCCCCTGCACAGAAGTGACAAGTTCTGTCCATCCATCCTTTGACATTTTCAGGGATGTCTTTTATTTATTGATTGATTTTATTTCTAACCCGCCTCTCCATCCAGATTGAGGCAGGGAACAACAATAAATATAAATACAAGAATAATAAAATAGATAAAACATTAAAACAAATAAAAACAAATAAATTATTAAAAACATCTTAAAATTCAACTGGATAGGCCTGCCAGAAGAAAGCGGTCATCACGGCTCTCTTAAATTCCAGAAGTCTGCTAATTTGTCGAATCTCCTCCAGCAGGCCATTCCACAGTCTGGGAGCGGCATATTATAGTCTGGGAGCGGCATATTATCTTGAACCTCTGAATGTGACTCTTGTGTTGAAGGTACTCCACTGGGTGCCTGTTTGCCACTGGGCCAAATGCAATGTTGTTTCTAGTATATAAAGCCCTAAAGAACTTGGGACCTGGTTAGCTGAGAATCTCCTTCTCCCCTATAGACCCATTCAGGTCTTGGTGTCATCTAGTGAGGTGGTGCCACATGCCTTTGAGATTTGCTCCATGATTGTTTTGGTTGCTGGTGCCCACTGTGTGGAACAATCTATTCCCTGAGATTTGACACGTACCAACAATTCTATTTTATGTGCATGTTGATAGCACATCTAGTCCTTGGCACTTGGACTTGTGGTTGTGCTGAGGTCTGCTTTGTGATTGTTTAGAACAGTAGTGCCCACAGTGTGGACATAAAATCAAAAGAATAGTCGAGTTGGAAGGGGCCTATAAGGCCATTAAGTCCAAACCCCTGCACAATGCAGGAATTCACCTTAAAGCATCCCTACAGATGGCTGCCCAGCCTCTTCATAAAAACCTCCACAGATGGAGAACCCACAACCTCTGAAGTGAATTTCAAGTTCTCTTGATCAGATTAGCGAAGCTCAACCATGAAACCAAATATGTTCCAATGCACCATGATACTTAGTATAATGGAGCTTTGTTTATTCTGTTGTCAGGAAGGGATAAAGTACCTGATCAAGTTCTCTAACCTCCACAAGGGAGGAGGATCAAATGTGATGATCTGGCCCTGGAGGATTATGAATCCAGATGGTTCCCTGTGATTGCTGGTGGAGTTTCCTGCAGTGTCCTTCCAAGGCTTTGGGCTATCTGAAATACACTTAAACAACCTGAAACGCTTTGCCACCTTCACATGTTTCTTAGGAGCTGAAGGCAATGAAACAATTAATTTGGTAGCTAAAATACAAAGACCTGACAAAACATTGCTAGTAGGCAATGTATAGACTTATAAGCCACTCTAGTTCTCAGTTCTATTGATCATCAGAGGATATTTAATATGTTTGGAAGGATCTGCCTATCCACCAAATATTTTTGTACCTTTTGGTTTGTTCCCTGATTTCAGAAAGATTTCTTTTTTAAAAAATTCTTGCAGGTGATCGCAGAGAGAGCAAGGAAAATGTCATACACCAGAGAAGTAAAACAGAAACTGAGGAGAAGTGGGGAATCAAATCCATTTCCTTTGAAGGGTCAGATGTCCGTGAAATTCGAATAATAGGAGAACCAAGTAAAAGGAACTTTCACAATCAGAAGACACAGAGGAAAAGCTCTCAGTATACAAAGACTCAGAAGGTTCACCTTAACAAATGTCAACGATTTCACAAAGGAGAGAAAGGATTTCAGTGCTTGGAGTGTGAGAAGGAATTCAATTTCAATTCACAACTTTATTTGCATCAAAGAATTCACACAGGTGAGAAGCCCTATGAACGCCTAGAATGTGGAAAGAACTTTGCTTCCAGCACGAACCTTAAGAAACATCAAAAAATTCACTCCGGTGAGAAAGCCTATCAATGCTTAGATTGCGGAATGAGCTTTGCTTGCAGTGGATTCCTAAAATAACATCAAAGAACTCACACAGGTGAGAAGCCCTATCAATGCTTAGAGTGTGGAAAGAGCTTCACTGTGCGCAGCTACCTTAAGCAACATCAAAGAATTCACACAGCGGAGAAACTGTATAAATGCTCAGAGTGTGGAAAGAGCTTCAGTCAGAGGTACCAACTTAGGTTTCATCAAAGCACTCACACAGGTGAGAAGCCCTATGAATGCCTCTATTGCGAAATGAGGTTTGCTCGGTACACAAACCTTAAGCACCATCAAAGAATTCACACAGGGGAGAAGCCGTATAAGTGTTCAGAGTGTGGAAAGAGCTTCACTTTCAGCAGTAATCTTAAGTCGCATCAAAGAACTCACACAGGGGAGAAGCCCTACAAATGCTCAGAATGTGGAAAGAGCTTCACTACGAGCAGCGAAATTAAGCCACATCAAAGAATTCACACAGGTGAGAAGCCCTATCAATGCTTAAAGTGTGGAAGGAGCTTCACTGTGAGCAGCCACCTTAAGCAACATCAAAAAATTCACACAGGGGAGAAACCATATAAATGCTCAGAGTGTGGAAAGAGCTTCAGTCAGAGGTACCAACTTAGGTTTCATCAAAGCACTCACACAGGTGAGAAGCCCTATGAATGCCTATATTGCGAAAAGAGCTTTGCTCGGAGCACAAACCTTAAGCGACATCAAAGAATTCACACGGGAGAAGCCCTATAAATGCTCAGTGTGTGGAAAGAACTTCACTGTCAGCAACAATCTTAAGTCACATCAAATAACTCACACGGGGAGAAGCCCTACAAATGCTCCGAGTGTGGAAAGAACTTCACTATGAGCAGCCAACTTAATTCACATTGAAGAATTCACACGGGAGAAGCCCTATGAATGTCTTGAGTGCGGAAAGAGCTTTGCTCACAGCTGTCGTGACCCTTTTTCTCCTTGCATTCTTTGAAGTCAATAAATGGGTCTGCTAGGAAATCAACAAAACTTTATTCAGGCAATAAACACCTTTCCTCACCTGAAGGTAGTCTAAAAGTTCAAAGCAACTCCTTTACATAGACTGGTCCTGACCAAGCCCTTTCTGAGCAATCAGTCTTTCTGACCACCTTCTCACCTCCCTTGCCTCAGCGCATCTCTCTCTCCTAGGGAATCTCACATCTCTCAGGCTTTTCATACCCTCCCCTTCGGAAGAAGAGGCCTGATGAGAGACAATGTTAGAAATGTATTAAACATCTTGGAGTGTTTTGAAAAACACCCAGAAAAGCAAGCGGCGCTGATCTTCCTTGATGCAGAGAAGGCCTTCGATAATCTTAATTGGAATTTCTTATTTAAGATCTTGGAGGAAATGAGTTTTGGAGAAAACTTAATAAAATGGGTTAAATCAATTTACACTTAACAAAATGCACAAATAATTGTCAATGGAGAATTATCAATACCATGTGAAATACAAAGAGGAACAAAACAAAGTTGTCCATTGTCACCCCTGTTGTTTATTTTGGCGTTGGAAGTTTTGAATAGAGATATAAGGCAAGATGAAAGAATTGAAGGAGTAAGGATTAAAAAAGAATCATATAAGTTGAGAGCCTTTGCATATGATTTGGTGTTTACCTTGGAAGACCCTTTGATGGGAATTGAAGTTTTGATGCACAAATTGAAGGAATTCGGCGCAGTAGCAGGCTTTAGGGTGAATAAACAAGACAAAGATGTTAACAAAAAATATGAAAGCACAAGAGCAAATTAAAATAATGTAAAAAACAGGCTTTAAGATAGAAAAGAGGGTGAAATACTTGGGTATTACCTTAAGAAATATGAATTGTATGCTGTTTCATAATAATTACGTTAAGGTGTGGAACGAAATTAAAAATGACTTCGTAAGGTAGGATAAGGTACAATTGTCACTTTTGGGTAGAATCACTACAAAAGATGAATGTGCTACCAAGAATGTTGTTTCTATTTCAGACAATACCTATTGGCTGAATTCGGATGACACAATAAGCAACTGGGGTGGGGGAAACAATCGTCAGTTGTATTGACTATCGTGTCGTCCGAATGCTGCCATAGTCAACTCAGCGCTGAACCTAATCCACACCACAGTGGATTATTTATTACCATGTTGTGTGGGGAGTACCCCCTAGATGAACAACTGTAAAGTTGATTATTACCCCACCATTGACTATCGTGTTGTCCGAATTCAGCCATTGTGTCTTCGGAACTACCATTCAAGCAATGGCAGAGAGATATAGTTAAATTCATACAGCAAACCAAAAAACCAAGTGTGAAATATAAAATATTACAAGATGCGAAAGAGAGAGGAGGGCCGGGTTTACCAGACTTAAAACTGTATTTCTCTGCCTGTTGTCTGGTATGGATGAAATAGTGGATATTGCTGAAAAATAAAAGGTTGTTGGATTTAGAAGGACATGAATTGAGATATGGGTGGCATGGATACTTGTGATATGATAAAGCTAAGGTCAATGTAGAATTTGATAATCATTACGTGCATTGTGCAATTCTGAGAATATGGAATAAATATAAACCTAGGTTTTGTCAGAAAATACCCTTGTGGCTATCAGCACAGGAAGCTCATCATAGAAGAGAATTGTCAAGTATGTATAAGTGGTTGACATATCGGGATATATTAGAATTGAGGCAAGTTGAACCTAAATTAAAATCAAGAGAAGATTTGATGAATGAAGGTTGCATAGGTCAATGGTTTTCTTATTTACAAATAGTGGAGAGGTTTAAAATAGATTTTTAAAAAGTATGGTTTTGAGGAAAGCAAATCTGAATTTGAAAAAGCGTTACATACAAATGATAAACATGTGATTTCAAGAGTATATAAGCATTTGTTGAAGTTTGAAACGGAGGATGAACAAGTGAAGGAGGGTATGATAAAATGGGCACAAAATTTTGGATATAATATCTCAGTGGAACAATGGGAAAACATGTGGGTAAAAGGTTTAAAATTTACATTAAGCTCTAGGCTTAAAGAATTTTTTAATAAGATGATGTATAGGTGGTATATGTCACCATCGAAATTAGCCAAAAATGTATAAAGGTGTGATGGGAACCTGTTCGAAAAGTGAAGAACAAGAGGGAACCTTTTATCATATATGGTGGACTTGCAAAAAAGCTAAAAACTTTGGGATACAAATTCATTCGTTAATGCAGAAGATATTAAAGACCAATATTCAATTGAAGCTAAAATATTTCCTTTTGGGATTAACAGATGACCAGATGAAAAAGAACTATAGGACACTATTCTTATATATGATAACAGCAATGAGACAAAATATGCACAAAAATGGAAAGTTGCAATACTGCCTACAATGGATGAATGGCTATTGAAGACGGTGGAGTTGGCTGAGATGGCGAAACTAATGTCAATAATTAGAAATAAATCAACATCAATATTTTTAACTGAATGGAAACCTCCGATTGATTTCTTGCAGGGACTAGACAATAATGATTTGTTCATCTGTGGATTCAATTATTAAAAAAATAATTGGTTAAAATAAAAGAGGGAGGGGAATATTGATTGTTATAATGATAGAGTAAGAGAAGAAAGGTTACATATTTTTGCTGTGGGGAAAATTGGAAGTCCATCTTAATTTTGTATGTTCTTTTTAGGTGCTTGTATGTGTTTTCTTTTTTTGTTTATTTATTATTGTTCTTTTTTATGTGTTGTGTTTGTAAGTTGGTGTTGTCTAGAAATAATTAAAAATATATTAATAAAAAAAAAGGAAGAAGAGGCCTGATTCTCAGCTTGGGGTTTATTTACACCATCAGAGATAAGCGCTGGCAAAGGTTCATTCGCAGCTGGGACAGAGGCCGTGGGAATGAACTCTTCCCCTCCTGGTACGGACTGGAATATCTCTTTGGCCTCAGAATCTGATTCTGAATGAATGTCTGACAGTAGGGTGACCAACTGTCAGGATTTCCCCAGATTTGTCCTGGTTTTTGTTCTATTCTGGATGTCAG
This sequence comes from Anniella stebbinsi, assembly GCA_029215795.1. Classification (NCBI taxonomy): domain Eukaryota; kingdom Metazoa; phylum Chordata; class Lepidosauria; order Squamata; family Anniellidae; genus Anniella; species Anniella stebbinsi. The sequence goes on from JARDYH010000005.1 coordinate 180,232,083, forward strand.
GGGGGATTTTCTGTGATTTTCTATATTGTCCTGGAAAGACACACTTTCCCCTTTAAGGCCGCTATTAGCATTTTGGGAGGGAATGATGTGCTTTCTGGAGGCGCATCATTTCCCTCCCACTGCTCCAATCAGGACCTTAAATGGGAAAGTGTGTCATTCCCGAAGATTATAGAAAAGGCCCTGATTGGAAAAGTGGGGGGGGGGGCAGAAATGACACACTTTCCCCTCCTCCACTCCAATTGGGGCCTTTAAGGTGGTGGGGTGGGGGATGACGCTTTTTCCAGAGGCCCTGAAAAGTCACTTTCCTGCCCTGCCCACAGGTTGTCCTCTTTTTTGGTTTCCCAAATATGGTCACCCTATCTGACAGTCCTTCACCCTGCCCAAGGGGAGGGGGATTAGACACAACACCAGCACTTAGCTAAAGCGACATCAAAGAATTCACACAGAGAAGCCATAAAAGTGTTTAGAGTTTGCACCTTGCCTCACATCAAACGATCCATACAGGTGAGAAGCCCTATAAATGCCCTTCATGGCTCATTACATCAAGTAAGGAGGGGATCGCCGGCTGGGTCCAGGAGGTTGTAAATTCCTCCCTGAGTCAGGGAGTGGTGCCTGCCTCTTTCAAAGAGGCGGCGATCAGGCCACTCCTGAAAAAGCCTAACCTGGACCTGGAGGATGTTAACAAATATAGGCCTGTGGCTAATACCCCCTTCCTGGGCAAGGTGCTTGAGGGGGTGGTTGCAGGACAACCACTGAATAAAATTTAAGTCAGGTTTTAGGCCTGGTTTTGGAATGGAAACTGCTTTGGTCGCTCTGTGGAATAACCTTTATCATTATGAAGGCTAAGAAAAACTGGATACGTCTGGAAGAAGAAATGCTGAACAAGAGCCCCTTTTCAAGCTGTAGAAATAAAGGAGCTAAACAACAATATCCAAAACCCATATATCAAGGCTGTTTTCACAATTTGGAAAAAGTGGCAACCCAGACTGTCTCCAGAGTGGTCTCCCCTCACCCCATTACAAATGTATTCAGGTAATTTAGACACAGCTATCATGAGTAGAATTTTTGAATGAGAAAAGAAAGGGTATTCTCAACTGAGAGATTTTTATGCTCAGGATAAACCAAAAAGAATAGAACAACTCAGAGCTGACCTAGGCTAGGATGTGATAAGAAGTACAATTATCCCACCTTCTCAGAGATGCCAACATAAAGTCATATGCGCTCAGAACCCGAGCAGGATTAGAACGAGCAATGCTAAAGGCAGGGAAGAGAATTGTACCTTTATTTTCTGCTATCCTAACAGATGCCCAGATGGGTTCGATTGGGGGGGGGGGGGGCTTGAAGAAAGTGTGGGAAGGAGATTGTGGAAGTGAACTAGATGCTTGCTGGAACACATTATGGGACAATAGACCACTGATACCAATATCAGCCTCTGTCCGAGAAACCTCTTTGAAAGTACTGCACAGATAGTACCGCACACCAATTCAGCTAGCACATAGCGCTTCAACATACCGCCCCCTTTGTTGGAGAGGCTGCGGGGTGAAAGGCGCGTATTTTCACTTAAGTTGGGACTTGTCCACATATACGGGGATTCTGGATGTTAGTACATAGAGAAATAATGGTTATTACTAGAGAAATGATTGTATATGATCCAGAATTATTTTTATTGTCAATATACAAAGGATCTAATGTAACTTTGAAATGTAAAGATTTGTTATCATTTTGCTCATATGGTCTATGGCAATATCAGAAAAAAATAACTGTTGATCCAAGGAAAAACAGAAACGCCAGCATTTTACGCTATATGGTGGAGATTCATTCAACATATGTCACAACCGGGCTTACAACAACATCTGCCTGCTTCAGCTTTGAACATTTGGACATTATAACACCAAATGCAGATCACACAGCACACTTATTAATTAGTTTATTTATTCAGTTATTTCTATTTTTCTTCTTTTTCCTTTTACTTTCTTTTGTCTTGTTTCCTACCCTAAAATTGTATTAATCAACTTATAACAGCTATTTAAACATGAATTGTTAGGGGACCGTTCTACTTTTTGTTACATGTAAAATACAATTAATAAAAATTTGAATAAATAAATAAAAATCAATATGTGGATGGTACCCAGCTGTACCTCTCTTTTTCATCAAACCCAGGATCATAGAATCATAGAATAGTAAAGTTGGAAGGGGCCTATAAGGCCATCGAGTCCAAGCTCCTGCTCAATACAGAAATCCACCTTAAAGCATCCCTGACAGATGGCTGTCCAGCTGCCTCTTGAATGCCTCTAGTGTGGGAGAGCCCACGACCTCCCTAGGTCATTGGTTCAATTATCATACTGCTCTAACAGTCAGGAAGTTTTTCCTGGTTTCCAGCCGGAATCTGGCTTCCTGTAATTTGAGCCCATTATCGAGTGTCCTGCATTCTGGGTTGATTGAGAAGAGATCCTGGCCCTCCTCTGTGTGACAACCTTTAAAGTATTTGAAGAGTGCTATCATGTCTCCCCTCAATCTTCTGTTCTCCAGGCTAAACATGCCCAGTTCTTTCAGTCTCTCCTCATAGGGCTTCGTTTCCAGATCCCTGATCATCCTCGTTGCCCTCCTCTGAACACGCTCCAGCTTGTCTGCATCTTTCTTGAAATGTGGTGCCCAGTACTGGGGGGCAGTGGGCGTTCAATGCTGCTAACATCCCATAACATCCAGTACCCAACAGTATAAAAAACAACCTTCATCACATCGCATCTAGTCACTGGTGGATAACCTCTGAGGTCATTTTCTTGCTTTTCCCCGCATAGCGCATAGTTGAACTATGGAACTGGCAGACGTGGTGATGGCCACTAATTTGGATGGCTTCAAAAGGGGGTTGGATACATTCCTGGAGAAGGCTATCCATGGCTACTACTTCTAATGGCTATTTGCTACCTCCCGTATCAGAGGTATTCAGCCTGTATACACCAGTTGCTGGGGAACATGGGCATGAGGGTGCTGTTGCCTCTGTATCGTGCTTGTGAGTAGACATCTTGTGTGAACAGAGTGTTGGAGTGGATGGACTCTTGGTCTGATCCAGAACCGGCTCTTCTTATGTTCTCATGCGTACACAAACGGGAGAAGCGTCACTGCTTGCTTTGGCAATGATAATATTGCCTTGCACACGCCAGGGGGGTAGGTGGGTGGGCAGGAGAGAGCAGACTTCAATACTCATGGATTGTATTAAAGCGGAAGGAAAAAGGAGAAATTGGGCGAGGAAAGGGGGTCATCCGGGATGGGGAGGGAGAGGGGCTGCCCCAGAGGGGGAGGGCGGAGGGCATGCAATGCTGCCGACGTCCCAGTGCGCATGGCAGGCTGCGTTATATGCACGCAAAGGAAAACCAACCCTGTAAAGAAGGGATCTGAATCCCTGCAAAGCCGCCAGGAGCAGCCGGAGCGGTGATGCTGCAGGGAGAAAATCCCCCTGCGGAAAAGCCCCCCCAGTTCCGTGTCTCTGCCAGGAGCATTTGGAGGAGCCTCTGCAGCAATTGTGCTTTCCTGCTTGGATTTAATTTGAGGGTTAAAGGGAGCGAGAGGGGGTTGAGTCCTAGAGAGGCCGGTGAAGAGCAAAGCCTGGATGAGGCCCCTCACTTCCTGACCCCGCCCCCATGGCAAAGGAGCCTGGGATTCCCCCTGCCCGCGCCGTTTCCGCCACTTGCAGCCTCTTCTTCCCCTTGCAAAGGAGCCGGTGAGGGCAAAACCCAGGGGGGACCCAGCGGGTAAGGCAAGAGCCCCCAAGGCAGGAGCAGCGGAGGGAGGGAGCCCAGGGCAGGCAGGCAGGTGGGAAGAGAGAGAGACCTTTGCTCCCCAGGCGGCTGACCCATTTGGGGCTCCCTCCAGAAGACCCGCGCCTGGCACCTCCTTCCCTTCGCCTAATTAGGGGATCCTGGAAGGGAAGGCGGGAGAAAAGGGGGGGCTGGGAAGGAGGGAAGGGGGAAAGATCCTGGGTGGGGGGAGGAGGAATCCCATCTGTGAGCAAAAGGCTGTTTTGGTGTCATGTTTGCATTGCAGTTTGTTTCCTCTTCCTCTTTAAAACTGAGTGAAGAAGTGCCATGGGACCATCTCCCCCACCCTCCTCCCTTGAGTCCGAATGTCTTCGAAATCACCCCTGGGCTTCTTCCCCTTGTAAAGTGAGGCTGCTCTTCCTATCCTCAGAGTGGGTGGAAGGCACAAGCCTCGTTCCTGTGGGTCTGGGTGATGTGGGGGTATTAGGGAGACCCACTTGTAGCTGGAACTGGCTAACAAAGGGCCCTCAGAAGCTTGACCCGCACCAACGCTGGCTTCATTTAGAAACCAAGTTAAAACATGGCTTTTTAACAAAGCCCTTGAGGGCTAATTTCTCCCTGGTTGCACATAGTTTTAATAGTTTCTACTACTTTTAATTTGTAAACGGTTAAATACTTGTTTAAGCTGTGAATATTATGTATGCTTACATTGTTCTGATTTTATCTGCACGCCACCCTGAGATCCATCCCAGTGATATATGGTGGGATACAAACGTCTTAATAAATTAATAAAGGTCCCAGATTAGTTCAACTCTTTTGCCCTGTGTGGCACTGCATTTTGTTTGGTTTCCTTTCCCTTTTTTTAAACTGAGTTAACAAGTACCTGGGTACCTATTCTTTCCTTTAGTCTCAGTGCCCTTTAAATGATCCTGAGGTGTTTTTGTTCATAAGAATGAGCCTGCTCTTCACATCCTAAGCATGGGTGGAAATCACTGTTATTCTGGTCACTTTTTGTATTCAAGTGCTGGGGACAGAGAGGGCTCAGAATGAACCCATGGAAAGGATTGGGGGTGAAAGTCTGGTTCATAATCAGACCTGTTTTTTCCTTGAGAGCTGAAGGTTTTGCTCCCTGAAGTCTGAGATGGAGGCAGACCTACTCTCAAAGCAGTGGCCACATTATGGAACAAGAGGCCACTCTGAGAAGAAGTTGCAATGTCTGTTATTCCTCACTGCTAGCGGCTCCGTGAGTCTGGAATGCTCTGTATACCCTGATAAGGCCTAATGTAACATCAGCTGCCTAAAACTATGAAGGAAAGACTATTGATGCAGGTTTCTGCCCACCCAGTACGTCTTTCACCCATCCAGGACAAAATCTCTACTTGGCAAATAACCATTGAACTGCTGCTAGCTGGCCTGACTGAAGTTTTCCCTCCCTCCATAGGTGATGACCTGGAAGCTGCTTCAGCACCCATTTGAGACAGATCCTGAGTATTCAGTTGGCCACATCTGTATCTAAATAATGCAGCTCTCCATTTTAATTCCTACAGGACAGACCTTGCCTGAAGAGAGACATTGGCAGCAAAGGAAGGAGACCTTTTGAATCCTGGTGGTAGCGGAGATGGAGAAGAGAGTGAAGATGAAAGAGCAAGCCTTTGCTATCCCTGAGGCAGGAAAAGGTGCCGTTATCATCCAGCAAGGGAGCAGTGCAGGGCTCTGGGAAAGAAGAGTGTTGGAAAAACTGTCTGGGAGCAACACTAATTCAGAGGTAGAGCGCCAGCACTTCAGGGACTCCTGCTACCAGAAGGCCGAGGGCCCCCGAGAGGTTTGCAGCCGACTCCACCACCTTTGCTGTCAGTGGTTGAAGCCAGAAAGGCTTACGAAAGCTCAGATGCTGGATCTGGTGGTCCTGGAGCAGTTCCTGGTCGTCTTACCCCCGGAGATGGAGAACTGGGTCAGAGAATGTGGAGTGGAGACCAGTTCTCAGGCGGTGGCCCTGGCAGAAGGTTTTCTCTTGAGTCAGGCAGGGGACAAAGAACAGGTGAGGACATTTCATCCTAATGACTAAAAGGGACTGTGTTCTAAATACTCTACACCAGGGTCCCCTAAGGAAGGGGACCCATTTCTTTCCTCCTCTAATCTCTCTTCTCTGCCTGGGATCTTCCAGGTGCAGGGGATGTTGGCCAAAGCATACACAGATTTCCCTGAGGCGGAGAAGGCTCCACCAGGCACCACGCAGAGGCCCCTGGATAGGTGGATCTTGCAGGAGGGTGACGCAGGACCCTCCTCACTGGGTAAGGATTAGTGCGATGTATTTCACCATGGTCTCCCTCTCTCAATTATGCCTGAGGTTAATGAGCTGCTTTAATGTTCTCCTTGAGCCTGATTTTGCTGTGGGGGGGACGGGACACAACTTTTTTTTTCTCTAGATACTCCAAAAAAAAACGTGATTTAGTAATGTGGACAAACATTGATTCCAGTAAAAAATGAAAATGGAAATGCTTAAGAGTTATAACTTTCCTTCCCACTTCTTTGCTTTCCTCACAGGGAGTGGGAAAACCTGCAAAAAAAGTGAACTGATCCTTGATCCTTCTAGGCCTCCTTCACTTTATAGTGGAGTGGAACCGGTTTCTGCACAGACAGGGCAGACAGAGGAGTCCTGGATGCCACTGTCCCCTGTACATCTCTTTAGTCCTGGAAGAACCTGCCCCTTTCCCTTCTGTCAGGGTCCGGTGACTTTTGAGGAGGTGTCTGTGCATTTCTCGGAGGAGGAGTGGGCTCTGCTAGATCCAGATCAGAGATCTCTGCACAAGGAAGTAATGGAGGAGAATCATGGGAACCTGGCCTCTCTGGGTAAGGAATGGGACCCATCTGGGTTGGGGTCCCTCTTTGCCTTCTTGACAGATCCTAGAAGGTGGAATTGCAGCTCTTCTTTATTCGCGTCACTGCATAATAAAGATGTCATTGAGGACAACAGTCCCTGGACCATGTTCCTGGGATACTCTAGTCCAGGTAAAGCTCAGAAGGTCATGTACATAAAGCCTTAAAAGTGTAGATAAAGCAGTCACATCCTCTCCCACCCTTACCTGTTGGTCTTCTTACAGCCACTGTGAGATTTGGATACTGTGAGATTTGGATACTGGTTTGACTTTGGAAACAGCAGGATGTCCCTCCGGTTGGGTCTTCCTTTTTTTAAAAAAATAAATAAAGTTTTTGTTGTTTTTAAAACACAAACCAAATAAGAAACAAACAATACAAAATTGAACAATAAAGCTAAAAAAACATGCAAAGACCCTAAAAAAGAAAACATACAAAGTTAAGATGGACTTCCGATTTTCTCCACAGCAAAAATATGTAACCAATATTTTCTCTTGCTAAAAAAGTTAAAACTGATTTCCCCTCTTTCTTTCATTTAAACCTTTTCTTCTCATTCGTTGAATCCACAGACATACAAATCATTTTTTTCTTGTCCCTGCACAAAGTCTATGAGAGGTTTCCATTTAATTATAAACCTAGATGTTGACCTTTCTCTAATTACGACGTGAGTTTTGCCATCTCTGCCAACTCCAGTAGCTTCTTCATCCATTCATCAATTGTAGGTAATGTTGGGTGTTTCCATTTTTGTGCATATACCGTATTTCCTCAATTCTAAGATGCACTTTTTTCCCCATATTTATGTCTGTAAAAATGGAGTGCGTCTTAGAATTGATGGCGTCTAAGAATCGCCGGAAGATACATCCCCCCACCCCACCCCCACCCACAGCACCTTCACAAAGGGGCTCTGCATGCCCACCCCAAGCAACTCAGCCTTCCCCACTCGCCTCCGCACTGCTGGCACCGACCTCCTTGGCCTCCAGCGCTGCCACAGTCCTCACCGCCAACGCCACCCCATCTGTGCCACCAGTGCCGCCCCGGTCCGCGCCAACAGCGCTGCCCCAGTCCGCCAGCGCCAGGGAGGAACTGCCGCTGCGGCAGCGAGGAACAGCCTTCCCGACTCACCTCCATCGCTGCCCTGGTCCTTGCCTCCAGCGCCGCTTGCAGCGGCCTCCTCGGCCTGGAAATGTGGCGTTACTACAAAGGAGGCCACGATCCTGCAAGGGATCTCGTGGGATCGTGGCCTACTTTGTAGTAACGTCGCGTTTCCAGGTCGGGGTGCAAGCGCTGCTGGAGGCGAGGACCGGGGCAGCAATGGAAGTGAGTCGGGAAGGTTGTTCCTTGCTGCTGCGGCGGCAGCTCCTCGTTGGCAGCGGCCTCCCCGGCGCTGGCAGACTGGGGCGGGTGGACCGGGGTGGCGCTGGAGGTGAGTGGAGAAGGGAGGAGGGGGACTCATGCCTGGCCCGGCCCAGCAGGTCCCTGGGTGGCAGATCAAGGGGGGGGGGGCATGTACAGCCCAACCGTATTTCTTCGATTCTAAGATGCACTGATCCCCAATATTAGGTGTCTGAAAATGGGGTGCGTTTTAGAATCAACGCAACACTTTTTTCCTGACGGTGGTCCTGAAATTAAGGTGCGTCTTAGGATCGATGGCGTCTTAGATTCGGTGAAATACAGTAATAACCTCACTGCCGTTATCATATATTGAAATAGGGTTCCACAGTTCCATTCCATCTGATCATCAATTAAACCCAAAAGGAAATATTCCGGCTTCAACTGTATGTTGATCTTCAGTATTTTTTGAATTACAGAGTTAATTTGTATCCAAAAAGTTTTTGCTTTTTTAAAGGTCCACCTTATATTGTAAAAAGTTCCTTCTTGTTCCTCGCATTTCCAACAGGTTCCCGAGGCCCCCTTATGCATTTTTGCCAATTTTGCGGGAGACATATACCATCTATACATCATTTTATAGAAATTCTCTTTTATTTTTAAAAGAGAAAAAAATTAAATTTAAGTCTAGTGCTTAATGTCAATTTTAAACCTTTTAACCATATATTTTCCCATTTTTCCACTGGTATATTATATCCCTAATTTTGTGCCCATTTTATCATACAGTCCTTCACTTGTTCATCTTCTGTCTCAAATTGCAACAAGAGCTTATATACTTTTGAAATGACATGTTCATCATTTGTACATAGTGCCCTTTCAAATTCAGACCTTGTCTGCTCAAACCCACATGTTTTATTGCCTATTTTAAACCTTTCCACAATTTGTAGATAAGAAAACCATTAGCATATATGACCTTCTTCCATTAACCCATCTCTTGATTTTAATTTATATTCCCCTTCTAGCAATTCTAATATATCACTGTATGTCAACCAATTATGTGTACTTGTCAGTTCTCTCCTGTGATAGGCTTCCTGTGTTGAGATCCACAGTGGCGTTCTCTGACAGAGCCTAGGTTCATATTTATTCCATATTCTCAGAGTAGCATGTCACGTATATTGATTATTAAAGTCTACCTTAACCTTAGCTTTGTCATACCACAAGTATCCATGCCAACCAAATCTTAATTCATGACTTTCTAATTCCAATAGTCTTCTATTTTTCAACAGTATCCATTCCTTCATCCAAATCAAACAACAGGCAGAGAAATACAGCTTCAGGTTTGGAAGGCCCAAGGCTCCTCTTTCCTTTGCATCATGTAGTATTTTATATTTAATTCTTGGGGTTTTTTGCTCGCTATGTGCATGTAGATATATCCCTCTGCCATTGTTTGAATGGTTGTTCCGATGTTACAATAGGTATTTGTCTTAAATAAAAACAACGTTCTTGGTAATACATTCATCTTAACTGTAGCAATTCTCCCCAAAAGTGACAGTTGAACTTTATCCCATCTTTCTAGGTCTTTTTTAATTTCATTCCATTCCATACTTTAACATAATTATGATAAAACAGCCTAGAATTCTTGTCTGACAAAGAAATACCCAGGTTCTTTACCTTTTTTAAAATCTTAAAACCTGTTTTTTCTATCAGCTTTAATTGCTCTTGAGATTTCATATTTTTATTAACGTTTTAGTCTGCTGTTTATTAGCCCTGAAACCTGCTATTGCACCGAATTCATTTAATTTATTCATCAAAATTTCAGTTCCTTTTAGGGGATCTCCTAGAGTAAACACCAGATCGTCTGCAAAAGCTCTCAGTTTGTAAGATTCCTTTTTGATCTTCACCCCCCCCAATTCTCTCATCTTGTCTTATATCTCTATTCAATATTTCCAACACCGAGACAGTGGGTAACAGTGGGCAACCTTGTCTGGTTCCTCTTTGTCCTTCACATGGTTTTGACAAGCCTCCATTAATAATTATTTGTGCATTTTGTGAGATATAAATTGAGTTGATCCATTTTATAAAGTTTGCTCCGAAATCCATTTCTTCCAAGATCTTAAATAGGAATTTCCAATTAAGATTGTCAAATGCTTTCTCTGCATCTAAGAAAATCAATGTCGCTTTCTTTTCAGGATGTTTTTTTCAAATATTCCAAAACATGTAACATTATCTCTCATCTGTCTCTTAGGTAAAAAGCCACTTTGATCCTCATGAATAAATTCTTGTAATTTTTTAAAAAGTCTTTCCGCCAATCTCGTTCTGAACAGTTTATAATCATTATTCAGTAGTGATATTGGCCTATAATTTTTTGTCATTGTCGAATCTTGTTCCTCCTTAGATATTAACGTTATATATGCTGTTTTTCAAGTCTCAGGTATCTTCCCATTATTCAAAATTGTGTTCATTGTACTTTGTAATGGTTGTAAAAGTTCCTTCTCGAAACTCTTGTGATATGAACCTGGGAGCCCATCTGATCCTGATGCTCTCCCAAGTTTGATCTTTTTTATTGGTTCCACCATTTCTTTTATTGTTATACCTCCATTCATCATTTGTCTCTGTTCTTCCGTAATTTGGGGTAATTTTTGCTTTTTAGTATATTCATCCATCCTTTCTGGTGGAATCTCAAGCCCTTTGTATAAGTTCTAATAATATTAGTAAAAAAAAACCTCTTTGTATTGCCATATTATCAGTTAGTTTGGTGCCACTCTCTTGCATTTTTGCTATCATTTTCTTTTTCTCTTCGCCAAGACCTAGGCTATTGGCATCTGATCTGCAATTGCCTTATTCATATGAATTCAGAGCAAGGTTTAAAAGGTCCAGTAGCAGACTGATTTTTCTTGTTCCAAGCACATCCTTCCACTTTCATTCCACCCCAGCTGCCTCCCCCTGCACAGAAGTTACAAAATCTGTCCATCCATCCTTTGATGTTTTATTTGTTACTTATCCGCCTCTCCCTCAGGATCGAGGTGGGGAACGACATTGATACTTGAGGGTTCAACGAGCAGAAGACACCAAGATAGCTGAAATTCTGCCTATGTGAACGTTTGATCATCTTTTCCAGGAAAGCATCATCCGTGTCTTCTCAATGGCTGGATGGTCTGGACAATCCTGCCACAACCATGATATTCTTGTTTCTCATTCCACCTTTACCTAATTTTTTTCCCACAGGGCTTCCTTTCTCAGCATCATGGGTTTCCCTACAGGCATATACCTTCCTTACATATAACACTACCTCTTCTTTCCTGTTGGGTCTGTTCCTTCGGAACAAGGTTCCCTTTCAATGGCTATATTCCAGTCCGTAGTCTTATCCCAACAGGTCTCAGTAATACATATCAGATATATATTAGGATTTCACGTTCATCCTGTTTTCCCCCGTATTCCATGGGTTAGTGTATGGACATCAGAGGCCATGGGTTTTACACTTGCCCAGTTTCCCTGCTCTCTTTTCATACAAATTCCTGGGCTCTACATCCAACTGCCTTTCTTTTCCCTTTGATCCTTGTGTTCTTGTCCCCAATATATGGCTCTGCAATGTGCAGGAAAGCCCATTAAAGCATCCATGAGAGGTGGCTGTCCAGCCTCTTCATGAAAACCTCCAGAGATGGAGAACCCACATCCTCTAAAGTAAATTTCAAGCCCTCTCGGTCAGGTTAGAGAAGCTCAACCTTGAAACCAAATATTTTCCAATTATACCATCATCCAAAGTGTAATGGAGCTTTCGCTATTCTGTTGTCAGGAAGGGATAAAGTACCCGATCAAGTCCTGTAACCTCCACAAAGGAGAAGGATCAGATGTGATGATCTGGCCCTGGAGGATTATGAATCCAGATGGTTCCCTGTGCTTGCTGGTGGAGTTTCCTGCAGTGTCCTTCCAAGGCTTTGGGCTATCAGTGTGATTGCTCTGAAATACACTTAAACAACTTGAAACACATTGCCACCTTCACATGTTTATTAGGAGCTGAAGGCAATGAAACAATTGATTTGGTGGCTAAAATACAAGGAGGAAAACACTCCAAAGACATGACAAAACATTGCTAAAGTCCATGTATAGACTTATAACCACTCTAGTTCTAAGTTCTATTGATCATCAGAGGATATTTAATATGTTTGGAAGGATCTGCCTATCTACCAATTTTTTTTATCCTGGGAATCAACTCAGCAAACCATTTGCTTTGTTCCCTGGTTTCAGGAAGATTTCTTTTTGTTTTTAATTCTTGCAGGTGATTGCAGAGAGAGCAAGGAAAATGGCGTACACCAAGGAAGGAAAACGGAACCTGCAGAGAAGTGGGGAGTCATATCCATTTCTTTTGAAGAGTCAGACGTCCGTAAAATTCCAATACTGGAGGAACCAAGAAAAGGGAACGTTCACAATAGGAATACACAGAGAAAAAGCTCTAAGTATATAAAGACTCAGAAGATTCACCTGAACAAATGTCAAATATTTCACACAGAGGAGAAAAGATTTCAATGCTTGGAGTGTGAAAAGCAATTCAATTACAACTCAGAACTGAACTTACATAAAAGAATTCACACTGGGGAGAAGCCGTATGAATGCACAGAGTGTGGAAAGAGCTTAGCTTCCAGCACAAACCTAAAGAAACATCAAAAAATTCACTCCGGTGAGAAAGCTTATCAATGCTTAGAGTGCGGAAAGAGCTTTGCTTGCAGTGGATTCCTTAAGCGACATCAAAGAATTCACACAGGCGAGAAGCCCTACAGATGCTCAGAGTGTGGAAAGGGCTTTAATCAGAGCTGCCACCTTAAGTCGCATCAAAGAACTCACACAGGGGAGAAGCCCTATAAATGCTCAGAGTGTGGAAAGAGCTTCACTACGAGCAGCGAACTTAAGCCACATCAAAGACTTCACACAGGTGAGAAGCCCTATCAATGCCTAGAGTGTGGAAAGAGCTTCACTGTGAGCAGCCACCTTAAGCTACATCAAAGAATTCACACAGGGGAGAAACCGTATAAATGCTCAGAATGTGGAAGGAGCTTCAGGCAGAGGTACCAACTTAGGTTTCATCAAAGCACTCACACAGGTGAGAAGCCCTATGAATGCCTCTATTGTGAAAAGAGCTTTTCTCGGAGCACAAACCTTAAGCGACATCAAAGAATTCACACAGGGGAGAAGCCCTATAAATGCTCAGAGTGTGGAAAGAGCTTCACTGTCAGCAACAATCTTAAGTCACATCAAAGAACTCACACAGGGGAGAAACCCTACAAATGCTCAGAGTGTAGAAAGAGCTTCACTACGAGCAGCGAACTTAAGTCACATCAAAGAATTCACACAGGGGAGAAGCCCTATCAATGCTCAGAGTGTGGAAAGAGTTTCACTGTGAGCAGCCACCATAAGCAACATCAAAGAATTCACACAGGGGAGAAACCCTATAAATGCTCAGAGTGTGGAAAGAGCTTCAGTCGGAGGTACAAACTTAGGTTTCATCAAAGCACTCACACAGGTGAGAAGCCCTATGAATGCCTCTATTGCGAAAAAAGCTTTGCTCACAGCACACAGCTTAAGCAACATCAAAGAATTCACTCCACTGAGACACCCTATATATGCTCAGAGTGTGGAAAGAACTTCACTATGAGTAGCCGACTCAATTTGCATCAAAGAATTCACACAGGGGAGAAGCCCTATGAATGTCTTGAGTGCGGAAAGAGTTTTGCTCTCAGCATATAGCTAAAGAGACATCAAAGAACTCTTCCCCTCCTGGTACTGACTGGAATGTCTCTTTGGCCTCAGAATCTGATTCTGAATGAATGTCTGACAGTCCTTCACCCTGCCCAAGGGGAGGGGGATTAGACACAACACCAGCACATAGCTAAAGAGACATCAAAGAATTCACACAGAGGAGAAGCCATAATAGTGTTAAGAGTTTGCACCTTGCCTCACATCAAACAATCCATACAGGTGAGAAGCGCCATGAATGCCCCACATAGCTCATTACATCAAGTGAGGAGGGGATTGCCAGCTGGGTCTAGGAGGTTGTAAATTCCTCCCTGAGACAGGGGCTCAATTCGGACGACAGGATAGTCAATAGTGGGTTGGCTAACCCTAGGGGGCACTCCCCACACAACATGGTAATAAATAATCATCTGTGGTGTGGATGAGGATCAGCGCTGAGTTGACTATGGCAGCATTCGGATGACACAATAGTCATAACAACTGACGATTGTTTCCCCCACACCAGTTGTTTATTGTGTCGTCCAAATTGAGCCAGGGAGTGGTGCCGGCCTCTTTCAAAGAGGCGGCGATCAGGCCACTCCTGAAAAAGCCTAACCTGGACCTGGAGGATGTTAATAAATAAAGGCCAGTGGCTAACATCCCCTTCCTGGGCAAGGTCTTTGAGCGGGTGCTTGCAGGACAACTCTTGAATAAAATTTAAGTTGGTTTCAGGCCTGGTTTTGGAATGGAAACTGCTTTGGTTGCTCCGTGGAATGACCTTTATCATTATGAAGGCTAAGAAAAACTGGATACATCTGGAAGAAGAAATGCTGAACAAGAGCCCCTTTTCAAGCTGTAGAAATAAAGGAGCTAAACAACAATATCCAAAACCCATATATCAAGGCTGTTTTCACAATTTGGAAAAAGTGGCAACCCAGACTGTCTCCAGAGTGGTCTCCCCTCACCCCGTTACAAATGTATTCAGGTAATTTAGACACAGCTATCATGAGTAGAATTTCTGAACGGGAAAAGAAAGGGTATTCTCCACCGAGAGATTTTTATGCTCAGGATAAACCAAAAAGAATAGAACAACTCAGAGCTGACCTAGGCCTAGGATGTGATAAGAAGTACAATTATCCCACCTCCTCAGAGATCCCAACGTAAAGTCATATGCACTCAGAACCCGAACAGGATTAGAACGAGCAATGCCAACCGCAGGGAAGGGAATTGTACCTTTATTTTATGCTATCCATATGGGTTGGATGGTGGGCTTGAAGAAAGCACTGTACAGATGGTATCGCACACCAATACAGCTAGCGCATAGTGCTTCAACATGACGCCCCGTTTGTTGGAGAGGCTGCAGGGTGAAAGGCGTGTATTTTCACTTATAGTGGGACTTGTCCACATATACGGGGATTCTGGATGTTAGTACATAGAGAAATAATGGTTATTACTAGAGAAATGATTGTATACGATCCAGAATTATTTTCACTGTCAACATACAAAGGATCTGATGTAAGTTTGAAATGTAAAGATTTGTTATCAGTTTGCTCGTTGCTGTTCACCAGACAATTACACAGCAGTGGAAACAACAGGATCATCAGAATTTACCTGCGTGGTACGAAATATATTGTCTGTGGCAATATCAGAAAAAAATAACTGTTGATCCAAGGAAAAACAGAACTGCTAGCATTTTACGCTATATGGTGGACATTCATTCAACATATGTCACAACCGGACTTACAACGACATCTGCCCGCTTCAGCTTTGAGCATTTGGACATAACAACAAATGCAGATCACAAGCACACTTATTAGTTTATTTGTGTATTCAGTTACTTCTATTTTAATTCTTTTTCCTTTTACTTTCTTTTGTTTTCTCCCTTCAATTGTATTAATCAACTTATAACAGCTATTTAGACATCAATTGTTAGGGGACTGTTCTACTTTTTGTTACATTTAAATTAAAATTAATAAAAATTTGAATACATAAATAAAAAACAATATGCGTATGGCACCCAGCTCTACCACTCTTGTTCAACAAAGCTAGGAACATAGAATCATAGAATAGTAGAGTTGGAAGGGGCCTCTAAGACCATCAAGTCCAACCCCCTGCTCAATGCAGGAATCTACCCTAAAGCATCCCTGACAGATGGTTGTCCAGCTGAGTCTTAAATGCCTCTAATGTGGGAGAGCCCACGACCTCCCTAAGTCATTGGTTTCATTGTCATACTGCTCTAACAGGAAGATTTTCCTGATGTCCAGCCAAAATCTGGTTTCCTGTAACTTGAACCCATTATCCCGTGTCCTGCATTCTGGGATGATCGAGAAGAGCTCCTGGCCCTCCTCTGTGTGACAACCTTTCATGTATTTGAAGAGTGCTGTTATGTCTCCCCTCAATCTTCCCTTCTCAGGGCTAAATATAACCAGTTCTTTCAGTCTCTCCTCATAGGGCTTTGTTTCCAGACCCCTGATCATCCTTGTTGCCCTCCTCTGAACATGCTCCAGCTTGTCTACATCCTTCTTGAAGTGTGGTGCCCAGAACTGCACACAATACTCAAGGTGGGAAAGCAGCCTGGGAGTTTTGCATTGTGAGCTACCGCAGCCTCTCATCCCTTGCAAAGGAGCAGGGGAATGCAAAATGCAGGGGGGGGGGGCTGGGGGAGAGGGGAGGGGTGGAAAGAGCTCCCAGGGCAGAAGCAGAGGGTGCCAAAAGCAGACAGGCAGGGTTGGGGCAGGGGATGGGTAGGAGGAGAAAGCCCCCTACCCCCAGGTGACTGACCCATTTGGGGCCCCTCCAGAAGATCCATGCCGTGCACCTTCTTCCCTCCCCATAGTTACGGAAGCTTGGAATGGAAGGAAAATGCTGGAGAAAGGGGGGGTCTGGGAGGGACAGAAGGGGAAAGATCCTGTGGGTGGGGGGAGGAGGAATCCCATCTGTGGGGCAAAAGGCTGTTCTGGTGCCATGCCTGCATTGCATTTATTTGATTTGTTTCCTCCCTGATTTAAGCTGAGTGGACCTTGGGACCAGATTTTCCCCTTTTAATCATAATGCCTTTGAGGTCAACCTGGGGTGCTTTCCCTTATAAAGTGTGCCTGCTGTTCCCATAAATAAATGATAATAATAATAATATTTATTTTATATACTGTTGACTATATGTTAAAAGATATACCTGTAAGTGGGTTACAAGGGATTATTTTTTTAAAAAAATATACAAAACATTATAATGGATTAAAATGCAAATATACAAATCCATTAAACCGTTCAAATCATTAAAATGAAAGACAGAGAACATAAAACACTATCAGTCAGGAAGGCTTGGGTGAAATATAGATTTTTTAATGTAAATTGTTAGCCACTCTGGACTCTTAATGCAGGAGGTTGAGATAGAGAGATAGATAACCTGACTGAAAACTCTGGCCAGGTCTCTGTGCAGTTTTTCCACTGATTGTGTTACACTCTAATCCAACGTTTTATTAATCAGCAGCCCCTCCAGCAGCTCAACAGAGTTCTGAACAGGCAACCACACCTTGCTTTCCAGACTTCCGGTTGGTTTCTCTTAAAGAGACAGTAACATATTAACAGCCCAAGGCAAAATCTGAGACAGACTCAGAATTGTACAACCTTTGATCTCGTAGTGCTACTCCCCCCACTGGCTAGAGTCACTCTTCATGTTAACAGTTTCTGGAATAGAAACTTTGATGGCTTGTTTGCAAGTTTTTCTGTGGGCAGTGCTGTCCTAGGTTTCCCTATGGGCAGACATGGTTTTCCTATGGGCAAGTACTGTCCTATGTTTCCCTTTGGGCTAGCATCATCCCATGTTTCCCTATGGGCAAATACTGACTTTTCTTTTAGTACGTCCTCTAAAAACCACCTGAAAATACTTTTAATAGTAGCGGTCACCCTAGAATTGAGCCATGCCAAGTTGGAAGCAGATCAGTTCATGCCTTAATTTTTAGGATATATTTTTTTAAAAGTTTGACTTCATTTTTCTTTCTAAAATTCAAGGCATAAACAGACCTGCTTCCAACTTGGCATGGCTCAATCCCTACTTAAGAGCTACCATGCTGTCAAGTTTCATCCCTTTATCTTTAAAAATGATGGAATTGTAAGCATTTTAGTTAATTAAAAAAATTAAATTGAAGTTTTAAACATTTCTAAAAATTAAGGGATGAATGGATCTGCTTCCAACTTGGCATGGTTAAGTCCCTACTTCAGAGCTACCATGGTGCCAAGTTTCATCTCTTTATCTTTAATTTCATTTTTTAAACTTGTACTGCTCAAGGTCCTGGACCCAAAAGAGATTTCTGTTTGAACTTTAAAAAATTCCTAAAAATCAAGGCATGAACTGATCTGCTTCATACTTGGCATAGCTATATCCCTACTTAAGAGCTACCATGATGCCAGGTTTCATCTCTTTATCTTTAAAAATGAGGGAGATGCAAGCATTTTGGTTGATTTATTAATGTTAAAAGTGAGTTCAACACATAACACTAGCTTTGATTTTATATTGGATGTCAAGATGGTATAACATCCTGGCTGACGCTGGCTTGGTTGTCAACTGTATAATATCCAGTCATCCATTACACAAAGCCATGAAATTCATTAAACAAAAAACCTACGGTTTACAAAAACAATGTTAAGGCTCTACAGTTTCCAACCAAGCACCAAAAAGCAGGGAAATTAAGAGTTAAGGCTCACTAGCCCTAACGCCACATCCTCCCTAAGGAGGCAGAAAGTGCAAGTGAAATTCTCATTCTCCCAAAGCAGATTTCTCTGCTTTTTGGTGCTTGGTTTGAAACTGTAGAGCCTTAACATTGTTTTTCTAAACCGTAGGTTTTTTGTTTAATGAATTTATATTTGCGTGATATGAGAAGACGTTGAGTGAATTGCCTTCACATGGTAACACCTGTGGGAAACTCAAAAGAAAAAACATCTCCAACAGTATAAAAAACAGAGCCTTCATCACATCACATCTGGTCATCAGAAGAGAGATGACTTCTGAAGTTACGGATTTTATACACAAAAGTGTCATGGAAATAAAAAAGGGAAGTTGTGATGGGGAAGGGGGGAAGGGGTTCATGCCAAGGGGTGGAGAGGGGCTGCCCCAGAGGGGGAGGACAGTGGGCATACAATGCTGCAGACATCCCATAACATCCCTCCAGGCTCCATCGGCCAGTGTACATGGCAGGCTGCGTGATGCACTCAAAGGTGTCAAGAACCGATCTGAATCCCGTGAAACACCCAGAAAAGCCCCAGTTCCGTGTCTCTGCCAGGAGCCCTTGGAGAAGCCTCTGCAGCTCTTCTGTGTGGGATCCATTTAAGGGTTAAAGGGAGCGAGAGGCTGCTGGGTCCTAGAGAGGCCGGCGAAGAGCAAGGGCTGGATGATTGCGCTCACTTCCCGCCCCACACTTACTCTCCCCCCCCCCCTCCATGGCAGAAGAGCCTTTGGATTCCCCATCTCTTGCGTGCATCGTGTCCGCCGTCTGCAGCCTCCTTCCCCCTGCAAAGGAGCCGGTGAATGCAAAATGCATGGGGGACCCAGGGGGGAGGAGAGGGGGAAGGAGCCCCCTGACTCCCCCCAGGCGGCTGAACTATTCGGGGTCCCTCTAGAAGCCCCCCGCCTGGCACCTCCTTCCCTCCCCGTAATTAGGGGATCCTGGAAGGGAAGGCGGGAGAAGGGGGGGGGGGCTGGGAAGGAGACAAGGGGGAAAGATCCTGGGTGGGGGGAGGAGGAATCCCATCTGTGAGCAAAAGGCTGTTCTGGTGTCATGTTTGCATTGCATTTTCTTTCCTCTCCCTGATTTAAACTGAGTGAATAAGGACCATGGGACCATCTCCTCCACCCTCCTCCCTTGAGTCCTAATGCCTTCAAAATCACCCCTGGGTTTCTTCCCCTTGTAAAGTGAGGCGGCTCTTCCTATTCTCAGAGTGGGTGGAAGGCCCAAGCCTCCTTCCTGTGGGTCGGGGTGATGTGGGGGTATTAGGGAGACCCACGTGTAGCTGGAACTGGCCAACAAAGGGCCCTTGGAGGCCTCGCTGGCGCTGTCTTCATATCACCACGAAGTTAAAACATGGCTTTTTATCAAAGCCTTTGAGGGCTAATTTCTCCATAGCTGCACATCGTTTTAATAGTTTTTATTGCTTAAAAAAATCCTACTTGTTTTAATTTGTTGACCATTTTTTTGGCTGTTTATGTTTCCATTGAATGTTTCCATTGTTTCCATTATTTACAATGTATGTTTACATTGTTCTCATTTTAGCTATTCGCCACCCTGAGATCCATCCCAGTGATATATGGTGGGATACAAACATCTTAATAAATAAATAAAGGTCCCACATTAGTTCAACTCTTTTGCCCTGTGTGGCACTGCATTTTGTTTGGTTTCCTCTCCCTTTTTTTAAACTGAGTTCACAAGTACCTGGGTACCTATTCTTTACTTTAGTCTCAGTGCCTTTGAAATGATCCTGGTGTGTTTTTGTTCATTAGAAGTGTGCCTGCTTTTCCCATCCTAAGCATGGGTGGAAATCACTGTTATTCTGGTCACTTTTTGTATTCAAGTGCTGGGGACAGAGAGGGCTCAGAAGGAACCCATGGAAAGGATTGGGGGTGAAAGTCTGGTTCATAGTCAGAGCTGTTTTTTGAGGGCCGAAGGTTTTGCTCCCTGAAGTCTGAGAGGGAGGCAGACCTGCTCTCAAAGCAGTGGCCACATTATGGAACAAGAGGCCACTCTGAGAAGAACTTGCGATGGGTGTTACTCCTCAGGGCTAGCGGCTCCGTGAGTCCGGAATGCTCTGTATACCCTGATAAGGCCTAACGTAACATCAGCTGCCTAAAACTATGAAGAAAAGACTATTGATGCCCACCCAGTTGGTCTTTCACCCATCCATGACAACATCTGTACTTGGCAAATAACCATTCCCATCGTTGATGACCTGGAAACAGTTTCATCACCCATTTGAGACAGATCCTGCGTATTCACTTGGCCACATCTGTACCTCATTCATGCATCTCTCCATTTTAATTCCTACAGGACAGACCTTGCCTGAGGAGAGACATTGGCAGCAAAGGAAGGAGATCTTTTGAGTCCTGGTGGTAGTGGAGATGGAAAAGATGAAAGAGCAAAACTTTGCTGGCCCTGAGGCAGGAAAAGGTGCCGTTATCATGCAGGAAGGGAACAGTGCTGAGCTCTGGGAAAGAAGAGTGCTGGAGAACCAGCCTAGGAGCCACACCAGTTCTGAGGTAGAGCGCCAGCAGTTCAGGGACTCCTGCTACCAGAAGGCCGAGGGCCCCCGAGAGGTTTGCAGCCGACTCCACCACCTTTGCCATCAGTGGCTGAAGCCAGAAAAGAATACAAAAGCCCAGATGCTAGACTTGGTGATCCTGGAGCAGTTCCTGGCTCTCCTGCCCTTGGAGATGGAGAGCTGGGTCAGAGAATGTGGAGCGGAGACCAGTTCCCAGGCAGTGGCCCTGGCAGAAGGTTTTCTCCTGAGTCAGGTAGGGGACAAAGAACAGGTGAGGACATTTCATCCTGATGAGTAAAGGGGACTGTGTTCTAAATACTCCCCACCAGGGTCCCCTAAGGAAGGGAATCCTCAATTTCCTATGGCCCATTTACTAATTGTTCTTAGTGTTTAGAACAGGCCCTCCTTGGAGGAAAGTTAAACTGTGCATAGTTAAAATGTAGGGCAGTATAAAAATGCAATAAATAAATATGCCATTTCCTACCACGAGATGTAGTAATGGCCACCCATTTTGATGCACTTAAAAGGGGGTTAGACAAATTCCTGGAGGAGACTGATAACAATGGCTTCTAATCCTGATGGCTCTATCCAACCTCCAGTATTAGAAGCGGTATTTCTATGTACACCAGTTGTTGGGGAACATGGGCAGAACGGGGATGCTGTTGCACTTATCTCCTGCTTGTGAGGTTGTGGTCAACAGCAGATGGGCCAATATGGGAGGGGAAGGCTGAACTAGATACTCCCTTGTTCTGATCCAGAATGCCTCTTCTTATGTTCTTATGATCATGGAAGAAATGAATGGGTTTGTGAAGTTCTGGGGAAGGAGGGGATCCTTCCGACTGGATTAGCATTTTTAGACACCAAACTGCTGTGTTCACAGTGGAAAATGCTGGATAACAGGGAACGTCTGGGAAGCTTGGATGGTAGATCAACTTTGGAAGGAGCCCTGAAATGCAAACTGATTGGGAAACACTGCCCTTGGCCTTCACCTGACCCATTTCTTTCCTTCCCTAATCCCTCTTCTCTGTCTGGGATCCTCCCTCCTGTCCCAGGTGCAGCGGATGTTGGCCAAATCACCTACAGATTTCCCTGAGGTGGAGAAAGCTCCACCGGGCACCACACAGAGGCCGCTGGGCAGGTGGATCATGCAGGAGGGTGACGGAGGACCCTCCTCACTGGGTAAGGATTTGTGGGACGTATATCATCATAGTCTCCCTCACTCAATTATGCCTGAGGTGAATGAGCTGCTTTAATGTTCTCCTTGAGCCTTCTCTTGTGGGTGGGACACGACTTTTTTTCTCTAGGTACTCCAAAAAGAAATGTTGTTTAGTAATGTGGACAAACATTGATTCCAGTAAAACAATGAAAATGGAAATGCTTAAGAACATTAACTTACCTTCCCACCTTTTTTGCTTTCCTCACAGGGAGTGGAAAAACCTGCAGAGAAAGTGAACTGATTCTGAGGGATCCTTCTAGGCCTCCTTCGCTTTGTGGTGGAGTGGAAGCGGTTTCTGCACAGCCAGGGCAGGTAGGGGAGTCCTGGGTGCCTCTGTCCCCTTCACATCTCTTTGGTCCTGGAAGAACCTGCTCCTTTCCCTTTGCTTTCTCCAAGATGGCTGCCAGGAAGGATTCAAACGTCACTTATGAAGCTCTGACATTCAGTAGGAGGAAATCAGCATTATTGTCTTTATAGAATCTTGGAATAGTAGAGTTGGAAGGGGCCTATTAGGCCATCAAGTCCAACTCCCTGCTCAATGCAGGAATCCACCTTAAACCATCCCTGACAGATAGTTGTCCAGCTGCCTCTTGAATGCCTCTAGTGTGGGAGAGCCCACGACCTCCCTAGGTCAGTGGTTCCATTGTTGTACTGCTCTAACAGTCAGGAAGTTTTTCCTGATGTCCAGCTGGAATCTGGCTTCCTGTAACTTGAGCCTCTTGTTTCACGTCCTGCACTCTGGGTTGATCAAGAAGAGATCCTGGCCCTCCTTTGTGCTACAACCTTTCAAGTATTTGAAGAGTGCTATCATGTCTCCCCTCAGTCTTCATGTATTACTACATAATGCGTAAAGAGAACATCATTTCTTCTTCTTCTGTCAGGGCCCAGTGATTTTTGAGGAGGTGGCTGTGCATTTCTCAGAGGAGGAGTGGGCTCTGCTGGATCCAGACCAAAGAACTCTACACAAGGAAGTCATGGAAGAGAATCGTGGGAACCTGGCCTCTCTGGGTAAGGAATGGGACCCCTCTTTGCCTTCTTGACAGATCCTAGAAGGTGAAATTGCAGCTCTTCTTTCTTTGTGTCACTGCATAATATAGATGTCATTGAAGACAACAGTGCCTTGGCTATATCGCTGGGATACTCTAGTCCAGGTAAAGTTCACAAGGTGATGTATATAAAGCCTTAAAAGTGTAGATAAAGCACTCAAATCCTCTCCCACCCTTACCTGTTGGTCTTCTTACAGCCACTGTGCAATTTGGATACTGTTTTGACTTTTGAAACTGCAGGATGTCCCTCCGGTTGGGGCTTCCCATCTCTAAGAAGTGGCCAAGACCTAGGCTATTGGCATCTGATCCGCAATTGCCCGATTAATATGAATTCAGAGCAAGGTTTCAAAGCAGCCTATAGAGTCCAGTAGCAGAGTCCACTTACATTCCACCCCAGCTGCCTTCCCTTACGCAGATGTAACAAGATCTGTCCATCCATCCTTTGATATTTTCAGGGCTGTCTTGAACCCCTGAATGTGACACTTTTGTTGAAGGTACTTCACTGGCTGCCTGTTTGCTTCTGGGCCAAAATCCATGTTGTTGCTAATATATTATGCCCAAAAAAACTTGGGACTTGGTTAGCTGACAATCTGCTTTCTCCCTTATAGACCCATTCATAGAATCATAGAATAGGAGAGTTGGAAGGGGCCTATAAGGCTATCGAGTCCAACCCCCTGCTCAATGCAGGAATCTACCCTAAAGCATCCCTGACGGCTGCCCGGCTGCCTCTTGAATGCCTCTAATGTGGGAGAGCCCACACCATACCTAGGTCATTGGTTCTATTGTCGTATTGCTCTAACAGTCAGGAGGTTTTTCCTGATGTCCAGCTGGAATCTGTTTTCCTGTAACTTTCGCCCAGTATTCTGTGTCCTGCATTCTGAGTTGATCAAGAAGAGATCCTGGCCCTCCCCTGTGTGACAACCTCTCAAATGTTTGAAGAGTGCTATCATGTCTCCCCTCAATCTTCTCTTTTCCATGCTAAACATGCCTAGGTCATTCAATCTCTCCTCATAGGGCTTTGTTTCCATCTGCTGAGGTGGTGCTACATTCCTTTGAGGTTTGCTCCGTGATTGTTTTGGTAATTACCTAGGTCGTGGTTCCATTGTCGTATTGCTCTAACAGTCAGGAAGTTTTTCCTGATGTTCAGCCGGAATCTGGCTTCCTGTAACTTGAGCCCAGTATTCCGTGTCCTGCACTCTGGGATGATTGAGAAAAGTTTCGCCTGTTGTTTATTTCACCTACTCGAGACTTCGACCTGTAGAAGACACCAAGATAGCTGAAATTCTGTGTATGTGAACGTTTGATCATCTTTTCCAGGAAAGCATAATCCGTGTCTCCTCATTTGCTGGGTGTTCTGAACAATACTGCCACAACCATGATATTCTTGTTTCTCGTTCCACCTTTACCTAATTGTTTTCGACAGGGCTTCCTTTCTCAGCATCATGGGTTTCCCTACAGGCATATACCGTCCTTACATATAACACTACCTCTTCTTTCCTGTAGGGTCTGTTCCTGTGGAACAAGGTTTCCTTTCAATGGCTATATTCCAATCCGTAGTCTTATCCCTACAGATCTCAGTGATGCATATCAGATCGTACCTTCCAGCGTATATTAGGATTTCACATTCATCCGCTTTTTCCCCATAGTCTATGGGTTGGCGAATGGACATTGGAGGCCATGGGTCTTACACTTGCCCAGTTTCCTTGCTCCCTTTACATAAAAACTCCTGGGCTCTCCATCCAACTGTCTTTCCATTTCCTTTGACCCTTGTGTTCTTGTTCGGAAGACATGGCTCCATAGTTAATCCTGGACTTTTAGTATCTCCTCCTCAGAAGTCATAGAATTGTAGTGTTGGAGGTGACAACAAGGATCATCTTGTCCAACCCTCTGCAATGTTGATATCCATTCAAAACAACTATTCTGGGTCAAAACAGTAATTATCGTAGGAGACTATCATCCTTTTAAGAGTATTTCTGCAGACATCTCTTATCAACCCCCTGAAGAAGGCCTTAAAAAACAAAATAGGCTGAAACGCGCTGGGCTTGGAAATAAAGTATCTTGAGCATTCAGAGAACCTGCTTCTGTCCTCTTTCGCCCTGAGTTGGATGCGCTCCACCTTTTAGTTTTTCACAATGTACAGCCAGACCTATCAGAATGCCAGATTTCAAGTTTCTACCTGTTGTTGCTTGGGCCCCCTAAAATATATGTCTGCGAGGAAATCATCTTAAAGTAGCAGGCCAGTGCTAGGCCTGAGTTAACCTTTAAACAAATGAAATTCATTTCTTTTTTTCCTCTCTCACCCTCATGACAACCCTTCAAGGTAGGCCAGTCCTAGGTCTGTGAGGTAACTTTAAAACAAATCAAATTAGTTTCTTCCCCCCTCTCACCTTTGACACATGTCCAGACCTGCCTTGTAGCTGTCACCATAATTTTCCTTGTCCCCACAGAAAACAAAAACTACAACTCTGGCTGAGCCATTCCACAGTACACTGTGCAACCAGTGCCCGTAGGTAGGCCATGAGGGAGCTGGCTTGCTGACTGATGGTTCGCTTGGTTGCCATTGGCAACGGGCCCAGTGCTGCAGCCTCCTTCCCTCCTGTTTTCGATGGGACCTAGCAACTGAGGCAGCTGGCCCCAGGTGCTCTCACTACAGGCCCAGGAGGGTGAGCCACTACCAGATAATTTCTGCCAAAGGATGATAAGTCTTCCCTCCTGCCCAAGGCATGCTGGGAGTTGTAGGCATAACCTCCACAAGGGAGGAGGATCAAATGTGATGATCTGGCCCTGGAGGAGAATGAATCCAGATGGTTCCCTGTGCTTGCTGGTGGAGTTTCCTGCAATGTCCTTCCAAGGCCTTGGGCTATCAGTGTGATTGCTCTGAAATACACTTGAAGAAATTGACACGCTTTGCCACCTTCACATGTTTCTTAGGATCTGAAGGCAATGAAACAATTGGTTTGGTGGCTAAAATAAAAGGAGGAAAACACTGCAAAGACCTAACAAAACATTGCATGAAGCCCATGTATAGACTTATAACCACTCTGGTTCTCAGTTCTATTGATCATCAGAGTATTTTTAATATGTTTGGAAGGATCTGCCTATCCCCCAAATATATATTTTTTAATTTTGTTTTATTCAATTATTGTGCATTGTACAATGAGCTTATAGTCAACAAATACAATAACAGTCAACTATTCAAACCAAAATTATAAAAAGAAACTGTTCCCATTCTTATTATAGTTACACAAACAGTAGAATGTTCTTACAGCACCGCTCATTTAATTAGATCCTTCCAGAATGATGTTTGGGATATCGGTGGCTTATAAGTCCCCGTCCCTTTGTTGATGAACGCAATGTAGGGAAGCCAGGTTTCTATGAAGTGGTCATACTTGGCCACCCCTCTCAGAACTCTGCTATGGTGGGTTAGCCTCTCTGAAAGTGCAATTTTCCAGATATTGGTGAACCATCCCTGCATTGTGCAACCGGCACCTGTTTTCCAATGTTGCACTATTTCTAGGCGTGCTGCTAGTAACAAAAAATGGATGACCTCACAGTGTGGCAAATTGCCTCTTACATTATCCATTAGCGATAACGCCAACAGGGATTCTGGCACAATGATGCAACTAACAATATCTGAAATCACCCCAAATACTCCAGACCAAAAGTGTTGAATCTGGGGACAGTCCCACCACATATGGACCAGCGTCCCAACATTCCCACATCCCCTCCAGCAAAGCGACAACAGGGAAGGGTCCACCAAATATTTTTGTACTATTTGGTTTGTTCCCTGATGTCAGGAAGATTTCTTTTCTTTTTTTAGTTCTTGCAGGTGATCGCAGAGAGAGCAAGGAAAATGGCGTACACCGGGGAAGGAAAATGGAAACTGAAGAGAAGTGGGGAATCAAATCCATTTCTTTTGAAGGGTCAGACGTCCGTGAAATTCCAATTCTAGAAGAACCAAGAAAAAGAAACATTGACAATCGGAAGACACAGAGGAAAAGCTCTCAGTATATAAAGACTCAGAAGATTCACCTTACCAAATGTCAACGATTTCAGACAGCAGAGAAAAGATTTCAGTGCTTGGAGTGTGAGAAGCAATTCAGTTTTAATTCACAACTTAATTCGCATAAAAGAATCCACACAGGCGAGAAGCCCTATGAATGCCTAGAATGTGGAAAGAGCTTCATGGTGAGCAACTCCCTTAAGCAACATCAAAGAATTCACACAGGGGAGAAGCCCTATGAATGCCTAGAGTGTGGAAAGAGCTTTATTCAGAGCTCACACCTTAAGAATCATCAAAGCATTCACACACGGGAGAAGCCCTATAAATGCTCAGAGTGTGGAAAGAGCTTCAGTAACAGCTGTGGCCTTACGTCACATCAAAGAATTCACACAGGCGAGAAGCCCTATGAATGCCTAGAGTGTGGAAAGAGCTTCAGAATGAGCCACAGCCTTAAGCAACATCAAAGAATTCACACAGGGGAGAAACCCTATAAATGCCGAGAGTGTGGAAAGAGCTTTGTTCAGAGCGCACACCTTAAGCAACATCAAAGCACTCACACGGGGGCGAAACCCTATAAATGCCGAGAGTGTGGAAAGAGCTTCACTGTGAGCTTCCTTCTTAAGCAACATCAAAGAATTCACACAGGCGAGAAGCCCTATGAATGCCTAGAGTGCGGAAAGAGCTTCAATATGAGCCCTGGCCTTAAGCAACATCAAAGAATTCACACAGGGGAGAAACCCTATAAATGCCGAGAGTGTGGAAAGAGCTTTGTTCAGAGAGCACACCTTAAGCACCATCAAAGCACTCACACGGGGGCGAAACCGTATAAATGCCAAGAGTGTGGAAAGAGCTTCGGTATGAGCCATTGCCTTAAGCAACATCAAAGACTTCACACAGGCGAGAAGCCCTATGAATGCCTAGAGTGTGGAAAGAGCTTTGTTCAGAGCACACACCTTAAGAATCATCAAAGAATTCACACAGGGGAGAAACCCTATAAATGCTCAGAGTGTGGAAAGAGCTTCAGTCAGAGGTCCCAACTTAGGTTTCATCAAAGAACTCACACAGGTGAGAAGCCCTATGAATGCCTAGAGTGTGGAAAAAGCTTCACTAAGCGCGGCCACCTTAAGTCACATCAAAGAATTCACACAGGTGAGAAGCCCTATAAATGCCTAGAGTGCGGAAAGAGTTTCACTGTGAGCAGCCACCTTAAGCAACATCAAAGAATTCACACAGGTCAGAAGCCCTATGAATGCCTAGAGTGTGGAAAGAGCTTCAGTCTGAGCAGTCTACTTAAGTCACATCAAAGAACTCACACAGGTGAGAAGCCCTATGAATGCCTAGAGTGCGGAAAGAGTTTCACTTGGAACACAGAACTTAAGCGACATCAAAGAATTCACTGATGAGAAGCCGTATAAATACACAGAGGCTGAATTCGGATGACATATTAGGCAACGGAGGGGTAAATAGCGTACTGACCATGCATTAGGCAGACGGAGCTCCACACACGACATGCTGCAGCTGGCGCTGCTCGACACCGGCAAACGCCCCGGTTTCTAAGAACGTACGGTGGCCATCTTGGTTGCAGCGTCTCCTCCCTCCCCCCTCCCTCAGTCCCCCAGCCGTATCCCAGCATGCACTGTGAGTTCTGCCGGCTGTATAGAACGGCCGGGGCTTTTCGGCTGCTCTGGCCGGCAGAACTCTATTCCCAAATGGAATAGTCCACGGAGAGAGGGGGGGGCTCAATTCAGATGACACTTTAAACAACGGGGCTTCGGGCTAAACAATGTGCAAGCCCGTTGTTTCCCTCCGTTGTTTAAATTGCCTGATTAGCATACTGTCAGTTGTGTGTGTGTTGTGTGTTACTCCCCACACTACACAATAAGCAACACAACTGACAATTGTTCCCCCCCACATCCGTTGCTTAATGTGTCGTCCGAATTCAGCCAGAGTGTGGAAAGAGCTTCACTATGAGCAGCAAACATAAGTCACATCAAAGAACTCACTCGGGAGAAGCCCTATAAATGCCTAAAGTGCGGAAGGAGATTTGCTCACAGCACACATCTTTCTTTTTTTAAAAAACTATTTTTATTTCAAAATAAGTGAAAGTTACATTGACAACATTCCACCAGATGTAGTATTTTTTCTTCACACTGGGGAGAAGCCCTATAAATGCTCAGAGTGTAGAAAGCGCTTCACTATGAGCAGCAAACTTAAGTCACATCGAAGAATTCACGAATGGGAGCAGCTCTACAAATGCTCAGAGTGTGGAAAGAGCTTTGCTCGCAGCGCAAATCTTAAGCAACATCAAAGAATTCACATAGAGAAGCCATAAAAGTGCTCGGAGTTTGGAAAAAGCTTTAGATCCACTTAAGTGACATCAAAGAATTCACTCCAGTGAGAAGTCCTATCAATGTTCAGAGCATGGAAAGAGCTTTCCTACAAACAGCGAACTTAAATCGCATCAAAGGACTCACACAGGGGAGAAGCCCTATGAATGCCTGGAGTGCAGAAAGAGCTTTGCTCACATTATGAACCTTACGCGACATTAAAGAATTCACTCTGGGGAGAAGCTCTATGAATGCTTAGATTGCAGAAAGAGCTTCTGTCAGAGCAGCCATCTTAAGTTGCATCAAAGGACACACACCGGCAAGAAGCACTATAAATGCTGAGATTGCAAAAAGAGCTTTGCTCAGCACACAACTTAAGCAACATCAAAGAATTCACATGGGTGAAAAGCCGTGTGAATGCTTAATAGTGGGAAAGAGGTTTTCTTCCAGCACAACCCTTAAGCGACATCAAAGAATTCACACGAAGAAGAAATCATAACAGTGCTCAGAGTTTGGAACACAATTCAATCAGAGATTGCACCTTGCTGCATGTCAAACAATCCATATAGGTGAGAAGCGCTATAAATGTTTTGTATGTCGAAAACACTTTCATTTGGAGCTCCAGAAGATGGCGACGTAACCGGTTGGTGTTTGTATGTGACTTCTTCACTGGACTTTCTCGTTCCTCACCCTCCGCGTCATGACTTTTATCTTTCGCCTGTTTGGGGCTCAGCGTTGTTGCAATCAGCCGAGGACGGTGTAAAGAAAGTCTGACCTTTCCTTTCTTTACCTTGCGATTCTTGGCTTTCTTTTCGGCTTTTCCCCCTAGCCCTTTTATCCTGAGCCTGGGCTGAGGACATAGCTACTTTTTGTTGGTTTTTACTACTGCTAATTGATTTGCTGGATTTTCTATTTGCTTGCTGGGCTGCTAATTCCTGATCATATACAGTCTGGAATGATCTGAAAGGAAAAAAATTCAACATCACTTGGAGATGCGTGGAGCTCAGTACAGCTATGTGGATTTCTATACAGCTGCAACTACGGGGATGCCATTCCTTCCCCCGTCTCCTCCATCTAAGGTGGATGGCGCTGCTTTTGCTTCCAGATTCTTGTGGTGATAATACAGATGGTGTGGAATTGCTGGGCTGAAATTACTGATTATATGTGGGATAGAATGATCTGAAAGGAACTTTTCAACAATGCTTGGAGCTGCGTGGAGCTCAATACAGCTCTTTGGATTTCAACACAGCTGCAACCACGGGGGATGGTGTTGCCTAATAGAGCTAGAACTGTGAAGGCCCTTAAAACCCCCGGAAAAATTCGGCATTGTTTTACAGTTTACATTTCTGCCTCTAGGGGGCACTGCCAATGTCACAAGAGAAGGAAAAGGGTTTCAGTTTCTTTTTTTGATTGTGCATGAAATTAATTTTTTTTTTCAATTTTTCTAAAAATTTCCATAAAAAAAAAAAAAAAAAACCAGGAAAAAATTGGGTTTTTTCCATGGCTTCAAAATTTCCAGAAATTTGACATCTCTAAATAGACATTACAGATAGTGCAGGATTCAGAGTGAAGAGAGCCGAAGAGACGTTGGCTTGAAGAAACAGACACCTGTTACTCGTGTCTAGTTTAAAGAATCCCACTTCAATCTGACCTGTCTTAAGTCTCGGTTTATTAGTCAAGGTTTATTAGCCAAGGGGCTGACTTTGCTCCTAACTGTACTCAGAGGCGGGTCTGCAGGTCTATTACTGGGAGTTGAGCACCCCAGCCTTGGGCCTGGTCATTGCTACTTTCTGATACCAGGCACGATTTTCTGGATAGTTTTGGTATTCCGCTCTGAGTTCCGCAGGGCACCATCTTGTTCCCAGTGTTATTCAACATCTATATGCAGCCGCTGGGAGTGGTCATTAGGAGATTTGGAGCCAAATGCCATCGGTATGCCTATTAACAACACAAAGGAGAGAAGGGCCCTCACTAAATGAACAAAAGTAAAGCAGGAGTGGATCCAACAAGTAGGAGCAAGCCTGTAAGAGCTGATGCACAGTGCCTATGGACCGTTTAAACGTAAATACTTATTATTGCAGATCGGAATTAAATTGGGTCACACTTTTGAAATATGTTTCATCAACTATGATTCAGGAAGGTAATATCCTCATCATGGACCAAAAAAAATTCTGCATAACTGTTCGTTTTAACTTGCAGTATAACATTTTTCTAAATATCTGCTTTAGATTTATTCCAGTGGCCAATCAACCACGGGGGCCAGAGTCCATCATTCTTAAGTCAAGTCTGTTTATATTGTTAAGTAATTTCTATTTCTAAATCTGAAAACGTTCAATAACTGATGAAGATCGAAACAGTGTTTACAATCTGGAATTACCATTGTATAATGTTTTAGACGTTTTCCTTCCTATATATTGCTGTTTATATTAATGCTCTTTACTTAAGTGTATTCAAAACATTACTGTGTATTTCTTTCACAAATACTGTGTTTTGGGGTTCAGAACTTTGAATATCATTGTCTTATTGTCTTACAGACGTGCTATATTTTCATTACAGCACATATATGATACTTACTAAATTTTGAGGATATTAAATGATTATTGACCCCCACAGACTGTTTGTTAAAACTGTATTTACATTTAAACAGCACATAGGTACACTGAATCAGCTTGCCTATAACATGCAGCTCTATGTGCCTGTGACATATGAGTCAGGTGAGTCTGTGCAAGTCCTGGACCAGTGCCTAGACTCAAGAATGGGCTGGATGAGGGCCATGGTGCTTGGCCAAGTCCGCTCCACCACCTGTGTGCTTGACCCTTTCCCTTCATGGCTCATTGCATCAAATAAGAACGGGATTGCCTGCTGGGTCCATTAATTCCTCCCCAGGAAAGGGAGTGGTGCCGGCCTTTTTCAAAGAGGCGGTGATCAGGCCACTCCTGAAAAAGCCTAACCTGGACCTGGAGGATGTTAACAACTACAGGCAGTGGCTAACATCCCCTTCCTGGACTAGGTGCTAGGTTGCAGGACAACTCCAGGCACTCTTGAATGCAACCGATTATGTAGATCCATTTCAATCAGGCTTCAGGCCTTGTTTTGAAACAGAACTGCCTTGGTCAACCTGTGGCATTACCTTTGTTGGGAGACAGATGTGGAGTGCACTCCCCCAGAACGTCCGGTTTCGTAGTTTGGGGCTGCTCTTGGATCCAGAAGTGTCACCTGAGGCACAGGTGGACCTGGTGGCACGGAGCACCTTTCATCAGCTTAGGCTGATATAGCAACTACGCCCTTATCTGGACAGAGATAGCCTAGCTAGAGTTATCCATGCTCTTGAGAAGACAAGACTGAGGGGAGTTTTGTCTGGGACTTTTGAGACATTCCCTGATGTTTGTGTAACCCCCATGGAGCTAATGGTTTGGTCTCTTGGGGGGAGTCTTCACTCGGAGGGAGGGCTAGAGAAGAGAGAACTAAAAAAGGGAGAATTTGTTGGTTCTGCTGGAAGCTGAATGATGGAAGATTTCTGTTTAATTCTAGGCTCTTGTCACTTTGTACAATGTAAATTAAGCTGTTAATTTTGTATAGTGGGATTTTAAGGGGTGGGGAATTATTTTTTTGCATCCTTGATATTTGTCCTAATTACTTATAATATTGCAGGGTTAATACTTTGAACTATTATGTTGATATACTGATTGAGGATTGCGTTGAGAAATTAAAGTTAAGAACACTCTACACAAAGGACTTCCAAAATACTCAGCGCTTGGAAATACAGAACCATGTGGGACTGAGCTACAAGCAAGAGATCTCTAATTTTAGTTGTTGTTGTCTGGACATAGAAGGGCAAATTGTGGCAAGGTGTTTTAATGTTTATTAAATACCTATTTTGTTCAAGTTATATTTTGTTGTTGCAAATTGATTCTAATTCAGCCCCATAGAACCCACAAGAGTGTATGTCCTATTTGTGTGATATGAGAAGACGTTGAGTGAATTGCCTTCACATGGTAACACCTGTGGGAAACTCAAAAGAAAAAACATGACCAGCAGTATAAAAAACAGAGCCTTCATCACATCACATCTGGTCACCGGAAGAGAGATGACTTCTGAAGTTATGGATTTTATACACAAAAGTGTCAGAGGTAGGAAGGCAGTGGAAATAAAAAAGGGAAGTTGTGATGGGGAAGGGGGGAAGGGGTTCATGCCAAGGGGTGGAGAGGGGCTGCCCCAGAGGGGGAGGACAGTGGGCATACAATGCTGCAGACATCCCATAACATCCCTCCAGGCTCCATCGGCCAGTGTACATGGCAGGCTGCGTGATGCACTCAAAGGTGTCAAGAACCGATCTGAATCCCGTGAAACACCCAGAAAAGCCCCAGTTCCGTGTCTCTGCCAGGAGCCCTTGGAGAAGCCTCTGCAGCTCTTCTGTGTGGGATCCATTTAAGGGTTAAAGGGAGCGAGAGGCTGCTGGGTCCTAGAGAGGCCGGCGAAGAGCAAGGGCTGGATGATTGCGCTCACTTCCCGCCCCACACTTACTCTCCCCCCCCCCCTCCATGGCAGAAGAGCCTTTGGATTCCCCATCTCTTGCGTGCATCGTGTCCGCCGTCTGCAGCCTCCTTCCCCCTGCAAAGGAGCCGGTGAATGCAAAATGCATGGGGGACCCAGGGGGGAGGAGAGGGGGAAGGAGCCCCCTGACTCCCCCCAGGCGGCTGAACTATTCGGGGTCCCTCTAGAAGCCCCCCGCCTGGCACCTCCTTCCCTCCCCGTAATTAGGGGATCCTGGAAGGGAAGGCGGGAGAAGGGGGGGGGGGCTGGGAAGGAGACAAGGGGGAAAGATCCTGGGTGGGGGGAGGAGGAATCCCATCTGTGAGCAAAAGGCTGTTCTGGTGTCATGTTTGCATTGCATTTTCTTTCCTCTCCCTGATTTAAACTGAGTGAATAAGGACCATGGGACCATCTCCTTCCCCCCCCCCCCCCACTTAAGTCCTAATGCCTAAGAAATCACCCCTGGGCTTCTTCCCCTTGTAAAGTGAGGCTGCTCTTCCTATCCTCAGAGTGGGTGGAAGGCCCAAGCCTCCTTCCTGTGGGTCGGGGTGATGTGGGGGTATTAGGGAGACCCACGTGTAGCTGGAACTGGCCAACAAAGGGCCCTTGGAGGCCTGATTGACGCTGGCTTCATATTGCTGCCAAGTTAAAACATGGCTTTTTATCAAAGCCTTTGAGGGCTAATTTCTCCATAGCTGCACATAGTTTTAATAGTTTTTATTACTTTAAAAAAATCCCTACTGGTTTTAATTTGTTGACCATTTAATAACTTTTTTTGGCTGTTTATATTTCCATTGAATGTTTCCATTGTTTCCATTATTTACAATGTATGTTTACATTGTTCTCATTTTAGCAGTTCGCCACCCTGAGATCCATCCCAGTGATATATGGTGGGATACAAACGTCTTAATAAATAAATAAAGGTCCCAGATTAGTTCAACTCTTTAGCCCTGTGTGGCACTGCATTTTGTTTGGTTTCCTCTCTCTTTTTTTAAACTGAGTTCACAAGTTCCTGGGTACCTATTCTTTCCTTTAGTCTCAGTGCCTTTGAAATGATCCTGGGGTGTTTTCGTTTCATAAGAAGTGAGCCTGCTCTTCCCATCCTAAGCATGGGTGGAAATCACTGTTACTCCAGTCACTTTTTCGGTTCAAGTGATGGGAACAGAGAGGGCTCAGAAGGAACCCATGGAAAGGATTGGGGGTGAAAGTCTGGTTCATAATCAGACCTGTTTTATTCCTTGAGGGCCGAAGGTTTTGCTCCCTGAAGTCTGAGAGGGAGGCAGACCTGCTGTCAAAGCAGTGGCCACATTATGGAACAAGAGGCCGCTCTGAGAAGAAGTTGCGATGGGTGTTACTCCTCAGGGCTAGCGGCTCCGTGAGTCCGGAATGCTCTGTATACCCTGATAAGGCCTAACGTAACTTCAGTTGCCTAAAACTATGAAGAAAAGAATATTGATGCAGGTTTCTGCCCACCCAGTACGTCTTTCACCCATCCAGGACAAAATGTCTCCTTGGCAAATAACCATTCCCATCGGTGATGACCTGGAAGCAGCTTCAGCACCCATTTGAGAGAGATCCTGAGTATTCAGTTGGCCACATCTATATCTAATTCGTGCAGCTCTCCATTTTAATTCCTACAGGACAGACCTTGCCTGAAGAGAGACATTGGCAGCAAAGGAAGGAGATCTTTTGAGTTCTGGTGGCAGCGGAGATGGAGAAGATGAAAGAGAAAAACTTTGCTGGCCCTGAGGCAGGAAAAGGTGCCGTTATCATCCAGGAAGGGAGCAGTGCAGGGCTCTGGGAAAGAAGAGTGCTGGAGAACCAGCCTAGGAGCCACACCAGTTCTGAGGTAGAGCGCCAGCAGTTCAGGGACTCCTGCTACCAGAAGGCCGAGGGCCCCCGAGAGGTTTGCAGCCGACTCCACCACCTTTGCCATCAGTGGCTGAAGCCAGAAAAGAATACAAAAGCCCAGATGCTGGACTTGGTGATCCTGGAGCAGTTCCTGGCTCTCCTGCCCTTGGAGATGGAGAGCTGGGTCAGAGAATGTGGAGCGGAGACCAGTTCCCAGGCGGTGGCCCTGGCAGAAGGTTTTCTCTTGAGTCAGGCAGGGGACAAAGAACAGGTGAGGACATTTCATCCTGATGAGTAAAGGGGACTGTGTTCTAAATACTCCCCACCAGGGTCCCCTAAGGAAGGGATGCCTCAATTTCCTATGGCCCATTTCCTAATTGTTCTTAGTGTTTAGAACAGGCCCTCCTTGGAGGAAAGTTAAACTAACAGTGCATAGTTAAAATATAGGGCAGTATAAAAATGCAATAAATAAATAAATATGCAGTTTCCAACCACGAGATGTAGTAATGGCCACCCATTTTGATGCACTTAAAAGGGGGTTAGATAAATTCCTAGAGGAGACTGATAACAATGGCTTCTGATGGCTCTATCCAACCTCCAGTATTAGAAGCAGTATGTCTATGTACACCAGTTGTTGGGGAACATGGGCAGAACGGGGATGCTGTTGCACTTCTCTCCTGCTTGTGAAGTTGTGGTCAACAGCAGATGGGCCAATATGGGAGGGGAAGGCTGAACTAGATACTCCCTTGTTCTGATCCAGATTGCCTCTTCTTATGTTCTTATGATCATGGAAGAAATGAATGGGTTTGTGAAGTTCTGGGGAAGGAGGGAATCCTTCCGACAGGATTAGCATTTTTAGATACCAAACTGCTGTGTTCACAGTGGAAAATGCTGGATAACAGGGAACGTCTGGGAAGCTTGGATGGTAGATCAACTTTGGAAGGAGCCCTGAAATGCAAACTGATTGGGAAACACTGCCCTTGGCCTTCACCTGACCCATTTCTTTCCTTCCCTAATCCCTCTTCTCTGTCTGGGATCCTCCCTCCTGTCCCAGGTGCAGCGGATGTTGGCCAAATCACCTACAGATTTCCCTGAGGTGGAGAAAGCTCCACCAGGCACCACACAGAGGCCGCTGGACAGGCGGATCTTGCAGGAGGGTGACGGAGGAACTTCCTCACTTGGTAAGGATTTGTGGGACGTATATCATCATGGTCTCCCTCACTCAATTATGCCTGAGATGAATGAGCTGCTTTAATGTTCTCCTTGAGCCTTCTCTTGCGGGTGGGACACGACTTTTTTTCTCTTGGTATTCAAAAAAGAAATGTTGTTTAGTAATGTGGACAAACATCCATTGATTCCTGTCAAACAATGAAAATGGCAATGCTTAAGAATGTTAACTTACCTTCCCATCTTCTTTGCTTTCCTCACAGGGCGTGGAAAAACCTGCAGAGAAAGTGAACTGATTCTGGGGGATCCTTCTAGGCCTCCTTCACTTTGTGGTGGAGTGGAAGCGGTTTCTGCACAGCCAGGGCAGGTAGGGGAGTCCTGGGTGCCTCTGTCCCCTTCACATCTCTTTGGTCCTGGAAGAACCTGCTCCTTTCCCTTTGCTCTTCTCCAAGATGGCTGCCAGGAAGGACTCAAAAGTCACTCATGAAGCTCTGACATTCAGTAGGAGGAAATCAGCATTATTGTCTTCATAGAATCTTGGAATAGTAAGTTGGAAGGGGCCTATTAGGCCATCAAGTCCAACCCCCTGCTCAGTGCAGGAATCCACCTTAAACCATCCCTGACAGATAGTTGTCCAGCTGCCTCTTGAATACCTCTAATGTGGGAGAGCCCACAACCTCCCTAGGTCAGTGGTTCCATTGTTGTACTGCTGTAACAATCAGGAAGTTTTTCCTGACGTCCAGCTGGAATCTGGCTTCCTGTAACTTGAGCCTCTTGTTTCACGTCCTGCACTCTGGGTTGATCAAGAAGAGATCCTGGCCCTCCTTTGTGCAACAACCTTTCAAGTATTTGAAGAGTGCTATCATGTCTCCCCTCAGTCTTCATGTATTACTACATAATGCGTAAAGAGAGCATCATTTCTTCTTCTTCTGTCAGGGTCCAGTGACTTTTGAGGAGGTGGCTGTGCATTTCTCGGAGGAGGAGTGGGCTCTGCTGGATCCAGGCCAAAGGAGTCTGCACAAGGAAGTCATGGAGGAGAATCATGGGAACTTGGCTTCTCTGGGTAAGGAATGGGACCCATCTGGGTTGGGGTCCCTCTTTGCCTTCTTGACAGATCGTAGAAGGTGGAATTGTAGCTCTTCTTTATTTGTGTCACTGCATATTAAAAATGTCTGAGGACAACAGTGCCTTGACTATATCGCTGGGATACTCTAGTCCAGGTAAAGCTCACCAGGTGATGTATATAAAGCCTTAAAAGTGTAGATAAAGCACTCAAATCCTCTCCCACCCTTATTTGTTGGTCTTCTTACAGCCACTGTGCGATTTGGATACTGTTTTGACTTTTGAAACTGCAGGATGTCCCTCCGGATGGGACTTCCCATCTCTAAGAAGTGTTGCTTCTTTCACCTACTTGAGAGTTCGATGAGCAGAAGACACCAAGATAGCTGAAATTCTGCCTAAGTGAACATTTGATCATCTTTTCCAGGAAAGCATTATCCATGTCTTCTCATTGGCTGGGTGATATGGACAATACTGCCACAACCATGATATTCTTGTTTCTCCCTCCACCTTTACCTCATTGTTTTCGACAGGGTTCCCTTTCCCAGAATCATGGGTTTCCGTACAGGCATCTACCTTCCTTACATATAACACTACCTCTTCTTTCCTGTTGGGTCTGTTCCTATGGAACAAGGTTTCCTTTCATTGGCTATATTCTAATCCGTAGTCTTATCCGAACAGGTCTCAGTGATGCATATCAGATTGTACCTGCCAGAGTATATTAAGATTTCACGTTCATCCTCTTTTTCCCCATATTCTATGGGTAGGTGTATGGACATCGGAGGCCATGGGTCTTACACTTGCCCAGTTTCCCTGCTCTCTTTACGTAGAAATTCCTGGGCTCTCCATCCAACTGTCTTCCCTTTTCCTTTGACCCTTGTGTTCTTGTCCCCAAGACATGGCTCCGTAGTTAATCCTGGATTTTTAGTATCTCTTCCTCAGAAGTCATAGAATTGTAGTGTTGGAAGGGACCATAAGGATCATCTAGTCCAACCCTCTGCAATCCATGAGAAGTGGCTGTCCAGTCTCTTCATAAAACCTTCACAGATGGAGTACCGACAACCTCTGAAGTAAATTTCAAGCCCTCTAGGTCAGGTTAGCGAAGCTCAAGCATGGAACCAAATATTTCCCAACGACACCATGATCCGTAGTGTAATGGAGCTTTGGCTATTCTGTTGTCAGGAAGGGATAACGTACCTGATGAAGTCCTGTAACCTCCACAAGGGAGGAGGATCAAATGTGAAGATCTGGCCCTGGAAGCTAAGGGATCCAGATGGTTCCCTGTGCTTGCTGGTGGAGTTTCCTGCAGTGTCCTTCCAAGGCTTTGGGCTATCAGTGTGATTGCTCTGAAATACACTTAAACAACTTGAAAAGCTTTGCCACCTTCACATGTTTCTTATGAGGTTAAGGCAATGAAACAATTGGTTTGGTGGCTAAAATACAAGGAGGAAAATAATAATAATTTATTTATTTATTTCTAACCCACCTCTCCCTCTGCATCGAGGTGGGGGACAACAATAAATATAAATACAAAGACCATAAAATAGATAAAACGTTAAAAACAAATCAAACTAATACATTATTAAAACATCTTAAAATTCAACTGGGTAGGCCTGCCGGAAGAGATCAGAGATCTGACAAAACATTCCTTGAAGCCCATATACAGACTTGTAACCACTCTAGTTCTCAGTTCTATTGATCATCAGAGAATATTTAGTATGTTTGGAAGGATCTGCCTATCCACCAGATATTTTTTGTATTTTGGGAATCAACAAATCATTTGCTTTGTTCCCTGATGTCAGGAAGATTTCTTTTTTTATTATTATTCTTGCAGGTGATCGCAGAGAGAGTAAGGAAAATGGCGTACACCAGGGAAGGAAAAAGGAAACTGAAGAGAAGTGGGGAATCCTATCCATTTCTTTTGAAGGGTCAGACGTCCGTGAAATTCCAATTCTAGAAGAACCAAGAAAAAGAAACTTTGACAATCGGAAGACACAGAGGAAAGGCTCTCAGTATATAAAAACTCAGAAGATTTGCCTTAACAAACAGACAGAAGAAAAAAGATTTCAGTGCTTGGAGTGTGAGAAGCAATTCAGTTTTTATTCACAACTTTATTTGCATAAACGAATTCACACAGGGGAGAAACCCTATGAATGCCGAGAGTGTGGAAAGAGCTTTGTTCAGAACTCACACCTTAAGCAACATCAAAGCACTCACACAGGGGAGAAGCCCTATAAATGCTTAGAGTGTGGAAAGAGCTTCGCTCACAGCATGACCCTTAAGCGACATCAAAGAATGCACACAGGTGAGAAGTCCTATGAATGCCGAGAGTGTGGAAAGAGTTTTGCTCACAGCGCACACCTTAAGCGACATCAAAGCACTCACACAGGGGAGAAGCCCTATAAATGCTTAGAGTGTGGAAAGAGCTTTGCTCGCAGTATGTACCTTAAGCAACATCAAAGGATTCACACAGGGGAGAAGCCCTATCAATGCTTAGAGTGTGGAAAGAGCTTCACTTTAAGCAACCACCTTAAGTCGCATCAAAGAATTCACACAGGTGAGAAGCCCTATCAATGCTCAGAGTGTGGAAAGAGCTTCGCTCACAGCGTGACCCTTAAGCGACATCAAAGCACTCACACAGGGGAGAAGCCCTATAAATGCTTAGAGTGTGGAAAGAGCTTTGCTCGCAGTATGTACCTTAAGCAACATGAAAGGATTCACAAAGTTGAGAAGCCCTATAAATGCTTAGAGTGTGGAAAGAGCTTTACTATGAGCAGCAACCTGAAGTCGCATCAAAGAATGCACACAGGTGAGAAGTCCTATGAATGCCTAGAGTGTGGAAAGAGCTTTGTTCAGAACTCACACCTTAAGCAACATCAAAGCACTCACACAGGGGAGAAGCCCTATAAATGCTTAGAGTGTGGAAAGAGCTTCGCTCACAGCATGTCCCTTAAGCGACATCAAAGAATTCACACAGGCCAGAAGCCCTATATATGCTTGGAGTGTGGAATGTGTTTCCGTTACAGCAGTGTCCTCAAAACCCATCACAGAATCCACACAGGAGAGAAGCCCTAAAAATGCTTAGAGTGTGGAAAGAACTTTACTGTGAGCAGCAACCTTAAGTCGCATCAATGAATTCACACAGGTGAGAAGCCCTATGAATGCTTAGAGTGTGGAAAGAACTTCTCTGTGAGCAGCCACCTTAAGCAACATCAAAGAATTCATACAAGTGAAAAGCCTTTTGAATGCTTAGAGTGTGGAAAGAGCTTTGCTCGCAGCACAAATCTTAAGCAACGTCAAAGAATTCACACAGAGGAGAAGCCATGAAAGTGCTCAGAGTTTGGAAAAAGCTTTGCATCCACTGAAGCGACATCAAAGAATTCACTCCAGTGAGAAGTCCTATCAATGCTCAGAGCATGGAAAGAGCTTTACTACAAGCAGTGAACTTAAATCGCATCAAAGGACTCACACAGGGGAGAAGCCCTATGAATGTCTGGAGTGCAGAAAGAGTTTTGCTCACATTATGAACCTTACGCGACATTAAAGAATTCACTCGGGAGAAGCTCTATGAATGCTTAGATTGCGGAAAGAGCTTTTGTCAGAGCAGCCATCTTAAGTTGCATCAAAGGACTCACACCGGCAAGAAGCACTATAAATGCTGAGCTTTGCTCAGCACACAACTTAAGCAACATCAAAGAATTCACATGGGTGAAAAGCCATGTGAATGTTTAATAGTGAGGAAAGAGGTTGCCTTCCAGCACAACCCTTAAGCAACATCAAAGAATTCACACGAAGAAGAAATCATAAAAGTGCTCAGAGTTTGGAACGCAATTCAATCAGAGATTGCACCTTGCCGCACATCAAACAATCCATACAGGTGAGAAGCGCTATAAATGTTTTGTATGTCGAAAACACTTTCATTTGGAGCTCCGGAAGATGGCGACATAACCGGTTGGTGTTTGTTTGCGACTTCTTCACCGGACTTTCTCGTTCCTCACCCTCCACGTCATGACTTTTATCTTTCGCCTGTTTGGGGCTCAGCGTTGTTGCAGTTAGCCGAGGACGGTATAAAGAAAGTCTGACCTTTCCTTTCTTTACCTTGCGATTCTTGGCTTTCTTTTCGGCTTTTCCCCCTAGCCCTTTTATCCTGAGCCTGGACTGAGGACATAGCTACTTTTTGTTGGCTTTTACTACTGCAAATTGACTTGCTGGATTTTCTATTTGCTTGCTGGGCTGCTAATTCCTGATCATATACAGTCTGGAATGATCTGAAAGGAAAAAAATCAACATGCGTGGAGCTCAGTACAGCTATGTGGTTTTCTACACAGCTGCAACTACGGGGATGCCGTTCCTTCCCCCGTCCCCTCCATCTAAGGTGGATGGCGCTGCTTTTGCTTCCAGATTCTTGTGGTGATAATACAGATGGTGTGGAATTGCTGGGCTGAAATTACTGATTATATGTGGGATAGAATGATCTGAAAGGAACTTTTCAACAATGCTTGGAGCTGCGTGGAGCTCAATACAGCTATTTGGATTTCAGCACAGCTGCAACCACGGGGGATGGCGTTGCCTAATAGAGCTAGAGCTGTGAAGGCCCTTAAAACCCCTGGAAAAATTTGGCATTGTTTTACTGTTTCTTTCCTCCAGCCTTTTTGATTCCCCACCCCCACCCCAACATGAAGAAAATATGGCTTATGGGATATTTTATTTTAGCGTGATGAATAAAATGTTTAAGACAAGGTGTTCATATACTTACTTCTCCTAAGGATTTCTATAAACTATGTCCAGTATCAGATTATTACAATTTCTGTGCACGGAGGATTACCAAGCCCTATGTTGCAAACTGAGCCTACACCTCTCCATTGCAAAAGCAAGATGCATTTCTGCCTCTAGGGGGCACTGCCATTGTCACAAGAGAAGGAAAAGGGTTTCCCTTTCTTTTTTTGCTTGTGAGTGAAATTCATTATTTTTTTCCATTTTTCTGAAAATTTCCATTAAAAAAAAAAAAACCAGGAAAAAATTGGGTTTTTTCCATGGCTTCAAAATTTCCAGAAATTTGACATCTCTAAATAGACATTACAGATAGTGCGGGATTCAGAGTGAAGAGAGCCGAAGAGACGTTGCCTTGAAGAAACAGACACCTGTTACTCATGTCTAGTTGAAAGACTCCCAGTTCAAGCTGACCTGTCTTAAGTCTCGGCTTATTTCTTGTTATTGGTTCTCTTCTCTGACCTCTTGGCTGACTTTGCTCCTAACTCTACTCAGAGGTGGGTCTGCAGGTCTGTTACTGGGTGTTGAGTACCTTAGCCTTGAGCCTGGTCATTGCTACTTTCTGATACCAGGCACGATTTTCTGGATTGTTTGGATATTATTCAGCTCTGATTTCCGCAGGGTACCATCTTGTTCCCAGTGTTATTCAACATCTATATGCAGCTGCTGGGAGTGGTCATTAGGAGATTTGGAGCCAAATGCCATCAGTATGCCTATTAACAACACAAAGGAGAGAAGGGCCCTCACTAAATGAACAAAAGCAAAGCAGAAGGGAATCCAACAAGTAGGAGCAAGCCTGTAAGGGCTGATACTGCGTACCTATCCGCTGTTCAAACGTAAAAACTTATTATTGCAGATCAGAATTAAATTGGGTCACACTTTTGAAATATGTTTTATCAACTATGATTCAGGAAGGTAATACCCTTATCATGGACCAAAAAAAATCTGCATAATTGTTTGTATTAACTTGTAGTATAACATTTTTCAAAATATCCATTTGTTTTAGATTTATTCCAGTGGCCAATCAACCACGGGGTCCAGAGTCCATAATTCTTAAGTCTGTTTATATTGTTAAGTAATTTCTATTTCTAAATCTGAAAACGTTCAATCACTGATGAAGATCGAAATGGTGTTTACAATCTGGAATTACCGTTGTATAATGTTTTAGATGTTTTCCTTACTATATATTGTTGTTTATATTAATGCTCTGTACTTAAGTGTATTCAAAACATTATTGTGTATTTCTTTCACAAATACTGTGTTTTGGGGTTCAAAACATTGAATATCATTGCCTTATTGTCTTACAGACACGCTATATATGATACTAAATTTTGTGGATATTAAATGATTATTGACGCCTCAGACTGTTTGTTAAAACTATATTTACATTTAAACAGCGCATAGGTACACTGTATCAATTTGCCTATGACATGCAGCTCTATGTGCCTGTGACATATGAGTCAGGTGGGTCTGTGCAAGTCCTGGACCAGTGCCTAGACTCAGGAATGGGCTGGATGAGGGCCATAGTGCTTGGCCAAGCCGCTCCGCTTGACCCTTACCCTTCATGGCTCATTGCATCAAATAAGAACGAGAT
Source organism: Anniella stebbinsi (assembly GCA_029215795.1). Taxonomy (NCBI): domain Eukaryota; kingdom Metazoa; phylum Chordata; class Lepidosauria; order Squamata; family Anniellidae; genus Anniella; species Anniella stebbinsi. Next base: position 180,276,573 of record JARDYH010000005.1, read on the forward strand.
TGCCTGCTGGGTCCAGGAGGTGTTAATTCCTCCCAAGGAAAGGGAGTGGTGCCGTGATCAGGCCACTCCTGAAAAAGCCTACCCTGGACCTGGAGGATCTTAAGAATTCTAGGCCGGTCGCTAACGTCCCCTTCCTGGGCAAGATGCTTGAGTGGCTGGTTGCAGGACACCTCCAGTCACTTCTCCAGTTTTGTCCTGGACTTTTAAGACATTCCCTGATGTTTGTGTAACCCCTATATAAAAAATGGATTGGTCCCTTGGGCGAAGTCCTCACTTGGAGGGAGGGCTAGAGAAGAGAGAACTAAAAAAGGGAGAATTTGTTGGTTCTGCTGGAAGCTGAATGATGGAAGATTTCTGATTAATTCTAGGCTCTTGTCACTTTGTACAATGTAAATTGAGCTGTTAATTTTGTATAGTGGAATTTTAAGGGGTGGGAAATCTTTTTTTTTTTTTTTTGCATCCTTGATATTTGTCGTAATTATATTATTGCAGGGCTAATACTTTGCACTATTATGTTGAAATACTGATTGAGGATTGCTTTAAGAAATTTAAGTTAAGAACACTCTACACAAAGGACTTCCTAAATACTCAGCGCTTGGAAATACAGAACCACGTGGAACTGAGCTACAAGCAAGAGATCTCTAATTTTCGTTGTTATAGTTGTCTGGACATAGAAGAGCAAATTGTGGCAGGGTGGTTTTTGTAAATTAATGTTTATTAAAGACATATTTTGTTCAAGTTGGATTTTGTTGTTGTTGCAAGTTGATTCTAGTTCAGCCCCGTAGAACCCACAGGAGTGTATTCATATTTGCGTGATATGAGAAGACGTTGAGAAAATTGCCTTCACATGGTAACACCTATGGAAACTCAAAGAAAAAACATGTCCAGCAGTATAAAAAACAGAGCCCACATCACATCGCATCTGGTCACCGGAAGAGAGATGACTTCTGAAGTTACAGATTTTATACACAAAAGTGTCAGAGGTAGGAAGGCAGTGGAAATAAAAAAGGGAAGTTGTGATGGGGAAGGGGGGAAGGGGTTCATGCCAAGGGGTGGAGAGGGGCTGCCCCAGAGGGGGAGGACAGTGGGCATACAATGCTGCTGACATCCCATAACATCCCTCCAGGCTCCATCGGCCAGTGTACATGGCAGGTCGCCTGATGCACTCAAAGGTGTCAAGAACCGATCTGAATCCCGTGAAACACCCAGAAAAGCCCCAGTTCCGTGTCTCTGCCAGGAGCATTTGGAGGAGCCTCTGCAGCGCTTTTGTGTGGAGTCCATTTAAGGGTTAAAGGGAGCGAGAGGGCGCTGGGTCCTAGAGAGGCCGGTGAAGAGCAAGGGCTGGATGAGGCCTCTCACTTCCCGCCCCACACTCCCTCGCCCCATGGCAAAGGAGCCTGGGATTCCCCATCTCTTGCGTGCATCGTGTCCGCCGTCTGCAGCCTCCTTCCCCCTGCAAAGGAGCCGGTGAGTGCAAAATGGACGGGGGTCCCAGGGGGTGGAGGGAGGAAGAGAAGGAGCCCCCTGACTCCCCCCAGGCGGCTGACACATTTGGGGCTCCCTCCAGAAGACCCACGCCTGGCACCTCCTTCCCTCCCCATAATTGGGGGATCGTGGAAGGCAAGGCGGGAGAAGAGGAGGGCCGGCTGGGAAGGAGAGAAGGGGAAAGATCCTGGGTTGGGGGGAGGAGGAATCCCATCTGGGGGCGAAAAGCTGTTCTGGTGTGATGTTTGCATAGCAGTTTGGTTTTGGTTTCTTCTCCCTTTTTTTAAACTGAGTTCACAAGTACCTGGGTTCCTATTCTTTCCTTTAGTCTCAGTGCCTTTGAAATGATCCTGCAGTGTTTTTGTTTCATAAGAAGTGAGCCTGCTCTTCCCATCCTAAGCATGGGTGGAAATCACTGTTACTCCGGTCACTTTTTGTATTCAAGTGCTGGGGACAGAGAGGGCTCAGAAGGAACCCATGGAAAGGATTGGGGGTGAAAGTCTGGTTCATAATCAGACCTGTTTTATTCCTTGAGGGCCGAAGGTTTTGCTCCCTGAAGTCTGAGATGGAGGCAGACCTGCTCTCAAAGCAGTGGCCACATTATGGAACAAGAGGCCACTCTGAGAAGAAGTTGCAATGTCTGTTATTCCTCACTGCTAGCGGCTCCGTGAGTCTGGAATGCTCTGTATACCCTGATAAGGCCTAATGTAACATCAGCTGCCTAAAACTATGAAGGAAAGACTATTGATGCAGGTTTCTGCCCACCCAGTAGGTCTTTCACCCATTCAAGACAAAATCTCTACTTGGCAAATAACCATTGAACTGCTGCTAGCTGGCCTGACTGAAGTTTTTCCTCCCTCCATAGGTGATGACCTGGAAGCTGCTTCAGCACCCATTTGAGACAGATCCTGAGTATTCAGTTGGCCACATCTGTATCTAATTAATGCAGCTCTCAGTTTTAATTCCTACAGGACAGACCTTGCTTGAAGAGAGACATTGGCAGCAAAGGAAGGAGACCTTTTGAATCCTGGTGGTAGCGGAGATGGAGAAGAGAGTGAAGATGAAAGAGCAAAACTTTGCTGGCCCTGAGGCAGGAAAAGGTGCCATTATCATCCAGGAAGGGAGCAGTGCAGAGCCTTGGGAAAGAAGAGTGCTGGAAAATCTGTCTGGGAGCCACACCAGTTTCGAGGTAGAGCGTCAGCAGTTCAGGGACTCCTGCTACCAGGAGGCCGAGGGTCCCCGAGAGGTTTGCAGCCAACTCCACCACCTTTGCCGTCAGTGGCTGAAGCCAAAAAGGCTCACAAAAGCTCAGATGCTGGACCTGGTGGTCCTGGAGCAGTTCTTGGCCGTCCTACCCCAGGAGATGGAGAGCTGGGTCAGAGAATGTGGAGTGGAGACCAGTTCCCAGGCGGTGGCCCTGGCAGAAGGTTTCCTCTTGAGCCAGGCAGGGGATAAAGAACAGGTGAGGACATTTCATCCCGATGAGTAAAGGGGACTGTGTTCTAAATACTCCCCACCAGGGTTCCCTAAGGGAGGGATGCCTCAATTTCCTATGGCCCATTTACTAATTGTTCTTAGTGTTTAGAGCAGGCCCTCCTTGGAGGATAGTTAAACTAACAGTGCATAGTTAAAATATGCAATTCCTTACCACAAGATGTAGCAATGGCCACCAATTTGGAGGTATTGAAAAGGGGGTTGAACAAATTCCTGGAGTCGATGGATATCCATGGCTTCTAATCCTGATGGCTATATCCTACTGTGACGACCTGCCTGCACCTGTGACACTCACCAAGCTACACAACAGGGCTGTCCACGCCACTCGCACTCAGGGCTTACTTCAACCCCCCCCGTGCTTATGACGTGTTTGAGGGTTTAGGACTACTGCTGCTGTTCCTGTCCCGCCTTTATTTTTTTAGGCACCACGGCTCCACAGCCCAGCACCCTAGCCCTCAAATCCCCCTTCTTCTGTCCGCTGCCACCCGTACCTTCCTCAGGTACACTTCCAAAGATCACACCAGTTGTAATTAACAAGAATTTATTAACAGAAGTATATGTATGTCAATAAGCGTGATGGTTTCCTCAGGTCAACAGCGTATTGGTTACAGGCACAATGCTTTATGGTTGCAGTACTTTCTGTTCATAACATTTACAATAGAAACTCTCACGTTCTATGTTTCTCCTGCCTGCTCTACCCACTCTACCCTACACTCTTTCCCACAATCTAGTTCCACCAAAATAACAAAACACGTTGGTCCTTCCTATCCTCTAATCTATTCACCAACAATCTTCTCTCTCTCCCCCTCACACCCTCCTTTGTCAGCTCCCTCAATATATACACAGACACTCTCATACAGCCAGCCAATCCAGGCACTCCCCCGCCATCGTCCAATCAGCACTCACACATGAACTCCCTCCCCCCCTTATGCTTACCCAGTTACAACATAACTGTTAGTCTATTTAACTTCCTTTACGGCATTTTATAAACAACTACTTACAATCTTTTATTTACAAGGACCTCTGAAGTAGCTGAACATCACACCTACCTCAAGTATAAGAAGCAATATGTCTATGAACGCCAAATGCTGGGGAACATGGGAGTGAGGGTGCTACTGCACTCATTGTGGGTTTCCCATTGACTGCTGATTGGTCACTGTGGGAAGAGAATGCTGAACTAGATGGACCCGTGTTCTGATCCAGAATCTTCTCATGTTCTTATGATCACAGGAGAAATGAATTGATTTGTGAAGTTCTGGGGGAGGAGGGGGTCCTTCTTCAACCAGTGGCAGAGTCCTCCCAACAAGACAGAAATAGAATTTTTAGATATGAAACTGCTGTGTTTACAGTGGAAAATGCTGGATAACAGGGAATGTCTGGGAAGTTCTACCTTTCCTCCTGGTTGGTTTTCGGAGGGTGTTGAAGCATTTTGCTTGTGCCAGGGTTTAATTTTTAGCCCCAAATAACACATCCTGACCAAGACACAACTGGGTATGTGCTGTGTAGCTTGGATGGTAGATCAACTTTGGAAGGAGCCCTGAAATGCAAAGAGATTGGGAAATGCTGCCCTTGGCCTTCATCTGAGCCATTCCTTTCCTTCCCTGATCCCTCTTCTCTGTCTGGGATCCTCCCTCCTGTTCCAGGTGCAGGGGATATTGGCCAAGGCATGCACTGATTTCCCTGAGGCAGAGAAGGCTCCACTGGGCATCACACAGAGGCCGCTGGACAGGTGGATCTTGCAGGAGGGTGATGGAGGTCCCTCCTCACTGGGTAAGGATTAGTGGGACGTATATTACCATGGTTTCCCTCTCTCAATTATGCCTGAGGTGAATGAGCTGCTTTAATGTTCTCCATGAGCCTAATTTTGCGGGTGGGACACGACTTTTTTTCTCCAGATACTCAAAAAAGAAATTTTGTTTAGTATTTTGGACAAACATTGATTCCAGTAAAATAATGAAAATGGAACTGCTTAAGAATGTTAACTTTCCTTCCCACCTTCTTTGCCTTCCTCACAGGGAGTGGAAAAACCTGCAGAGAGATTGAATTGATACTGGGGGATCCTTCTAGGCCTCCTTCGCTTTGTGGTGGAGTGGAAGCGGTTTCTGCACAGCCAGGGCAGGTAGGGGAGTCCTGGGTGCCTCTGTCCCCTTCACATCTCTGTGGTCCTGGAAGAACCTGCCCCCTTTCCCTTTGCACTTCTCCAATATGGCTGCCAGGAAGGATTCAAAAGTCACTCATGAAGCTCTGACATTCAGAAGGAGGAAATCAGCATTACTGACTTCATAGAATCATAGAATAGTAGAGGGAAGGGGCCTATGAAGCTATCGAGTCCAACCCCCTGCTCAATGCAGGAATCCACCTTAAAACATCCCTGACAGATTGTTGTCCAGCTGCCTCTTGAAGGCCTCTAGGGTGGGAGAGCCCCCGACCTCCCTAGGTCATTGGTTCCATTGTTGTACTACTCTAACAGTCAGGAAGTTTTTCCTGATGTCCAGCTGGAATCTGGCTTCCTGTAACTTGAGCCCATTATTCCGTGTCCTGCACTCCGGGATGATCAAGAAGAGATCCTGGCCCTCCTCTGTGTGACAACCTTTCAAGTATTTGAAGAGTACTATCATGTCTCCCCTCAATCTTCATGTATTGCTACGTAATGTGTAAAGAGAACATCATTTCTTGTTCTTCTTCTTCTTTCAGGGTCCGGTGACTTTTGAGGAGGTGGCTGTGCATTTCTCGGAGGAGGAGTGGGCTCTGCTGGATCCAGGCCAAAGGACTCTGCACAAGGAAGTCATGGAAGAGAATCGTGGGAACCTGGCCTCTCTGGGTAAGGAATGGGATCCCTCTGGGTAAGGCTCCCTCTTTGCCTCCTTGACAGGTCCTAGAAGGTGGAATAGCAGCTCTTCTTTCTTTGTGTCACTGCATAATATAGATGTCATTGAGGACAGCAATTCCTGGGCTATGTTCCTGGGATACTCTAGTCCAGGTAAAGTTCAGAAGGTCATGTACATAAGGCCTTAAAAGTGTACATAAAGCACTCACATCCTCTCCCACCCTTACTTGTAGGTCTTCTTACAGCCACTGTGAGATTAGACATGTACCAACAATTATATTTTATATGCAAGTTGAAGACACGTGGTCCTGGACACCTGGAACTGTGGTTGTGCCCTCAGTATTTGAGTATCCTCCTCCTTGGTGAACATCCCTCTTTCAATCTCTTATCCATGCCCCTTTTGAGTCTCAGTGTATCAGAGAGCTCCCAGGATAGCCAATCTAGATTCTTTCAATTTTTCTCATTTTTTTCCTTCTCCTAGGAATAGTTTGTACTTGTGCCCTCAGTACTGAAGTTTTCAGTATCTTCCATCTCTCTTGAACTCTGTTTCCTTCCTAATTTACAGCTATTTTATCTGACTCAACCTTTCTCTGAGCTTTTTGAAGTTGGCTTCTCTAAAGTCCGTTGTCCATTCCAACTGAGCTTCGTTTTCAGAGCCCCTCACTACTATCATGGATTTGAAGGGGACATGGTCACTTTCCCCCAAAGTTTCTGCCAGTTTGACTTCATCCAGCAGTTTTTCCCTGTCGGTAACGATTAAGTTAGTATATTTCAGTGGCTAGAGCGTTGGGCTGGGAGTCGGGAGTTCTGGGTTTTAGTCCCTACTCGGCCAAGGTAGCTCACTGGTTGACTTCAGAGTAGTCACCAACTCTCAACCGAACCTCCGACATTGGAGGCCATGGATCTTACACTTGCCCAGTGTCCCTTCTATATTTCTCTACAAATTACTGGGCTGTACCTCCACTGTCTTTCCTTTTCATTTGACTTTGGTGTTCTTATCCCCAATATATGACTCAATAGTTAATTCTAGACGTTTGATTTCCCCTCCTCAGAAGTAAATATAAAGCCCTCTCGATCAGGATTCATCCATGAAACCAAACGTTTTCCAATGACACCCTGATCTGTGGCTAGATGCAGCTTCGGCCGTTCTGCTGTCATGAATCATTGCCTGGCTAATGAATCCAGCTGGTTTTCTCTTGCTTGCTCTTGGAGTTCCCTGCAGTGTCTTCAGGTATCAGCTTGATTGCTCCCAAATACACTGAAATGAATTGAAAAGCCTTTTGCCACCTTCACAGTTTTCTGGGAGCTGAAGAGGCCAATGAAACGCTTGGGTTGATGGCTACAATACACCCAGTGGAAAGCACTCTGAAGACCTGACTAAACATTGACAGAAGCCCATTTATGGACTTATTCTGTGGCAGAGATGGTAGGAAAGCACTTACTTTGCTGCCGTGGTTGTATCTGCATAATGCTGAAGATATTAGAGAGATTTGATGTGATTAATAGTCTCTATGGTAGAGACCCAGGAGAGCGGAGTATGGCATATTCAGAACCATTTGTTTTCTATATTGTGATACAACTAGACAGCAGGACAAATATAGGCCAGTGGCTAACATCTCTTTCCTGGGCAAGGTGTTTGAGCGGGTGGTTGCAGGACAACTTCAGGGGCTCTTGAATGCAACGGATTATCTATTATCAATCCGGGTTCAGGCCTGGTTTTGGAATGGAACAGCCTTGGTCACCCTGTGGGATGACCTTTGCCAAGAGAGGGACAGGTAGTGCGACCCTGTTGATTCTCCTGGATCTCTCAGCAGAGTGGTTCCACTCTGACTTGGATGGCTGATTCCAGAAGGTGTTGCTGGGGGATTCATAGAATAGTAGAATTGGAAGGACTTATAGGCCATCGAGTCCAACTCCCAGCTCAATGCAGGAGTCCGCCTTAAAGGCCTCTAGTATGGGAGAGTTCATGACTTCCCTAGGTAATTCGTTCTATTGTCATACTTCTCTAACAATCAAGAAGTTTTCCTGACGTCCAGCAGGAATCTCACTTCCTGTAACTTGAGCCCATTATTCCGTGTCCTGCACTCTGGGATGCTTGAGGAGAGATCCGCCTGTTGCTTCTTCCACCTACTTGAAAGTTCAATGAGCAGAAGACACCAAGATAGCTGAAATTCTGCCTAAGTGAACTTTTGATCATCTTTTCCAGGAAAGCATCATCCATGTCTTCTCATTGGCTGGGTGGTCTGAACAATACTGCCACAACCATGATATTCTTGTTTCTCACTCCACCTTTACTGCATTGGTTTCGACAGGGTTTCCTTTCTCAAAATCATGGGTTTCCCTACAAGCATATACCTTCCTTACATATAACACTACTACGACTCCCTTTCTGCTGGGCCTGTTCCTTTGGAACAAGGTTTCCTTTCAATGGCAATATTCCAATACGTAGTCTTATCCCAACAGGTCTCAGTGATGCATATCGGATTGTACTTGCCAGCGTATATTAGGATTTCACGTTCATCCTGTTTTTCCCCATGATCTGTGGGTTGGTGTATGGACATCGGAGGCCATGGGTCTTACACTTGCCCAGTTTCCCTGCTCTCTTTACATAGAAATTCCTGGGCTCTCCATCCAACTGTCTTCCCTTTTCCTTTGACCCTTGTGTTCTTGTCTCCAAGACATGGCTCCATAGTTAATCCTGGACTTTTGATATCTCCTCATCAGAAGTCATAGAATCATGGAATTGTAGTGTTGGAAGGGACCACAAGGATCATCTAGTCCAACCCTCTGCAATGTGCAGGAAAACCCATTAAAGCATCTATGAGAGGTGGCTGTCCAGCCTCTTCATAAAAACCTCCAGAGATGGAGAACCCACATCCTCTAAAGTAAATTTCAAGCCCTCTAGATCAGGTTTGTGAAGCTCATCCATGAAACCAAACGTTTTCCAATGACATCATGATTTGTGGCTAGATGAAGCTTTGGGAATTTTGTTGTCATGAAGGGATAAAGTACCTGATCTAGTCCTCTAACCTCCACAAGGGAGGAGGATCAAATGTGATAATATGGCCCTGGAAGCTAACGAATCCAGATCGTTTTCTGTGCTTGCTGTTGGAGTTTCCTGCAGTGTCCTTCCATGGTCTTGGGCTCGCGATATGATTGCTCCAAAATACACTTAAATAAATTGAAAAGCTTTACCACCTTCATGGTTTTCTTAGTTGCTTTAGGTAATGCACCAATTGGTTTGGTGGCTAAAATACCTGGAGGAAAACACTCCAAATACCTGACAAAACATTGATAAAAGCCCATTTAGAGACTTATTTTGTGGCAGTGGTGGTTGCAAACAAATCTTACTTTGCCGCCATGATTGCATCTGCATAATGTCGAAGTCGTTACAGATATTATCTTAATGGTTTTCATGGAGGAAGCACTGGAGAGCAGAGTACGGCATATTCAGAAGCTGCTCTGGACAGTTTGCTTTCCATTTTGTGATACAACTAGACAGCAGGACAAACTTCATTTTGAAATATAGGTTGGTAAAAACAACAGCATAGCCCAGCGAGATGGTCTAGGAGGATGCCATGACTGAGGGTTTCCAAAGCAACCGAAACATTGAAAAGAACCATGAGGGTTGGATTCCCACTGTCCAGTTCCCAGTGAAATATTCAGCTAGGACAAAAAGGCAGATTTTATGTGCATTTTGTTTGTGTAGTATTTGACGTTCATTTATAGTTTGAACTACTTTGTGAGAGTTAGTATATATAAATGAAAATGCTGTATACCACTCTAGTTCTCAGTTCTGTTGATCATCAGAGGATATTGAATATGTTTGGAAGGATCTGCCTTTCCACCAAATATGTTTTTATCCTGTGAACCCACTCAGCAAACTCTTTGGTTTGTTCCCTGATTTTGGGATGATTTCTATTTTTTCATTCTTGCAGGTGATCGCAGAGAGAGCAAGGAAAATGGCATATGCCAGAGAAGGAAAATTGAAACTGCAGACAAGTCACATGTCCGTGAAATTCGAATAATAGGAGAACGAAGTAAAAGGAATATTAATAAAAGTAAGAAACAGAGTAAAAGCTCTCAGAATATAAAGACTCAGAAGATTCACCTTACCAAATGTCAACGATTTCACACAGAAGAGAAAAGATTTCAGTGCTTGGAGTATGAGAAGCAATTCCGTTTCAACTCACAACTTAACTTGCCTAAAAGAATTCATACAGGCAAGAAGCCCTATGAATGTCTGGAATGTGGAAAGAGCTTCATGGTGAGCAACCACCTTAAGCAACATCAAAGAATTCACACAGGGGAGAAGCCATATGAATGCCTAGAGTGCGGAAAGAGCTTTGCTCGCAGCGCACACCTTAGGAGACATCAAAGTACTCACACAGGGGAGAAGCCGTATAAATGCCCAAAGTGTGGAAAGAGCTTCATTATGAGCAGCGAACTTAAGTCACATCAAAGACTTCATACTGGTGAGAAGCCTTTTAAATGCTTTGAATGTGGAAAGTGTTTCTGTTTCAGCAGTAGCCTTAAAACCCATCACAGAATCCACACAGGGGAGAAGCCGTATAAATGCTTAGAGTGTGGAAAGAGCTTCACTGGAAGCAGCAACCTGAAGTCGCATCAAAGAATGCACACAGGTGAGAAGCCCTATGAATGCCTAGAGTGTGGAAAGAGCTTTGTTCAGAGCGCACACCTTAAGCAACATCAAAGCACTCACACAGGGGAGAAGCCCTATAAATGCTTAGAGTGTGGAAAGAGCTTTGCTCACAGTGCGTACCTTAAGCAACATCAAAGGATTCACACAGCCGAGAAGCCCTACAAATGCTCAGAGTGTGGAAAGAACTTCACTATAAGCAGCCACCTTAAGTCGCATCAAAGAATGCACACAGGTGAGAAGCCCTATGAATGCTTAGAGTGCGGAAAGAGCTTTGCTCGCAGCACAAACCTTAAGCAACATCAAAGCACTCACACGGGAGAAGCCATATAAATGCTCAGAATGTGGAAAGAGCTTCACTATGAGCAGCGAACTTAAGTCACATTGAAGAACTCACTTGGGAGAAGCCCCCTGAATGCCTAAAGTGCAGAAGGAGATTTGCTCACAGCACACATCTTTTTTTTCTTTTGTTAAAAAATAATTAGGGTTAGGGTAATAATACTCTCATTATTAATAATGAGAGTATAATAATATTATTATTTGCATTTATATGCCACCCCATATCCGAAGCTCTTTGGGCTGTTTACAAAAATTAAAAACATTGAACATTAAAAAACTGATACAAAAATTTAAAACCATGAAGAGCATAAAAACAGGTTATAAATACAGTATCCATTTAAAACAACTATTCTGGGTCAAAACAGTAATTATCGTAGGAGTCTATCATCCTGTTAAGAGTATTTCTGTAGACATTTCTTATCAACCTCCTGAAGAAGGCCTTAAAAAACAAAATAGGCCGAAATGCATTGGGCTTGGAAATAAAGTATCTTAAGCATTCTGAGAACCTGCTTCTGTCCTTTTTCGCCCTAAGTTGGATGCGCTCCTCCTTTGGGTTTTTCACAATGTACAGCCAGACCTATCAGCATGCCAGATTTCAAGTTTCTACCTGGTGTCGCTTGGGCCCCCTAAAATATATGTCTGCGAGGAAATCATAAATTCGTTTCTGTTTTTCTTTCTCACCCTTATGACAACCCTTCCAGGTAGGCCAGTCCTAGGCCTCTGAGGTAACTTTAAAACAAATTTAATTAGTTTCTCCCCCCCCCCCCACCTTCAACACATGGCCAAAGCTGCCTTGAAGCTGTCACCATAATTTTCCTTGTCGCCACAGAAAACAAAAACTACAACTCTCAGCATGCCTTTTGCTGTGGTGCTTGACTTGCCCAATGGGAGTCCTGCTGCTGAAGCTCATGGGAAGTGAGGTCTGGCTGAGCCAGTCCACACTACACCGTGCAATCAGTGCCCATAGGTAGGCCATGAGGGAGCTGGCTGGACTGACTGATGGTTTGCTTGGTTGCCATTGGCAACGGGCCCAGTGCTTCAGCCTCCTTCCCTCCTGTTCTCAACGGGGCCTAGCAACTGAGGCAGCTGGCCCCAGGTGCTCTCGCTTCAGGCGCAGGAGGGCGAGCCACTACCAGATAATGGCTGCCAAAGCCTGATAAGTCTTCCCTCCTGCCCAAGGCATGCTGGGAGTTGTAGGGCATAAGCCCAAGTCCCTGAATAATGTGTTAATCTTTGAACACCATCTGAGATGTGGTGGAAGACAACTGAAGAGCAGGCCAACTTGGTTGTGGCACCCTGCTTGTGAATTACTGAATAAAGTTTATGATTTTTATGTAACAGCCTGACTATATCATCGACTGACATAGCTGAGGATGGAATGAAATGGTGGGCATGGTTAGTGGCTGTTGGGGAAAGTCAGGTAGGATAACAAAGACAGTTAGTGAGAGGTCAGGGTTTGCTGACCTATACTTTATTTTAAATCAGCCACTCTGCAGGTCAATACAGCCCGCAGGTGCCCGCATCCTCTGAGACATCCTCTTGTTACCGATGCTGCTCCTCGATAGAGCGTCAAGGAGTAGCATCGCCAAGGAGGGGAGGTAAGTGGCTATCAATGGACGCACCCAGCTTCGGCCAATCCTGCTGGGACTGTCTTGGCCTGTGCTTCTCACCCACCAAGTGCTACATCAGGAGCCTGTACTGAAGGGCTGGGGTCATAACCAGAACTTTGAATTGTGCCCGGAAACAGACCGGAAGCCAGTGGAGCTGTTTTAACAGGGGAGTTGTATGCTCCCTGTAGCCAGCTCCGGTCAACAATCTGGCCGCAGCTCTTTGAACCAGTTGAAGTTCCCAAAAAATCTTCAAAGGCAGCCCCACGTAGAGCACATTACAGTAATCCAAACGGGATGTAACTAAGGCATGTGTCACCATGGCCAGGTCCGACATCTCAAGCAATGGGCACAGCTGGCGCACAAGTTTTAACTGCAAATGCACTCCTGGCCACCGCTGAAACCTGGGCATCCAAGCTTAGGGCTGAATCCAGGAGTACACCCAAGCTGTGAACCTGTGTCTTCAGGGGGAGTGTAACCCCATCCAACACAAGCTGAATGCCTATTCCCTGATTTGCCTTTAGACTGACCATGAGCACCTCTGTCTTGTCTGGATTAAGCTTCAATTTATTTGCCCTAATCCAGTCCATTGCTGCCGACAAGACACTGGTTTAGGACCGAAACAGCTTCCTTGGAATCGGATGGAAAGGAGAACTAGAGTTGGGTGTCATCAGCGTACTGGTGGCACCGCACCCCAAAACTCTGGACAACCTCTCCCAACGGTTTCATGTCTATGATAAATAGCATGGAGTACAAAACAGAGCCCTGAGGGACTCCACAGGCCAATGGCCACCTTCTGGGTCCGCCCCTCCAGGAAGGAATGGAGCCACTGTAAAACAGTGTCTCCAAGACCCATCCCAGCGAGGTGGCCCAGAAGGATACCATGGTCGATGGTATTGAATGCCGCTAAGAGGTCCAGCAGAACTAACAGGGACACACTCCCCCTGTCCAGTTCCCGGCGTAGGTCATCCACCAAGGCGACCAAAGCTGTTTCTGTCCCATAACCAGGTCTGAAGCCAGATTGAAATGGATCTAGATAATCCGTCTCCTCCAGGAGTCCCTGGAGTTGGGAGGCCACCACTCTCTCCAATACCTTGCCCAGAAATGGGATATTGGAGACTGGCCGGTAATTGTCCAATACATTGGGGTTCAAGGAGGGTTTTTTCAACATAGGTCGTACTATTGCCTACTTCAGGCGGGATGGGACCCTGCCTTGACAGAGGGAGGCATTAACCACTCTGCTCACCCACTTGGCCAATCCCCCTCTGGCTGCCTTTATGAGCCAGGAAGGGCAAGGATGTAGCATACATGTGGTGGCTCTCACCTCTCCAAGGATCCTGTCCACATCATCGGGCTGTACAAATTGAAACGGATCCAATAACACTAGACAAGCAGATGCCAGAGTTACATCCACTGAGTCAGTATCAACTGCAGCATCCAAGTCAGAGCGGATCCGAGTGATTTTGTCTGCAAAGTGCTGGGCGAGCCAGTCACAGTGGGCTGCTGACAGGTCTGAATTCTCTTCTTGCAGGCCAGTATGTAAACGGTCCTTGACCACCCGAAACAGCTCCGCTGGACGGCTCTTTGCAGACGCAATAGTAGCAGAAAAAAAAAGTTGTTTTTGCTGCCCGTATTGCTACGGAGCAGGCCTTCAAATAGGCTCTAGCCCATGTTCGATTGGATTCGCTCCAAGTTTTCCGCCAACGTCGCTCTAGTCGGCATCTCACTCTTGGATTTCTCAATGGCTTTCATTACCATCGAGCATGGTATCCTTCTTAATAGGTTGTCTGGGCTGGGAGCTGGAGGTTCCACTCCAACTTGGATGGCCAATTCTAGAATGTGGTGCTGGAGGATTCATAGAATCATAGAATAGTAGAGTTGGAAGGGGCCTCTAAGGCCATCGAGTCCACCCCCATGCTCAGTGCAGATACCATTGATAAACACTCTTTGAGTCTGATACTTTGGCAACTGTGGATCCACCTAATAGTTCTTCTGTGCAGTCCACTTTTAGCTAGTTTGCTGATCACAATGTCATGGGGTACTTTGTCAAGGTATACTATGTCCAAGCATTCCCACAATCCACAAGGGAGGTCACCCGATCAAAGAATGAGATCAGATTAGGCTGGCAAGGTTTGTTCTTGACAAATGTGTGCTGGCTTTTAGTAATCGCTGCATTGTTTTCAAGGAGCTTACAGACTGACTTCTTCATAACCTGCTCCAAATTTTTTCCCAGGGATAGATGTCAGACTAACTGGTCTATAGTTCCCAGGCCTTTTTGCCCTTTTTCAAGATAGGGACTACATTAGCCCTCCTCCAGTCGTCCGGCACTTCACCCGTCTTCCAGGATTTCGCAAAGATAATAGACAGTGGTTCTGAGAGTTCTTCTGCCAGCCCCTTTATTATTCTAGGATGCAGTTCATCGGGCCCTGGAGATTTAAACTCATTCAAAGAAATTAGGTGCTCCTTGACCATTTGTTTATCAATCTCAAACTGCAATCCTTCCCTTTCAGCTGGTACTTCACTTTTGGGAGAAGACTGAGCCAAAGTAGGAATTGAGCACTTCGGCTGTTTCTTTATCAACTGTTATCAGTTTGCCATCCTCATTACGCAACTGAACCACCATTTCTTTCCTCTGTCTTTTACTGTTCACCTATCTGAAGAATGCTGTTTTGTTGTTCTTAGCATTCCTTGCTAGCCTCAGCTCATTCTCAGCTTTAGCCTTCCTGATGCCATTCCTGCACTTCTGTGCTACCTGCCTGTACTCTTCTTTTGTAGCCTGGCCTTCCTTCAACTTCCTGTATGTGGCATTTTTTTTGTTTTCAGGTCCTCTCCAAGCTTTTTGTGGAGCCACATTGGTTTCTTCTGTTGTCTTCTATTATTGCTCTGTTCCATGCCACCTAGGCCGTTTGGTTCCACAGGGCTCAGTGAACAGAGTGCTGGACTAGATGGTCTGATCCAGCACGGCCTTTATGATGTTCTCATGTGTATACATTAGTGGGAGAAGCGTTACTTCTTTGCTTTGACAATGATAATACTGCCTTGCGCTCACATCTGGAGGGAGGGGGGCAGGAGAGAGCAGACTTCTGAAGGTTTGGATTGTATATATACAGCAGTGGTGGAGGAGGGGGCAACGAAGAAGAGAAGTGGGGGGAATCATACCAAGGGAGGGGGAGAGGGGCTGCCCTAGAGAGGGAGGGCAGGGTGCGTTCAATGCTGCTAACTGCCCATAACATCCGCTGCACATGGCAGGCTACGTTATACAGTCAAAGAAAAAACAGCCCTGTAAAGAGCGGATCTGACTCCGGCAAAGCCTCCAGGAACAGCCGGAGCGGTGATGCTGCGGGAGAAAAATCCCCCTGCGGAAAAGCCCCAGTTCCCAGTCTCTGCCAGGAGCATTTGGAGGAGCCTCTGCAGCGCTTTCCTGTCCTGTTCACCTAAGGGTTAAAGAGAAGGCGAGCGCTGTTCCTAGAGAGGCTGTGAAGAGCAAGGGCTGATTCGCTCACTTCCTGCCTCTCCCTCCCCACCCCCCCATTGGGAAAGCGGCCTGGGATTTTTGCATTGTTTTGCAACCTTCCCCTGCAGAGGAGCCGGTGAGGGCAAAATGCACAGGGGTCCCTGGTGGGGGAGGGGGTGGAAAGAGCCCCCAGGGCAGGAGCAGAGAAGGGAGGGAGCCCAGGGCAGGGAGGCAGGTGTGGGGCGGGGGAGCGAAGAGAGGGAGCCCACTGCCCCCCAGGCTGCTGACCCACACGGGCCCCTCCAGGAGACCCACACCTTGCACCTCCCCAGAATTAGGGAAATCTGGAATGGAAGGAAAGATGCTGGGTGGGGGGAGGAGGAATCCCATCTGTGGGCAAAAAAAGCTGCTATGGGGCCATTTCTGCATTGCAGTTCGTTTTGTTTCCTCTCCCTGTTTTAAACCGAATAAGGAGCATGGGGACTTTTCTCTCTATTTCATTTAGTCTCAAAGCCTTCGAAATAAATCTCAGGAACTTTTATTAGGACATCCTAAAACAAACATTACTTGGCCCATAGGGAAACCAGGCCCTCTCATAAGGAAACATAGGCGGCTGACCCATTCGGGGCCCCTCCAGAAGACCCCTGCCTTGCGCCTCCTTCCCTCCCCATCATTAGGGAATCCTGGAAGGGGATAAAAGGGGGGAGATCCTGGGTGGGGGGATGAATCCCACCTGTGGGGGAAAAGCTGAGATGGGGCCATTCCTGCATTGCATTTTGTGTTTTCTTTCCTCCCCCTGATTCAAACTTTGTCCTCACTCCGCCATTGAAACCCATTGGGTGCCTTTGGGCCAGTCATAGACTCTCTCAGCCCAACCTACCTCACAGGGTTGTTGTTGTGAGGATAAAATGGAGAGGAGGATTATGTATGCCACCTTGGGTTCCTTGGAGGAATAAAGGCAGGATATAAATGGAATCAATAAATAGGCTAAGCAGAAGGCAAAAGAGTTTCTGGGAGTCAGTGAATAAAAAATGGGCTGAAATTTGAGAGACTTTAACTTTGTTTCAGTTCTCTTTCTGTTGGTCTGTTTTGCATAGCTCCAAATTTTGCTTTAAAAATGCTACTTTTGGAGCATTTTGGGCCATAGTTTGCATGTTTGCCTTCTTTTTGAGAGAACAAAGAAATTCTAGCTTTGGCCATGTCTCTTCTTCAGTTGTTGAGGCTGCAGCTGCCATCGCTTCTGAACTAGGTCTTTGGGGGAGAGATGATTAGGTCTAGAGCAGCTTGAGTCCGTTTTCCCCACGTATTTTAGTTTACTTACTGGTGGAGCTCAGATTTCTCTACTCTTTTCCATTTTAAAACACTCTTTCTACTTTCTACCTGGATTATTTTTTCCTAACTACACTTTGCTGAGTTCTACACCTTAGATTCTAAGAGAAGCCTCTCACTTTTCCTCTGCATCTGCAACATCCTCTTCTTCAGATCTCTGCCTCGGATAGGGAGTGCCACGCCATCCCCACTCACTTTCCTTCCTTTTCTGTCAAAGTGTAAACTATACTCATATATAGTTGAAAGATTTTCACTTTGCATTTTACTAGTTTGGACTGGTGGAAGTTTAAGTAGACCTAAATAACAATTCAACTGCTACTACCTGGGCTGACTGAAGTATCCCCTCCACCCATAGGTGATGACATGGAAGCAGCTTCAGCACCCATTTCAGACAGATCCTGAGTATTCAGTTGGCCACAGCTGTATCTAATTCATGCAGCTCTCCATTTTAATTTCTTACAGCGTAGTCCTTGCCTGAAGAGGGAAATTGGGAGTAAAGGAAAGAGACCTTTTGAGTCCTGATAATAGCTAAGATGGAGAAGAGAGTAAAGATGAAGGAGCAAAACTTTACTGGCCCTGAAGTAGGAAAAGGCATCGGTATCATCCAGGAAAGGAGTAGTGCAGAGTCCTGGGAAAGAAGAGTGCAGGAAAACTTCCCTGGAAGCAACACCAGGACAGACATAGACCGCCAGCACTTCAGGGACTTCTGCTACCAGGAGGCCGTCGGCCCCCGAGAGGTTTGCAGCCGACTCCACCACCTTTGCCGTCAGTGGCTGAAGCCAGAAAGGCTCACGAAAGCTCAGATGCTGGATCTGGTGGTCCTGGAGCAGCTCCTGGCTGTCCTACCCCCGGAAATGGAGAGCTGGGTCAGAGAGTGTGGAGCGGAGACCAGTTCCCAGGCAGTGGCCCTGACAGAAGGTTTTCTCTTGAGTCAGGCAGGGGACAAAGAGCAGGTAAGAGCATTTCATCCTCTTAACTCCAAAGGAATGATACCTTAATACTCCCACCAGTAAGTCACCTTTTTTTGCATATCCTCTAAGGAAGGGATGACCCAATTTCCTACAGCCCATATCCTAGTTGTTCTTAGTGTGTAGAGCAGGTCCTCCCTCTATGGATGATCATGACAGGATTCTTAAAGTAACAGTGCATATTTAACATAAGCTAATTCCTACCGCATGATGTAGTAATGGCCACTAATTTGGATGTATTTAAAAGGGGGTTAGGCAGATTCCTGGAGGAGACGGATAACAATGGCTTCTAATCCTGATGGCTGTATTCCGCCTTCAGTATCAGAAGCAGTATGTCTATGAACACCAGATGCTGGGGAACATGGGAGGGAAGGTGCTGTTGTACTCGTGCTGTTTGTGGGTTTCCCATTGACAGCTGATGGGCCAATGTGGGAAGAGAAGCCTGGACTTGATGGACTCTTGTTCTGATCCAGAATGGCTCTTCTTAAGTACTAACGATCACAGGAGAAAATGAATCGATTTGTGAAGTTCTAGGGGAGGAGGGGATCCTTCTCCAACCAGTGGCAGAGTCCTCCCAACAAGACAAGATTAGCATATTTAGACACCAAACTGCTGTGTTTATAGTGAAGTATGCAGGATATCAGGGAATGTCTGAGAGGCTTGGAAAGTAGATCAACTTTGGAAGGAGCTCTGAAATGCAAACTTATTGGGAAACACTGCCCTTGGCCTTCACCTGACACATTTCTGTCTTTCCCTCATCCCTCTTCTCTGCCTGGGATACTCCCTCCTGTTTCAGGTGCCGGGGATGTTGGCCAAAGCATGCACAGATTTCCCTGAGGCAGAAAAGGCTCCATCGGGCACCACACAGGGGTCGCTGGAGAGGTGGATTTTGCAGGAGGGTGACCGAAGAGCCTCCTCTATGGGTAAGGATTAGTGGGACATACTTCCCCATGGTCTCCCCCTTTCAATCATGCCTTAAGTGCATGAGCTGCTGTAATGTTCTCCTTGAGCCTAAGTGTTTTTCTTTGGAGGAAGAAGGGGAAGACAGACTCCTTTTCTCTAGATCCTCAAAAAGGAACTGTTGTTTAGCAATGTGGACTAACATTGATTCCAGTAAAACAACTAAAATGGAATTGCTTCTTTCTCACAGGGAGTGGAAAAACCTGCAGAGAGAGTGAATTGATATTGGGGATTCCTTCTAGGGCTCCTTCGCTTTGTGGTGGAGCGGAAACAGTTTTTGCACAGCCAGAGCAGGTAGGGGAGTCCTGGGTGCCTCTGTCCCCTTCACATCTCTTTGGTCCTGGAAGAACCTGCCGCTTTCCCTTTGTTCTTCTCCAAGATGGCTGCTAGGAAGTCTTTGAAAGTCACTCATGAAGCTCTGGATCCTGCTGGAAAACCTCCAGCCACCTCACCTTTATTGTCTTCGTGGATTGCAATATTACATGTAAGGCGAACATGATGTCTTCTTCTTTCAGGGTCTGGTGACTTTTGAGGAGGTGGCTGTGCATTTCTCGGAGGAGGAGTGGGCTCTGCTGGATCCAGGCCAACGGACTCTGTACAGGGAAGTCATGGAGGAGAATCATGAGAACCTGGCTTCTCTGGGTAAGGAATCTGACCCTCTTCGTGAAGCTCCCTCTTTGCCTTCTTGACAGATCCTAGAAGGTGGAATTGCAGCTCTTCTTTTTTCGTGTCAATGTATAATAAAGAAGTCTTTCAGGACAACAGTGCCTGGGCCATATTCCTCAGATACTCTAGTCCAGAGAAAGCTACCTGGGTGATGTACATAAAGACTTGTGTTGAAGGTACTCCATTGATTGCCTGTTTGCTACTGGACCAAATTCAAGGTTGCTACTACTATATAAACCCCTAAATAACTTGGGAGCTGGTAAAATGAGAATCTGCTTTCTCCCCTATAGACTCCTTCAGTTCTTGGCTTTTTCTGTAATGTATAGACATCAAAGACCAAGTGCTTTATATATAGTCTGGCTTCCTTCCTACATTATTGTGAAGAGTATTATTAATAAAATAATAATATTTATTTGTAACCCGCCTCTCCCTCCGGATCGAGGCGGGGAACAGCAGCAATATAAACATAAAAATCACAACATTTAAATTTTTTAAAAAGCAAGAGAACAATACAACATTAAAAACAATTTAAAATTCATCTGGATAGGCCTGTCGGAAGAGGACAGTCTTCATGACTCTCTTAAATTCATGAAGACTGTCAATTTGTCTAACCTCCTCCGACAGACCATTCCATAGTCTGGGAGCGATGGAAGAAAAGGTCCTCTGGGTAACACTCGCCAGCCTAATTCTGGCTGGCTTGAGTAATTTCTTCCCAGAGGACCTAATTGTGCGGGGCGGATTGTACGGGAGAAGGCGATCCCGCAGGTACCCTGGACCCAAACCATGTAGGGCTTTAAAGGTAATAACCAACACTTTATACTTCGCCCGGAAACTGATTGGCAGCCAATGAAGCGATTTTAAAACTGGTGTAATGTGATCACCCCTAGGTGTACCGGTGACCAACCTGGCTGCCATATTTTGAACAAGTTGAAGTTTCCGGACTAGGCATAAAGGTAGCCCTATGTACAGCGCATTGCAGAAGTCGAGCCTCGAAGTTACCAGCGCGTGCACTACCGTCTTTAGGTCTTCCAACGCTAGGAAGGGGCGCAGCTGGCGTATCAGCTGAAGCTGATAGTAGGCACTCCTGGCCGTCGCATCAATCTGGGCTGTCATCTGGAGCGACGGATCCAGGAGTACCCCCAAGCTGTGAACACAATCTTTCAGGGGGGGTGTAACCCCATCCAGAACTGGTTGACACACCTCCAAACCCAGGTTGGGGCCTTTGACAGCAAGCACCTCCGTCTTGTCTGGATTCAGCTTCAGTTTGTTTTTCCTCATCCAGCCCATTACTGCCTCCAAGCATTCATTCAGAGGAGACACACTATCCTTAGCTGACGATGTTGTCGAAGGCATAGAGAAATATATTTGGGTGTCATCAGCATACTGATAGCACCCCGCCCCATGCCTCCGGATGATCTCTCCCAGCGGTTTCATGTAAATGTTAAACAGCATTGGGGAAAGGATGGCACCTTGTCGTACACCACATAGCAGCTCCTTTTTTGAAGAGCAGCTATCCCCAAGCATCACCATCTGGAATCTGCCCGAGAGATAGGACCGGAACCACTGAAGCACAGTGCCCCCGATTCCCAATTCCCCCAGGCGCACCAGAAGGATACCATGGTCGATGGTATCGAAAGCCACTGAGAGGTCCAGGAGTACCAGCAGGGGCACACTCCCCCTGTCGATACTAAGGCGTAGATCATCCACTAAGGCGACCAAAGCGGTCTCAACTCCGTATCCCGCCCTGAAGCCGGTTTGAAATGGGTCTAGAAAATCGGTGTCATCCAAGACTACCTGGAGTTGAAAAGCAACTGCCCTCTCGATCACCTTGCCCAAAAATGGAAGATCTGATACAGGCCTCTAGTTATTAAGGTCCAGGGGATCCAGGGAGGGCTTTTTAGAAGCGGCCTTACCACTGCCTCTTTTAAACATGATGGAAAGCTCTCCTCCCTGAGAGATGCATTAATGATATGCTGTAGATGTGATCTAACTGCATCTCCTCCCTGGACGACCAGCCAGGAAGGACAGGGAGCGAGAGGGCAAGTCGTCTTCCTCACACATCCAAGTACCTTGTCCACATCCTCGGTACTCACTAACTGAAACTGATCAAGTGTAATACTACTCGCGGAGTCACTGGACACTCCACTGTCAACCTCTGCTATAACAATGGCATCTAAGTCAGCTCTTATCCGAGAGATTTTATCTGAGAAATGATCGTTAAAGGCATCACAGCGAACTGCCGAAGGCTCTAAAATCAGATTCAGGGGAGAAGGAGCCTGAGTTTAGACCCCTCACCACCCTGAACAGTTCTGCTGGACGTGAATTCGCAGACGCAATACGTGCAGAGAAGAAAGCTTTCTTCGCTGCACGTATTGCCACTCCATAGAAACGAAGATGTTCTCTATATCGTGTCTTGTCGGATATAAGTCGAGTTTTCCGCCATCGGCGCTCCAGTCGTCGTCCTTTCCGCTTCAACTCCCTGAGGTCTTCTGTATACCAGGGCACCCTATTAGAAGCGGGCCGGAGAGGACGTTTGGGGGCGATCGTGTCGATAGCCCTAGTTAGGTCTTGATTCCATCTATTGACCAGGGCTTCTACAGGATCGTCGACGATACCAGCCATGGAACCCTCCAAGGCTTTCTGGAATCCAGAAGGATCCATCAGCCTCCGAGGGCGGACCATCTTAATAGGTCCGCCACCCCTGCAGGGTGTTCTCTCTGTTATGGTGCATAAGCCTTCATCCATTGTTACCTCCAAGTTTACGTCTCCCTCCTGATGAAGTTCTTCATGCTGGGGCCAAACACTTTCTTCCCAGTCCTTGTGAGGTGCAACCTGTCACTTGCCAGCAGTCCATCTTCCGAGAAGTGTAGCCCTTGTTCCCAGAATGCAAATCTCTCACGACAGCACCACCATTAGCCAGTAGTTCAATGAGAGTGTTTTTCTTTCCCTTTCTGTTCCTCTTTCAAATACTGGAGGGATGGATGAGGAAACTATCTTGGCCCCAAAATTCTTTCCTTCCCAAGGCTCAAAGTCTGATGTGATTTCTTGATAGCTCTGCTTGGTGCTATCATTTCTTCCCACATGGATGAGATGAAAAGGGTACGTGTCAGTGGGCTTTATGAGCATTGGCAACAGTTTGGACTGTTCGTGACATGCTTGGGTTTCAATCCCATGCAGCAGGGAGTCTCTCCCAACAACCACCCCTCTTGTTGTAGGCCTTGGTTTCATTGCCTCTACTCAACAGACCTTCTGCCTTGTGCTTAATGTGGTGTCAGGTCCCCTGTAATTCTTCCTCTGCTGGTCACCCCCACTGGAGAATCCTTTCTGTCCATGGTCTCTATCCCCTTTTAGTTTGTGCCTTTCCGATTGTATTGGAATAGCCTGTGGTTTTGTCCTGTCCTCCCTGAAGGTTAACAACAGAGTCCCGTAGTATAGGAGTCTGTATGTTATTACAAGAGAACAAGTTTTTGTTAGGGACCTCCCCATGATCTCCCCTGCCAGGCACGGACAATTCTCTTTCATATGCTTGTAGAAGGCACATCTGGTCCTGGGACTTGTGGTTGTACCCTTAGTATTTGAGTGTTCTCCTTCATGGTTGTTCATCCCTCTTTCCATCTCTTCTCCATGTCCCTTTTGGGTCTCAGCTTATCAGAGAGTTCCCAGTGCAGGCAAACCGGATTCTTTAGGTGTCCCCCTTTTTCTCTTCTCCTGGGAATAGTTTCTGCTTCTGCCCTCAGTACTTAATTATTTAAGTTTTCAGGATCTCCCATCCCTCCTGAACTCTGTTTTCCTTCATAATTTCTAGCTATGGGATCTATCTCAAACTTTCTCTGAGCTTTTGGAAGTTGGCATTCTTAAGTTCCGATGTCCATGCCAACTGAGCTTCATTTTCAGAGCCCTCGTTACCGTGGATTCGAAGATGACGTGGTTACTTTCTCCCAAAGTTTCTGCCACTTTTATTTTATCCACCGTTCTTCCATATTGGTTACGATGAAGTCCAGGACAGCAGATCCGCTTGTTGCTTCTTTCACCTAGTTGAGAGTTAGACTATCAAAAGATGCCAGGATAGCTGAAATTCTCCATTACTATCATGACTTGCCTATGTGAACATTTGATCATTTTTTCCAGGAAAGCATCATCCATGTCTTCTGACTGGCTGGAACAATCTTGCCACAACCAACAACAATCTTTATTGACAGTCCATAGACCATTTAACAGTAGGTTAGATATACAGCTATTAAAATGTTCATAGACAAGGGAAAACCTTCAACATACAGAAGCGTGAGCTTCCTTTAATGTTGAGATTACAATCAGTCTTTATATACAGTCTACAGTCCTTCCAACAGAAAATATATCACACGCGAGATTAGTCCTTGTGGGTTTAGACCAACTGGGTTCTACAGCCAATCGCAGAACAAAGACATTTAGCTGCTTGCAGGGTTACGTGCTTATTTGTACCCTGGAGGAGATTAATCATTAGGGACTTTCTGGTACGACCTGGGAAACCCTGCAAAATAGGGTGCAGTAAATCGTCCCTTTCCTCGTTATAAAAATTACAGAAGAACAGTACGTGGTCAATGTCCTCCACATCGGTGTTATTGCACGGACAACATCTACTGGCTACGGGATTTTTTTTTAATCTGCCTTCCAACAATTTAGATGGTAATACGTTGAATCTGGCCAGAGTAAAGGCCTTTCTGTATATTGGTACGGTGAGCCTTTTCAAATATGTCATCTCTGCGTTATGAGCAAATTCTAGGAGACCCAGAGATTGAGGGGAACATGGGCCAAGGGCAACTCCGCGGAGATCCTGAAAGTCCATGTCTAGTAGTCTTTGCTTGATTGTCCATTTGGCACCTTCCAGATAGAGTGTTAGCAGATATCCGGCAGAGAGCCCTGTTGAGTTGACTTTCAGTACCAATAATTTGGTCCGGGGGGATTTGTACGGATCAAGGAGGACCTGGGATACCAAAGAGTTGTAAGAAAGCCCATGGTACTTTCGAAACCGGAAATGGAGTGTTTGAATCCAGGCCTGGCATTTTAGTGTGCTAAGTCCAGCTTCTAGGTTCAGGGCTGCACCGGCCACACATTTGGGCACTCCAAGGATTTGCCTTAAGAATAATGATTGAACTCCCTCAAGTGAGCCTTTCAACAGGGGGAACCAGATTGGAGCGCCATACAGAATCTGAGGGATCAGCTTTGCTTTGTACACCTGCATAGCTGCAGGAATAAATCCCCCCCCCCCTTGAAAAGAAAAATCTCAAGATGGCCCCTATTGTTTGGTTTGCCTTGGCTTTGATGTGCTTAGCATGGATATTCCATTTTAGATTTTCTTGGAACCAGATGCCTAGGTACTTATAGGTATCTACTTGGTTTATCCTGTTTCCCCCCATATGGCAGGAAAACCTTGCTTTTTTTCCTGGCAAAGACCATAACTTTGGATTTTTGGTAGTTGATAGTTATTTTACTTTTAGAACTGTACTCCGCAAATCCATTTCACAGTCTCTTGAGGCCCAGGCGAGTTTGGGATAATAACACAGCATCGTCTGCATACAGAAGAATGCAGGCTTTTAGAGGACCAATTTTAGGAGGGTGGGACTGTATTGTGGCAAGCCAAGGTGGGAGATCTGCCAGGAAGAGGTTGAAAAGCATAGGAGCAAGGACACATCCTTGTCTAACGCCAGTAGGGAGGGTGAACTCTTTGGTAACGTGACCCTCCTTACTGCACCTGACCCTAGCGGATGAATTAAAGTGTAACAATTGGATCAAGAATAGTAGCCTCCTTTCAACTGAGAGTTTTTCTAATTTAGACCAGAGGAGAGGGCGAGAGATGGAATCAAACACCGCCTTTAAGTCAATAAAGGCAGCGAATAGTTTCCCTCCCTTTGGGGCCATATACTTATATGCCAGATGGGACAGTACCAAACAGTGGTCATAAGTGGAGCAGTTCGCCTTAAACCCGATCTGTTCCATTCCCAGTATGTTGTTAGAGTTGCTCCATTCTATCAGTTTGTCGTTCAAGGTCTTGGCATAGAGCTTGCCTATTATAGACAAGAGGCTGATGGGACAATAATTTTGGGGGTTGCTCTTATTTCCTTTTTTATATATGGGGATAACTAGGGCCCTCCGCCAATCCTCAGGCATTATACCTGAGATCGTAGAAGTGGTTTTCCCAGGTGGCTGTAGGTATAATGCAGTCTGGAGAGTTACTGCTGTCGCTAGTGGCATGGGAAACTATCTGCCAAAAGGTTTTATAGTTTTTCGTGTTAGATGGCTGCTATCAGCATTTGCCATGCCTTGCTGTCTGCTGTGTCCTTTTTCTTTTGGAGGAGTCTCTTGTGGCTTTTCTTTAGTTCATAGTATAATCCGGGAAGTTGTCGTTTGTTGTTTTCCCGGTATGTTCTGTACACAGCTTGGAGTCTCCTCCTTGAGTTGGCGCATTCCCCGTCGAACCAGCAGTTCCTGGAGGATTGGTGTCTTTTGACAGGGTTAGAATTGTTGTGTAGAGCAGAGGACAAATAATATATCAGATCTTCAAAAGCGGAAACGCTTAGATCAGGGGACTCTGCCATGCACATCCACTCAATGCAGCTTAAGCAGTTTAAAGAACTGACGCTTTGGTTAAAAATCTTGACCGAATCGTTAGTCCATTTGATTCTCTTTTTATCTAGTACGCAGAGCTCGGTAGCCAACATAGGAAAGCATGGCTCCTTCCGGATTTGCTCGGTGGTGGTCAGCCAGAGCTGTAGTGGTAGGTGGTCAATTTCCATAGGGTCTGCTACCTTAAGGTTGCAACCCATGTTTTCCAGATGTTTATGCACAATTATGTAGTCTAGTACGCTAGAGCCCCTTGAAGAGTTATAAGTAAACTCCCCCCATCTATCCGCAGGGGCTCTACCATTCAAAACAGTCAAATTATTTCGGTAGACAAATTGTAGTAGATGGCGCCTTGCACAGTTTGTAATGGGGTCCTTGGAGTTAAGTGAATTAGTGCCAGGTTCTTCCCTAATTGGCTTCAGACCACTGTTATTTTCCAAAGTAGCCACAGAATTCTCTGTTCTAGCGTTGAAATCCCCTGCCAAAATAGGGTAAGCATATGGGTATTTGCCAGCTAACTCCAAGAAAACCCCCTCAGTTTTTAGCCAAAATGCCGTGATCGTTTCCATGCAGGCTGATGGAGCACAATAGATGTTAAACAATAAAAGTGTTAAATTAAGAGCCCTCAGATCCAGGATCAGTGCCTGTGCCGAGGGGTCACGGCTGGGCAACATAGTTGTTCTAGCATCAAGTGAGGAGGAAATTAGGCAGCACAGTCCCTGGGAGTCTCTGCCTTTACCTGAGATGGAAAGGGCGGGGAGAGAATATGCCACAAAACCGTTCATATGGATATTGTTGTGGCACCAGGTCTCCTGGAGAAAAATTATATCAAAGGTCGACAGATAGTCAAGTATGCTTTGGGACTTACACTTTGGCGCCCAGCCTGCAACGTTCCAGGACACTAATTTTAGGGAGATGCTAATCTCCTTTCTCAGTCAATCCTCTTTGGAGATTATATCCAGCACCCCCTCTGTGTTCTCCAAGACACAGCAGTTAACAGGCTTAGTTTGGGAGCTAGATTTATCTCTGGGAGTATCGTCTGTTTTGATGGCATTAATAGAGTCCTTTTTGGTATGTCCTAGCTTTCCCTGAGTGCCAATTTCGAAGCTTATAGGATTAGGCTTGGGAGCATCCGGTATAGGACCCTGCTTGCCCGAACTACTAGAACAACTTTAGCTAATAGCCACCCCACATTTGACTATTTGGACCTTGGGACTCAAAGCTACTCCCCCCCTTTGGAAGGGTTGTAGATGATCCTGAGCCTGTAGTTGCTGACTGCTGCAGTCGCTTTTGGGCTCACTTGTCTTTGCTTCCTTCCCAACTGGTGTTACCGGGATATTGTCTGTTGTCATAGGGGGGCTGAGGGTCAGTTGGTTATTATACGTTAGAAGTTCTTTAAGATTGGAGAGCCTAATGAGTATCCTTTGTCGTTCCTGAGCTGGTAGAGCACCGAAACTGATGATCAATTTGGATTCTTCGGGCGTAAAGTGCTCGCCTACCCGAGAATCCATGGCCACTACCCCTTCCTCCCCATGGTCTGGAATGAATGAGCTGGAGGTCATACAGAATGATGATCTAGAGGGGAGGGAGGGTTGGAAGTAACACTTAAGTCGATCAAGTCCCCAGTTGGGGGGTCCATGGCGACCATGTTAGCTGGTCGTTGGGGCCTGGTCAGCTGCAGCCGTAAACAGACATTTTATCCTTTCATAAAGGAGATTGAGGAGTAAATCAGTACCCACCAAAAAGTTATTTTGCTCCTTCGGTGAGAACGGGGAGCGTTTTATTTGGTAAGTTATAAACTCGTTGTTCTTGGTTGGCGAAGTAACTGTGTCGCATTGGGTATTAGAACTATAGCTACAGTCATTAAATTCGTTGCTTGGCCTGGACACGGTTCTCTCTTTTGCCAGCTCGCTCTCCACAGCTGCAAATTCATCAGCCAGGTTGCAACCGTGCTCCTCGAATCTTCTGCCCTCATAATACATTGAGGGCCCAGGGCCCAGTCCATAACTAGCTTAGCAGGTGACTTGACCTCCCCTCTACCGTGAGCAGGTATCACAGCATCAAGATGGAGAAACTCAGTAATCTTTAGCTGCTTGGATGCTTTAACGTAAGCTGCCACATCATCAGCTATGGGAATCAGTCCTTTCTCTTTGTAGTTGCCCCTTGTGAGCACCATAACTGCCTAATTTAACCGTGGTAGTCAAATAGGTAGCAAAGAGGCCAGGGGGCGGCGTTTGAACTTGATCCAGTTATGGCAAGCGTGGCAAGCCTGTTGCAGATGAGTATCAACTTGATATGGCTGTTGAATTGTTAGGCTGTTAGAACCAGCAACAGCTGCTCTCTGCAGAATCTCAGCTTTGTTGTTTAGACTGCTCCCGCCCCTGCTTTCCAATCAGGACAGTTTGATTAGTTTAATTGGCCAGGCTGGGTGAAATGCCAAAGCTGAGCTTGCTGGTCTGGAATTTAACCTTTTAGTTTCTATATGTCTTGTCTCGTCTGTTTGAACTATTCCCCCCCCCCCCCCCCTTTTAACTTCAGCTTGTATACTCTCCTCTGGCCTTGGCTCTGAATTTGTATTCACCTGCCAAGGTTCCGGTTATCAATACAGGTTTTAAACTTTCTATTGTGTTATCTTAGTTTGGATTGGCAGACACTCTTTGTTATTCTTACTGCCCTTCTTCCATAGAGGAGAGTACTCCATACGTTGGAGATGTTGGCTTTCAGTAAGTCAGTTCTCAGACGTCTTCTTAAAAGGCTTAAAAAGATTTAAAACTTGATATAGTTTTATAAAAATATATTAGGTAAAACTTTAAAAACTTTAAAAACTGTAACTAAAAGAGAGAAGACATAGTAGATAACTTTAAAATTTGCGAAACAGAGGCAGAGGCTGTCTTCAGCCCTACTGCTCCCACCGAGCCAGCCCCACAACCATAACGTTCTTGTTTCTCACTCCGTCTTTACCAACTTTCTTTCAACAGGGCTTCCTTTCTCAAAATTTCCCTACAGGTGCATACCTTCCTTGCATATTAAAACATAGTTCTGGTGAAAACACAACCCAGGGAGATGGTCTTGAAGGACAGCATAATGGAAGGTTTCCAAATCCGAAAGAAGCAATAGCATTGAACTCCCACTGTCCAGTTTCCAGTAAAATGATCAGCTAGGACAAAATGGCAGATTTATAGATGCATTCTGGTTTTAAAGTGTTTTTTGTTTTTCATTCTTGATTTGAACTATTTTGAAAAAGTTATTGTTTATGAATGAAAGCATTGTCTGCCACTCTAGTTCTTAGTTCTGTTAAACATCAGGGGATATTTAAGATGTTTGGAAGGATCTCCCTCTCCAACCAAATCTGTTTTAATCCTGTTAATCAAATCAGCAAACCATTTGGTTTGTTCCCTGATTTCAGGAAGATGTTTTTATTATTATCCTTTCAGGTGATCGCAGGGATAGAAAAGAAAATGTCATGCAGCAGAGAATGAAAACTGAAACTGAAGGGAAGAGGGGAAACAAATCCATTTCTTTTGAAGGGTCAGACGTCCGTGAAATTCCAACTCTAGTAGAACCAAGAAAAAGGAATATTCACAATGGGAAGACACAGTGGAAAATCTCCCAGGATATAAAGACTCACAAGATTCACCTAACCAAATGTCAACGATTTCACAGAGAAAAGAAAAAAATTCAGTGCTTGGAGGATGAGAAGCAATTCAGTTACAACTCAGAACTTAACTTCTGCAAAAGAATTCACTCAGTGGAGAAGCCCTATAAATGCTCTGAGTGCGGAAAGAGCTTTTCTCGCAGCACACACCTCAAGCGACATGAAAGAATTCATACAGGAGAGAAGCCCTATAAATGCTCAGACTGTGGAAAGAGGTTTGCACGCAACACAAACGTTAAGGAACATCAGAAAATTCATTCCGGTGAGAAGCCCTATAAATGCTCAGAGTGCGGAAAGAGCTTTGTCCGCAGCACACACCTTAAGGAACATCAAAGAATTCATGCAGGGGAGAAGCCCTATAAATGCTCAGAATGTGGAAAGAGCTTCAGTCAGAGCTGTTACCTTAAGACACATCGAAGAATCCACACAGGTGAAAAGCCCTATCAATGCTCAGAATGTGGAAAGAACTTCAGTCAGAGCTGTTATCTTAAGACACATCGACGAATCCACACAGGCGAAAAGCCCTATGAATGCTCTGAGTGTGGAAAGAGGTTCGCTCTCAACACAAATGTTAAGAGACATCAAAAAATTCATTCCGGTGAGAAGCCCTATAAATGCTCAGAGTGCGGAAAGAGCTTTGCCCGCAGCACACACCTTCAGGAACATCAAAGAATCCACACAGGCGAAAAGCCCTATAAATGCTTAGAGTGTGGAAAGAGGTTTACAATGAGCAGCCAACTTAAGTCACATCAAAGAATTCACACAGGGGAGAAGCCCTATGAATGCCTAGAGTGTGGCAAGAGCTTTGCTCAGAGCACAAGCCTAAAGCAACATCAAAGAATTCACACAAAGGAGAAGCCATAAAAGTCCTCAAGGCTTTGGAAAGCAATTCAATTACAGATTGCACTTTTCCTCTCGTCAAACGATCCATTCAGGTGAGAAGCGCTAGGAACGCTTTGCATGTGGAAAACGCTTTTGTCTTCACAAACACTGTAACTTGCATCAAAGAATTCACACAGGAGAAAAGCTCTTTCAGTGGTCTGAGTGCGGAATACAGGACATAATCTTGGTTTTATTTTTGCTCCAAGTTGTGGGATGGGCATTCGGAAGATTGGGGGTGGGGGTCCAAGTAACCCATTGTTATGGTTGGGTCATTTTCTGGTGAGTTTTGAACTCACGGAGTTACTTACCATTTACAGGATGGAGGTCCCATTTGGGTGGTCTTCCCCACTAGACTGATGCATTGCAATGGATTCCTGAATGCTCTTGGGGATTTTCCAGTGGAGAGAGCTGGTGATCCATTTGAGACCCTAGCCTTCTCCAGCCCTATAGAGCCCGCTCTGCTCCTTGGTCGATGAAATAGGCTGGGCATCAGCTAGACTGCAAATGGTTTAAGATTCGAAGATGACCGAGCACAGCCTAGAGCCCTTGATCAGGTTGATTGCGTGGCTGTGCAGGCAACAAAGAAGGCTTATTTAGCTGCCTCCATTGCATCCTTGAGTAATCACCCAGCAGAGCTCTTCCACGTGGACCGTGGGGTGCTTTCACCCTCCCTAGCCAATGGGGCTCAGGCCTTGTCAGAGACCCACTTTAACCTTTTTGCCTCGCATTTGAGAGCAAAATCGCTTCTCTCCTCAGCGAGCTTGACGCCGTTGTTAGCGCAGCTCCAGTTGAGGTGTCTGATGCCCCCATCTGCTGGATTTTGTGGGATCAGGTCCAGTTGTTGCGGCCTGAGGATGTGGACAAGGTGCTTGCAGTACTGGGGCCAACCCTTTGCCCTCTTGATCCCTGTCCCTCCTGGCTCATAAAAGCTGGCCGAGGGGGTGTCACTGGGTGGGTCCAGGGAGTGATAAATGCTTCCCTTCTGGAAGGGGTGTTCCCTGCTGCCCTGAAGGAGGCATGAGTGCGACCACTGCTGAAGAAGCCCACACTGGACCCAATGGTACTAGAAAACGTCTCCCAGTCAGCAACACCCCCTTCCTCTGGAAGGTATTTGTCAGGGTTGTGGCGGAGCAACTGCAGGCACTCTTGAAGGATACTGATTATCTAGACCCATTCCAGTCTGGGTTTCGATCAGCCTTGGTCACCCTGATGGAAGCAAGGGAAGTATAGGGGAAGTGCAGCCATGTTAATTCTGCTCAATCTCTCATCAGCTTTTGATACTATCCACCATGGTATCCTCCTGGATCAACTGCATGGGATGGGCATCGGAGTCTCTGTGCTACAGTGGTTCTGGTCCTACCTGTGGGGCTGATTTCATAGAGTAATATTCTTGTTTGTTCCTCGGCCCCTTGGCAATTCAACCAAGGGGTTTTGCCAGGTACCATCTTGTTCCCAATGTTGTTCAACATCTATATGAAGCCTCTGCGAACCATTATTAGGGGATTTGGAGCCAAATGCCATCAGTATGGTAGTGACATGCAGCTCTGCCGGCCTGTGACATATGAACCAGGCGAGCCTGTGCAAGTCCTGGACCAGTGCCTAGACTCAGTAGGCCTACCACCTGTGTGCTTGACCCTTATGGCTCATTACTTCAAAAAAGGAGGGGATTGAGGGCTGGATCCAGGAGGTTGTAAATTCCTGCCTGAGAGACGGAGTGGTGCCGGCCTCTTTAAAAAAGGTGGTCATCAGGCCACTCCTGAAAAAGCCTAACCTGGACCTGGAGGATGTTAACAAATATAGGCCGGTGGCTAACGCCCCCTTCTTGGGCAAGTTGTTTCAGCGGG
Source organism: Anniella stebbinsi (assembly GCA_029215795.1). Lineage (NCBI taxonomy): Eukaryota > Metazoa > Chordata > Lepidosauria > Squamata > Anniellidae > Anniella > Anniella stebbinsi. Next base: position 180,309,340 of record JARDYH010000005.1, read on the forward strand.
TGGTTGCAGGACACCTCCAGGCACTTTTAAATGAAATGGACTGTCTAGATCCAATTCAGTCGGGCTTTAGGCCTGGTTTTGGAACAGAACTGCCATGGTCAACCGGTGGCATTACCTTTGCTGGGAGACAGACGTGGAGTGCGCTCCCCCTAAAGGTTTGGCTTCGTAGTTTGGTGTTGCTTCTGGATCCAGAACTGTCACTTGAGGCACAGATGGACTTGGTAGCATGGAGCACCTTTCATCAGCTTAGGCTGATATACCAACAACGCCCTTATCTGGATAGGGATAGCCTAGCTAGAGGTATCCATGCTCTGACCACCTCTCGGTTGGATAGTTGCCATGTGTTATAGGTGGGGCTACCTTTGAAAATTGTCCAGGAACTTCGGCGAGTCCAAAAAAGGAATGCAGGATAGTTAACAGGGACTGGCCAATGATACCACATTATGCCACTATTTTCCAGCTGTACTGGCTGCCAGTCCAGGTCCGAACCTGATTCAAAGTCTGTGTATTAACGTTCAAAGCCCTAAACAGGTTGGGGCCAGGTTATCTAAAGGCATGCCTCCTCCCATATGTGCCTTCCTGGTCCCTGAGATCATCTTCTGGGGCCTTTCTCTGTGAGCCCCTGTCAGAGGAGATAAAGCAGGTGGCAACCACCAGGAGAGCCTTTTCCGCTGTGGGATAAATGTCAGTTCTACACCTAGGAAAAAGGAACCAAATGCACAGTTACAAGATGGGAGATACTTGGCTCAGCAATACTACAAGCGAGAAGGGTGTTGGAATTGTTGCAGTTCACAAGCAGAATATGAGCCAACAATGTGATGTGGCTGCAAAAAAAGCAAATGCTATTTTGGGTTGCATCAATAGAAGTATAGCTTTCAAATGGCATGAAGAACTGGTTCTCCTCTGTTCAGGACTGGTTAAGCCTCACCCAGAGTACTGTGTCCAGTTCTGGGCACCACACTTCAAGAAGAATGCAGACAAGCTGGAGGGGGTTCATTGGGGAGGGTAAGATAAGATGATCAGGGGTCTGGAAACAAAGCCCTTTGAGGAGAGACTGTAAGAAATGGGCATGTTTAGCCTCGAAAGGTTGCCACACAGAGGAGGGCCAGGCTCTCTTCTCAATCATCCCAGAATACAGGACACGGAATAATGGACACAGAATAATGTTAACAGCAAGTGGAAGGATTGGAAAGGACTTCATATTGAAAGCTGATAGCAGAGCGCTCTCCTTAAGAAATTGACACAAAAAATAAGGCTAGCTTGAGGACAATCAAAGACAAGTTTAAAGGGTATGAATAAAATGCACTGAATTGGTAAACAATTGGCCTGTTTAGACAATACGCTGAGCCATGGTTAGGCCTTTAACCCTTTTGCAGCAAATGCTTAATCTCCGTGTTTAAACCATGGTTATGTCACCACCATGATAGGAATTGTTTATATGACATTCTAAGCCATAATGTTTAGCTCAAAGTGCTTAACCACCGTGGCTTAGCATGTTGTCTGAACAGGGTCACCGTAGATCATGGGCGCACGTCTCCATCGGCCTATACGGGGCTCTGGAGAGCGCAGATCGAAGGAAACAAGGCTCCCTTTGAACATGTCTGAAATGAAATTTGGAGTGTCAATCAGTGAGTGAGCAATTAAGAATTGTGAGCATTGAACTAAAGAGTATTAAAGAAGTAAATGATCCATTCATATTTGAATACCAGGCAGGAAGTGAAATGTTAATAAATTTAGATATTGTTTGATGTATGTAACCAGAACTAAAAAATAAATAAATAAATAAATGAAGTAGAAAGCCCTTCCAATGAGGTTTGCCTTATACACTATGAACCTTGTGCCGTGGATGAGAGCATGATTCACTTCCAGGTTCCTTAGCAGGATGACCACAGCGCCCTCCTTCAGAGTCCACTTGCTTGGTGGCAAAGCCCTTGGGTTGAGAGTGCCTCATAACTCAGAAGAGTATTGCACATGGATCCTGCTGGCATCATCACCATTGATTTCATCTGCACTGAAGGAGGTCCTTCCCTGGGCTTCAGTTCTGTCCAAGACCGGCTGGCTGATGTAGTCACAGGGCTTGTTCTTGGGTCACAGAATGACCTGGTCACATGAGCACCTACATCTGCCTCCCTGAAGTCAGTCCCAGAGACAGCAGTGACAATGTCCGCGTTAATGTATGAGCCTGGGATCTTGTTCATGTCTTCTCCAACAGCTGGGGCTTTAAAATAGGGTTTTCAGGATTGTTGGGGGTTTTTTCTTAAAGAAATATCAATACAATGAGCTCAGCCACCTTTAATTTCAAAATTAAATTGGAGTAGATTTTGATATTAAACACCCTGGGACTAAATGAAGAGTTGTGGGGCGTGTAGGCAGTTTGTGTGAACAGAGTGCTAGACTGGATGGACTCTTGGTCTGATCCAGCACTGCTCTTATGATGTTCTCGTGTGTACACAAATGGGAGAAGTGTTAGTGCTTGATTTGGCAATGATAACACCGTTTTGCGCTCGCATCTGGAAGGTGGGCAGGAGAGAGCAGACTTCTGAAGGTATGGATTGTGTATATATAGCAGTGGCCGAGGGAGGCAACGAGAGAGAAAAGTATGTATGGGGGGGGGGGGGATCATACCAAGGGAGGTGGGAGGGGCTGCCCCAGAGGGGGAGGACAGTGGGCATTCAATGCTGCTAACATCCCATAAGATCCGGTGCACGTGGTATGCTGCGTTATGCACTCAAAGAAAAACCAGCCATTTATAGAACTGATCAGAATCCCACAAAGCCTCCAGAAGCAGACGGAGCAGTGATGCTGCACATAGGTGTGCGCAAGGGGTGCCCAGGCAGGCACCCCCTAATGTCTCAAGCAATAAGCACCAAATTGAGTGGCCATTGAGTAGGGATCCAGAGGGGGAAGCAGATGCTTCAGAGAGGCCTGCCCATGAAGGCTAATAACGTCTCATCAGCTCCTCCTCCTGCCGGTGTCCCCACAAAGCCCCGATAATGCTGGGGCATGAGGAGGGTCTCCACATTCCCCCACCAGCTCCCCTACAACAGCCCTCCCACAGGCAGGCAAGTCAGGGGTAGGGCATCAGTGTCTGCAGTGTTTAATAAAGAAATGAATAAAAATAACGTGCTTTATGAATGAGTATTCAATAGATGTTAGCCGTAAACGAAAATATCCGTGGGTGCACATGCGAATGGAATGAGAGCTATGCACGCCTATGATGCTGCGGGAGAAAATCCCCCTGCGGAAAAGCCCCAGTTCCGTGTCTCTGCCAGGAGCATTTGGAGGAGCCTCTGCAGCTCTTTTGTGTCGAGTCCATGTAAGGGTTAAAGGGAGAGAGAGGGCGCTGGGTCCTAGAGAGGCTGGTGCAGAGCAAAGGCAGGATAAATGCACTCACTTCCTGCCCCCTCCCTATTGGGAAAGCAGCCTGGGGATGTTTGCATTGTGTTGCAAGCGCAGCTTCTCTTCCCCTGCAAAGGAGCCGGTGAGTGCGAAATGCACGGGGGCCCGGGGGGGGGGGGGTGAGGGTGGAGGGGAGGTTGGTGGAAAGAGCCCCCAGGGCAGGGAGGCAGGTGTGGGGCAGGGGGTGGGAGGAGAGAGGGAGCCCCCTGCCCCCCAGGTGGCTGACCCATTCGGGGCCCCTCCAAAAGACCCCCGCCTTGCACCTCCTTCCCTCCCTATCATTAGGGAATCCTGGAAGGGGAGAAAGGGGGGGGAGAGGCTGGGAGGGACAGAAGGGGAAAGATCCTGGGTTTGGTGGGGAGGAATCCCACCTGGGGGCCAAAAGCTTCCATGGGGCCATGTGCGGGTTGCATGTCCTGTTTTCTTTCCTCTCCCTGATTCAAACGTTGTCCTCAGTCGGCCATTGAAACCCGCTGGGTGACTTTGGGCCAGTCACAGACTCTCCTAGCCCAACCTACCTCACAGGATTGTTGTTGTTGTGAGGATGAAATGGAGAGGAGGAGGAGGATTATGAACGCCACCTTGGGTTCCTTGGAGGAATAAAGGCGGGATAAAAATGCAATAAATAAATAAATAGGCCAAGGAGAAGGCAAAAGACTTTCAGGGAGTCGGTGAATCAAAAATGTACTGAAATATGAGAGAAGTTAACTTTGGTTCATGTCTCTTTCTGATGATCTGTTTTGCATAGCTCCAAATTTTGCTTTAAAATTACTAGTTTGGGAGCATTTTGGCCCATAGTTTGCATGTTTATTTCTTTATTTCTTTATTGCATTTGTATACCGCCCCATAGCTGAAGCTCTCTGGGCACTTTACATAGGATTAATACAATTAAAAACAATGTACAAAAGTTAAAACAGCAAAAGCATACAATATACACATACATTTAAAACCACTGTAATAACTTTAAAAAGCTGTAAGCCTAAAAGCAAAAACAAACCCAGGCTCCGCAGATATTGCCAAATGCCTTAGAGAAGAGGAAAGTCTTGACCTGGCGCCGAAAAGATAGCAGTGTTGGTGCCAGGCGGGCCTCGTCAGGGAGATCGTTCCACAATTGGGGGGCCACCACAGAGAAGGCCCTCTCCCTTGTTGCCGACCTCCGAGCTTCCCTCGGAGTAGGGAACTATGCTCTTACATAGTTGACAGCTTTTAACTTTGCATTTTAATAGTTTGGACTGGTGGAAGTTTAAGTAGAGCTACCGTATTTCACCAAATTTAAGACACCATCGATTCTAAGACGCACCTTAATTTTAGGGCCACCGACTTGAAAAAAGCGTTATGTCGATTCTAAGACGCACCCCATTTTCAGATACATACTATTGGGGATAAGTGCGTCTTAGAACTGAAGAAATACAGTAGGGCTGTGCATGCCCCCTCGATTCGCCACCCAGTGACCTGCTGGACCAGGCCGGCCCGGGCATGAGACCCCCTCCTCCCTTCCCCACTCACCTCCAGTGCCGTCCTGGTCCTTGCCACCAGCGCCGCCGGAAGTGGCCTCCCCAGCCTGGAAACGCAGTGTTACTACAAAGTAGGCTACCGGGGCAGCGCTGGAGGCTAAGGAGATTGGTGCCAGCGGCACGGAGTGGCGGTGATAGAGGCTAGTGGGGAAGGCCGAGTCGCTGGGGGGGGGGGAATGCAGAGCCCCTTTGTGAAGGTGCTGTGGGTGGGGGGTGGGGGGGTTATCTTCAACCCCATACCAGCGCTGGAGACATCCGGCAATTCTTAGACGCCATCGATTCTAAGATGCACTCCATTTTTACAGATGTAAATATGGGGGGGGGGGGAGTGCATCTCAGAATCGAGGAAATACGGTAAATAACAATTCAACTGCTGCTACCCGGGCTGACTGAGGTATCCCCCACCCTCCCACCCATAGGTGATGACATGGAAGCAGCTTCAGCACCCATTTCAGACAGGTCCTGAGTATTAGGTTGGCAACAGCTTTATTTAATGCAGCTCTCCATTGTAATTCCTACAGCGCAGTCCTTGCCTGAAGAGAGAAATTGGCAGTCAAAGAAGAAGACCTACTGAAGGTAGAGGAGATGGAGAAGAGAGTAAAGATGAAAAAACAAAACTTTACTCACCCTGAAGCAGGAAAAGGCACCTGTATCATCCAGGAAGGGAGCAGTGCAGAGCCCTGGGAAAGAAGAGTGCAGGAGAACTTCCCTGGGAGCAACACCAGGACAGATGTAGAGCGCCAGCACTTCAGGGACCTTGGCTACCAGGAGGCTGAGGGCCCCCGAGAGGTTTGCAGCCAACTCCACCACCTTTGCCGTCAGTGGCTGGAGCCAGAAAGGAACACAAAAGCTCAGATGCTGGACCTGGTGGTCCTGGAGCAGTTCCTGGCTGTCCTACCCTCGGAGATGGAGAGCTGGGTCAGAGAATGTGGGGCGGAAACCAGTTCCCAGGCGGTGGCCCTGGCAGAAGGCTTCCTCCTGGGTCAGGCATGGGACAAAGAGCAGGTGAGAGCATTTCATTATCTTAACTCTAATGGAATAATATCTTACTACTCCCCACCAGTAAGACATTTTTTTTTCCATATCCTCTAAGGAAGGGATGACCGAATTTCCTATGGCCCATATCCTAGTTGTTCTTCGTGTTTAGAGCAGGCCCTCCTTGGAGGATAGTTAAAGTAACAGTGCATATTTAACATTTGAAATTCCCTACCACGAAATGTAGCAATTTGGAAGTATTTAAAAGGGGGTTAGACAGATTCCTGGAGGAGACTGATAACAATGGCTTCTAATCCTGGTGGCTATATGCTACCACCAGCTTCAGAAGCGGTATTTCTATGAACACCAGATGCTGGGGAACGTGGGAAGAACGGTGCTACTGCGCTCATCTCCTGCTTGTGGGTTTCCCATTGACAGCTGATGGGCCACTGTGGGAAGAGAAGACTGGACTAGATGGACCCTTGTTCTGATCCAGAATGATTCTTCTTATGTTCTAATGATCACAGGAGAAATGAATCAATTAGTGAAGTTGGGGGGAGGAGGGGGATCCTTCTTCAACCAGTGGCAGAGTCCTCCCAACAAAACAGAAATGGCATTTGTAGACACCAAACTGCTGTGTTTACAATGGAAAATGCTGGATATTAGGGAATGTCTGGGAGGTTCTTTCTTTCCTCCATGTTGATTTTTGGAGGATTTTGAAGCACTTTGCTCATGCCAGGGTTGAACTCTTAGCCCCAAATCACACATCCCCTCATGAAGCCACAACTTGGTGTACTGTGTTGCTTAATTGGTAGATCAACTTTGGAAGGAGCCCTGAAATGCAAACTGACTGGGAAACACTGCCCTTGGCCTTCACGTGACTCATTTCTTTCCTTCCCTCGTCCCTCTTCTCTGCCTGGGATCCTCCCACCTGTTCCAGGTGCAGGGGATGTTGGTCAAAACATGCACAGATTTCCCTGAGGAAGAGAAAGCTCCACCGGGCAACACACAGAGGCCGCTGGACAGGTGGATTTTGCAGGAGGTTGACGGAGGACCCTCCTCCCTGGGTAAGGATTAGTGGGACAAACTTCCCCATGGTCTCCCCCTCCCAATTATGCCTGAAGTGCATGAGCTGCTGTAATGTTCTCCTTGAGCCTTTTTTCTTTCCCCCTTCTTTGCCTTCCTCACAGAGAGTGGAAAATCTTGCAGAAAGAATGAACTAACTCATAGGCCTCCTTCGCTTTGTGGTGGAGTGGAAGCAGTTTCTGCACAGCCTGGGCAGGTAGGGGAGTCCTGGGTGCCTCTGTCCCTGGAAGGACCTGCCCCTTTCCCTATGCTCCTCTCCAAGAGGGCTGCTAAGAAGGATCTGTGAATCACTCATGATGAAGCTCTGGCATTCAGAACTTCACTATTCCTAACTTCATGTACTGCGATATAACATGTAAAGAGAACATTATCTTCTTCTTGTCAGGGTCCGGTGGCTTTTGAGGAGGTGGCTGTGCATTTCTCGGAGGAGGAGTGGGCTCTGCTGGATCCAGGCCAGAGGACTCTGCACAAGGAAGTCATGGTGGAGAATCGTGAGAACCTGGCCTCTCTGGGTAAGGAATGGGACCCCTCTGGGTAAGGCTCCCTCTTTGCCTTCTTGACAGATCCTAGAAGGTGGAATTGCAGCTCTTCTTTCTTTGTGTCAGTGCTTAATAAAGATGTCTTTCAGGACAACAGTGCCTGGGCCATGTTCCACAGATACTCTAGTCCATAGAAAGCTACCCGGGTAATGTACATAAAGCCTTGTGTTGAAGGTACTCCATTGATTACCTGTTTGCTACTGGACCAAATTCAAGTTCGTTACTAGTATATGAACCCCTGAAGAACTTGGGAGCTGGTAAAATGAGAATCTGCTTTCTCCCCTATAGAGCCATTCAGTTCTTGCCTTTTTCTGTAATGTATAGACATCAAAGACCAAGTGCTTTATATATAGTCCAGTTTCCTTCCTACATTATTGTGAAGACTATTATTAGGTGCTACTAGAACTGTTCTCTCTGTTCTTCCAGCTGGAAGGCGGCGGCTCTTCCAGACATGTTGACATCTGAGAGAGAGTGTGAGAGACGCTGCTGGGAGATCATTGCCTCCACTCTGTCCCACCTCACTGAGAGGTTCAATGTGTCATGGAGCGGCAATATGTGTTGTGCAGGGCAGAGGGAGATATGGCGTTGGCAAGGCGATGTGTCGTTACAGGGGAAGGAGAGATGGGTATTTAACACCCATCTTACCTTCCAGTGGCCCTGTCATCCCGGGGAACTTGGAGAATGAACCAGGCCACCCACAGAACCTCTCCTTGCTTCTGTGTAATGCCAGGTCAGTTAAAAATAAAACAAATATCCATGATCTTCTTCTAGATGAGAAGGCCGACCTGGCATGTTTCACAGTGACCTGGCTGGGAGATGACAGTGGCCCGACATGGGCGCAGGCCCTCCCAGCTGGGTACTGTGTCAGTGAGCAGGTGAGGGAAAGTGGGTGGGGTGAGGTGGGGTGGAGTAGCTGTGGTCTACAAGGATAATCTTAACCTGACCAGACTTCCTGTCTGGGAATTGAATCACATACAGTGTGTGTACCTGATTATGAAGACCAGGGATAGACTAGGGATTCTCTTAGTGTACCGGCCACCCCGCTGCCTATCAGACTCCCTGGCTGAGCTCATGGAACTGGTCTCTGAGCTGGTGTTGGATTCGCCCAGGCTTTTGGTCCTGGGCGATTTCAACATCCCATTTGGGACCAGTTTGTCAGGTGCAGCTCGGGAGTTCATGGCATCCATGACAACCATGGGCCTATCCCAATTGGTCTCTGGACCCACACATTCAGCAGGTCACACCCTCGATGCTGTTTTCAGTTCTGAACAGACGGATCTGTGGGCGGAGGTATTGAATACCTCCGAATTGTCATGGACAGACCATTTTCTGGTCAGGGTTAGTATCACAGCCCTGCAGGGGTGGCGGACCTATTAAGATGGTCTGCCCTCGAAGGCTGATGGATCCTTTTGGATTCCAGAAAGTCTTAGAGGGTGCTATGGCTGGTATTGTCGATGCTCCTGTGGAAGCCTTGGTTAACAGATGGAATCAAGGTCTGACTTGGGCTATCAACACGATTGCCCCCAAACATCCTCTCCGACCTGCTTCTAATCGGGCACCTTGGTATACTGAAGATGTCAGGGAGTTGAAGTAGGAAGGATGACGACTGGAGCGCCAATGGCGGAAAACTCAACTTATATCCGACAAAACATGACATAGAGAACATCTCCATTCCTATGGAGTGGCAATACGTGCAGCAAAGAAAGCTTTCTTCTCTGCACACATTGCGTCTGTGAACTCTCGTCCAGCAGAACCGTTCAGGATGGGGAGGGGTCTAACACAGGCACTTTCCCCCCTGAACCCGATTTTAGAGCCTTCGGTAGTTCGCTGTGATGCTTTTAACAATCATTTCACAGATAAAATCTCTCAGATAAGAGCCGACTTAGATGCCATCATTGTAGCAGAAGCTGACAATGGAGTGTCCAGTAACTCCGGGGCTGTTTACAGGGAGCATACAACTCCCCTGTTAAACCAGCTCCACTGGCTTCCAGTCTGTTACTGGGAACAATTCAAAGTGCTGGTTATGACCTACAAAGCCCTATATGGCTCGGGTCCAGGATATCTGAAAGACCGTATTCTCCCTTATGAGCCTGTCCGTCCCTTGAGGTCTTCAAGGGAGGCCCTTCTATCCGTCCCACCACCATCACAGGCACGAATCGTGGGAACGAGGGAGAGGGCCTTCGCGGTGGCTTCCCCAGGGCTCTGGAACTCCCTTCCCAGGGAAGCTAGACTGGCTCCCTCCTTGGTGTTCTTTCGGAGGCAGGCTAAAACTTTTCTGTTTCAGCAGGCCTTTGGGGACTAATTCAGACCTTTGTGGATGTACTGCTTATAGTTTGGATTTTTAATTATGTGTATTTAAAATGCTTTTAAATGTTTGAAATATTTTAAAATTCTACTATGTTTAATTATATTTTTAATTTTTGTATATCTCTTTTTGTTTTAACTATACATGTTTTAATTTGTAAGCCGCCTTAAGTCCCATTATTGGGAAAAAAGCAGGATATAAATAAATATAACAATAATAATAATAATAATAATAATGTTCCCTGATTTCAGCAAGATTTATTATCATTATTCTTTCAGGCGATCCCAGGGAGAGAAAAGAAAATGATGAACACCAGAGAAAGAAAACTGAAACTGAAGAGGAGAGGGGAATCATATCCATTTCTTTTGAAGGGTCAGACGTCTGTGAAATTCCAACTCTAGTAGAACCAAGAAAAAGGAATATTCACAGTGGGAAGCCACAGTGGCAAATCTCCCAGGATATAAAGACTCAGAAGATTCACCTTACCAAATGTCAACGATTTCAGACAGGAAAGAAAAGATTTCAGTTCTTGGAGGAACCGAAGCAGTTCAGTTACAACTCAGAACTTAATGTCTGCAAAAGAATTCCCTCTGGGGAGAAGCCCTATAAATGTTCAGAGTGCGGAAAGAGCTTTTCTCTGAGCACAAACCTAAAGCAACATCAAAGAATTCACTCTGGGAAGATGCCCTATAAATGCTCAGAGTGCGGAAAGAGCTTTTCTCGCAACGCAAACCTGAAGCGACATCAAAGAATCCATACAGGGGAGAAGCCCAATAAATGCTCAGAATGTGGAAAGAGCTTCAGGCAGAGCTATTATCTTAAAGATCATCGAAGAATTCACACAGGGGAGACGCCCTATAAATGCTTATTGTGTGGAAAGAGCTTCAGTCTGAGGTGCCAACTTAGGTATCATCAAAGAATT